>OZ023165.1:24074790-24674790 GCA_963678695.2 Diplodus puntazzo
ACACACACACACACACACACACACACACACACACACACACACCATGTGATCTCTTGATAGTCACCCCCCTTCCCCTCCCACTCTGTCTTCTGGTTGTTTGATCACAATCTCCCTCCTACTCCAGGGCTCCAGTCAAACAGAAACTCAAAAGATAAACTTATGATAAAATATGCCTGATATGAAAATGATGATGGACTCCGTAATGACCTTTGTCAAAATAACTTACACATTTTTTCCTGTTAGCTGACACAGCAAAAAAAAAAAATCTCTTAGATCAAACACTTCTTTACATCTGTTAAGACTGTTTTAAAGTGTCTACAGAAATGTAAAGCTTCTGTGTTTACTTGACTCAAAATCTTTGTAATCACTTACAAAAGCTTTGACCATGACTTCCATCAGTAAAAGAGACTCTACTGTGTGAAAGTCCTAAGGCCGTGCGAGAAATTGCTTGTCTTATCTTTTTGAGTCTTACAGCTGAGCATGATGATGACTGTTGAAGCATAGAAATTAAAGAAAACAATTTTGATAAATTATAGAACATTTTCAACACTGTAACTTTAGCTGGATGCAAATTTTCCAGGTCCATGACAGAATTTTCCTTAACAACATACACTGATGTTAAACCTTTGGCCCATTAAGTCTTTATACTCTCACTGTTTTCCTCAAAGCACTGTGTTTTCCTTACAGTTTTTGAGTGTGAACATCTTAAGTGACTGATACACTGCTCTTTCTTTATTTGTCTCTTTGCACATTATTTTTTTCTGCCTGTACTGGGTTATTTGAGCAGTCAGAACCAAAAGTTTTATTTTTAACTGAAAATCTTTATATGTATGTATGCGTTCTGCTTCATGCACCTCTAAGAAGCAATGATTAATGTTTAGGACCATGTATATACAGTATATAGTTATATAGTCCCGATATTATATTAGTTGTATAGTTCCAATACATCTATGCAACATAAACGCTGATGCCAATATATCTGTGATAGTCCAATATCCGCAGATAGTATCGGCCCACCAATATATCAGTCAAGCTCTAATATATACAGTCAGTTATTTACTTATTAAACATTATCCATGGCCAGGATTCCTGAGTTACGATTGACACCTCCAGTTGTCAAGTTGGCTTATAGATGTTCTAACAAGAATTTCTAATGATAATTATCAGATTCTCTTTCAGCTTGCTAACAAATACCCTTGACTTCCATTATGAGTAAGCTTGACAACCATTGTTTCTCATATTTACTCAGACAATAAAATAAATATAAGAAACGGTTGTGACAAATGGATTAATGCCTAATCCAGCAGAGAGGACTGTGATCGCACATCCCAAATAGAGTCTCACTTCAGTTTTAACTCAGCTGGTGCAGGTCATAGATTCCATCTTCTCCTCCCTTTAGACCTCGTACTGTGGAGAGATCCCTGCCATGTAAGCTGCTCACATGACCCGGCCTGGCCTGACACTCCAAGCTCTGGACCTGAGTCAAATGTTTTGCCCATGATGACAAAGCCAAAAAGATAGTGAAAGTGCTCACCCAGGTGCGGCTGAAGGCATCAAAGTAATCGTGTCTTATAAATCCGGAGGCCTTTTAAAACGATATCATTGAAGTCTTATAAACACTTTAATAGTTGGATTCAAACTATTAGTTATTTTTCCGCAACTTTCATTTCTCAAAATCAGTGGGTGTTTTCCCAACACGGTTGTGTCTCAGGGTGATAAAGGAAGCCTCCCTCGAGGGTTTACGCCAGGTCATGTGTGATGGGAACTGGGGCACGCAGTACAGTGAAGAAAGCATATGACTGATTGCTACATTATAGAGGACATTCCCCCTACCTCGCCGCGGTTTCAAAATAAGATGTGTGTGCGGCCTTTTGGGTTTTTCATGCATGAGAGAGAAGCACATGATGCCACTGCACGCGGATCATGACCAAGTGATTAAGCTAAAAGGGAACTTATGACTGTGATGAAACCCCTCAGTGAGTCAGATTTGACCAGCTGGTGTTACACTTCACCTGCTGCAACATGTCAGTACGCTTACATGTAGCGATTATGTTTAGCTCTCTCACCTACAGCACTGTGTGCACGGGAGGCACACCTTTCCCATCACCCCGTGCGATTGGCTGACAGGCTAAGAGGCTGAGGTGTTGCAGCAAATAGCACGAGCCGTGGGCCGGTCCATTCTGCGGCTCGAGGGAGGTTAATGAGTGAAGCCGTTGGGCAATCAGCCAAACATGAGCAGCAATGCTAAGGCTCCCACAATGAGCCTGACTGTATTACCACTGAGCTCTGTCTAATTATACACTCCCAGAGAGGAAGAGAGAGCCAGGAAGAGAGAGAGAGAGAAAGAGAGAGAGAGAGAGAGTATTAGACAGTGGGAAAGAAAAAGTTATCAAGTGTCACTGTGTGTCAGAGAGACTTAATAAGAGGTATGGGTGTAGATTGAAGTTGTAAGGGAGAGATAGAAGGTGTGTGTTAGTCAGAGCGAAAAAGGGGAGAGAGACGGAGGGAGGGGGTTGGAGAGATCAAGCAAGCTGGGGAGAGAGAAAGAGAGCGCACTCACAGAGAGAGAGAGAGAGAGCAAAGAGGCGTTTAGAGAGTGAGAAGGAGGAGAGGCAGGAATAGGATGAAGGGAGGGGAGGCTGAGCAGTAGAGAGGAGGAAGAGACTCGCAGCCTCAAAACTGGATATTCCTACGTGCCTGCTCCGCCGCCTGATCCAATGAGTAAACTCTCTGCTACCTGCTACGCAAAGGCACCCGGCGAGGTATGTGACCACACCGCTCTGAGTGTGTGTACGTGTGTGTGTGTGGTTGGAGAAGATAGGGAGAGAGAGAGACAGAGAGACAGAGAGAGAGAGGGGGAGCGCAGGTGTGTTAGCAACTTTGAATGGGGGGATAAACAGACCGGGCTGTGTGTTGGGAACGCTCTGAGGAAACAGGTTGAGGAGTTGCTGTCATGTACATGTCATCCGGAGAGTGAGCCGGGTTAATTATAGGGAGCAAATATGTCTGAAGTGTGTGTGTGTGTGTGTGTGTGTGTGTGTGTGTGTGTGTGTGTGTGTGTGTGTGTGTGTGTGTGTGTGTGTGTGTGTGTGTGTGTGTGTGTGTGAGTGTCTGAGTGAATGAGCATGTGGCGTACACTCATGTAAGTCAGCACCTGTGTGTGGGGGTGTTAGCGTGCGCGGAAGAGAATAAGAGAGAGAGAGAGAGAGAGGGAGTGTGAACAAGAAGGAGAGTGTGACCGATCCAGTACAGAAAGACAGAGAGACAGAGTGAGAAAGAGAGAGAGAGAGAGGGAGATATGGAGGTCCATCACTCAGCCTGATGGCAGATCAGGACTTTCAGAATTAGAGCAGTGGGCTGAAATAGCCCTGGTCCAGAGATAGCCAGGGGCCCTGAAGGAGCCCGCTTAAACTGGGAAGGGATGGATATGAGAAGGGTGAGGGCGAGGTTAGTCGAGTCGCGGCGAAATTTTGGAAGGAGACAGAATGAGCGAGGAGGAGGAGGTGGATATAGGAAATGTGAGGTGCAGATGTTGGGGGCAAGGCAAGACCTCGTGCAATCATAGGGCGGGGATGTGCAGGTGTGTGGTGGCATCGGGCGTCTGTAATTTAACTTCTTATTCAGGCAGCTTACATGATACATGAGGCAACACGCGCTGGAGGAACTTCCCAATGTCATCTTTAATTTTTAGTCGCAACTTCTCGACACTATCTTGTTTAGATACTTTAAATGTTTCTGCATCCCTCAGTTGGGAGCACAGAACTGTTTTTCGGTTTGGGGTGCAGACACTGACTCCACTCAAGTCCCTGCTCATTTCCCGTCGTTCTCCACAGAGAAATACTACGCCAGTGTGCGCGATTATGATTTCTGTATGTCTATTTCTGCTCCAGCAGGCGCTGTCCTTCTGCTGCAGTGATATCCCATATGCTGCATATAGGAACATTTCACAGGTTCAAACGGTTCTTTAGCTATGGACGTCTTTCAAGCGAGACGTACAACATTTGTCCCCGCTGACTTAATTCACTTATTTCAATTATGAGGACGATCTGCTGGTGTGCACAGGAAGTCTTATGTCACAGACGGATCGCTTATAGAAATGCTCATTATGGAGCGTTCCTTACATGCAAGGATCAGGTTTTCGCTTGTATTTCCTCATCCTGGATTTGTCACTAAAATGTGGAAGAAAGGACTCTGGGGTCGGGTCAGAACTGAGTTAAAACTCTCCTGTGTTTAATATATTAACTTACTAACATAAAAAAAAACCACAGCTTTATTTCATTACTCTGGTTATGTACCAGAGAAGTCTCCTTGTGAATGATGTAAAGACAGAGAGCAGAAACTGAATGTAGGTGTGTGTCTATATCTGCTGGGACACAGAAATACAACTTGCCCCTGCGGACTGAATGAGAAATACAGCATGTTCTCCGATCCCATGTATCTTGGAGTGCTGTCACCCTGAAGAGCCGAACAGGCCTCTTGTGGGAGAAGGTTGAGTAGCTGCTGGCCCTTTAAGAGGTCTATTTTTACAGGGGCACACTCATGCATGGAGCGAGGCGCACAGAGGAGGCAGTGGCACACGGAGACTCTATCTGCCTCACTTCTGTGACTCCACACAACACATCCTGTAGGACCGTAACCTTGTGACTGAAGTGGCTGAGAGAGAGTCCTAAAAAACTTGTTCAGCCCCGTGGAGGAGCACGTGTTCCCCTCAGCGCAAGCTCGAACATGAAAAAAAACAAAAAAAAAAACACCTGGAAGTTACGAGGTTTGCACCCGACAAGGAGATTCAGCCCTGTTTCAAGTGGATCTCTCTGAAGTCTCGAAGTGATAATGAGTGGGAGCTCGCAATAAAGACACCCTTATGCACACTGTACACAAATGTGCCAACATTCCCACATACTTGTTTTGATATGCAGATAGCTATGAAAGAAATCTGAAAACATTCATGCCCCCTTCTTACAAACACATAATACACTTTAGTTTACTTACACCCCCACACTCCTCGAAAGAAAGCGCAGGAAAAAAAATGAGCACATTGCAGAACATTTCTTACACAAACACTCATCCGTGCACTTAGGGGTGCATGTAGTGCTTTACACCCACGTGAAAAAAAATTACTTATACGTCCTCAATATCTGGACCCAAAATAATCTTTCCTTATGCAATCTGCATGTTATATAATGCATGGCCTGTCATTATCACAGCCCTCCTTCACGCCCTGCTGTGCCTCTCCACCTACAGCACCACACAGACAGGCAGACACACACACACACTCTCTCTCTCACACACACACACACCCTGCACCTTGTGTTGACAGTCATATACTCTACTCTAGCACTCTCACCCACGTTGAGTGTGCGCTCTCAAACAGCCAGCCAGATGAGTGAGAGGGAAAGACAGAGGAAGACCATGAGTAGGTGGGGTGCTGGTGGTGGTGGTGGTGGGGGGGGGTGACTGAAAGTGAAAGAGAGAGAGAGAGGGAAAACTTTGAGAGTGAAGTGTACATTCATGCAGATGCAGAAACAAAGCATTTGCATGATTATATGAAGATTAGCATTATTCAAGGCTGTATGTTTTATGTTTGATTTGAGAAAATTCCCATCTTTCACCCCCCCGCACTTTTAGTAGGTTTCAAAGAGACGTTACCCCACATGACCTTATTTTTGTATTCAATTTCTTTACCACCCGGCTCCCCTTCAAGGGCCTATTAAGCAGGGAAAGGCTAACCAGCTCACTGCAAGATGTGTAGTGGATGATCAGTGTCACTATCTGTCACACCTACAGTATGAGAAAACACAGACATGCATGTCTTTACATAACCCTAACCCCTAACTGATAACAGAAGTCAAACCTCTGTCCTTCTTGCTGTTTGGCAACAAAACTGGGCTGACCTAATATAAACTCGAACTTTATTTCATTTAATAGAAAACGCATTTGAAAACATTTTATATTGCTCCAAAGCAAGGGGTGTCCAAACGTTGTCCCTTTGAGGGCCAAAACTGAAACTTAACGGTCAACCGTGGGCCAAAAAAAGAAACCATTGCATTGTGTTGTTAAGATCAGAAACGGTATGATACGTAAGCTCTGAGAGGCAAGTGAGAAAAAACAATGCTTGCAATCAGTTTTTGTAAATTTGAATGACAAATTGACAAAGAACAAATTTGTCATATATAGTACAATGTGTTGAAAAGATGGAAAATGCTACTGTTTGGAAGCTCTTAGAGGCAAGTGAGAAAAAAAAATTCTTGCAAACCATTTGCTACATTTGATTTAAATTGTCTCCCTAAGAATGACAAATGATTTAAGAACAGGTGATTATCAAACTTCCTGCCTGTTTTGCAAATCTCACTCAATCTCCCTACCTTCCTCTCTACGACACCACATGAGCACGTAGCCGTAATCGCCAGACATCGCCACATGAGTACGTAGGTCCTGTCTGTTCACAAGCAGACAGGACCGCCTATGTAACATGCATAAAGAGCTATTTAACACTTATTTTTATGACAAAATATATAACCTATAGCAGCTTTAAAATCCGTTGATCCCCCAGAAAATAAATCAACATAAACAGTAATTAATATTCTGATTTTTGACTTTCTTGCTAGAAACATCTTCAACCTTATTTCTAAATTTAACTGACAGATGACAAAATGCAGTCTGCATCCATATCTTAACACCCTCAACTCACCTCACTGTGGGTTATATAGGAAACAGTACAAACTAAATGCTATTGCGCAAATTTTCCCCCGGGAATTTGCTGTTGGTGAATTTTTTTCCTGTGTGTTTGTCTTTCTTGAGTCAGTCAAGGGGACCTCCTTTGCCACGTTTTCCTAGATCAGCGTTCTCACAGTTGAGGTGTTTGGAATTGGCTTGGGAATTCAGTCGGGCGAGCCAGGAGTGTGATATTAATCCCAAACAGAAGCAGGTGTTTGAACACAGTTGACACCGTGCCAGACTACTTTAAGGTGACAGACACACCTGTCAGTCGGGATGTACCATGAGAGGAATGTGCAGGAAGTGATATTTCGTAGGACGCATTCATCTTCACATGGTGTGTGTGTGTGCGTGTGTGTGTGTGTGTGTGTGTGTGTGCGCGCGCGCAGGTTTGTGTGCATATGCAAACGATGCGTAAGGAATCTGTAAGGAGTCGTTTTCCTCGCTCTTTTTGTACAGATCGTTTTCTTTAGCCCTGACTTGCTAACCCTTGTGTATGATCAGGCAGTATGTTCTCCTCCTCCTCCACACTTCATCTACAATAGGGGTCAATGACCTTTCAACCCTGCCACCCACCGCTTACACCCACAGTTTTTCAACCAGGCCTGCCTCTTTGCCTGCTGGAGCCCATGCAAGTTAATATGTTCCCTCGTATAGGCAGAGCCATCGAGCACAAACACGATGTAATCGCACAGTATCAGTTTTGGTATCACTGCGCAGAAAGTGTAACGTCTGAGACATCCTGTAGCCCATAGCATCAATAGTGTCCTGAAAGCCTGTCCTGAAGTTGGCTGTGTATATTACCTTCCCTACCCTTGCAATGCTCCTCTATTCACTGTACAGTATCCTGCACAAACATTGAAACCACTCAGCCAAAACATCCCTTTTCTAATTTAATTTGACGTCTTTTTTTGTAATTATTAGCAGAGATTATCAAATAGCAGCTGAGTGATGAAAGGTTCTCTCTCAAGTGGGACTCTCCCGTTTGTTCATTTAGAAAACAAGCATTAAACCCACTCAATCCTATTTCATTATGATTTGCAGCTCCCTTTTGTAACAAACTGTATAAGCCTTGTGTGGAGTGAATGGCTGTGACCGTGTGTGGCTGGGCAGCAGATTTGGTGTGGGAGGGGTTGCAGAGGAGCAGCAATAATGGCAGTGTATAGCGATGTTGCCTTGAATACCGGCAGTGATAAAGGTATTCCAGACAGCATCTATGAAGCCAGTCTAGACAGTCTCTTTGAAAGTGAATGGCACTTGAACTAGCAACGGGACACCTGGCCATGCTCTCTCCACAGAGATGTCATCAGCGTGCTTACAGCTTGCTGACATTTTGCTGCTAAACTAAAGAACCAAAAGAAACCCAGTTTGACTGACAATCACCAGGGGACACAGCCAGAAACAACAAATCTTTGGAATGAAAAGAGATCCCCCCCCAATTCTTTCACAGATACATTCTTGTCTCCTCTCTTTCAACCTGTTTCTAGCCCATCAGACTGTATCAGTCGCTGAGTCTCTCTCTCATGCACCCTAACCCCCACCCCCATCCCCCAAGCTACTGATCTAATAGCGTGAGAATACTACTCGCGTCAGAGGCTCTGAGTTGGGATAATCATGTCACAAACCTAGCGAGAGGGGCTGCTACCTGTGTGCCAGACAAGCAGAGCATGCAAGAAGTTTGAGAAACTAATTTCTGAGTGGAAACACAACAGCATGACTGTGCATCAGCAGTGTGTGACATCACTGCAGTTGCAGAAGACTTGTTGTCACCTCACCAAGAGTGGCGCGTTTGTTTGTTGCATGTTTTTTTTTTTTAAGTCTTCGTGATGCCTAGAAATTGAAACCAACGTCGTGTCTTTGCGGTTGAAAAAAATAGCTGGTGCAGATGCCGCATAAGAGGCATATTATCAGATTGAGGCAGTGGAAAAGAAGGCAAGTGAAACTGCCATCAGTACACACTTAAATGTCAATGAATGACAACAACATAACACCCGCCTTTGAAAATGTCAGCCACAGGGTTTTGCTGAATCCCTGTTAACTGTTGCACTTGTTCTCCGCTGACCTCTGCATGCACAGCCACATGTGCAGGACATGTTTTTGCGTGTATTTATGGGAACACTGCAGCAGTCTGGAGAGCAGAACGAGGTGAAGGAAATTTTTGCTTCTGCTGACTGGCTGACCTGCATGTAATTAGTCAAGTCATATTTTTAACTGATACTGCGTAAAAGCCAGCTTAAGAAGCCATAGCTGCCCTATTTATACCCTAGGGGCTAATGGCCTGTACCACTACACAGGGGGATTTCCTCCCAGAACTATACTAAGCTTGCCTTAGGCCGTACCAGTTAGGATTCACAGGGATTAACCCAGCAATACATTACGGGCGTCACCCTCGCGTCTGCATCACTCGCACTGTTCCACTCTCTTCTTATCAGCTCTTCTCTCGCAGTGTTCGACTGTTCACAACTTTTACTTTATTGGAAAGTGGTGTATTCTTTTTCACATTGCGAACGCCGATCTTACTCTTCAGACCCTTAAATCAGTTTTGTCCGCAAATGTCTGTCGCTTTAGCAGAAAGTATCAGCTCTTTTCATGCGTGTGTCTGTTGCTGTGACAGTGCATCGTGCCCTGTGAGTGTTTGTATGTATGTGTTTGTGGGTGTTAATAGTAACTCCTGAGCCTCCTAAGTCCATCCTCATTGTGGTTGAGCCTGCTGCGGGCAGGGCTGCTGGCTCATCCTGTTGAAGAATGGGTCAGGGCCCCAAAGGCTGACCTGGCCTTCTGCCCATTAAGCTATCGCCCGTATCACCCTGTCCTTTTATCAGCTTAGCCCGGCTCCCTGTGGAGTAAGCTGCCACACAAAGCTAGTAGTACTCCCCCCCCCCATTTCCTCACCCTCCATCCTTTCTGCTATCTATCTATCTATCTATCTATCTATCTATCTATCTATCTATCTATCTATCTATCTATCTATCTATCTATCTGTCTGTCTGTCTGTCTGTCTGTCTGTCTGTCTGTCTGTCTGTCTGTCTGCTGTGTCCTCTACCCTTCCTCCCCTCCGTCCTCCTCTACGCCTCCCTCTCTGTTCAGATCTGTTACATTCAGCAACAAATTTCTGCTGCATCAGACGTCCACCATAGATCTCCCACTAAGCCTGAAACGTGATCAGACACCCCATACGAGGTTACGCATGAGGAAAGGGAGCAAATAAAAAGGAAAGCAAAATGCCGTTTTGATTAAAAACCAAAGACAGTAAAAAAAAAACGGGTTTTGCATGGTGGAGTTGGAGTGAATCCACTCACCTGTGGAAGTCTTTGACCCCTTCCTGCTACTTTGCCCTTCCCCCCGCTACGATTTGTTGGCCGTAGTCTGACTCATCTGACCTTTCTTGTCCAGCCTTGACCCTGTGCGTGCGTGTGTGTGTGCGTGTATGTGTGTGTGACGGAGTGATTAAAAAGTGCCGAGCCAGAGAGAGAGAGAAAAAGAGAGAGAGAGTAACAGCGAGCATGAGACGGAGAAAGAGTGCGCCAAATGTCTCAGTGGGGCCGTGGGATGATTGACAGCGCGGTATGACTCCACTGTGCGTTTGCTCGTGTTGATGTTTTCTTGTGTGCGTATGTTCAAGTCAATCCTCTAAATATCAAGGTATGCATGCATAAGTAGAGAGCGACAGTCATTTCTATATCTCTGTATTGTAGTAAATACCCTTTGATGAACCCAGTTCTTGCTCTATTTCCTCCTCTTTCACTATGACTGGACTATTACGTCTAAATTTATATCAGACAAACACTCGCTGGTCTTTCAATTTCTGTAGAATTATATTAAAGGTATATTGTTTAATGGCATTTCGAAGAAAGTGCTTTTTATTTATTTCCTATTGTTTACTTTTTACATTTTAATTTACAAAGTATGATTTATCTTTCCTAACATGTGGCCTTTAGTATGAAAAAATGTGTCAAATGTTAATAGAAAAGGATCTCGTATAATTATGTCTCTGACGCTTTAATTTATGTTGTGAAAAATGGATTTCTTCGTGTAAAATAATCAGAGAAACCTGCTTGTAAAAACATCTTTTTCATTTTGTGCTGTCAGATTGGAAATGCATGTTTGTAAAACTAATTACAGTAAAATGAACAAGTTGTTTTTTATAAAGTGGCTTTTTCCTTTTTATTTAATGTGAATTGATGCAATTATGAACAGATCATGACCTTACTTCATATCATTGTTTCTGTATTTTTATCATTTTATCATTGCTGCGTTACCTCTAAGACTGATAAATGAGTAAATCTCAATGTCACATGACACAATGTGGCCCCGACTCTCAATATTGTTTCATTTGAATCCAGAGTGCTCCAAAGAAAAAAAGAATGTGTCTTTACCGTCTATTAATTGTGAAACTTGTAATGAACCCACACAAGCACAACAAAATGCCAGAGCAGACAGCGCGAGTGCCCACACAATCTGACTGCGTCTTCAAACAGCATTCACTCTGAAACATAAAAGTAATCTCCTCCTAAATGTCAGAGTAGACTTTCTTGGCAACTGTCGCCTTGCTGCGCGAATGTTTTGCTGTGGCCTTCGAGCCGATGTTTCTGCACACAGCTCCAATTAACTGAGTCTGATCAACTTTCCATTCCATTGAGGGTGAGAAGTTAGACAAGGTTAACGTCTAATTTACTGTTTGTGGGTACAAGTCTGCATTTTTTTTCTCGGTGTTTAAAAGGTTGGATAAATTGCTCTCGGAAAAAGAAAAAAAATGATTGAATGTAAAGATTGCTTTTTCACAATTAACCACCGATGATGATTTGATTGCTTCATTAAATCCTATTTCCCCATGCGCTTCAATTTATGTTCTCATTGCTGTATTGCATTTCTCTGCCGGTAATTTACATAAGCTTGTTTGAACTGAGGTTTGGCCCTGTTTCTTAGACGAGGAGCAGACTGGGTTATTTGCATAGTGTTGCATTTTCAACCTTGGGCCTATTTATTATTGTGCAAAAAAGGTTTCTGTGCTGACAGGTTTCTGATTTCTTGCCTTGAATGAACAACACTGCTCCCACGAATTCAGTCCTAATAAGCCTTTCCAGCCATACCAGCACACTTCACTTGCACTGACTGAATCACTGAAGCAAATCATTCAGAGCTCTCCTGCAGTGCTCCTGTTAGCGTATGAGCCAGTGTCATGTGTGTTTTTATGCGTGTGCGCGCGCGTGTGTGTGTATGCACGGCTATGAAGTCAAATCAAATTTAGTCATGAAAGCTCCTTTACAAAAGGTTCGTCACAAAGTGCTTCGATGAGAACAAAGGACACAAATTCAGATGAAAACTACAGATAAACAAAAAGAACAAGTATAGTGCATGTGCTCTTGTGTGTGTGCGTGTGCGTGCGTGTGAGAGAGTGTGTGCTTGATGGATGTGAGGTTTAGTTTTGAGTCAGAGGCAGCAGCAAATGCCTAAGTCTGAGAATGTGTGTAGGATGAGCCTCCTACCACGTCCCTCCCTGTCTCTCATCAACTGTCTCTCTGCCTCCCCTCCATCCGTCCCTCTCTTTTATGTACCAGCCTGTCTTCTGAAAAGTGTTCATCAAAAGCTGCAGAACGATTTAGAAAACTGATTAATTGATTGATTTCATGTGAAAAGAGGCATTGAACTGCATAAAACATACGTGGGAAGCATACCACCAGACAGCACAAAAGGCAGCATATAGTCAGCATATACCGTCCAGTGTATAATCTGTACGTGCTCCATCCTTGACTGTGTGTGTACATCTGTGTGCGCCTATATATATTTGTGTATGCATGTTTGTATCACTCACAGTGATTAAAGCAAGTGGGCGGTAGCAGCAACTGGTCTGCCTGTGTGGCTCTGCATAGCAGACATGTTTCTCACTGCTAGATATTACTCATTTCCTCAGCCCTTTGCACACACAAGCGCGCGCACACACACACACACACACACACACACACTCTTGACATACACACACAGACACAGAGACGGATAGCAGGCTCTCAGTTCTTTCCTTCAGTTTGGTGGGCTCGCTGGTGTTATTTCATGCGTACTGAGATCTGAGGCAGCGTGTAGCTGGAGGCTGCTGATATCTGCGGGTGTTGTAACTGGCGGTGGTGCTGTGGAGGAGCAGTGTAGCACAGTTAGGAGCTGAGGAGTGGGTTGACCCTCTGGGAGGACTGGAATATGAATGACTGCCAACACTGGGACGTCTGCTCAGCCCGCACTCAGGTCAGTCTCACACATCACAACAACTACTAACTCCATCAACCTGTCTGGATGGTCCCACAGTCTTTAGCTTCTCAAAAAAGAGCTGGTGTTAACTCTTTTATTCATTGTAATTTGCATGACAGGACTATTGGTTAATGTTTCTTTGATGGAAAAAATGCAAAACTAGACACTGATACTCTGTAGTTCTGTTTTTCTGAGGTTTGCAGTCATGAGAACAGAGGTAGATTTGACAGTTCTCCCGAGAAATGCGCGCAGAGAAAAGGCGGGATGAGGTGGAGCGATGCAAATAGATATGTCAAATTTGACAATTACTTCAGAAAACAATGAAGAATGACAAAATATTTTTAAAAATCAACCCTTTCGTATTTTTTCTTATCAGCTTCAAGCGGGTAAAGAAAAATATATATATACATATATATATATATACACATATAACTTTTTAGATAATTTGCATTTCTGCCTAATGGCCAATCAAAAGTCTTGAAGTATTTCATTAGCAGGAATGTGTTATATGCCTGTGATCTGTCATTTTTGATATATATTTAAATTCTACGACCACAGTAGCTCCAGCCAAACTCCAGCTCTGTGTGCATGTCTGCACAGTGTAGGAGTATTCTGTTAGAAGACATTTCTCTGCAAACTCCTCCACATGCACAATTGTGTTCTTTGTTTTCCTGTACTTTTTCTGGCAAGTTTATATTAGGGCTACTTAGACTACCCTTTCACAAGGGCTGTCAAAATGACAAGGCTGTCCGGGTCATCTAAGGACAAGAGTTGAAACCATGTTTTTTTTTTTTATTGAAGAAACCCGGATTCTTGTTCAGCTTCCTGTGCCGAGTTCTGACTTAAAAAGCTTTGTGACAACATAGAAACATTTGAGCCTTTTGAGCGCTTGGAAATACCTGAAATTGTATAAAGACAGCTTTACAATACAGGATTTTTTAATTATTATTATTATTATTATTATTGGTATTCCTTCTTTACTATAATGCTTGTTTTGACTTTTTTGATGAGGAAAAATGTGATGAAAATGATGAATTTTTCCTTAGTTTTAATAGATACATTGCTAAACTGTGCAGGTACTGATGATATTATGACATTAACTGGTTGTCACATTTAATATAATTATAGGATCGCCATAATTAGTTTAATTATAAAATGATTATTAGAATGAAAAATCTATAGGAATCCATAGATGAAGATGGGTGTGGATTACATAAGGGATGATTTTTAATTCATTGCTGCCATCTGAAGGCTTTTCATCTCAGAAATATAAATATTCATGACCCTAAGAGGTCAATGGGTTTTTCTAGTCCACGAAAGGCTGCGTTATCTTCTAGCTAAGCTGAAAATATGTCCATTAAATTGGGCTCATGAGGTTTTACATCACATCAGCAGCATGTTAACTGACCTAACAGTTGTCCGTCATAAACCTTTTCCATGTTCTACTCCTTCACACCCGTCCTGTCACTGTCTGGAACAATTAATCCCCCCTCGTCTCACCGCCCAGTTTTCAGTTTTCCACTCAGATGCACAAACAGCTTGCTCCACTCCAACACTTATTCTCTTTTTGGAGCAAGTCACTTGATGAGCAACAGTTTACCCGTCTCTCCATGGAGTATCCCCATCTAACCTCTATAACTGGCTGGATGTGTGTGTGTGTGTGTGGACACAGTTGCCATGGTGACAGTGGGGTGGATGGTGAGACGGCAGGGAGCCGGTAGGCTGTTGAGGCAGACACGCGGGTGAGTGCGGGGCTGAGTGGCAGCTCGGTGCTGTGGTGTTGTGGTGGCGGCAGGAGCAGCGATGGCGGTGGCGGCGGTGGTGGAGGGAACAGCTGGCGCGGCAACCATCACTTCAAAAGAGCTCATTTAATACGTTTGGAGAAGAATTAGTGGAGCTCCCCCGCACTTCTCACTGAATGAAACAAGGCTGCAAAATCTCTGACACATTCGAGGACTCAAACACAAACACACACGCACACAAAGACCTAAACAAACAAACACATTCACACATTTCTTGGAGGAGAAAAAAAAAGTTGCACGTGCACACACAACATGGCATACATGCATGCACACACACAAACAGTCCCACATATTTCCCCACACCCCTGCTGCGACACATAATTAATATGCAAAGACACATATCCTGTATTCACAACAACTGGTGGTAATATCAACAGTGTTCTGTCAGCTTTTGGGTGGGTGGTGACCAGATTTGCCTATCACTGGGGGAGTAAGTACAGCAGCCTGAGGGAGTATTTGTGTGTCTGTTGCTGTCCATGTGTGCGACTGAAAGAGAAGGGGTTGGGGGTGCTCGTAGTAAGCTTGTATAGAATACAGAGAACACCCGGGGGGTGTCGTGGGGGTGGTTCATGAAAGTGGTACAAAAAACATATCTACATATTCCAATCATCCCCTGAGAGTCAGAGATGAAAACTCTCCTGCTGTGAGTGCTATGTGAGTGTGTTTCTACACACACACATGCAGAGCACTGCCTCTGAACTTCATTGGCTGCTTAATGTATTTTTAGCCCACATGTGGGAGTAATGTATTTGAATGAACCGAGTAAGTTGGGTAGTTTCAGTCCCACCGCAGTGACTGGTGACTGACTAATTAGTGACAGCTATCAGAAAGCTAAGAGTTTCTAACCTTTTTAAAGTCGTTGGTGTGAGTGGCTGATTTCTCTCCATCTGTCTGACGCAGCTGAATGTTTGTTTGCATGTCTGACCAGACGGACAGCTAAGTCCGAACAACAACTGATGCCAGGACCTGACAGACTGTCCGCTTTCTATGTTCACACTCACTCTCTTGCTTCTCTCTCTCTGTCCTCTCCCTTCTTTTTTACCAACCTCATCTCTCTTTCTGTCCTTGTTCGTCTTTTCTCTAGGTGAGTGGTGCTTCGGTACAAAAGAATCAACAGTGATCTGACAGTGATGCTGTGTAGCAGCCTTCCCTTCTGTCTGCGCCCCCCGTTCTCCCGTGAGGCCCATGTGACCTAGCCTACACCCACGCAAAGGGGGCCCCCACTGCCGCTGGAGCCCACCCATGAATCCCAGCCCCGACCGCGGCAAAGAGTGCCTCCCTCCCAAGAAGAGGGAGTCTCGGCAAGGATCGACAGACCACCAAGTCCCTCTGGACGAGTTTAAACCACCTGTGCCGCTCCGGAATCGGTCCAGCATAGGGGGAGGGGAGGGAGGCAGGGAGGCCAATGACAGGGACCGAGCTCTGATTAACCCGAACCCCCATCTCCTACATACTCCTCCACCCCTTCCTGCTCCAGCGCCAGGACTCCCTCTGCCCCTACCATGGCACCTGGGCTACTCTCCCTCTGTCTCTCTTCCCCTTTTCCCAGGACAGGTCGGCGAAAGGAGGGGCTCAGGGTCTCCCGCCTGGAGAGATGATCCTCTCTCCTCACCCCTGACCCACCACTCCCGGTGGCTTCGAGGGGAAGGGCCCCTCTCCTTGCCACCATCCCCATCTTCCTCCTCCACTTCCTCCTTTAAGACTCCTTTCCCAGCCGATTCTCGAGAGATGTGGTCCTACATTAACAGCAGCCGGCGGGAAACCAGCTCCTCTCTCTTCTCCCCGTCATATTTGTTTAGCCCCCACTCTCTCTACCCCCAAGAGCCAAGCTTAGTTGAAGCTAGACACAGGTACTTGGGCAAGAGGCCCAACGGCCTGGATGGGCCAGGCAGCAGGACTGCCTCAACCTCCAGGCCTCTGCTCACAGGAGATTATGGGAATGACAGCAGCAGAACCAGGCTGGACATTAGTCCACACAGTTCCCACACCAATGGTGGACGGAGACAGCAGGAAGATCTAACACCCCGTGGCCATTCTGGAGGGCCATTTTTGTCAGACTCTCAAGCTCAGGAGGTCTCTGAGCCACATTCCTCACTGCAGGACAGGCATCCGCATGGGATAGTGAAGACCAGCTCCAATTTACTCTCCACCAGTCCCCATCCCCTGGGACTAGTCCCCAGGGCTAGTAGAGGGGGACTACTGGACCCCTTAGGGGCCACACCAGCTGAGGCCCAGATCTACTACTCCCTGGGATCAGTGTGCCACCCCAGCCCTCAGGCCCAGGCTTACCCACTCTACAGCCCCTCAGGAACACCTCTGTACAACCTGCACAGGGAGCCAGGCCCCAGGCAGCACAATCTAAGGAACTCACCACACTCACCCCTGGGTCTGCCTAACAGCCATGACAGGTTGCAGAGAGACCGGGACAGAGACCAAGAAAGAGACCGAGACAAAGTCCTACAAAGGGACAGGGAGCGAGGCAAAGACAAAGACAAAGAGAAGCACCTACAACATGACAAAGACCAAGAAAGAGACAGTGAGCGCGAGAGACGGCGGGACAGAGAAAGAGACAGAGGGAGAGAGCTATCTCCTTCCCATCATCACACCTCACCCCCTGCCCTTCACCCATCTCCCCCAGCGCTCCTACCTCACTTCACCAAGGGTTCCCTGATCGAGTTAGCCAGCGGGCGGTTGAAGCGGGTGGAGGAGCTGCGGACAGAGGACTTCCTGAGGAGTGCGGACACCTCTCCGGAGTTCCACCTCAGCACCTGCACTGTGCTGCTGATTTCTCCCAGCAGTTCGCAGGGCTTCAGCCACCTGCAGGTTCACCTCACAGACCTCAACACTCAGGTCAGCTTTCTCTTAAAATATGTGCTTCATCTTGTACTTGAGTATACTTGGCATTACAGCATAAATGGAAAATATTTAATTTAACTAGATGAAGATATGGTTGTTAATGCAAATCACACAAAGTTTCAGCTGTAGTCGCTTTGAACTTCTGAGATGAATACAGATCTGTGTTTCTTCTTACACATATTACATCAAAGACAGATTGTGGTGATAATAAGTGACAGACATGAGAGACCACTTGGTTGAGTGTATAACAATGTTGTGGTTTTGTGTAGGAGTTACTGAAGGTCTTGGTGGAGTATCCGTTCTTTGTGCAGGACCGAGGCTGGTCTTCTTGCTGTCCCCAGAGAACCTCACAGCTGTATGGCCTGCCCTGCCGGCAGCTCATGGAGGGGGATGTCTGCCTGGCTCTTACCCCTACGCCAACCCAAACCCATCGGACACACACGCGTACTGGCTCAAGGACCCATCGCACCCAACATCCCCCAAGGTCTGCAGGGGAGTCCAGCAGCTCGCACAGAGAGGAGATGCCCCCTCCTCCTCCACCGCCCCCTCTTCCTCACCACCCGGCTCCCACAGCGCCAGCACCTCCACGCACTCTGGCTGCAGAGCCTCCCGTTCCAGAGCAGCCACGTCCACGCAAACGGCGCTGGTCTGCCCCAGACACCCTCCCCTCAACCGGAGCTGATGCTCCCGGCCTCCTGGATTTACCTCATGGCTCCAAGCTAATGAAGTGGCAGTAGGAACATATGCGTGCATACTTACACACACACATAAGCACATACACACCCTCCTTGTCTCTGTTGCACCCACCAAGACAAACAATGGAGAGACCTCAAGGCAGGGTTGCAGGGAAGGAATAAAAAACAATAGAAAACACAATTTACGGGTGTCCACACTGCTGCCCCAAAATGATGATCCCGCCTAACCTTGTCCAGGCCTTGTTGCACCCAACCTTTCCTTCTTTCCTTTCCTTTCCTCGACCTTACTTACACCGCCCTGAAAGGAGCAGCAGCTGTAGGATCTCTGGGTGACTTCTCAAAGACACACTGAAGACATTTAGTGAGACAATCAAGCACTTGTCTGTGTTCACTCTGTTTTTGTAATGGTTGTCCCACACATCTACCTACTGACAGTGTTTTCTGCAGGGTATTGATTTTCAATCAGTGTTATGAAAGTAAACGCTATTGAAGAATTGCAGATATATATGAACAAAAATTGACTATATATATTACATTACAGATGTTATATACAGTAAATATGCTAAACAGATTTAATGCAATCTCTCTGTCAGTTTTTGCAAATGCATTGTTTGTTTTTTTATTGTTTTCTTGCTTCTGAGCCGACGTGTCGGCCTGGGCAGGCAAGGTGAATGTACAAGCAGCTCTTCGCCTTTTTTATTCTCATCACTGGGAGTCATTTCAAACAATTGTTCGTCAAGGCATTACCCTCCAATATGTTCTTAACATTATCTCTGAGAAAGGGAGAACACTAAAGAAAACTGCGTAACAGACAATCCCACCCACACAGACAGGTCTGTGCCACATCGCCTCGACACTCATGGTGTTTTTCCATTAAAAACTGAATGATGGAAAGAGTAAAAAAGTGCAGTACGGCTGAAGAGTAATGGTGCTAATAACACGTTGGAACATGATGCTTTGTGAATACTCTTGACCCCTGTGTACTGTACGCTTCTGTTCCCATCTAATTTTTTACGTACTGTATATGTTTGAAGGCAGGGAAAATGATGAAAGTATTTTAAACTCAGATACGGGTATCTCCTCTGATTCAGCACACTCTCTCACTTTAGTTTTTTGTGTTTTTTGTTTTTTTTTATTTTCAAAAATAAAACCTTAATTGTTGATTTTTTTTTCCTTTTTAAATGTTATAGCTACAAAAATGTATATTTTTAAAAATTGTGAATCTGTTAAATGATGTTCGCTAGAAATAAAAGAAAAAAAGCTTTATAGATTTAATGAAAGGTGTCAATTTATTCTCCGCACATGATGTTAAATATGATACAATTAAATTGTAATTTTCATATTCATAAGATGAATATGGGGTGACAAAAAAAATCAGTCTTTTTACATTATTAACATGTTATCAGAGCGATTAATTGGGTTAAACAACAGCAACTGATAATTCTGCCAGTTGAGCTGCAAAGTGGATGGGAAAAAATAACATTATTAGGTAAAAATAAAGGAAATTAATCTTGCTTTACGCCGCTTTATGCATCATATATACAAATACACTGACGATGCCTTTCATGATAATGCCAGGGATGAATAAGACTTCAGTAATCCACCAGTATTTTTGATAACAGCTACCGTGGTGCAGGGTAGCTTTCTCCGTCTGCCTACATCTTCTCTCCATCTGTATTAGATGTGCGAGTCGGCCGCTTTTCCTCAGTCTCTCCCAAGTTGAACCTCTGCAGCAGCTCCACCGCAAACAAGGGCACCACCTGGACAGCAAGACACAGTGTAGTACACTATCAGCATGCTTATGAGGACCTCTACTGGTGGTGTAACACTCTACAGGGAGCATTCACACAGGAAATAAAAGCTTCTGCCTGCCATCACAGTGTTGATTTACTGTACTTACTATAATGCCAATACAGTCACATACGTCCAAACTCAGGATGTTTGGCATCTGAGATATTTAAATGTCTGACCAAGCACTTGACAGCCTTGAAATGGCAAAAGTCCAAAAAGATTACAGTGTTTCTAAACTGAACCTCTGACTATATTAAGAGTAAATGTGCTCTAAGAGAAGATGATGTAAATGAAAAAATTGAGCACAACTTAAGTCCCTTTTTTCTCAACCCACCTGCGCCATGATCAGCTTCCTGGTTTTAGGTTCGTTGGGGTCCGGATACTCCTCCCCAAAGCAGAGCTCAATCTCATAGGACGGTGTCGGACCCTTCCCGTGTAAACAGCTCTGGAGCTCTAGAGAAGAACATGCCATGGTTTTAAATTTGAAAATTTTGATTTCATCATACAAAGATATCGCATCTTTGAATAGAGCAGGGTCTTAGTTCATGGATGCCTATCGGGATCATTGGGATTATTATGCAGGGTTTCCGCTGGTCTTAAAAAGTCTAAAATTTGACAGTCTCAGTTTTAGGCCTTAAAAAGTATTAAATAGGTCCATATTTTGCATGGTAAATTACATTTAGTTAGGTCTTAAATATGTACGTTCATTTACCGCGCCCGTCGTCACCTTTTTGGTTTTTCTTTTGGGAAATGTGTTGGTGAGATTCACAGTTAGCTGTGTGTTGTACTTCTTTCCGAAGTATCCAGGAACATAAGTGGCATTTTGCCAACAGCCCAGTCGGAATTTATCGCCGTACTCTTCCCCAGTTCCGGAAGACTTTGATTGCGGAATCTGCTACAACTATGGGAAAGTATAAATTTAACAAGTGTTGGCTTGAACAACCAGAATTCAGTTGGTTAAAAGCTGTACCTCATATTGAATTTCAGCCACAGTCTACCATGGTTATTATAGTTAACTAAATCAATTTCCTAGATAAAAACTAAACTAAAACTCTTAATCACTTGTTAAACTAATTAAAAATAAACTGAAATAAAAAGCAAACTGAAAAACTAAATCAAAATAAAATGAAAATGTGTGTCTGAAAATGTAAGAACTATACAGTAATAACCCTGACACACACTCACTCCATTCTTCATTATTTGAGTTGCTCTGTGAATGGCAATACATTTGGTTATCTTTGAAAGAAATTCTGGGATCGCATTTTTCCTTACTTTTTTGTACTTTGTGTAGGTCTTAAATTTAGTTCAAAAAGGTCTTAAATAGTCTTAAATTTGACTTGTTGAAACCTCAGAAACCCTGTTGTGGGATGTTGTTATTTTGACCCCATCAACACTCAACAACCAGGAAAGCCTATAATTGCTGTTTGATGTGTCTTGAGAGTGTAGCATGTTGATCAAAACAGGCCCTTCTTAAGGCATAAATCAGTTTCTCACTCTGGGAAAGTGTGCGAAACATTAAAGTTCTCATAAAGTACTGCATGTCTGAACTTTCTCTTCAAAGGGGCTCTGTGGGACTTCTGTGTTGCGCTTGAAGGCAGCTGTTGGTTTATGTTAGTGGAACGTTACTGAGATGAGGCACTTCCACATTGATAAACTGTAACAAAGTACATTTACTCAAGTACTCATGTTAATACAGTTTGGAGACGCCACTACATTTTAGAGGCAAATGTTGTTCTTTTCATTCATTCATTGGCTACTTTAGCTCCTTGTTATTTTGCAGACTGTACACTGCATCACTGACAAAGTAGCATGTTTTTATCCGTTTTTTTATCAGTAATTCCAATAATCAGATAATAAGTTGAATATCAAGTTTGATAATCAGCCAGGCTAACACCCACATGTAAATATAAGCCTATGTAGAATACATTGTACTTTTACCTGTACTTTTGATATTAAAGTACATTTATTGCAACAAAATGTACTTTTGATACTTAATAAATTTAATATCAGATACTTTAAAGCTGCTACTTGAGAGAACAGTTACAAAAACTGATGCCTTGGGATTTTATGGCGGCTGACTGAGCATCAGTTTTTGTGCACCTCTAAGACTTTTACTAAAGAACTAATCATATAAATGCCAAAGTAATATTTTAACAAGATGTTTTAACTTTCACTCGAGGATGACTTATGGATTCTCACTACACTTCATTCACAGAGTCCCCTGAAAGTGTTGGGAGCCCCCCTGGAGAGGCCCGCCTCCCACTTTGAAACTCTCTGAGGGAGAGCTATAATCTTACATTTGCCATTCTTTTTATCTCCCAATTATCCCAAACAATCCTTCTCCCTCTCTTTAAATAATTCATGTTCTGTTCCAGATAGACTGGCTGGCAGCAAATGAATTCAAACTGCTTTTAATCAGCTTTTATCGTGTTTTGCTGTTCTCTTTAGGAATGCGTGCACTGCCTTACCGTTGAGAAACGTAGGTACATCAAGCAGTTTGAAGGTCTTTTCTCTTTCCAGTTTGTTGGGCCGGTCAGTGTGTTTGGCCATGGGACCGTTCCAGTACACCCTGCCCTGACAGAACCGCTTGATGAACACCCCATCTGGGGCCACCCATAATAGCACACCCCTTTCCAGGTGACAAAGAAGGCGGTTCATTGCTTCAGCCAAAATTGGCGGCAGGGATACGGAGCTGGGGGACGGGAAGGAGAGCTGCTGGGCAGTGCAGGGTCCGTAGATACGCTCATTTCCCAGGGGGACAATGCCCTGCATGATGAAGCACCCGTCGGGGCTCGTGGTGGTCACTTTCATCGCCCTCTGGCCGTGGTACAACAACGTCACCTGCATACGAAAGTCTGTGCACACACAAAATGCAACATTCGGGTTGTTCAGTGTCAAAGCCAGGTACATGTTCAGTTAGTGTCTGTACACACTCCCACTGGCTTTCTTACCTGATATAGTAAGTGCAGGGCTGATGAAGGTTACAGGAGCCTGGCCCTGATTTTGAGGTTTTTGTCCTGTGAGCTCACAATACATGTGTTCCCTCAACGGATTATCTAAAGAACAACCGAGAAAACTAGACAATTAGTAATTTCGCAATACTGGGAGATGGAATTTGTTAGTCATTCTTGTTTTAAATTTCTACCAACATTCACACGTGGGCCCAACATGGGTTCGTTGTAAACCCATGACTGAGCCAAGGCTCCTTTCATCCAGATCATTTCAAAAAGTCAAAGTTTTTTTTCATCATGTTGAGTCAGTGTGAGTGGGTTAAATTAATGCAGACTTTTACGTAAACATAATATGTTTTCAAGTGTTTATTATTCACATATTATACATAAAAGTAATGCGTTTCAAATTGTTTTTTTCGGTCTCCTGTTAAAAAAAAAATCACACATCTAGATATTCAATAAATACACACTAACACAACATCTCGTGTGATATGCATTATAATCGTTTAATGTTTCTGTAATGTAAACAGGCTTCTTGACCTCTTTCATTTTTCAAAAACTAACACACAGTGGGAGTTTATGTTGCGGTGCAAAGACATACTGTATGTTACTTTTTTCATCTGTGACACCAGTTTCTCCATCAGGAGGTTGTTCTTTACAACCCACGGCATCACTCACTCCTAATAATGACATCCCGATGGGGTCTCATCTTCGCAGTCTTTCATTATGGGCACATGTCAAAATAAATTACTTTTATTAATTGTGTCACTTTTCAGTTCAGTCTCTCCTGATCAAACGCTACCAGGTGGTGTTTGGACGGTTCAAGTGGACTTGTCATGCCAGGCCGAAGCAATAATTCACCCACGGAGATATTTTGACTGAGATAACAGTACAGCACCAGTGTGTGTGACACTTACCCGTCAATGGTTTTTCTTCTTCTTTTTTTGCTTGAAAAGATTCCTTTTGATTATGAAGCTACAAAAGACAACATGTAAATTAACCCGGAGGTTTATAGGTTAGATTTTTTTAAGAATACGATCATTTTTTATAAAAGCATATCAGCTATTGCCTGCTGAAAGAGCCTTGTTGTCCACCACAGTGTACAAGTCTGTCAAACAAATACATAAACAATATCCAAGCATTGTAATTAATCAAGCTTTTATGTCGGATTTTACATTTTTCGACTGGACAAATTTGAGTTTGAGACTGTGAGAATGATTTTAATGACACCTTTGTACTATGATGTTCTCATTTTACTACAAACAAAACTCATGCCATCAAAATAATAAAAAGGTTGGAAAAATTGTGTCCCCAAGGCAGCATGCAATAAAAATTATTTAGCAGGTTCATTGTCATATTATGTCAATTTATAGCGGATTGTTTTTGTCTTACTTGTTTGTCTGGAAAACCAGGACTCCTTGGAGACCTCTTGGCCGAGATGATCACTTGTTCATTTTTCTGCGGCGGCTCTGAGGAGAAAACAGTTGGCAACAAAAATGAGGAAAAAGGGACATTTTACATCACTTTCAAACATTTGCCTATTACTAAAAAAGTACAGCATTTACATATGAAGTGTTTACGTATGAAGAGGACACCACTGCTCAATAAGTCAGATATAATCAGTAAGACAATATGAAAACAATGTAGAAGTTGTCCTTGTTTATACCTGCCAGCCTGTTTGGCATGTTGCTGTGCTGGATCAGGTAGACTTTATAGGGTTCAGTAATGTCAAGCTGGTTGCGTTCAGGGACCTCCTGGAAGTCTGTGCTCTTGTTGAGTGCACAGCGGAGACGGGTCTTCCACATGGTGGGGTCAGCTTTGTCCCTCCCCTCCCTGTACTTCCCCTTGTACACAGCCCAGGCCTGAATGTGAAGACTGACATTTTAGTTGCCTATCCACAATTCATGTTTGGGGAGTAGTAGTCCGTTGCATTGTGGGTAATGTGTGTTGGACTTGTTATGGGCGGTTTAAGAACAAATGCTCAAAATGAATACAGTTGACTCAGAGATACCGCCATTTTTATTTTTATTTTTATTTATTTTAAGTCAGATCTGTAACCTGCCTACAACTGTGATTTTATTTACCGAATAACTTTCATTTCGTAGACTAACATTTGTTTAGTTACAGCGGTTTTCGCGTTCATTCCTTACATCGTGAGGGATTTTCAGTTTATTTGCATGTGCACCACCCGTTCACATCAGCAGGAGGGTGGAGCCATGGTTTTGTTAGCTTTAGCCAATCAAACTCTGGTCAAACCTTTCTTCAGGCTAGCATTGTCCCTTCTATTCTTTAACTTCTCTAATAATTCTGAATGTGATAACAAGAGAAACACAAGACATTTTGAAACAAACAGCTTAATTCATCACTGATTCAATATTCAGTTTTCAACCCTCTGCTGCACAGCGATGACAGATGACACAATATTTTCCAAGAGTCAGTTTGAAGGTTGAAAACAAAGTTTTCCCAGAACAGTGTGTTGCAACAGAGCATTACAAGGAAGAGGAAACTTCTTATTGAGAGAAATGGTCTTTTTTTTTCAATGTATGAAAGCACATGAAGGCGTCATTCCCCGAAGCCTTTAACCTACGATTCAGTGAGGGCTGTAGTCTACTTGTTGTTGTCTTCGTCGTCATCATCATTATGGAATCATGAGTTAATGTTATGGTTAATTAAACCTTAGTTGACAGTTATCTCACCATTAACAAACAATGAAACGCTTTTTTTAGTTTCATAAACATGCACCTTTAATAACGGCTGTCCAAGAAATGTTTATAGAATTGAAACAAACAAACACAATATTTGTTAACTATCATATCACTAACTATGTGTTAAGTATTATAAACGTCAGCTGCAACTCTACAGTTAAACAGTTGCTTAATAAATGGTTTACAAAACATTTCATTGTTTATTAACAGTAACTAAAGTTTAATTTACTATACATTTACCATTTATAAATGATATAAATGATTTTGAAGTGTTACCCATCATTATCGATCAATCTTCAAATCAATCAACAGTCTGTTGTGTTGGGCTACCTAATTGTATTATTATAATTGTATTATTCTTTGTTGTTTGAAGCCACTGACATTTTTGCAACCTGATCAACATTAAATACAGATTTGACAGATTTTAAAATAGTTTCGCAACCACCAACAAATTGTATAGACTGAAGCCTAAAATTCAACCTGCGAGTATAACATGTAATTTTAAGCCTTGTTTGGTTGGTGACTAGCTTAACGTGGCTTAACTTTAAGATATAATCAGTGAATTGATGATCCTGTTATAGACCTTAAATCAATGAATCAATATACAACAGTCAATAGATCAATAGATATATGTTTGTCATCTAAATCAATAGAAAACGCGCTAAAATTGAACCTGACCATAACTCCTAAGAGACACAAGAATGCGAGTGTCGGATCGTGAAGCAGACCTTGAACAGAGCCGCATCCGCCGTCTGCCTGTAGTCCTTCTTGGCTGCGTGCTTCCACGGGATCCTGAACATGGTCTTGTCCTCGTCCTCCCAGCACAGTCCCGCATACTTCCCGCTCTCTATCTGAGCTACCAGCCACTCTTTCATGTGCATCTTGGCTCCCGGTTCCATCTTCCCAACACTCCAGTGTCTTCACAGGGGAACAAAACTCCGTCAGAGACACATGAGAGAGACAGACAGTCCGAGGAGTTCAATCACGTCCCTCACCTTGCAGACGGAAAACAATACCCTTATTTTTGTTTTCTTTTTAAGCCTGTCAAGCTGATGGGAATCCACAGAACAGAATCCGAGTGATGCAAAGAAGTTTTTTTTTTAAATATAAGAAGCTGTAGACTTTTGAATGCAGAAGTCCCAGGCCTAAAAAATTGAGTGCGCTCTTGAGAACGAAAGCGAAAGTTTTTGCGCTCATCTGATGCTTTCGGTTTCCCCTGCCTGCGAGGCTGCAGCGAAAGTTTAATCATTTCCAAGTAAGGTGCAAGAAAGGGGGGAGGAGGAGGGCGATAAGCGAGCAGATCGCACACGTGTCAAACACCGTATGTGTGTGTGTGAACTCTAACATAAATACGTTTAATTGAAGCCTTTTTTGTTGTTGTTGCCAGGGTGCAGAAGAAAACGGGATTTCCCCCCTTTTTTTGATCACAATAACACTTTTTGTTGTTGTTGCCAAAAGATGACACAATGGGATGACAGTGTGAAGACGGAAACAAATCTTTATTCTCCACAGAACCTGCTGAAGAGTATAAAGTTGTGTTTTTCTTAATTGGAAAATGACACCCACAGGCGTCAGGACGTGGGCAGAAGGACGGCCCCAGCGCGCATTAATCACCAGAATGAAGCGCGCGTACACACACACACACACACACACACACACACACGAGCTGTAAATGCTTGTCGGACTCATAACGAAACGTTCATATGAAAATGAAAGTATGTGGGTGTAAAGGTCTTTTTTTTTTATTTTTCTCTTGCCCTTCTTCCTCCCTCTCCTCCTCCTCTTCCTCCTCCTCCTCTGCACGGAGTTTATGGCTCTAACTGAAAATGAAGACATTTCTTCAGCGGACAGCAAGAATAAGAATCCAAAGTTCACACGGAGGGTAAGACGAACAGTGCTGCGGGTGTGACAGAACAAACACACCCGCACACTGCACGGCGCGCACTCCTCCAGCAGGGGGCGGTGCACATCCGCGTCACCGCCTCCTCCTGCACACACAGTGATCTGTCTGCTGTTTAATCAGCCAGGCAGCTGTGACCAGAGGCAGAACGTGACGTCAGATTAATCAGGTGAACATTCTGAATGGGTGAAGATGCAAAAAAAAATAAATCTAACAGCGTTTATTTGTGCCATCTGTTTGTGGACTTCACTACAGATTTGAGGTGCCACTATTATAAACTTCCTCTTATTTTTCTACAAATCTTCTACTTTCTAGTCCACAACATTTAATGCTTAGTTACTTCAGCCACTCTGCTTGGCTGCGTTCTGCATCCGAGCCAAAATAGCACATTTTCTTTTATAAAGATTTATTTTCTAAAGGGGCACTATGTAGTTTTGGAGAAGAAATTCAAACTCACACTATACAGTATTAATGAGGTGATAACACAAACTCAGATGTGTTTATTTTCTCCATAACTGAGTAAACGAGCTGTTTCACAGAGGGAACACTGTTTGAAGCTGGGAAAGGTGGCAGGGTACGCCACATATAAACAAAGTAAAGCAGTATGAAAATTGTGTTGTCCTTAAAGGTCAGTTTGTTTATTCAGTTTTTTCAGTCACAAAAAAGAAAATAGTTTGTTTATTTGGTTTGTTTAGACATAAAAAATCAGTCAAGATCTTTCTCTTCTGATTAAAATATATCATAGTGCACCTTTCAGGGCTATTGGATAATTAATCAGAATCAGAAATCCTTTAATTAATTTTCGATTAAATTTTCTGATAATCTGAAAAATGCTGACTATCTGATCCATAAATCAATCGAGCCATAGTAAACAATATGTAACGATATAATAATGATAATTACCTTTAGTTGTACTTTTTACAGGTCTTATACTGCTGCACATGTGCAAAAAGTAGCATAAAGCATTGCGTGGCCCAAGAGGAAGCTGCAACTAATTAGTGACAGTGATGTCAATCAGTGGCTAAATTGGATTATGGGTGATGTAGGCACTGGTGTTGAGTTCGACAGTGTTACAGGAGTGCAATTCTAGACCAGTGGACTGCTTTTCAAAACGCGTTGCCTGCGTTACCCACAATGCAACTTAATAACCACGTAGCAACTTGAAACAATATTACATGCAGCTTCCCCTAGAGCCAAAGAGCGCTTTACACTACTTTTATCACATATTATTATTCGTAAAATTATGTGTAAAATTGGTGGAGTTACCCTTCAACATGACATCTTCACTATTACTCAGAGTTTTGAGTGCTTTTTACAACACTGCGAGGAACTGATCAGTCAGAGAGCGGTTGGTTTGTCATCACCAGTACTGTTCCCTTGTTGTGCTGGTCTTGGTGGGAGCTGCAGATTTACAGGGATTTATTCAGCTACCTGAAAAACAAAAGGCCTGTCTCAGAACAGCTTGCAGGTGGTGTTGGTTGGCGGTTAGCTCCACCAGGTGACCAGAAGAACAGCAGCGAGGCAAACAGAAATCCCTGTTATAATCTAATGCAGCAGACCCAGAGCCACAGAAACGCATGCACACACACACACACACACACACACACACACACACACACACACACACAGAGTTGATATTCATAAGCCAGAGAAAACAAAAAAGTGAGTGTGTTTTGAGTGCGGAAAACACTTCTCAGACAGATCCTCAGGTCAGCAGGTAAAGGATGTGTCCACAATCCAAGCAAATAAATATGCAGGAACGCGTAAAAACAAAAAGTGCAGCGGCAAGCATGTGTCTTCTGTCAGCTTGGCATTTTAAAATTCTGCCTTTTCGTCCAGATTAAACAACAACACGTACAGGCTGTTTTGTTTGCTTTTTTCTCCCAGTTTATTATTGTACCAGTTCAGCAGTAAAAACATGGTTGAGACATCGGAGCACGCTGTAAGAACATCTTAGCAAGCTCTCAATAAATAGACCTTTTTTTTATTTTTTTAAATATGACAGATTGTATTACAGCAGAGGAATATAAACCTGAAAATGTCGAGCACATGGAACGAGATGCTGGGTACAAAGCTCCCTCCCTCTCTCTCTCCCTCTCTGACAGTTCAGCTGATTGTTGCTATAGAAAAAAAAAATGTGCGTCGGTATATGCAACAGCTTCGACTGATGAAATATGCAGACATCTCCACAGGTCCAAGTTGTCATGAATTGCCTCCCGCCATTGTGTGTGTGTGTGTGTGTGTGTGTGTGTGTGTGTGCATGTGAGGCGCAGAGAAAAATGCATTTATGCTCGTGTCAAAGTAGTTTTCCGTCAAATTTTTTGTTTTCATTTCCTCAGAGCTCGTGTGGACCATCTCGGGGAAAGAAAACAGGCAGCATTGCATACAGAGGAGAAAAACACAAACCCAAGTGACATTCCAGGAAATAAATACACTTCTTGCTTTGTTTGAAAAAAAAAAAAACTATTTACACAGTATTGTACATGGAAGAACATCCATCCGGGTCTCTCAGTCATAAAAATATATATATAATAATAATAATAATAATAATAATAACAATAATAATAATAACATCTACAGTAAAATGAACTACAATAACAATTATTGAAATAAACAAAAGATTGTTGACTGTGAATGAATATACAGTACAATCACTGCTTTTAATGTCTTGTATACACAGTAGAAAGCACAAACGTGAGTGTGTGTGTGTGTGTTCGATCGATCAAGAACAACCTTGAAAACGTTAACGAGTGTCTTTCAACAGCAAGGAAGCCCTCTCTACTCGTGTGTGTGTGTGTGTGTGTGTGTGTGTGTGTGTGTGTGTGTCTCCGCGTGAAGACGCCGACTGTCTAGTGGCAGCCACAAGCTCTGACCACCATGTTGCGGTATTTCTTGAGGATGACGTTGGAGCTGTCATCAAAGTAGAGCACTGAGATGGCGTGGAGCTGCGTGGGGGCGCAGCAAGGCTTGGGGACCGTCTCCGGGTTGATAAAATGAACCTGGGAAGAGTCGAGTCGGAATTCCAATGTTAGATGAATGCTGACAAATGGATGTATCATAAAAAAGTTCATGCACTGAATCTGAGAGCGAGAGAGGGGAAAAGAGGGGGAAAAAAAAAAAACCTTGAAAAATGTCGGTTGCTATCCCGTGTCACATCCCCGAGAGACAGTTTACTCTAAAATACAATCTGCAACCATTTTGGATCCCTGAATACAGTAGTTTCGACAGCAGCCACATTGTCTTGACAGTTGATGAGATGATTAGACTCTTAACATGACTGTTTGGGTTTTTTGTTTCCCGCTTTCATGGTTACTCACAAGGGTTTGCACAATGGCATGGTTTGTGGCGTTCATGTAGGAGTTCAGAGGGAAGGCGCACTCTCCCTCGCAATAGTACGCTGCGTATCCCTCCGGCGCGATGATCCAGTCCTGAGAGCACGGGAAGGGAGAGACGCAGAGAGGTTTAGGTTGGAGGAAACAGAAAACACAGGGACGGTCAAGGTGTGGATCTGGAACCTGGAAACTAACAGAACCTTTTCCAAACTTCGACTGGTTGAAAATGCTAAAGCAAATCTGCTCAAGAAGACTATTAGATGACACCTATTTGAGCATCTCTACATCTGTTAGCTGTACTGTAGAGCATTAGATTAGATGTACTTTTATTGATTTTTTTTAAAGCACAATTGTTGCTAATTAATTTTCTGTCAACTGACTGATCAGAATCCATTTAATATAAATGTGTTCCTTGAAAAGGACATGCAGGGATGTTGAGCCTCAGGGACTTGGCCTGGAGTTCTGTCTGCAAGCAGGATCATTCTACTCAGAGGGTCAGGACGGCCTGTATTTAACTCAACAGGCAAAAAAAAATCTGAAGCTTGTTACTTAAGCGTGCCTCTTGTGCATCTTGTCTGGATGACAGTTTAGAGGGTTTTCAGCAAGTTTATTAAGTTGAAACTGAATGTGAAGAATTTACAACTTTGGACCCGAGTTTTCATCTGGGCAGATCTAAGTGGGTAATTTATCAGGATTCTGGGATAAGACCAGAAAACTGACTTGGGTTTCGGTTTGGGCCAAGCCAAAGTTTGGCTACCTGGGAGAGGAATGCTTTCCGTACCTGCCACCCCAAATCTCTGAAACTGACGTAGAGCTCGTGCTTCTTACACGCCTGCTTCTGATCCGTACTGCTGTTTTCTGCGAGGACAGAGAGAGACACGGAGAGAGAGGTTATACTTCACAAAAATATTATTCCTTTCAGCCACAAGAGTCATTATTTACTGTGGTCGGACCCCAATTAGGCCGAGATGATAAAAAACAGACCTAAACACAGCCGGTATCCTCACACAGAAACTTTAACATTTAAACAATGGCTGAAGGAAATCACCTCCAGATACAGCAGCAGTTCGGTAATTGTTCCAAATGAATGGGCCACCCTGCTCATAGGTCACTCTGCTGGGCTTTGAGTTTCCACTGGATGAAACAGATGTGCTCACAGCGGCTCGCCCCTCTTTATTTATTCCGTCTCCTCTCTCTTAACTCATTTCAGCATTTTCTTTTCCCCTTTACCCCAAAGAATAGTCTGTTTTCTATCTGCTGGTATCTCTCCCTCGTCTTCTGGTGACCTCTGGGGCTCTGTGGTACATTAGTTCCTGAGAGCGGCTCGCATTGGAAATGATCATGAGCGACTGGTTCTCATCATCCAGTTAAAGACCACTGCTATTCAAAGTTCCAAACAGGCCCATTTGGCCCATGTGTTGTGGCCCCAGTTGCCCCACAGCACACTGCAGATGTGTTCTGCCATAAAAGCCGGCGCTGCCTTACCTCCATGCAGGGAACTTGGCCCCGACCGCTCTGTAATGCTTGTGTAAATAAACAAAGACAGCAGAGGGATATTTGAAGCTTGGGCATTACAGTCTAATGTTTCAGCGCTTCACATAAACACAGCTCTCTCACACCTCTAAAACACAGGCCCCGAGCGCTGCATCGCATGTTTTGTCCGGCAAGAATCACAGCGGCCAAGCGGCATTCTTCTGTCGGTTTTTCGGATATATTGTATATTTGTGGACGCTTGCGAGTGTTTGCACGAATGTGTTGTCGCTTCAAAAATGTAGAGAATTCTCCTCCAGACCGACCAGTCATCTGTGTCCTATTCCGCGGATTCCTCACATGGCCTGACAAAAGCCAGATCAAACCTGGGGTCGGCTCGAGACAACGGCGTAAATCAGCGCTGGCTGTACACAACAACAAAAAAAACACACACACACTCTGCATGTTTACCTGCAACGTTGGCCACTCTGAGCGCCTCTTGGCTCTTCGCCCCTTTGGAGCGGTTGGGGTTGCGCTGCTTGGCCCCCCCTGATGCCGAGCGGATGCTTCGCAGGTGCACCTCGGTGGCTTTGAAGAAGGCCACCATGAAGGGCTGTTTATTCTGAGGCCCACTGCGACCGATCAGCCCGGCCACGCGAGGGTTGATGCTCTCTCCTGCAGGGGGAGACAAGGCAGAACAGCACAACAGGTGTTGGCGTCACAGAAGTCTAGATTTTAGTCGGACAGGGTGATGAATGCATGTGAAAATCGAAAAAATGTGTGCCCACTTGTGTGCCTATGTTCTGAGTTCCTCTTGCATGTGTGCGGTCTTTTTCTCTCCTGGCTTTTTCAATTACGCCGCATTCAGTTTCAGAAATTACATATTCTTCTGTGAATTCCTTTCCCTTTTCCTCATCCCCTTCTCAGCCTCTGAAAATGCCAAGTACGAACGTAGCACTGCACATCAAAGCCTCTCTACTTGTGTTTAATGTGTGGGTGTGCTCGGTGCATGCGCGTGCCTGTGCACTCCAGCGGTGTCTATCTTGTTCTCGCACACAAGAATGTGTGTCTGATCACCGTCTGGTGGTAAATCAAGGCTTCTGGTCGCTGCTGGCGACGGGACGTCCCGCGCGCCTGTCTGTACACGCTCACCCGTAACCCGTCATACCCGATCCAACACAAAAACACACGCTCATGGATACAGCCTCTCCAAACACTCCCCTCCTACAACATGAAAGCAACGCAGTGTCTGTTTTCCTCACCTGACATGTAACATCCTGCCATCCCACGAGAGATAATGTTCTCAAACACGCAGTTGTTCTTCGCTCTGTTTGTTGATAAAGTTTTCCCAGGGATGACAAACTCGCGTTGAGATGTTATCTTAATGATAACACGGCGTATTTAATGCATGCCTGCTAATGAGGCTGAGGGTATGACGGATGAAGATGAATGACTGATGATGAACGACGAGGAGCAGACTTTGATTTATCTTTGTTGCGTACGCACACAGAATGAGTCAACCGATCCAGATGCAGGTTTACGCCCGTGAGATTACAACGCAGACCACGTATGCTCGATACACAACATTAACTCCATTAACCCCACATTACAGTGACACATACAGTTAATTCAGGCCTGTCTGAAGAATATGTTAGTTTCAGGGTTGCGGGGTTTTAGCTTTTCCTCAAGGAGTGAGACACCAAAGCAGTGTTCATCATTTTAAATTACACAACACAAATCTAACATTGCTCTTATTTATTTAGTAATTTGTGTGCTTACAATCTAGCGTAATCTAGCGTGCATTTTAAGGTGTATTTAATGGTAACTTGTGAATGACTGGTTTCTACTTGGTAACTGAATTTGAGATTCAAGAGATTGTATTTGTCTTATATTCCTCCAAGCACGTTGAGTGAAATGTTGTTGCATCAAACTTCAGCCATCAAACTTTAAACGAATTACAAAAGAAAGATATAGCGAATAAAACAGAAAGTAATCAAGTTACATTACTTCAATATTGTGACACTTGGATTATGTTACTGAATACATTTTTTAATAGCTAACTAGTTACCGCATCAGAATACTTTTTCAAGTTAACCTTCCCAACCCTATGTATATATATATATATATATATATATATATATATATATATATATATATATATATATATATTATATATATATATATGCCATATACTACGGGTCAACTGAATATCAGCCTGAACAAATTCTTTTTATCTGATGTAGATAAATAATGTTTTTAAAGAGTGTAATATGCAAAGTAACTAGTAACTGAGGTTATCGAATAAATATAATGGACTCAAAACTACAATATTTGGCTCTAAAATGCACAAATGTAATATAAAGTGTACGTATTAAGTAGCAGAACACGTAAATGCTCTAGAAAAGTAAAGGTAAAGTACCTCATATTATACTCTAAGTACAGTATTTGAGTTAAAGTTACATTCCATCACTGTTATATACTTACAACACTTAAATGATAATTACGATGGTTAGAACTACACCTGACGTTCTACGTGCTGGGGAATCAATGGTCTGCGTGATCTCACCATTCGTGCTCTCCAGGGCCAGCTGCAGACCCAGGTTCCTGCCAGGGTTCAGGACCCAGTGGTTACTGGTGGCTGTCACATCAAACACCAACCAGCCCTCCTCTGCTGCCCAGATCACCCGTGAGTCCAGCAGAAACAGGTCCGACTCCCTGGAAGAGGAGACGATCAAAAGTTCACGCTTAAAAGTCGGAGATGAAAAAAGTCGCAAGTCAACAGGGATTATATGCACAATTACAAAAGATAGGTTGCGACCATCCGACAGTGTAAACTTAAGTGAGTGAAGCGCAAAGCGACGTAATGGAGTGTAGAGGAGGGAGTCAGAGGAGTGTGACGGAGTGAAAGAAAGTGAGCGAGGGAGGAAGGGAGGGCTCCAGATGGTGAGGCCCTGGGGAACACTTCATTTTCTTAATTGACAATAATGGCTTTATAAACGACCAGTCCTTTCACACACTACACACAGTCCATCACTGGCTGGAATTTTTCTGGGAGAGCCAGAAAGCCAAACGAGAGAGAGAGAGAGACAGAGAGAGACAGAAAGAGAAATGGGGGAGATCACGACTCAGCTGCTAAAGAGGAAAGGACTGTGTGAAAAGTAGCGGGTGAAATAGTGCATATCTGAGTCAGTCCCATTGTCCGACACTGAACTCTGGGTTTTCTGCTCTTTCACCATCGGAGACTAAAATCCCTTGTTCTTCATGTGGCCATTCATGTATCCCGACCTATTTTCTGACTGGGCAGATAGTGTGTCGCAGAGCTCTGGTTCATTCATGTACCCAGGCCCGTCTCTGGCAGAGGAATAAATGACTGTGTTGTTCCCTCCGGACAACAGAAACCTTCAGGAGGGGTCGAGGAGAGCAGGACATGGGCCATTCCTGAGTTACATACACCTTCTGGACGGCCCAGATTAGAGAAGGTGGGGCTCAGACCTGTTCTGATTAGAGCAGCTTAGATTAGAGCTGAGGTCTGCGATTTATTCATATCCCTTATTTTCATGATACATGTGTAGATTTTTTTTTTTTTTTTTCCAGAGGAAATGACTGGTGGTTCCTCTGCACGCACATGTGATGATGAAGAGAGGAGGGAGGGGATCAGCACAGTAACTGCAAAACGAGCAGGAAATTAGCTAAAATGACGACAACACCATAATGTTGTCAATAAAAAAGGCTATGAAGAAAACTCCCAAGATCGAAGAAACTAAGGTGATGTCATTAATTGCATATTTACGTCTTATTGCGATTATGACAAGCCAAAATGTCTGATGTGAAAAAGAAAAGAAACCCACATTTAAGTCACTGGAGCCAGTGACCACCATCGCTTTTTGACAAATAACTTCAGACGAAGAGTTTGGAGTCACGCTCACTGCTCTGTAAAGCTGTGCTCGTTGAGCTAAATGCTAACATTAGCCTTCTAACATGCCAGTGCTTACATGGTGATGTTAAGCAATAATGTTTACCTATTTACAAATATCTTTGTTTAGCTTGTTAGCATGCTTATGATGCTAATTAGCGCTGAACAGCTCAGGCCAGTGGAACTTTCACAAGTTTTTTAAGGGAATTGATTTTGAACCAAAGTATTGGAAACATTAAAAGCCCTGACATCCAAAAGCAGTTCAGATTAGAGCCACTGCTTCTTTGCCCCGAGAGTTGTCAGCTAAAGTGGTTTGGGAATCTGATTACTGTGCCTCCTGGATGACTCCCATTGGAGGAGATACTGGAATAAATCCAGAACTTGCTGAAGGGATTACATATCTCCTCTAGCCTGGAAATGCCTCGGTATCCTGCAGGAGGAGCAGGAAAGCATCGCAGGAACATCACGACCTGATCCCAGACAACTGGTAGAAAAACTGACGGATGGATGAACGGATGATCAATGAACTAATTATTTCAACACTATTCATTGCTCAGCAACATAGACAAATTATACATGTGCTACATACATTATATACTAACAAACACATAATTATATATCCCTTCTCACCTGTCCGAGTGCTCCTCCAGCACCTGGTAGACGCTGATGCGAAAGGTCTCATTATCGAAACGTTCGTGGATGAAGTCTTTATATATTCGAAACTCCGCAGCAGTGACCGCCTCGCCCTCCGGGATCCGCGATAGGTCGAACCTGAACTCTCTGTGATGCCGCCGCACTGGTAGGAACTCTTTATCATGTTCCACTGCGTAAGAAAGGAGAAAATAAAACAAAACTGTGCCATCAGACAGATTGTGCGTATGTAGAGAATGCTTGCTTTTTTTCACGTGACTTTTTGCATCCCTCCCTTTACCAGCAGGGATAAGAAATATGTGCAGGAAGACACAGAGGTGTGATGTGACTCCATATGAAACACATCTTAAAGAGGAAAAGAAATGTGCCCTCCACAGCCCATCATCCTCCATCATTAGCAGGCATATCATGGCTCGTCAGACTCTGATTCAGCCCCGAAATTAAAAACATCTACAGAGATGCAATATACATGTTGGCTTATGACTGAAACATTTATGAGGAATGGCACAAGGAGCGATGCATCTGGCGCACACTGAGCCCATGATAGAGAGATGCAGGCAGACTCTGACAGCTTTATGAGCCCCTTTCTTCTCTCTCTCTTCCTCTCGCAGCCCAAGAGAGTCATCCAGTCTGCCCTTCATCTGGTTCTCATGAGTTGGGGCTCCATGTTTCGGTGTACCCCATCCTCATCCCCTCCTCACTCTTCCCCCCACCCCCCACATCCACCCCCATGATGTGCCCCCCCTGACCCCGCTTCTCTCATGTCCCAGCAGGATGTCCCAGAGGTCAGCGCCTTGTCTCTCATCATCTTCATCAACTGTCAGACAGACCCCCCACACGTACCTATACATCCATACATACATCTGCAAACACATACATAAAGACACACAAACACACACAAAACACAATTATTTCTAAGCTTGCAAAAAAACACGAAAGCCAGCAACAATTTCTGACCTCAGTGGCATTTTTTTTTTCAGTCTTGCCTGCTTGTAAACAGTTTAGTATTGGTTCTTTAAGCAAGTCATTTATTAATTGATTGAGAAAGCAAAAATTAATGAATAAACAATTTTCATAATTGACTAATCTTTAAGCCGCACACACCGAAGCCAAAGTTTTACATGGAAAACATCACTGCGACGAAACACTTACACACTCACTATTTTCTGACATTCTTTCTCACAGCACCTATATACCGATTGATTAACTGATTACCTGAAACAAGATTTAGAATCTCCAGCCACGCTAGCACTAGTGGTGCTGTGAGCTCAATGCTAATGTGAGCATTAGCCTGCTATGAAAATACAACTAACATACAACTATTGTTACAAGACATTTCATTTTCAGCTGTTATTAAGACATTTAATTTGAAAACCACAACCTAGGGATCCTAATGGTGAGCCTCGTGGTGATGCTAGATGTAAAGTCAGAGGATGACAAAAATCACCATGAATCAACATCTGGAGACCGTGAATGTATGTACAAAATATCATAGCCCTCGAGATAGTCGGCAGTTGAGACTGAAGTGTAATGTACTGACTGCCTGACCCACAGATCGACAGAAACATCCCCAGAGCCACGTTGCCAGCATCGGATTAATCAATGAAGATAATTGTTTGCACTCCTAATAAGATTAGATGTCCACCACATGGCCCTGCAGGGCTCACTCACAGCTGGACGACAGAGGAAGCTCTGCTCCGGCCGCCCCTCTCTCTTCCTCATCCTCAGCAGTGACCATCTAGCGCTCCTCAGCGATCCTTTAACAGCCAGCTGCCTCTGAGCTGCACAACTCTGGCAGGAAAAGAAACAAGTCTCGGGATCTCTGCAGAGCTATCGCCGCACTAACACAAGACATTCTGACGTCAGCGTTCATGTCCTATACCAGCTGCCAGTAATAAAAGTGTGCAATGATGTAAATGTTTTGCGTGTTCTCACTACACATCGGCATGTAATTCCTTTCACTGCACACCTGCCTCTTTGTCTTCCGTCGGCCCTGTTTCCCCTCTTCCCTCATATGTAGTTTTCCCACCGGATTCTCTCCCCTACATCCCCTTTCATTTATGTCTCTATTAAACCCAGTTGCTGAAGGACATTATACAAAGGCAGCACTGTGAGATGATTGGCCAGAGCAGGAGTAAAGAACGGATCTAATTACTCTTCAGCGAGGGACAGCTCTGCTCTCTGTTGCCCATTACATGGCCTAGCTTTAGGCTCCCATTGTCCTCCATCTGCTTGTGGCCGCTCGTTGGACTGGTTTGTGAAAAGCTGTGCGACTTTCCCTGAAAACAGCGGAGTCCAAGGTGACGTGGTCGTCACCGCAGACCTCGAGCAGCGAAACATCACTGCCACCAGCGCCCCAACTTTATTATCAAGCCTACCATCTTTTCATTCTACTAGGCCACTGGCCGTCCACATTTGCACCGGTGCTACACTGAGGACCGCTCCATCAATCAGGGCTTTCATCGAGCCGCCACCCTCAAAGTCACCCTTTTACAACATTACACTGAGTGTGTTGACAATGCACACATTCTACTGCGGGGAAGAAAAAGAAAATCTAGCTCATAGGGGTCATCAGCATGGTTCAGGACGACACCTGCAGCTCACCTCTTACTCAGACTCCACTACAGACTGTATACTGGCTCTGAGTCACAGCTAGAAGACAGAGGAACCTTTTTTAACCTTAGAGCTGCTGTAAATGATGGAGATGCCCGCTGCAAAACGGACAGGAAGTTAGCTAAAACGACGACAACACTCACAGCAGCTTGAACCTTTTTTTTGCTTGCGATACCTTAAAACTATAAACATTTTCTGCATCCCCTGAGTTTGACATTAAAAGCATGCATTTGACATGAACCATTCCACTTCAATACATCACTTTCAAATGAAATTTTCAAATTGAATACACTACTTGGCAACTGCGTCAAATGGCGCCCTTGAATAAGCGTCTTTAAAATTAGGAATGACAGGCCGGGCTCAGTGAAAAATGTAGAAATGACGTCCGGGTCTGGGTTGGTTTTGGTGCTTTCAAGTACCTTTTGTGAAAATATAGTGTAAGAATAAATAAACAAAGCGAAGTAAGTAAGAATAAGTGAAGAATGGATTTACCGTCGAATCCATGATATCTGGCCCTCATATGCTACCTCCTCTAAAACTTTGAGAACCTCTGCTTAAAACCAAAAAGTGCTTTTTTGAGCTTGACGCCTAAACAGGTGAACAACTCTGACGTAGAAGGGTGAAAAGTCAGATGTGTTTCTTAATTTTTCTTCCATTTTCCTTTAATCGTCTTGTGGCCCTTTAAGATCTATCTTTTGACAATATAAGGATTACCATTTTCATTTTAATATCTATGCAGGGAACTATTACTTACGTTTTTAGTACTCTCTCACGCCTTTTAATTCATACCTCTGTTCTCCGTTGCTGCGTACGCTCCTACCACACCAGGGACCTCCTCCTCCTCCTCCTCCTGCAGCCCAGTGCAGGTGCACTCCAGCCGCCCGCCCCTTCACTGTAAAGGCTCTTTATCTTTTTGCTTGCAAGGACAGCTGGGATGCTGCTGTGAAACTCCCACACTAGCTATCTGTCTCACATCGCCTTCCATTTCCACATTTTTTCAATGCTTGAATCTCATCCGTACAGTTTGACGGAAGCTGAGAGTGTAGCCTCGTCCTCCGTCACAATTCTGCCTTTGTCTCTCAGTTTCTCTCTCTTCTCTTAAGAGTCATTACAGCAGCATGGCAGTCATTAGATGAGGGGAAGCGGCACAGTCAAAGCCAAGCGGGTGCATTTATGACTTCCTCTGGGAGGAAGTGAGTAGCCGTCGACCCCACCTGTGTCGCAAACACAGATGCACCACAAACATGGCGAACACACCCTCTCAAGCCACGAGCCCTTCATTCTGAGTAGCCGGCGTCCAGATCAGTTGCTGCTGCTCACATACACACACACAAACACACACACACGCACACACACACACACATGCACACAAACAACTGTCACAAAGTGTTTCCTGTGATGCGAAAACGGTCTTGTGCGTCACAGCACGGTCACACAATCATTATGGGTTTCCGTAATCCATAATTAGAGATGCAACAACGCACACATGCAACGAAACAAACACATACACACACACACACACACAAGCACACAAACGTACACGGCGAGCTGCTTTTATCATTTGGTCTGCTTTTTATACAAACTGCTGATGATGCACGTCTATCCCACATCATTTGACAGTTGTGGTGCAGGCCACACACGTGCACAGCAGCACACATCAGAGGAGTCGGGAGGTTGATGACTTCTCCATCCTCCAAAGCCGTGCACCTGGCAGCCAGAGGGTTACTACCGTATTAACAGTGCGTTAGTATCTTTCAAGATTTATGACTCCCCGCTGGGCATACAGCTTCCTTATCATGTTCTCCACTACTGAGAGTCTGTGTCGGCGATCAGCCAAAACCTCAGATCTACAGCCTCTCTATAGCCAAGCAGGGATTTCTGAATTTAAATCATTTCTTTTCTAAAAAGTTTGAAAATCCATCAAAACGTTACTGTACCGATTTTTGTCTATAGAAAACCGCTGACTGTTTTCAAAGCATAAGTCTGTTGATAATAAAGGTGTGGAAATGTCTCCATTCTAGGACGCATCGGGACGCCAATGTGGAAGATTTTGCATTGAAGCAAAGACGGAGCACAATCTGGAGATTATAACCTTGGTTGATTGTGGAGTTTCCGGGCTCAGCTGGACAAGAAAGTTGTAAAGTTAGGTTGCAATGTCCGTCTCTTGCATTGAATTGTGGTTGAAAATGGGTGATGTCAAATCTGCCTTACTACAATTATTGTTGGCAGTTTTAACCTGAAGCTATCTGTCGAAAGCCTGACAAAATCCTGTTTGAGTAACATTTGCCAAAAAGAACAGTTCTCTGTTGTTTTAGGAGATTATTACCTCCGCAAGGAGGTCATGTTTTTGCTTTGTTTTGTTTTTTTGTTGGTTGGTTTGTCAGCAGGATTACACAAAAACTACCAAACAGATTTTCACAAAACGTTTAACAGAGTGTTGAGCCCAGAATAGACCCCAGGAACCTTTGGGGCAGATCCAGATAAAAGGGCTGATCAGAAATTCTTTACACTTTCTTTAATGAGTTTGAATTGAATTAAAGGGGACTGTTCGGCCTTGGTGGAGGTATGCGCTCTACTGGGTGCCATTCTAGTCTAGCATTTTTAAAAACATTTTGTGAGCCATTTTTTTTTTTAAGATTTTGTTGGAAAATGACTGAGATGGATTATCTGTAACTGTTGGTTCGAGTTTTATCACGGAATTTGTTGACATCGACAAAATCGTGGAATTTCACCAGCCTTGTTTCTCTCTTCTTGAACGTCCCACTCTCCCCCGCCTCTGCCCTCCCCCCTCTCCCTCCCCTCCCCCCTCTCCTGCCAGGCCTGTAGACCTAAGACACTTCTCCGACACCTCAGGCTCCGGAGCAGCAGCGGACAAATCTGACGGCTCGCATTAGCCCAAGTGTCTGTTTGGCACCCTCACACCCCTCAGCCTCACTTTGCACGCTTCCGCTGCTCTGCAGGGGGGGGGGGGGGGGGGGGGGGAGTGGATCTCACCCCTGGCACCGCTCTCGCTCCTCTCAACTGTCGGCTTAAGCTCCCTCCCCTCCTTCCGAGCCCACCTTAGGCTCTCTTGAGATAACCGTGCCACGATTACCTGCACCTCATTCTGGATCCCCTGCGGAGCCCATTAGCTCCAACGACACACCTGATTCCCACAACCCACCGAAAACCGGGAAAGAAATAAGTCAATCAAACCGCCGTCAGACCATTTTATGATGTGAACCTGGAGGTGAATGAAGTCGACTGTAACTCCACAGAGTCGTACATTTGATTGATGCACCATAATGATATGTCTCTTTCTCTCCTTTTTTTTTGTTGCTCTTACTCAAACAATGTTTTAAGTACAGCACTGGGAACAAGTAAGTCATAGTTTCCGTAAGCTAAAAAGGAGAGAGAGGGGAAGAAAAACGGAGAGAGCAGGGAAGGGGCAGATTGCTCAAGATGTTTATCCTATAAAGACTAAAGGGGGTTTGATCTCCTGGGTACCGGGTGACTACCCACAGTAGGGCGATTACCACGTTAGGGAACATCCTGCCCACTAGCGACTCCTGATGACATCATGCCTGTGTGATGTATTTGTACTGCTGTAGGGCCTGACAGCATAGGCTCCCTGGGAAAGGGTCAGCCGAGTTTCATGCTATAACTTACTCACACTTAACGATCATTAACTCACTGCAGTGTGTGTGTGTGTGTGAGTGTGTGTGTGTGCAAGATCACATTTTGCAGTAAGCATGTGCGCAAGTAGAGGCAGCAACCACAGGAAGTAGAGTCTTAACATTCAAGACGCGTAGTTGAACCAAACCCTTTTTCTTTTTGCGTGTTCTTCTAGCGTTGAGTCGACGGAGAGATCTCAGACTGTGCTCACAGCTGACCTCTCTTTCGCCCTCTCGGCGAGGCCATCAAACATGCTTGCCCTCTTCACCCGCACACTCTAGTGCTCGGTTCCACCTCACGCTTCGCCGGGTTTCGCGGACCAGAGATTTATACTGGAATGTACGTCCTCAACTGTGTCGCTGGAGAGTTCGATGAGATGAGAAGATGGAGCGACAGTTGGCAGCCGGGTAGCTTAGCTTAGCATAAAGACGTAAAGCAGAAGGAAGCAGCTAGTCTGGGTTTGACAAAAGGCAACAAAATCTGCCTACTAGCAACCCCGGAGCGTACTTTATCAAACTAGACCATATTTGTTTTTAATGTACCAGAGCTAAAATGTAAAAACAGCACTTTGCGTGGGTTTATTGGCTGGGAGCATTTGCCAGTCAATCACTGGAAACTCCAGTAGCGAAGCTTTTCCATACACATGCTGGCTGGGCTCGACTTGGTTTGACTCGGCACGTCGGCCCAGCTCGGCAGAGATTCGCATTTCCAAAACAAAAGGGCTACCCGCTTGAAGATGTGTCTTTAACTAATGACGTGCTTTTCTTGAGTGGTGGTCAAATGAGCGACTGTCAATACGCTTACTTCTCTGAGTATTGCTGAAGAGCGGCCGCTCCATGAATACGATAATAAACGCTTTGGTAATAAATTCTTCACAATAAAAGTTTGCCGTTACTGGTTATATAAAAACTTTTATTATGAAAAATGCAAAAGCAGGAAATGTTGGGTTTTCACCAGCAGCAACATATCATAAAAACAGCCGTAAGCCAACATGATGAAACGGTAAAATAAAGCAGATGTCTGAAAGTACAAACAGGGAGGCAGAAGAGAAAACGATACCTTGAACTACAGAGATGCAGTCAGAGGCTACAAAAGTACTGACAGATAAACACAGCTAAACAAAGCGCCACGATCGCAACACGCGCTTGTTTGAGGGGGAGAAGGGGGTCGTACAGGGTTGGCCGTGGCTGCGAGACATCACCGCTGCCTGCTTGGAGGCGAGCTGGGTGTGCTTGGGCCCCTCTTCAGAGAAGGGCTATCTTGGAACACCGGTAGTGGAAAAGCAAATCAGCGTGGCGCGGTTTGACTGGCGGCGGCCAGAGGTGCCAGAAGAAAAGCCCCCAAAGTACTGGTCCCATCCATCCCCCGATGACAAACCCAAGAATAAAGCCCCCAAACCTGATGTTTTGACAATTCGATTTGTGTTAACAACCTAGATATAACCTGTTGTCGGGTCAAGTGAGCTTTCGGCAGATTTTGTTACCTGCAGACTCAGCCAGGCATGGTGTTTTCCTGAGTTTCCAGTCTTGCGCCTAGCTAAATCAGCTGGATGCTGGCAGTAGCAATACATTTTAAAGGCGGACCTTAGAGCAGTACTTCTAGACTAACTCTCTGGAGAGAATATGTGTGTCCCAAAAAAGTGAAATCGCTGAGATTCCTGCATCTGCTCCACAGCAATAAAGGTGAATACAACATCAACATCTCCTTAAAGAATCAGTGTTACTCGACGTCGTACACGCTGTCAGGTACATTAGCGGTCAGTGAGAGGTATATAATTTTATCTCTAATTCCTTACATTTTTTCTTCTTTTTAATCTGCATTAACCCCTCTGTTTTTCTGTAAAACCAAAAGCGGTGAATGGGAAGAGCCCGCACTACAGCGGCTGCAGGACAAATTGAGTCATCTCGGAAATTGGTACATCATCGCGTTCCCTCAGAGGTCTGTCAAGAGAGATTTTACGTTAGTGAAAGGCAACGGTGAGAATAAAGAAAACCACATCCTAAATCTCCAGCGCTCATTGTTCCTGCGGTGTGATTTAATGCGCCGAGAGACAGAGATGAAGGGGTGTGGACGGATTGGTGCCAAGCGGCGGCAGACCTCTCTGTGCTAATGCCACTGTAACCATCTGCACTTCCTCTTAGCTGCAGGATAAAACAACTCAGGGACGTGGAACCACAGTTTCCCCCGTTCACTCTTCCCCCCATCCCATTGCTTTTATGTTCTTTAATTTTGTGGCGGCAGGGGCCACACCCTCCACGCAGGCCAAGCCGGCTCTTATTATAGACCTCAGGAAAATTCACATACAATACGCACATTGGCACAAAGAGACGCGCAGATGTTTCTCAAAGGTGTCTACATAAAACTTTTTTATAATTTCCTCCTGCGTCCCACAGCAGCATCTTAAGTACACATGACGGGCACATTGGCACCCTGATTTTAACAGCTTGTTGTTTATTTTGTTTAATTACAGCCCATTGCTTTTTTTAAAATAAACAAAATGGCTGTGGAGGAAACACAAGGAAAATACAGCTGCGCGCTTGCCTAGATAAATAGAATCACGCCACATGCAGTTCATATTCGTTGCTGCAAAATGTCATCACTTATCATAAAAACACTTGTGTTGAGTTGTTGCTTGGCTTTTACAAGCTTTGATTTGGCCGTTGGAACCAGGAATCTGGTCAGTATTACAGGCTTCCGCTAACGCAATCTTCCGCTATGAGAACAAACACACATCACACAGTGCAGCTGGTGACTGGGCAGGGTAGGTGACTCTAAAATAGTGTTTTACTATGCACAAACACACAGAACTGCCTTAACATAAATGCCCTGGAGCACATTATGTTCCCACAAGGAAATGGAATAAAGAAAGAAACGGTTGCAAGAAATGCACTGCGTCCATCTGTGATCCCACCGTTCTCCTTTCCTTCTCATCTCATCTCCCTCCCTCTCTCCCTCCACCCTGTCGGTGCCCCGGTACCAAGCAAAGAGTTCTGTATTTGTTGTTGCAGCAGCGGAGCTGTTGGTCCCAGGATCTCTGGCTGTGCTCTGGCCCACATCTGCTCTCTCAGCTTCGCTGCTTGGTACCCGCCAACATAGAAGTGCAGGGGAGTCTTATGTGCTGCCGGCCACTGATAAGGCAAGGCCAAAGTAACCCAGATGAAAGAGAAGTGCCTAAATGGGCGGAGATATCATTCATTCTGCACGTTTTATAATCTCACAGCTCACTTTAATTCATCCATGATTCCACTTTCTATATGCAAAAAGAATTCTGTGATTTTACAACATACTGGTACTTTTTAAGCGGTAGAAAGTAAAAAGAAAACGTCCCGAGCAGGAGAGAGAAATTATTAGAAAAACTGAAATGAGCCGAACATTCCTGGCAGCGAAGGAGGTCCGTCCATCACTGTAGCAAAGCTAGAACGCCCGCCGTTTAGTACATCTGGGCCTTTTGACCACTTGCACATTGTCAAGTCCCACCCGCAGAGTGTTTCATCATCTCTCCCAGCAAGTGCTTTCGCCTGGCCAAGAGCGCAGAGGCTCTGCTATGTGCATCCAGATGTCATTCTGGACTCCTGGGTTCAACAGGTGAATCCTGAGAAATAATAAATGAGGAAAAAATATGATTTTCCTGGATCGCTGAGACTGTGGACTTTGTATGGCTGCCTGAAGCTTAAGAGAGGAGAGATTCTTTGTCTGCATTTTGTGGTAGTTATTTACACACCAGACCTCGATGTAATACATCAAATTGTGGAGAACATTAAGAGAAATGAGCTGACAGGAAGGCACGGCTATCTGTACCAACTGTTACATTCCTCCGCTTCGGCTCACTCCCTGTCCAGCACAAGGCAATAAAGCATGCACTCAATAACACTAATTAGCTCCAGAAACATTCCTTTTGGGCAAAAAAAAAAAAAAAAAGAAAAAGCGTGCGTTTCTCTCCGCACATATGAATGCATGTAGGTACTCATGCATGTGCTTTTAGTCCCCTGGGAGTGTATACAGAAGCGATTACATAAACCTATGTAGGGAGGGAGAAAGGCGCACTAACAGTGTCAAGGACAGGCTGCGTGCACAGAGGCCAGGCAGGCTTTCAACACATACTTCTTATTTTCTGGTCCCCCTGTGATAAAAAGCCTCCTAAAACACATTTTGGGAAGCAGCTTCTGGTGCGAGATGGCAAGACCGAAATGGACGAATCCATCAAACACCTCAACGATGGACGAAAAGTAAGAGTGTGTCGTGTGTGTGTGTGTGTGTGTGTATGTGAGTTTACGAGAGGGGGACAAAGTGAGAAATGAAGTTGAGAGAAAGGGAAAGCTTTGGTTTAGGTTCAGAGAAAATGTGTGTGTGTGTGTGTGTGTATGTGAGAGAGGAAGAGAGAGAGGTGGGGAGTGGAAAAACACACAGAAGAACTTGAGAAAGTGTTGAAATGTTTTATGTCTGGAAGCACAGGAGGTTTAAACCCCTGGAGGTGTGGGCCAGAGCAGGAGGTTGGAGACTAAACACCACACCACACCACTGGGACTATATGATAACTCAGTAATTAAAACTAGGAGGCCAATGCTGATAATCAATACTGTTGGTTCAGGGGGGCAGGAAGGGAAATCTGGTATCAGATGGTCCTGCGTGTGGGACAGATTGGAGACGGGGCCAGACGTGATGGTGGAGGTCGAGATGAGTTGACTTGTTGGACTCTGAAAAGATAAAGTTTCTCTGCACAGCTGCTTTGGCCTGCAGACAGAGGGAAACATCTGTATTAACCTCAGCATGATGGGCAGCCCACTGTGGAGAGGAATGCAAGAAGCAATAGAGAAAAGGGTGTGGAAAGAATAAGTGATATGAGTATGTTCTTAAAGAGAGAGAGAGAGAGAGAGAGAGAGAGAGAGAGAGAGAGAGAGAGAGAGAGAGAGAGAGATCTTGGAGCTATAATTTGAAATTACACATGTGGACGTTTCGGCTTCTCTCCTATTAGCTATAAAACTGGAGCTGCGTGCCTCTGGCGTGACTGCGGAGTGACACAACTGCTTCCGAGCATGCAGCCGTGAGTGCGAACTGGTGACACAACGCTGTCTGCGAGCCAAAGCCTCTAATAAATCCAAACTCATTTAGCAGTTAGACATTTCTTCCCCTCTCAGCTCTCCATTACCTTCCTATTAACACGTTCTATAAAACCGAGAGAGCTGGCAGACGACCGCGTGGCAGCTTCCTATGGGAGCAGACGGACGGCCATGAATGGTGGAGGGCCAGGTGGTGCCCTGTCAGGTCACCAAGGTAACGCAGGGGATAATTACCTGCTGGTGCACTGACTCACTCCGCCAAGTCTGTATGATACCCTCTCTGATCACAGCCTTGACTCAAGAAATAAAGCTTCGGTGGCTGCGTTTTATACGCACACTAGTTTTAGCAGAACATGAAATTATTCCAAACTTGACACGGGTCAAGACATGTCGGATACACCGATATTATTTGGATTTTGGGAACGTTTTTCTCTTAATGAGGGTTTTTAAAGCAGTTTGCAAGTCATAGCATCTTGCTTGTTTACGGTGAACCGTGTGTGTCGCGTGCCAACAGTTTTCAAGTCTGAGCTAGAAATGCACAAGAGAAAAGCCCAACTACAATTTTCTAGTTAGGACACTTTAAACATTATGAAATCAGCAGGTTTTTTGGGATATGCACAAATAACAGAAGGTGGTTGAATCACTGGAGGATAGAGGCTGCGCTGGTTAACTGGAGTGTGTCTGAACGTACACGTGGATATTACTGGAAAGGCCATTTCTCAACAGCCTTTCTGGTAAAACACAGAATATTTTGCACAGGAAACTGATACATAAAGGTAACGCGAAACAATACTACAAAAAAATTAGAGGCGACGTCGGCTAACGACTATCCAAATGTTGCATAAAGCAAACAATGAGCGAGGGGAAAGCAGTGGGGCTTTATTTGTTTACTGTTTTCAATTCTACTTAGTGAAACAGATCACATCTGGTGCAGATTAACAGCAGCAGAACACTGAGCAATTAAATGCACCCTGGTAGCGCATTTTCTTTCCAATGGCTTGATATTTGCCTATTTTTTTTTAGAAGCGTTTTACTTTACGACCTTGCCTGAGAAAACAAACATGGAGGCAGACTCGGGCCAGGCTCACACTGCGGGAGTTTCGAAATTTTCGAAAATAATCACCACACACCACACGATACTCTAATATATACATATATCATTAGATTACATTATATGTATGGCAAGATATGAGATTATTGTGCCAGAGGGACTGATGCATCACCTCACATGATCTCATGGGAGAAGCACAAAATGGAGACTGTGGCGCGACAACTCACTTTAGTAATGTTCAAACTTTGAGGTGCGAAACAATGGAGACGTGGCCAACACGGGGTTGTCAATTCGTCAGTGAGACCTGGAAGTGTGATTTCTAACTGCGAGTTTTAATATGTGAACAGTAGAACGCTAGCTGACGTTATCCTCAAGGGCTAGAACGTCCACCGTCAGCTCCTCTATGGTCTCTCCAATTGGCTCTTGTTCGACGTACTAGTACTGACGTAAATCATCCGGATTTTAAAATAGGATATGATATGATATTTATTGGTGAGTCTGCAAGACAGTTCTTGACTTGGCTAACTGGGCTTTCATTGGCCTGAAACTCCCGTAGTGTGATCCCGACCTTACAGCATCAAGGTCAGACATACTGATAGAAGTATGACACAAGTCTGGTAATATCATGTACACGATCCCTTTGTGAAGAATCTGTTGTTTGAAATGAAGCTAATCTTTTAGGATTGAGACAGGTGCTATAATATCATACATTATTTACATAACTATATACATATTGTTGGTTTTGGCCTATTCGTGGGATTTTGGGGGAAATTACAAAAACACAGAACAATGTCAGTTTTATCCTTTAACCTAGAACAACAACATGACCGAGGTCTTGTTATCACAATATGAACCTGCTGAGCATGAATCTCCTTATTGAATTACTGTCTAGCCCTAAAGAAAAACACATACAAACACATTTACCTAAAGCCACGTTAATCCTCGCAGGCTTCCATGAGAACAGGGAAAACAAGGAAGCTGTGACTAACACACCTCATGACAACATTTTACAGTAAAAAGACGAAAAGCCTCCCTCCCACACAAACACAGGTAATGAGGCTGCTATCGTTTCAGTCATCCAGGATGCAAATAGCAGACGTCCAAGTCACAGCCCTTTTCCTCTTGTGGTCTGGGAGAAGAAGATGGTGTAAATTTAAGTTTGGGCATCATGACTGAGTATGAGTTTGGGCCAGGATTGCTTAGCCTGTGTGAGATTTTGACATGAACTGAACTGGAGCTCGGCTCGGGCCAAAGCAGTGGCCGAAAGCCCTGGAAGCTGCGGTTTCTTAAGGAGGAAATGCCCTAATTCATGGTGGCTGAGTGCTAATGCTGCCAGAGACCACTGGGGATACATTAAATAATTACTAGCAAAGACTATGTGTGTGTGTGTGGGGGGGTAAATGTTGGCAAGAAATATACCAAAATGCACCTTTAATTTAATTTTTGGATTCTACTCCATTGCAACCTTGAGAGACAGGGAATGTGCGTGTGGGTCGTTGACCTGCTGGCGTGTTAACGCAGCACGTCCGGCACACACACACACACACACACACAGACACACACACACACACACACACACACCCCATCACCTGGTTGGCCTGTGCTTCGTGCAGCAGTGTACATTCTGAATGTATGCTGTAAGCCATTTACACAGCTGGGCCTTTTAAACTGAAGTGACTCAATGAGAGGACGTCCCTGGCCTGGGGTCTGTCCCAAAGCCTACACCCGCCCTAGCTGGCTACACTTGAGTCTAACACACGCTCACACACATACACACACTGCACGCACATGCACATGCACATGCACATGCACATGCAAACGTGTATCAGCCCCCCTGAGTGGCAGTCAAGAGGAAAGATGTAGCTGTAGCTCGGTGGTGCACCCATACATTGTTGTAGTATTTGGCCTCAAATAAAAAAATTCTAACTAGCCCATGAAAACAGGCCTCTCAGGGAGGAGCAACCAGTTCACAGAGTCTGACTAATGCACCTTGGCACGGTAGTTATGGAGACATGCAGAGTTTCGAAGGACAGTTTTTTTAAATAAAAGCCACACTCATTTTTTGCTCTCAGACAACCTAAATAAGAAAACAAACCCACAACGAGCAAATGTGGAAAGGAAGGAATTCGGAGGAGGAAGTAGTCGATCCACTTGATAGCCATCGCCCGGCTTCTCTGTGTCCATCTCTCTCTCTCACGTGAAGGGTAATGATAATAATCTGCTGTTTTGAATCAAGAGACTCGGGGAGAACAATGACCCCTACTGATAGATGCAACACGTGGCAAAGAGCACGCCACAATGCAGCGGCAAACGCCTGTGTTCGATCCAAATGAGTGACATATTTGGAAACGCCGATCATGTGCAAGTGGGAAGACTCAAACTGGGAAACTGCCACCAGTAATTACATTAGCCACAAGACTTCAAGAAAGGCACTGTGGCTTTTTTATTTCCACGATCCTCTCTAATATATTAAATAAAAAATGCTCTCTGCTGCTTTTGCGGCCCATCTTTGTTTCCCCGCACGGGAAAAATGGACCGAGTCCCAACCATCTGCCGCCACTCTTTTTTAAAAGTTCCCCTTTCTTTCTCGTCGGCTCACTTCGGCCTCAGCCCTTGACTTTTGCGAGTCGATGTGGTCAAATCCATCTGTGTCGCAGCCTGTCAAAAATAGTCACAATGCAGCAGCTCCCACAGTAATTACACAGTGCAGCGGAGGAACCAGTGTCACCTCCCTCTCTCTTGCCAAGCTGCTCCAACAATGATCTTTCCAGGATCGAGCGTAAAACTTCCAACTTCTTGCACAATTTTGCAAAAAAAAAAAAAAATATTCTGGTGGCTTGAAGAACGCGGCCTGCTGCTCAGAATTCAATTTGCTATTTAGTCCGCCTTGTGCCACTTTACTGTAAAGGGTTAATGCGCTCAAATACAACACAACTACCCAGGAGCAGTCGCTGTGTCTGGCTGCGTAATCTGTTGAGCACACTGAATTATAATGATGCGTTCATCTATCCATAAATCTGACACCGCCTGCTAATGCTGTGGTTATTTGCGGTTAAGAGCCTCTGACATGTGCTGAGGGCGATAAAACATTCCAAGACTGATTGATTTGAGTACACATTGTGATTAGATAAGAACAGTGGCCCGTGGGAGCAATATTTAACAACCAAGAAAAACAATCCTATTAAGAGTAGAAAAATGCACCCTACGACTTAGATACCCAGTCTGAGGTGTGGATCATCATTGACTGGTGTGACTTTGCTATCTGAGTGTCTATATGATGTCTCCAGATTACAGCGAAGGGAGGACCCGGTGCACTTTGAACCCAGCCCTGCTGTTGACTTGGCTCATTCTTTAGATAACACACGGCTGACATATTAGCTGCTGCGGCCCCGGTCCATAATCCTCCGAGTGTGCACCTGAACATTAGCTGCTTGCACAGCTGTTGGGACAGAGAGGGACACTGGAATGTGACACTCCTGGTATTAGCTGCAAAAAAAAAAAAAAAAAACTGCACCTAGCTCTGTGTAAACACGGTCATTGTGCTGGCGCCCTGTGTGCACATGCAGGTGTAACGCTGGGGGGAAATGCGTGTGCCGAGGGGGGCCCATCCTTTACCTTAACCCACGCCACTGCGATTCTAATATCACCTTTGACTCACAGATAAATACTCGTGGTGCGTCTTAAACACCAGCAGCGGGATGCAACAAGTGGAAGGCAGTACTGGGTGAACAGTCCTCCCTGTTGATGAAGCCATGACAGTGAATTATAGCACATACAGGCCTCCAGGTGATCACTTGAGGACAGCTAGAGAAGAAATCCAGTCCGTCATTAACACAATCATTCATATTGCTAGTTTAGGGACTTTTATCATCTTTGTGGCTGTCAGAATAACCACCCATCTACACTTAATGAGGTAAGATATCGTTATTAAAATATTTAGCTCTTTCTTTGCCTTCATCACAACATGTTTAGGGCTTGTGTTTTTTTTGCCACAATGAACTCCTTTCAAACTCATTTTCAACAAATGGTGAGAAATCAAGTTGCCTACCTAAATTGACAAAGCTCATGACCATGTCCGCATCGTTCAAGAAGTTGTTGTCTTGCAGGCTCGCTATCGGGGGCCCCTGTGTGGTGAAGACGGGCTTGTAAGGGTAGGAGTATCTGTCCTCGTCCCCCTCTATGGACATGGCGTTGTACAAGTCCAACATAAACATCGGGGCGGCGTTGTGCTTTCCGTGGAGGTGGGGTCGTGGCCGGTGCGGCAGCCCCAGGATCGACAGGATCTCCCGCTGCATCTCTCTGCGCTCCTGGCTCTTCAGCCGGCGGTGGATGAAACTGGAGTGGAACTCGTTGTCCAAAGTAAAGTTCGTGAAGGCTGTGTCCGCCAGCACGCAGTAGCTCCACACCAAGAGCAGCGCGGGGACGCGTCTGTCCAGAATCGGTGCCATGGTGCCACTCGCCGTGCGTAATTGCGCCCAGTTCTGTTCGCCGAAACTCTGAGGGAGAATGTGGATATTGAACTTTTAGCAGCGGGCAGCCTGTGTTCAATATCCAAAGTCAGGTACGGTCCCTCATGTCGAGGGAAGTGCTCCCCGAATGAAACATCAACTTCACCTCAAAGTCCTTTTTAAATGATGGCGGTTTTCTGGGCAGATCGTGCTCGCGCGGACCTCTGTCCTCATCCACAACCTGTGGCCGACAGCGACCAAGTGTAGAGCAGCCTGCAGCGCGCAGAGTGGAGGCTGAGAGCTACACCACCGAGTTCTGAGGAGGCGCTGTGGTGCTGGGAGGAGCAGGGGGAGAGAGGGGGGAGAGCTAGAGAGAGAGGGGGAGAGAGAGAGTTGGGGGGGGGACAGTTAGAGAGGGAGAGAGAGAGAGTTAGGGAGGAAGAGAGAGAGAGGGCGAGTTTGAGGAAGAGAGAGAGAGTTAGGGAAGGAGAGGGAGAAAGAGTTAGAGTTAGGGATAGAGAGAGGGAGCTTTGGAGAGAGAGAGAGTTAGAGAGAGAGAGAGAGAGAGAGAGAGAGAGAGAGAGAGAGAGAGAGAGAGAGAGAGAGAGTGTGTGTGTGTGTTTTTTTTTTTTTCAATACAGATAGAAGTCGGCCTTTGTTGCCAGTTGGAGAAGAAGTGCTCGAGGCTACGTGTGCAAATACAAAACGGATTAGGACAGGATTTGTATCGTGATGCTTCAGTTTATGATAAAGCACATTTCGTCATTCCTTTCTCACAATTCCTGGTGCATGCACGCCTGCGTGGATTCAATAATGACAGATGTGCAGACGGTGACAATAGGCCGTTCAGTGTTCAGAGCGCTTATGGAAAATAACAGACTTCATATCGCAGAGTAATTATTCGCCTGCGCGGGAGAATTCTTCAGAACTGGGGGAGAGGTTGCGACACGCAGATGCGCTGTAATGCTGCCACTGCAACAGTGGAGTCGGTGATCTGCAGGTGCACTCTCCGAACACTTTGGTCCACATGTGCTGCGAGACTTTAAACAAGTCAGATGTCTTTTTGATGTCAGAGAGGCGGTATTACAACCTCGCAAACTGCCATTTCATGCCGCATATTTTGCAGATATCCAAGCTTTCTATCCCCGCTGCTGGAGCAGGAAGTTTGTGACAAAAGGCAGCGGTGAACAGACAGAGCGCAGACCGCGAAGGAGGGGTGCAGATGTTTGGCAGCTGCTGCATCCCTCCATCTGCCCCCCTGGCCCCAGCACCTCTTAAACACCACGCTTTAATGGAACGCTCCTGACCCTCTTGTGCGCTCTGCTCTGGCTGACACAGGCGGAGGGATTTCAGATGGCCCTCGCACGGGTGGAACGGCCGCTTCTCCTCGACAAGCCCTCCTAAAACCTTTTTTTTCTCTTTTCACTACGCAGAGAGTGGAGTTTTAGAGGCTCTGTCGTTGGGATGTTTTAGGGTTTTCAGCTTGCCAGGTGATTTTTATGACAATAAAATTAGACTTCAATGGCACAGCAAGGGAGGCTGCCAGACGGCTTAAGCTATGATTGCAAACAGAGGAAGGGAGGAAAGGAGGCAGAGCGTGTCTTGGGGTCTTCTACACTTAGCTCACCTTCCTGCCCATTTAATGTGCTTTTTGTAAGTCTTCAAAGGAGCTCCACTCCTCTTTTTCCAATGACAATTCAACATGGCTGAAAGCCTGAAAGCTTACATTAGCCCGCCACTACTCATTCTGTATATCTGATCCTCTATTTGCTTTTAAATGGCCTTTCAGTAGTAGCCTGTAACATATAAACATTTCTATCCGGTGCCCCAGATAGAATCAGCTAATGGCCGCAGGTGTTTACATTACGGCAGTCTCCGACAGGGGACTTGAAAGGCTCTTGGTTGCAGTTAAAACTATACATCTTCCTCTATTTCTCTCTCTCTCTCTCTCACTTTCTTTTCCCTCTCTCTCATTGTCTTACACACGTTCTCTTGCTGTAAGGTTGGTGAGGTCAAACCCCCCCCGGTGCTTCTCCGACAACCCCCCAGCCCCTTGGCTCAGTTTGTGCCCAGAGAGGGGCTGACAATCCTGGGCAGGACAATAGGAACAGACCCCCCTTTGTTTTGGCCTCCATGGGCCCAATGACAGTCACAGTAAACAGTGGGCACAGGCTGAGGCCTGGCTGGGCGAGCAGCACTGAGGGGCCTTTGACAAGGAGAACCAAAGCAGAAACGCAGAACAAACGGTGTTTGAATCTTCCGTCAACGACACACACAGATAAATATCAATCTATGAGTATTGTACACTAATCTCAATATTTTGTCTGAGATTCACATTATTACTTACATATTTAGATAACCTGTGATACACACTGTCAAGACCTGCACCATTACCTTTCAGGAGCAAAACTAAACATGCACTGACAATTCTGGCCCCGCCTGAGGACAGCTTCACATCCATGACTATGATACCAGGGTTTAACTATGAGGTCTTACCATGGCAAGATCCTCACGTGTCACATTATATGCTCAGTTGCTTCTTCCTGTTCTCTGCTTTTTAAGCAGATTTTACATTTACATTTCATAGACAGTTGCTCAAATTCAGCACCTGGCCTGGAGCGCTTTGAGTGCAAACACATTCTCTGCCCACCATGATCTAAGACAATCTGTGCAAATACACACCTCCACACTCCATCAGGTTGGAGCATGATACTGAGCTCTAAAGAAGACCACACAGCAGAGCAGTGAAACATCCCTGGAAACTATTTCACACGCCCACAACACAGCAACAAAAAGACACTTTTTATCTCTACATCAGACATGTGACTCAAGTAATTCGATCGAGGCCCACGTTACAGGTTGTACCAAGTGGTGTTAAAGCTGCTATAAGATAGATTTCATTAACATAAGTTTTAATTAGTTCTATACTCCAACAGCGACCACTGCTCCGAGTGTTTGGTCAGTAACCCATGCCTCTCCTTCCCTCCCATTCCTCATGCAGCAAATGAGAAAATACATTATCCTGTATCCACTTTATGCAATCAGGACAGAAAATTCCATAAAGACACTGTCCTCTCTTCTCAGGGGAACAGACAGAGAGCAGGATGATCCTGTTCTGAAACCTCCAGCGACAATGGTGGAACAGGGTGAGCTACCAATTCCAGCACTCCAAGTGACGGCTTATGCTACCAAAGATACCAGGTGATGAACAACATTTGAGGCAAAGAGAGCTGCCTTGAAAAAACAGAAAGGAGTGGTTGAAGTTTGGTGACGTAGCGCTAACTGTAAAACACTCCAAACACTTACAGCAGCTTTAAGGCATCTTTAAGCCCCCCCCCCCCCACACACACGATACTTACCTCCATCATCTGGTCTTTGCAAAGAGAAAAAAAACAAGACCACCTGTCTAAAAAAGGTATTATTGGCTACTTCAAATGCAGACAACAACAAACAAAACTTCCTTTTATTAGCTTTAACTTCCAAAGTCCAAGTTGAGTTTCAAGTCACTTATTTTCTGTCAAGTGAAACTTCAAAGTCATCAGAACGGTGACTTGTGTCAACTCAAGTCCAAATCTCTAGTTTGTACTTTTTCTCATCTGCCAGATTATCTCTATTTAGCTCAAAGCTCAAAGCCTGCAGTCAGAGGTCAGATTAATATTTATTTCATGTGTTGCCTCAGAAAGCAGCAGGCAGCAGTCCTTTGAAGGCCTGTGTATGCGGGAAGGCAGATGAGGTTTGGCGGAGGGGGGTCTGACCAGGCAGACCCACAGACGATACAGTAAAAACTTTTCTTTTTCAGGGTAAACTGACCCTCAAATGAAGCAGTGTGGGGTCGGAGTGCAAGGACAGGCGAAGGGTGGAGGCGCATTTTTTTATCCTCCGTCTGCCTGTCATGTCCACCCATTTCTAGGTTTTTTTTGACTAAACCCCACTGTGTGCACCGCACACACCAGCGCCCTGTTAAAACAGCCTGACCAGGTGGAGCTGAGCTATTGCAAATGTTCCCCTTCTGGTGTCTCACACTTCCAGGGGCCTCATGAACATATGAGACACAGCTGTGAGACAGGCAGGAGGAAGAGAGGGGGTGGTTATATGAAACAGCTTGAAAACATTTCAATTGTTCATCCCGTTTAGGTCTCTAGTTTGACAGCATTAAAAAAAAAAACTGAACCCAGTGCTGAATTATCGTTATATAGTGCTTTTCAATTATTTGTAAGGTGTAATGTAACCTTTGCACATTAAAATGTCTACAACAACTAAACCTTTGTGCATATGTTGTTGACACTTGAATCATCCCGAAAGTTTCCAACAACATTCAGAGAATTTCGTAATTCTACTCAAGATAATGATGTGTTTCATTTGGTCGCCTGTCAATACAACTTTAAGGGAAACATCAGATGATACGTCAGCCAGTCAGGAGGGCGGTCAGTGTAAGCGCAGTGTGAATAAAACTTTATCGCTCAACCTTGTCCGTGAACACTTCTACCTGAATCATGTCAGATAGATTTGAATCACAAAAGGTGGTTGTTTCTGTTCTATTTGAGACACACAACTATAGAGCCCGACTGATATGATATGTTGCAAAGCAATTTTTACAATTTTAAGATTCCTAGAGAAGCAAAGTGAGTTACGCTTCTTGTTAAACCTGTAAAATATCCTGCTATCATTACATACATTTCACACAAGTGATCATTACAAAAATAACATAATGAGATGAGTTTGGAACCACTACAACAACTACACTTAATGGCAGCATCACATGTCCAAACGATGTGCATACATTTTCTCTTGAATAAATACATGATTACCTTAGTAAAAAAAAAAACTGCAACCAGCAATCCCCCTTGTTATCACTTGGTACCTACTTTCGCCTGTATCCGGTGTGTCCTGTCACTCTCGCCTCTGCCTGCAGCTGGGTATGGCACTCGGGAACACCCGAGTAGCTCGGATCTGATTCATAGCTCTCAGCACTCCGGCCAGACCCATCAGTTATAGCTGGTGTCGCTGACAGTCAGAGATACCGTTTTAGTTAAGCTTTGGATAATGCCTGGCTCAGAGGAGCTTATCCATTGCAGGATGTTATCACTCAGGCGCTCTGTCGCTTGTGTCATCAGCACAGAGTCCGAGCTTGACACTGAGCTGATCTCTTCGCCCGGCCACATACTTATCAGCATCCATTACTGAGGTGTGAGGGCCTGATAAAGGTCTACCCAGCTCCATGCAGCTGTAGACAGAGGTCCCATTTAGATTGTTGTCTCTGCAGTGAGAGGCCTTGCCCCCTTTGACTCTTGCTTTCATCACTCTGTAAGGCTGTGTTGGCCTGTCAATCAGAGAGGACCCTGGGTGATCAGTCAGCTCCTCTTTAGGGGATGCTGGTCTGAGGAGCCATTAGAGAGGGGGCGGCATAGCCAGACTGGCCCGGGCCCAGAGCTGATGAGAAACAGAGAAGCAGGAGAGCCTGAGGTGGAAAATGGGGGGGCAGAGGAGCAGGAGGTGGATGTGCTGAACTATGTGGATTGTGAAGGGAGGGCAGCTCTGTTTTCTATTTGTGAGGATTAGGTTGACAGATCTGTATTTAGTTTCTTTGGGCCTCTAGCTGCAGCTAATCCCCCTCACCTGCAGCGAGTGCCCCCACTCTCTTTCCTCTGACCCTGCAGCCCCCTACTTCCCCCCACGTTCCCCCCTCCTGCCCAGCACAAACACTCATCCCGAGACAAGCACATGACTCGTTGCACTCTGTCTCCTCAGGTTAGGGCCTCACACTCGACACAAATCTTTGCCAGGCCAAAGGAACAGCAGGGGTCTCAGCCTTTCTGGAGCAGAAGAAAAAAAGGACCCCCACAACCTGTGGGCTTCCACATGTTAAGAGTTTTTTTCATCTTGTGTGAGGGGTTGTCCCTCATCACTTAGAGATAGCAATTACTCAGAAATTAAGAGCCATTACTACGGAAGCAGCTTGTCAAAGCCACTCAGGGGAAAGGGGAACCTTTGGTAAAGCTGCACATTAGGAAATATTCAGGGTCAGGTCAGGGGCACAGACCTCTTCTCTTTAGATCCTGGCTCCCACACACTCCGACCAGGCCTTCACACTGTGAAAGAAAGACCGCAGTGCCTCGGCAAACACACACAGCATGCCTGCCAGCAATTCTTGAAGGTGGGAACTCTGAATGACCTAATAAGTTTCTAGCCTATTTCTCTGTTTTAACAATGAAGTGACATGACTGCAAGATGATGCAACACAGAGACTGAAACAGGTCTTCAAGGATTGTTAATGAGGCAACATGTCAGATTTCCTTTAGGTGTCGTAATTGTTTAATTTTGTTTTAATGTTTGGAGCCTAAAACAGCTGTGATTAGTGAATAGCTGTCAGACACAGGACGCTGAACTGCCAAAACATTTACAGCATCTCACCATGCCCTAAAACACATGTTGGCCAGCGCTAGCTTTCACCCAACCATCATCAAAATGATATTTAAAAATCACTTCCACATGGCTGACAGATACACTAATATTCCGTTTCTCTGGGACTCTAACCACAGCCTATTACCACTCACCCACCCTACTGGAACCACCACACACACACAAACACATGCACACAGATACAGCAGACACACTTTTGGACAAGTAGCAGCAAGCTCACATAAGAGGTCTCATTACTGAGCGCCACAGAAGGTGCTAATGGGGATTTTTCTAAATACCACCAGCGTAGGCCCATACTACCTTACAGCAATGAGGTGCTAACTGGCCCACACACATTCCTGGATCTTGTGAATGGACCAAGTTTGTGTTCTGACCTTTAGCTTGAAGAGGAAGACAGGTAGCTTCTTGCATTCATTTCCAGAATTGTGCCTGCAAAGACATAAAAATCCAATTGTAGGTTACTGAGTCTGTATATAAGTTTCTGCATATTCAACCATGGCAACCTGAGAGCACACATAAGGAGAGGAAAAGATATAGTGCATAAAGGTAAGACGCAAATCACAACAGGTTGTATGACGCTCTTGTTCAAAGATGTGGCAGTATATCATAAATGCAAAGTCATTCTTTAACGGTCCTATTTGTAAGAAAGTAGATTTTTGAGTCTTATTCCCAACTCGTCAAATACTAACACACAGGGATGCAGGCCAACCCATCCCACAATCCCAACGCGTGTTGACGAGTTGGGAATGAGACTCAGCGATTAACTTCTCTAACAAGCTGTGGCTCAGGGGTTGAGGCAGCGTCTTGTTATTGGAAGGTCACTGGTTCAAATCCCCCCGTCTGCATGTCAAAGTGTCCTTGGGCAAGATACTGAATCCAAAACTGCTCCTGATGTGCTGGTCGGCACCCTGCATGGCAGCCACCGCCAACAGTGTGTGTATGTATGAATTACTGTAAGTCGCTTTGCACAAAAGCCCTAAACTGTAAATGTAGATGTAACAAATAGGACCTGTAAGTAAAAGCAGCAGTAGCACACAATGTAACAATACTACATTACAACCAAAAGTCCTGCATTACAAATTTAAAAAGTAAGGAAATATTAGCCCCAAGATATACTTGGAAGCATCAACAGATAAGGTTTTCATTTATTTATTTTTAACTGACCTTTATTTAACCAAGCAGCTGCAGCTTACCATTATTTCAATTACCGGGTAATCTGGCAATTATTTCCACGGCCCAAAGCAACATCTTCAAATTGCTGCTTTTGTCCACCTATCATCATGTATTTTTGACAGTGTGTTAGTGCTGCTTTTACTTCAGCAATGTGCCCTCAGTATGCAATCAGTCATTTTGCAATCAAAACAAATGACAATGACCCTTCATTTACTGTGATAAAATGACAAAGAAGAGCAGCTGATCATTAAATTTGTGAAGCTAGAGCCAGCAAATGTTTGACATTTTTTGCTTAAACCAATAATCGGTTTAAAAAATAGTTGGCAACTAACTTAGCCTCTCACCCTTTATGAAGACGTTGTACAGTTTATTAGTCTTTTCATGTTCAAAAACACGGATGAAACGCGTGTACTACATCAAAACAGCACGTGGTGAAGAAGAAGAAGAAGAAGAAGAAGACACTCCGCAAAGTTCGTTGGAAACGCACAGTCAGCTGCGCAAATATCGCGAGATTTCCACAAAATCTTCAGGCGGGAACGTCGCGTATGTAATGTCATCGTGAATTAATTTGTTAAAACACTTTGGAATAAGACATGATGGGGTGTCGAGGAGCAGACCTGTTCTTTGAAATTGACAAGCTGCGTGCTCAACTACTGCACAATGCCGAGGTCACGGCTGACTGCCAGCGTGTTGAAGAAATCAGCCAGTAAGTTCACCTGCTCAGGCTGTGAACTACATTAGCATGATGGTTCCCAGTGTAACTTAACAGGCGCAATGGGATTCTCCAGCAGCAAAATGACTACCGGCATTACACTCGCTCAGTTACAAGGTCTCTGAGTATAATTATTGAGTAGTTTGTCAAAATAGCCAGATTTGACTCTGTACTGTGATAATGTTACCATGGGGCTGCTGCGAGCTAGTTGGCTAAATAGCTACATGTGAGCATTATGCTAATGTAGACATGCTAATAGCATTATCAGACTGAGCTCATTAGGATTAACGTTAAGTGTCAGTAACATTTGTTTATTGGAAAGTTGCAATTGATGTTCATAATGCTGTGAATGGTTAATAAACTGTGTAGTTCACTTATAAACATTATTTAGGTGGCCAGTTAACCTTACAACTGTTTTTTTTTTTTTTTTTTTTTTTAACAATTGCTTAACAAATGTTTTATGAAGCATTTCATCGTTTCTTAACAGTGAAATTACCTCAATTATTCTAATAAACCATAAATGTACCATTTATTATTGATGGTTATTAGAAAGTGTGACTCCTGCTGATTTTTTTTTTTATGCAAATGAGTTTAAAAGAAACAAGTTCAGTTTTATTGATTGAATTTACTGGATCAGTCCAAAATAACCATTCCTATCTTGTTGTTTTTATCCACATCCATTTTCTTCAAATTTCTTCTGACATTTTCACAGCAATTACTGTCCGTTGTATTTTTCTATAGCTTTTATTTTTGATATATCGTCACCCTCACTGTCCCACTTAATTTCCAGGCAGGATGTTTTGACCCGCATTGAAAACATAATCCTAGGAATAGTGACCAGTCTGTCCAAAGATGAGGCCCCTGTCCTGGCACTGCCTAACAGATCCAGCTGGGCCAACATCAGGTAAACTGACATAAACACCATGTGGCATTAAAAGTTTTTCTACCTCCATCATGAACACTGCAGTCATTTTACACACCAGCTGTGTGGAATCTGTGTAAGCTGTCTGGACTTTAAAAGATAAACACACGCGGTCATGTTGCATAAAGAAACAAATAAACATTTACTTACATAGTTTTTTGTTTTTTTTCCCGGGAGGTCAGGCCACACAAGATGATTGGATTGCTGTTTAATTTCGTTTAAAGAGGAAACACACACTTCAACTCTGTCTGAATTTATATAAGAGGTGTTTGAAGCAGACTGAGTTGGCAACCAGGTGGTAGGGGGAAATAAAATTAAACTTTGTTTCTGAGACATTGAGGTTGAAATAACTTCCTGCTGCTTAAAAGATGAGAGGGTGACAAAGGAATTGAAAAGCACTGGCCTGTACACACAAACACAAATTTACAAAAGGCTTTAATGTGACTAGACTGCAGAGACCTTCTACTCAGAACAAAGCAAACTGTCTGATCTTGTTTGGATCAAACTTTGCTGCCGCTTAAAGCACATTCTGGCCAGGCCCTTTCAAATGTGAGAACACCACAGACTGAACACCAGAGAAATCAGGACTTTAAGGTACGAGGGAGGTATTTTCACAGGTAGCCCTCAGGGTGTGGGGAATTTTAGATGGCTTACAGGTGGGGGAGCGGACTCTCAAAGCTGAAGAAGTAAATGTAGCACACACAGATTTCTTTGATGGCCTCTTTTTGTAAGTTTCCATTCGTTTACCTTTCATTACTTCCTACTTAAGTTTTGACAGCGCCATCGGGCTTCAGATGAGTTCAGGAAGTTCTGTCACCACCATTAGGAGCGACTGTGCTTTGTCCGTTGCTAAATTTGGTGAGAAGATGCACACACACACATCTCTTCTTACATTTTCTCATAGATTTTCTCTTCTTGACACCAGACATTCCTTGTAGACAGAAAAAGCCTCCGCAGTTGTAGTGTACTTCATGTGGCTTTCATTTATATTCATTGTGAACATATGCATGAACTGCACAAACAGCAGTAAAAGTCAGACTTAGTTTTAGGTGACAAATTGGCAGAGACAGAATATGTTGAAAGAGGCATTTAGGGATTGGTTTACCGCAAAGATATCCTAATTAAGAACAGAGTATGTTTTTTTCCACTCCAGTCTTTTTTAAAGTTGTGATAAAACACTCAAAACGTTGAATGTTCACATGAAAATTATTGTTTTTTTTTCATTTGTTTCTTTCTTTCAAGCTCAAATTCTCAAGATTCTTTTGGTCATCTACAGACTCGTCCAGAGCAACTCATATGCTACGAAAAGGTTGTTATCAGTTCACCATTAATTCACATTTTAAATGATTACCAATGCTAGATAAATTTCCTGTTCTGAGCATGGCAGTATTTTTTTTACTTGGTTATTGCTGAATTTGCTGTACTGATGATTTACATTTTATTTCCACAGAGACATCTATTACAACAATACACAGCTGTTTGGCTCTCAAAAAACCGTGGATGGTATAGTGGATGACATCTCCTGCATGCTAAAGGTTCCTCGCAGATCACTGCATGTGGTAAGTGTGTATGCACATATTGATGTAAGCGACAGTTTACATGTTATGGCATAAAATACACACCTAAGACATTAAAACCTTGTAGCAAAATTCCTCTGCATGTTTTAAATGCTCTGCCCTTTTGAGTGCAGGTCTTACAATTGATATCTATTAGTTTTGTATAGTTTAAGCTATTTTCAGCAGTGTGGTCTGCTGCATATTTTAACGATCTGTGGAAATAATATGATTCTACTGAAGTCATAGAGGCCATGTCAGAAGTATTTGTAGATAGATATCTGTTAATCAGCCCAGTCGCCAGGATAAAATGTTGGCAGTCAAGGTTTCTGCAAATCACAGATACATTCACATTTGGACATGTCACATCCATCATGTTCACATTACATGTTTATGACTTGACTTTAGTCCATTGGATTTTTTTGTAAGGAGACATCGCGATAATTTCCTGCTGTGTTTGTGGCAACAGAATATGGCTTTTTTTGACTGAAAGTTGGAACGTATTCAGTTGCATTTGTTTCTTGAAAAAACGTGTGTTTGTCGGTGGTGTTTTAAGCCAGAACACGATCTTTACCCAACTTGCACGTGTGCATGCATGTGTGTAACTTCTCTGTCACTAGTTGGCCACTTCCAAAGGATTAATTTCAGGTGATCTGTGTTACATGGAGGAGGATGGCACAAGGATTGACTGCCACTCAAACTCTGCTGTAAGTTCCATCAACAGCCGCAACAAACTGGCCCCACTGACTGTAGCAGTCTTCATTTTACTACAATGACAAACATTACACCAAGACTTAAAGGTATTCTGTGGAGTTTGAATTGAAAAAAAAAATCATTTATATTTGTCACCAAAACCTTTATAACACATTTTCAAAACCCTTTTGAAACTACATTGTTGGTGCTTGAGGGCTTTTTTTTTCTCTCTTCTACCATTTATGTCACATTACTGACACTGACTTACCACCATCTGCAGTCAGCAGAACAGTAATTCATACCATGTTACCCTGTTGTGCGTGTTATTAATATTCCATTGTGTGATACAAACAATATGCCAACAGTACTCTGCAGCACCATGAGGTGTCAAGAACCCCACAGGGGGCAAGTGTTTCCTGCCAAACCACTAGTAGTACAACCAGGCTTATAACAGAAAAGAATATATGAAATTATTGAATCAAAAAAATCTATCAAATGAAAGACTTATTTTCACTTTTTTCTGTGTTTTGCTTTAGGCAGTTGCGGTTTCATCCAACATTGATGGGATTAGAAGTATCTTTCGTGATTTGTTTGAGACTTTTACTGTGTGCACATGCCTTTGGTTAAATGATTGGTTGTTCAGAACAAAATAATTACCAATTCGTTTTTTGGGACGAAGAGTCCTTGGCTTTCTGGACTGTTGGTTGCTCAAAATAAACCATTTTTAGATGTCCCATTGGGCTCTGAGATATTGTGAAAACATCTTTCATGATTTTTTTAATAAACAATTAATTCTGAAAGTTTTGGGCAGATTGTAGATAGTGAAAATGATCATAAGTCGCCACTCCATTGTATATTAAATTTTTTCTTTGTGTGTGGGGAGGGCACTTTATGGTTGTATATGTGTTGTCCTTGATTCATGTACAGATATTGTATCATGTGCAAAATTCGTCTTGATAGTTGAGAAGGATGCAACATTTCAGAGACTTCTGGATGATGACTTCTGCACAAAGCTCTCTCCTTGCATCATTATCACGGTGTGTTCCCCATTTTTCTACTACTACTTCTTTTGGGGATTTTGTAAATTCATCTGAACGAAATGGGGATTATTACTGTCCCATATAAATAACAGGTGTGTTTTTGTGGATCAGGGTAAAGGCGTGCCAGATGTGAACAGCAGGCTGATGGTGAGAAAGCTCTGGGACACGCTGCACATCCCCATCTTCGCGCTGGTAGATGCTGACCCTCATGGTACACAACATCTGAGTGCAAACCATTTTGCTCATACCTACATATTACCACACATTTAACAACACTTAACACTCTTTTATCTCCACACTCACATATCTCCCACTGAGAAGGCAGATGTTAGCACCTGTCTGGTACGTCATGGTGCCTGGTCTGGCTGTTATTTCCGCTGGAGTGATTTCGTCCAGGCGGGATGGCTCTGTTTCAACCACTCTCCATACCTCTAAACCTTTTCCCATTGCATGGCGAGACACATGTGTAATGCTTTACTTTGTTCTAAGCTCCGTTACACATCTTGGAGGATAATTGCTCTGGTATGCCAGTGATTGCAGCGTGTCTCTGTCTCTCCTAATTTTCCCAGGGATTGAGATCATGTGTATCTACAAGTACGGATCAGTGGTGAGTCTCACGATGCCAGTTATTCCTGTCCTGCATGTTATCCAATGTGGCCTGTTCTGTGTCTCTCTGTTAGCAATATGCAATTATGCCCCTCTTTGAGTAAAAGAAAAAAATCACCAATCATCTATCTCAGAGTATTTAAAGTGACATTTTTATGGATTGAAAATGTTCAGTGATGTCTTTGTCGATCTCGTGTAATCATCCTCATGTTCATGAACCTCATTGTGAACATGTGTTGGGCATAACCACATTATGGTTGTTACAGTACTGATTATCTGTGTGTTTATTTGCGATATACTCTGTGTATGAGCATGTGGTATGACTGGGCGTGTGTTTGTGTGCGCATCGGTTTTTCCACAGGCCATGTCGTTTGAGGCCCACAGTCTGACCGTCCCCAGCGTTATGTGGCTGGGCCTCCTCCCCTCTGACCTCCAGAGGTTTGGACTCAACATTCGCTACTTCCTACTTCCTCCTCCTGCCTCTAATTGGGATTATATTCTGGGGACATTTAGATTGTTTGTTTTGGTTTCTGTTGCTGTCGCCCTCACTTTTTTCCCCCTTAAGGAACTGCGTCTGAGAGCATATTGAGTTTTAAGTATATGTTCCCTTGAACAAATTTAGGCCAAAATGGCTTTTTGACATACATTTAATTGTAGACTGTACAGTTTGTTTCCTCCTAAATGTACACATAATAACTCCTCAATGTGAGTCTGTCGAGAATGAGAGGAAATCAATCAACAGAGCTGCCCGCAGGCTGCTGTCATTTTTAGGAAATTTATTTAGTTACAGTATATGGAGTGAAATCAACATTTCTTTCTTCAGGCTGCGGGTTCCAGAGGATGCCCTGATCCCCCTCACCAGGACAGATGAAAACAAACTCACCAGCCTCCTCAAAAGGCCGTACTTAACCAGCCAACCAGACTGGCAGAAAGAGGTGAGAGAAGGGAAAGGGTAAAAGCAAAGTACTTTCAGGTAGAGTGAAGGATGGGAGTCAAACTCAACTTAGATTCAACTTCAAGGTACCTTGTGATAATGCAATATTTTAGCTCCATAACATTTTATTGGAATGTTCTGCTATGTTAGATATAATATTAGGTCTTGCATCTAAATCAATCAAAATAGTGTTCCAGTGTGAGATCAAATTAGGGTTGAATAATTCATTTGAATATAATCCACATCACAATATTGAGTTTCAAATGCAATATCAGAATCACAGGAGCTGAATTTTTTGATAAATGTCAGATATATCACAACATACAGGACCATCATAAATGAAGCATTGTGATTCTACAGAGATTCCCGATCTACAAATAATATTCTCCAGACGTAAGGGAACATGTTTGTTTTGCACAAACCCCAACAAAAATCCCATTGTCAACATTTATAAATGAAATATATATATTGCAGTGAAATTAAATGCATAAATGACCGTTCCCACAAAAATCTGGAGCAAACAAAAAAAAATTCTACTACTACTAAAACATTTAAAGACACTGACTTGATTGGATGAATGACTTTTAACTTTTACCATCTTTTGAAGAGTAAGTGATCAGTTAAACACCTGTTGATTTATGCTTGTTTGTACTGCGTCCTCTTGTGTACTCCTTAAAATTGCATGTTTGCTCTTGTTGTAGATGGAACTGATGCAGCAGACTAAGGTCAAGGCCGAAATACAGTCCCTGACAGCCATTGCTCCTGATTACCTCACCAGCATCTACCTGCCCAATAAGCTGCGTTACGGGGGCTGGGTATGAGCACAATGCTGCCACTCAGTGGATTTACCAGTGAACTGCTGAAGCTGGTTGCAAAACTTGAGAAAGGTCTTATATGCGACCATCCTGCCTGACCTTGTTGGATGGATTCACATATAAAGCCGGTTTGGTTTGTTATGTTTGCATATTTATCAGTGACTATGTTTTTTTTTTTTTTTTTTTTAACTGTGTTTTAGAAATGTCTCATGCTACCATTAAAAAAAGTGTAATCTCACAGACAAGTCAGAGCATGTTTTTGTCTTTTGTTTTGGACCCGCTATTGCAAATTCATCAAACACGCTATGCTGATTTGTTTCATTTACAGAGTTAATTATTCTACAATTGTCTTGCATTGTTGTGCATTGTTTACAACCGCTGAACATCATCACAATGCATGGTTCAAAGGTTACAAAAGAGCAGATAAAGATGATGATTTAATGGTTTGGAATTGGAGTACCTGAGGCTGTTCAGTCATTAATGTTCTTTTGGCTGCTTTTCTTTATATACTTGTTCAATGGGAGAAAGGTGCAATATCATTAATGTACCCACCAGCGATTTAGATCCTTTAGAGGTAGTATTGTCATTTTAACTTTAGGGCTCAATGGCAGCGTTTTAAAAAATAAAAAAATATCTAATTGAGTAAAAGTAAAGATGTCATGTTGAAATTTTACTTTTGTAAAAGTGAATGTTCCACACTAACGGTACTTTAGTAAAAGTCTTGAAGTAACCGATATTAAATGTACTTGAGTCTGAAAAGTTACTTTCTGGCCATAAATGTACTCAAGTATCAAAAATATAAGTTAAAGTAAGTTGTTTACATATAATATATAATACATGTATGTTTTATTACTTGAGTAGATATTCAGCATTTTTCTCAAGTGATTTCAGATCAAATAAATTCATTTTGTCTCAGAATGCAGCATGTGATCAGCAAAGTCACTGGTAACTAAAGTTATAAAATAAATGTAGTGGGTAAAAAAATACATTACTTGCTCCAAAGTGTGGTGAAGTGGAAATATAGGGTAGCAGACAAGTCAAGATCAAAACTAATTAAGTGAATTTCGTGAGTAAATGTAGTCAGTTACTTTCCATCATAGCTAAAGAGATTAATTCAATCAAAGATGTCTGTTCTTTTACATAAACCACTTCTAAACATGTTTTAAAAACAAGTAAGATGCTTCCTGTTTGTAATAGACGATCTTTGATCGTGTTATGACACAGTCGGTGGGCGTGGCTCCAGGCTTGTGCAACATACTCCCGCTACGTCACTGCAGTTATCAAATGTCAGCTGAAGTTTTTTTAATTTGCAAGAAGGATTGTCTTCAGAGGACCTCAGAGGAACAGGACGCTGAGCACCGTTTGATTCTTGAAGGATAAACCAGGTGGGTTCACGATAAAACTGTACGAGTGAGCACAGCGGGGATAGTTTACATGACATGTGCTTCAGTCTCATGGGCCGCTGGTAGAAGATGAGCCACTGAAGGGGTGTGTTTGTTCCTTAATATGTTCTTGTGTACATTCACTTTAATATCTTTATGATATAGCTGTTGCTGTGGATTAATCTTTACTAAAATATCTAAAGAGCTGTTTTTCGCTTTGCGTGGTTTATGTCTCTTTTACACCAGTTTTCAGCTTAATTGACTTGTTTTGATTTGTCAGGTTGTTTATGATGTGATGATACTTAATGAAACGTGTCCTCTTAACAGGTAAACAAGTGAAAAACAATGCCTGGTTAAAGACACTACTTTTGTACATGCATTTTAAATAATGTTTTTGGAGTCAAGGTCAGCTACCTAAATGACATCAATTTCCAGAGTGTTCACCAGCTGTTGACAACATATATAATAGCATCATGTCTGACTTGGTGGATGGTCTTTAGCAATGACCCAGCCCTTGTTATGTAATATTTGATGGCCAGTCTATGGACTGTGCAGTAGTAGTAGACAGACAGGTCCTTGAGAGGCCTTCCCCCTTTTCCGCTTGTCAAGGACAGCTGACTCCAGAGTAGAGCAGAATGAAAATAGTCCCATGGGTTTTTCACATAACATCGTCTCTGGTCTCGCCGGTCGTAGATTTGTGTGGTATCAGTCATGTTTCGCAAGACTTTTTTCGTCTGTTACATGAAGGTGGACTGGGATGTGTTCAGGTAAAGATATGACTGTGTGTCAAAGACTGTGTTAAAGACAGCATTTTTATGGGATCCGTCAACTTTATTTCCTTGAAAATTAACTGGGAAACTACTTTGACACATTTTTTATGTGCCCAACCTTTTGTTTTTCTCCTTCTCATTTAGGTCAAGAGTGTCTCATATGGATGCAGTTATTCGTCGGTGCCCTTTCCTGACTGTCGTGCCCAGCGTCTGCCTCCAGCTGGCTGGGAAGTCATCGCTCCTGAGCTATGCCCAAAGATGCCCCGTGATGATGGACCTGGCCTCCAGGGCTCCGGCCAGAGCTCTGTCCTCATCAACCTCTGCGTTCAAAGACAGGCCCCCAAATGATGGTCAGTTGTCAGGCATCTTCTTGAAACAAAATCAATGTTTTTGTTTGTTTTTTTTACACCATTTTAATTTAGATATGTACTCCTGCGTTTGGTAGATCAGAAGCATGTGGTCAGGTTGCCCCCAGGCCACGCCACACCACCTGCTGGCCAGGCTGTAGGCACCAAATGCCCCTTCCTGGCAGCGGAGATGGTGCAGAACAACAACAGGGTAGTAAGAGAGGCCAGCATGGAGCTGCAGGAGGACGTCCAGGAGATTCGCTCTGTCCGCACAGGTGAGCAGTTGCACAACCTCGCCTGCAATTGGAAACCCTCTTAGGAAGACAGTTGCGTAAATTGTGAAAGGTTACTATTGTTTGGGGCATACACATCGAATGTTTTGCTTTCAGCCTTAATAGTGTTTATCTTCTATTACCAGGCAAAGCAGGAGCGGATTTATCAGTCACGGATCTTATTGAGGCAGACAAGGTGAACAAGAGAGCACCAAAAAATCTTTTTAAACCTGAATCTTCCAAAGTTTCTCACCTGCTAAAGGATCACCTCTCTGACCGTAAGTAATAATAACCATTCTTAAAAAGATGTATGTGATTTTTTTTTTTATTATTAATTAATCCCTCCATCCGTTTTTTTTTTTCCCTCATCAGCTGTCACCTTCAAGTACGACAGGTTTTTTGAAAAGAAGATTGAAAGCAAGAAGACAGATCACACATACAGGGTTTTTAAGACAGTGAACCGACGTGCCCGTACATTCCCAATGGCAGACGACTACTCGGAGTCCTTCCACGCCAAAAGAGACGTGTCTGTGTGGTGCAGCAACGACTACCTCGGCATGAGCCGTCACCCTAAGGTCACCCAGGCTATCGCGTGAGTAGGCTCACTCATCAGCAGTCACCCTTAAACCTGATTAGTGTCGTAAAAGATCGGTGATAATTTTCAGATTCGGTTTCATTTAAACTTTTTTATTATTTTTGATTTAAGGGATACCTTACGAAAACACGGTGCTGGCGCAGGAGGAACGCGGAACATTTCAGGGACGAGCAAATTCCATGTTGAACTTGAAAATGAGCTGGCTGACCTGCACGGCAAGGATGCTGCACTGCTGTTCACCTCCTGCTTCGTAGCCAACGACTCCACATTGTTTACTCTGGCAAAGATGCTACCAGGTACATTAGATTGCTCTAAACATTATGGCATGTGACCCACAGGTTCCTTGCTTTGTTCCAAAATTGTGATGCATTCTTATAGACTGCAATCAGGATAAACATTTATTTCATTTGTGTACCCCTCCAGGCTGTGAAATCTACTCTGACGCTGGTAACCACGCTTCAATGATCCAGGGTATTAGAAACAGTGGGGTCAAGAAGTTTATCTTCCGTCACAATGACGTCAGCCACCTTCAAGAGCTGCTAGAAAAGTCAAACCCTTCCACTCCAAAGATTGTTGCCTTTGAAACAGTGCATTCAATGGATGGTAAGTACACGGGCCTCCAAGAAACTGGCAGTCTTATTTAACAGGGAACCAATCAATTATTTATTCCTGATGTACTGTGTGCGTATTTCGTAAAATTGTAAAAGCCGCACTGTGCAGTTTTGCTTTTTTAGAGATTTAAATTAACTTTATTATACACTAACTAAAATTTACTATGCACTTATTAAGTTTGCATTTAAAGCGAGAACAATGAATATAAGAAATGAGGTCAATAAACCATTTATTATGCTCAATATTAAGCATTACGCCACATTTTTGATAATGAGAGTAATATTAACAAGAGCAATACAGCATTTTAATATAAACAGATAAAAAAAAGTATGTATGCTACAGTAAGTAATCAAAAATAGTCTCATCATGAAGGATCTTTCCTTTGTTAGCCTGAAGGGAAGATGTCCCGGTCTCTTTGGAGCTACTTCACCTCTGTGTCAATAGCACTGGCTTTGTCTCCGGGGCAACAAAGGCTACTAGATTTGATGCACTCAGCCTCGACTCTGACAGGCAGACAGACATTTTCCTGTTGCAGTGTATTACGTGTGACTTGATGGTCACACCACATGACTTAGGATACCTTAGGTAAACACGGTTTTATTGTTTAGACTGTAATCCCAATAAAATACCTTCACATAGGACAGATGAGTGCAGAGCAACCTTATTTAGACACCTAGTCGGTCTTGCTCTGGTCGAGCGCTGCTTTGACTTGTAATGCTTACGCCTATTCTCCTCCATCGAGCACCAATAAATGCTTTAATGTAAGCCATCCCAGTCTCCTGAATTTCCTCACACTAATTACCGCTGCGCTCTCTACAGGAGCTGTGTGCCCACTGGAAGAGATGTGTGATATTGCCCACAAGTTTGGTGCCCTTACGTTTGTGGATGAAGTTCACGCCGTGGGCTTGTATGGGCCCAGAGGAGGAGGCATCGGAGACAGAGACAGAGCCATGCACAAGATGGACATCATCTCTGGTACCCTTGGTAAGCATAACCCTCGCTAATGAGAGGAAACCTCTTCCAACACCCTCACCAGTTACATATGTGCCTCTCTGACTTGTTATGGGTTATTCGTTTCCAGGCAAGGCATTTGGCTGTGTGGGCGGCTACATCGCCAGCACCAGCTCCCTGGTGGACACAGTGCGCTCCTACGCTGCAGGCTTCATCTTCACCACTTCGCTGCCCCCCATGCTGCTGGCAGGGGCAAAGGAGTCCATCAAGGTCTTGAAAAGTGAGGAAGGCCGGATGCTCCGGAGGAAACATCAGAGGAGCGTCAAGCTGCTCCGACAGATGCTGATGGACTCGGGCCTGCCTGTGGTCCACTGCCCAAGCCACATTATCCCTGTGCGGGTAAGGAAATGAATAATTCATCCATTTAAATGGTGCTGATGCAGTGATTTCTTTACAGTCTCTCAGCCTCCAACCACAAGGCCTCCTGCTACTGTAACTAGCTGTTTGTTTCATTTTTGCTGTAGTGACCAAAATATGTACTTTTCACCGCTAAAGCTGAATAAAATGCAGCGTTGCTTTAAAATGTTAATCCGACATGTGACAAATCTGTTCTGCAGGTGGCAGATGCAGAGAAGAACAGTGAGATCTGTGACATCATGATGTCTCGTTACAACATCTACGTCCAGGCAATCAACTACCCCACGGTGGCTAAAGGAGAGGAGCTGCTGCGTATCGCCCCCACACCACACCACACGCCCCAGATGATGTTCTACTTTGTCGGTATGTCCAGTATGAGTTCTGTTGCTGAGGCAAAAATATCTGAAAATTGACTTATTTCCGACAATTAATCCCCACACAGTATGTCCTGTTGGGTTGAGCAGTCTTGAGTATATAAAACAATGGATTTGATTGGTGAACTCGACTCTCTGTCTTGTTGGATAGAGACGATTGCACACTACAGCCCTGTTTGGATTCATTTGACCCTGTTTACTTAACACTTTTAGACATATCTAATATGCATAATTAATGGCAAAGACGGTCGTATCCTCAGCTGTTCGCTCTCTCCACAGACCGGCTGGTGAAGACGTGGAAGGAGGCGGGTTTGGAGCTGAGGCAGCACTCCTCAGCCGAGTGTGACTTCTGCCAGCAGCCTCTTCACTTCGAGCTGATGAGCGAGAGGGAGAAATCCTACTTCACAGGCCTCAGTCACATATCAGCAGTAGCCTGATCTCACGGAAAAACACTAAATCCTCCTATTTCAAAAGCTATTTATTATATTTAAATTGAACGTATCATTGTGATTATAATACACATTATATGTACAATGTTGTGTGTCACCAGTGAATGTGTGGGTAAAGTATTGAAATAAATGAAGTGGTGAACCAAAGCAGCAGAAGTGGATCATTATTTGCTTCAAGTGTGATACAGCCACTTATCACCTGAGGCTGTGAGCTGGACATACGTTTATAAACACACATTTGTACATTTGTTTGTCACATGCATAGTTTACATCAGCAAGTTGGGTTCGATACTGGTTTTTTTTTTTTTAAATGTCACTAGGTTCAAGAACATCCAAAGGTCAAAATTAAAGGATAAGTTCACCCAAAATTGAAAGTTTAGTGATTGCCCATTCAAAGTTTTGTAGTCCACAAAACATTCCTGGAGCGTCGCAGCGAAACAATAAAGGTAGATGGGGAGTGGACTTAAAAAATGGCAACAAAAGATGAACAACTAAAAAATATATATAAGATCATCATTATTAGTAATTAAACCCTTCTTAAAGATTAAATCTTTGCCATAGCTGCAACCTGTCTGAATATGCATATTAGCTTGACCATGTTTTAAGGCTGTAAATATTCCCTTTTCAAATCAATTTGTGTTATTGTGGCTTTTAGAAAACTTGGATTACACTCGACAAGCTGCATGGAGACATTTTTATATTTATTTGGTTTTTAAAACTTCACCTGACTTTCCATCAGCATGGAGGTGATTAAGATAATGTATGAATTTTCATTTTTGAGGTTAAACTTATCCTTCAAATTCACATTTTCTAACTCCTGTTAGAGAGTTATGTGCAAAATATGTTGCGTAATGATCTATTCTTAATAATCTTTTTGACTTTTTTTTATGCTAAAATATTTATGAAGTAAATAAATGGGCACATGGGATGGAATATCACCCACCCACTCTGAGCCAGTGAACACGCAGCATCTTTAATCATTAAGATGTTTTCTTGGCTCTCTGTTTTTATCTTTTCGGATATAATGATACCCAGGATATTTGCTGCACATGTCGATAAACAGTTTATGTAATGTATTTCATCACATTCCTGTCAAAGAAAATATCTCATAGCAGCCAGAACATGTGAGGGAATGGGACGTTGCTTCCCTCTATAAAGTAGATAAATTCCTCAAAAGTCTGTTTCAAGGAGATGGAGAAGCATTGGCGCAGGCTACATGTAATTTAGACAAAAGTCTTGATTGTGATAAGTTGCTTTTATCATATCAACATCACATGTTTATTACATATAGTCTATCCTTTTATTCTTCCAATGGAAAATGTGGCGTTTTGCCAAAAAGACAGAGATGCATTATGTTGTGGTGCCCATGTTTAATCAGCTTAAGGGCAGATTTGTGGTCGCCTGGTCATTCATTCATGAAACGCTCCTCGTGGCGTTCTTGTTTTTCGCCACACGGAGGCGTACTGGGTCTCCTGTTTGCAGCTGCGAGGACGTCAGGACACCTCCTCCCCTCCTTTTTGCGGATGACTCATAGATGGTGCAGCAGCTTTCATGATGTGCCACTAGATGGTATCAATGGAGAACAGGATATTGTGTTTCCCATCTAGATAACATGGGGGGGGGTCATATTGGTTGTAATAAAATGCTGCAGATACACTCCAGCGCCCCTCGCAGCATGTGTCAAAGTAAGATTATAGAGCATTCTTTAACGGATTGTCAGATTTGTCCGCCATTACTGTGGCAGCCTGGTTACTTTATGTAATTTTATTAACATTGTTATTGGCTTTATACGTTTTCTATCCTGTTGCCTGCGATCATCATGTGTAGATATGATAAGCTCAATAAAAAAAAGCCCTTCACTCCCACATCGCAGAGAAACATCAATGGAAGAAGCCCTCCTCCCATCTGTCTCATCTCTCTGAGTGCATCTGACTGTACATCTCCACGTGACAGGAGTGTGTTGTTGTGCCCATCGGGTGTGCGTGAAAAAGACCTCAAAGCAGCACTTGACATGCAAAACCGGGGATACTGTAAAACAGAGATCAAAGTTAAACCGAGGCTTCCTCTCTTTCCTCTCAGAGAATTACCATGAGCTCACGTTCGGAGCATGTTATGCAACCAAAGTGTTGGTGGAAGTGGAGCAGTCAGGTGACCACCACTATCAGCCTGCTCGGAAAAAGCCTTGCTTTTTTTTTAGTGTTTAAATTCAATAATCCTGTTAGTTTCGTGTCAGTTTTAAGACATGATTGTTTGTCATTCATGGATTCGTTCGATAAACGGGGCTGTCCTTCACCATGAGCCAACTCTGGCTTCAGTTAGTGAATCAACTGTAGAAAATCCCAGGAAATACTCTGTTTTGTTTTGTTTGAGCTCACTGTCACGCAATATTTCCCCCATCCATCACTGTCTTTTATGGGTGCAGGGTGCTCGATTCTTTATTTCTTTATTTCTGGAAGTCCGGGGCTGGCCCTCCACCTCCTCACTTCCTGGGGAAGAGTTCAACTGGAACAGCAATCATGTGGGCATGAGGGCCGAAAGGCAGTGTGTGTGTGTGTGTGTATGTGTGTGTGTGTGTGTGTGTGTGTGTGTGTGTGTGTTTAAACTCTTGACATTATGTGGTGGCTGCCTGTTGGAGGCAGGTGCTGAAACGATTTCTGCCGTGGTGTAGAGTGGCGATGACATGGTGCCTGTTTGTTGTGTGTCAGATGATCAGTGTATGGTTGAGAGCATTTGTGTGTTTGTGAGTGTGCAGGTTTAGCTCTATTCCTCATTCTGTGCTAATCCTGATGCTCTGCACATCTGCGTCCCCCCCCCCACTCACGTGCACAGACAGATGAGCTACACGGCTGAATTCCCACTGCACGCATCTCTCCCTCCCTCCCATCCTCTCCCATTCCTACACATTCACCATTCACTTGCATTATTAGACACATCAGAGGGTGAACTGTGGGGATGCTGCAGTTGCATTCTAAGAAAGGAGATGCATGCACAGCAACGCGTTTCCCTCTTGTGGTTACCTTGTTATCTTGGGAGGGAAAGAAAAGCTCTCTCGATACACTTCGCCTACCAAATAAAATGAGATTGAGGAAGAGAGCAGTTTCAAGGGAGTGTCCGGTCTAATAATGAATATTATAACGAGGACAGATAACAACACGCTTCCGCAGAAAAATACTCCATTAATTCAATGTAATCTGCAGATCATGTGCAGGGCAGTGGAGTTTGCTGCTCCAAGAAGAAAACGAACGGATTCAGCCCATTTGTTATTGTTTGTGTGGAGGATGGAGGATGTGATTTCACTGCAGATAACACATTTCACTGGCATCTTGTGTGATAAGCCCCTAACTGTTGCAATATAACTTGTACTGCAGGGCTCCGGGGTCGCACATGCACCCAAAACTCTGAACTAAATGTTTTTAATTGGTAGCATCAGTGCACCTAAGATTGACTGAGTGAACTCTTTTCTCTTTCTCTTTTGAAACAGTTGAGATGAACCGGAGTTCTTGTTGCGTGTGACTTAAATGGAGAATAACATGTATTTCCACAATCATTTGCATAATGTCTAAAGAAAATAAGTTCAAATGTGTCATCAGGTGGGTGCACCTGAATCATGTGCTGGTGCACCAGTGCAACCGGTGTGAGAAAAAGTAGTCTGGGGGCCTGAAATGACTTATAATAGCTACATAACGATAGTACCTGGAGCCAACTGAAATGCAGTGTATCGTGTCATTTCTGTGTTGTGAGAGCACTTTAGAAAAGAAATGCTACATGGGAGGAGGAAAATGTGGTTGTGACAATGCAACAATAAAAGCATATTATGTGCTATAATGCAATCCTAACTAATTTGTCACACTAGTCAAGAGGTCCCACCCTTTAAAAGTAACGCTATACAACTTGCAGCTATGCATTATGCAAGATTGGCGTCATACTTACCCCTGACACACCTTGAAGCACCTTGTGGTAATACTGATAAATAATAAGTAATAAAAGTCACCCAATGTCATCACAAGGTCTTTTTAGAACTCTGATTTGTCCCTTGAGATATATTTAGTGACTGATCACAATAAGAGTCTCCTTCAAATACCACAAAAAAAGACTTGTTAATAAATATGATTGATAAAACTGAAGAAAAAAAAGAAAATGATTCCACTGAGACCTTCTGGTAGCAAACTTTGTGATCCCTCTGCTATGACTTTAAATCATAAGAAATAAACTCCTCCCTCTTGAGTTGCACTACTGTCAACTCAAAAAAAAAAAAAAAAAAAAAAAAAAAAGAAAGAAAGAAAACCCTCCCATGCATCGGAATGGTAAAGCGAGAATGTGCATGGAGGACCCTGGCACGATGTGGATGGAGTAGCTGAAGTTGAACAGCAGATCAACTGGCTTCGTTTTTTGTTTTGTTTTTTAACTTAACGTGTCGTAAATGTAAAGTGAAAGCGGCTCTCCATTAGCTTTGGGGCCGGTCGGGACTCAACTGACTCACTGATGGAAACAGAGAAGAGGAAAAAGGGGAAATCTCTTCGCTCGAGCAGAAGCGCCATGCACTGGCGGGGCATCATCTAACGCTCCTCTCCGGCTGAAATGTAATACATCGTCGCCCTGTGGACCATGTAGTAAGTGTTCGTGCTTTGCGTGTAGTATGATATTGAGTCCGATATGTCTAATGTGACGCCGAGTAAAAGCGTGGAATGGCTGCAACTCGAGTTAGAGTCCGGGGGCACTTCTCTGCTCCTGCTGGACTGCCGTCCACATGAGCTGTACGAATCATCCCACATAGAGACCGCCATAAACCTGGCCATACCGGGGCTCATGCTCCGGAGGTTCAAAAAGGGCAACATACCTATCCGGACTATCATCCCGAACCACGAGGACAAGGAGAAGTTCATAAGACGGTGCAAGACGGACACGGTCGTCCTGTACGATGAGTGCACGGTGGGCTGGCAGGACTGTGGAGCCCCGGCGTCGGTTTTGGGTCTACTTCTTCAAAAACTATGGGAAGACGGCTGTAAGGCGTTTTACCTGGAAGGTAAGCTGTTAGCTGAATATTTTTAAGATTGGACACGATTGTAACACGTAGAGATGATGTCAGTTTGAGTAACATGTCCGCGGCTGGAGTTTGTAACGTTAGAAACCGTCAAACTGACGTCGCATTAACGTTACAAGCCGATCGCTAAAATGTTCTTAATAGCAAATAAGCTAGTTTTAGCGCAGCGGTGCTACACCTAGCATCGTTATTAAACTGTTTTAACGGCTAGAAATTCTTCAAGGAAAATGTTTTAAACTTTCCCAAAACCGACTTTTGAAATTTTAAGAACACGACTTAATGTAATGTTCATCTCGCTTGTTGTTGTCTTCGGCGCTAAGGTTCATCCTGTGTTGTGGGTTGTGCGGTTTGTGAGCTGCTCAAAAGTTTGTGTGTTGTGTGTCACTGAGATTCTCAATTAAAATTCCAAAATGGCTGCGCCATGTTTTGCTCCAGCAGGAACAGGCATGCATTTCATGAATGGCTTTTTTTTTTTTTTTTTAGAGGGAGGGGAGGGCTACTTCTTTACAGGTCTGCTCCAAAAACCAATTCATTCTGACGTTGAAAATATGATTAAAGTATTTAGATATTATTAATGATTGATAATAATAATATGATTCAACTTTATTGATTTGACTTTTTTTTTTTTTGGCCATTGTCCAGGTGGATTTCTAAAGTTTCACACAGAGTACCCAGAACACTGCGAGACCCTCATTGACAGCTCCTGTCCCAGCTCCTCTCCTCCACTGTCCGTCCTGGGTTTTGGAAATCTCCGCATCAGCTCCGATTGTTCTGACGGGGAATCTGATCGGGAGCCCAGCAGTGCCACAGAGTCTGAGGAGAGCCCGATCCCCAACAACCAGCCCGCGTTCCCTGTCCAGATCATACCCTACCTTTTCCTGGGCTGCGCCAAAGACTCCGCTAACCTAGACGTGCTGAGCCAGTACAACATCAAGTACATCCTGAACGTCACACCCAATCTCCCCAACATGTTTGAGCATGACGGCCACTTCAGGTACAAACAGATTCCCATTTCGGACCACTGGAGTCAGAACCTGTCGCAGTTCTTCCCAGAGGCCATTTCATTTATAGGTGAGTAGGTTTTGTTAAACACATGGTCACACTCACACTTAACAGAAGATAAAAGTGTTGATAGTGTGTATGTTTAGTTGTTTGTTTTGCAATGAGGAGTATAGTTAGTATAGTAACTCCATGTCTGAGTACACGTTTGACACGTTCGCGTATATAGGACTTAAACCAAAGTATTGATTAAGCATCGTTTGCTGATTATGTTTAATATTATGTACTTTCAAAAAATGTATTGCAAGCGATTATTTAGTATGCTGGTGTGCAGATGTGTTTGTGGGTGTTTTATAGTATTCTGCGACGAGGTGAACATTCCCAACCAACCACTTGTGTAGGCTGTTATCAGTATGTCTACTACAAGAGCACATCATTTGTTCAATGCAAAGTAGCAGCACACTGATGTTGAAAATAAACACGTTTTCCCTCTGGCAGCACAGCATGTTTCAATTTTACTTTTGATTCGTCTGTACTCACCATGACTGCACCTGAAACCACAGCCTCTGACTTGTTTGTTTGGTTTTTGCAAGGTGGTGTGTCATGAACTAGTTTCAAATGGGTTTAGAGGTAGAATGAGGAAGGAAATGTTGTTTCCATCCTCTCGGGTGGTGTTTGATGGCTGGGTCATGGTATGGCTGGGTTTTGCTCAGTGGTGTTTTGTTGCCAGTTGTTTGGTAATATCTGTAGTTGTCGGGTTGTTACTATGCTATTTACATCCAGCGTTACTTATGTCAAGAGCCAGAACAACACTGACAACTTCAAAAAAGACCTTAAACACAGCAGTACAGGAAAAAAATTCATCAATGAAGATAAACTGATAATGACTGACTATTCTGAAAACAGCTAAAGTATGTTTGCTGGGGATAGGCCAGTTATCAGATCTCTTATTGAGCATTTTTGCGAACATCGCAATTGTTTGTGTGTGTGTGACTGCTGATAAAGTATATAAAAAAAAGTGCTACATTGACTCTGATGCAGCCACTTCCCTCTGTCTATCGTCACGACTCTGTGGTGTTACTCAGTGTCCCGCCTCAGACACTATCTGATAGGTTCCATGTCACAGCACTGACTTATCAACACTGCAAATTGACTTTTAACAAAAGTTATCGACACAGCAGCCTTTTCCTCCAAAAAAGTAATGGAGTTCCTAGTGAATCCCAGTTAAACCAACCCATGAATGTTGATAATGTACGTTTCTAGAAACCATAGATTTGTTGAAAATGTACATATAATTGTGTTGCGGGCTCAAAAACTACTTGGCTAGGGTTGGACAATAATAAAACAAACATGTTTGGAAATTGTCCTGATGTCACCTTAAAAATTTCCAGTGGTTTCACACCTAGAATGTTGAAACGCAGTCTTGAAGTGGCTTGGCTTCTTGTCTGTAACTCCACCACCATCCAGTCCACCTCCTGTTATGAAAGTCAGGCTGTAAACAAGTATAGTGAACATTGTATGACATGTGTTGTACAAATGTCTACATGGTACGTATATGTGAACATATCTGTGGTTTGCAGAAACTGCCAACATTGTATCCTGGCGACCGGACTGAGTAAAACATAGTATGTTGAATAATCTGAAAACTGCAAAGGAATGTTTCCTGCACTTGAATATTCCTCTGATTATTCTTGCTGACTGTACTTTTCCCTTCCTCTCACAGAGGAGGCACGGTCGAAGCAGTGCGGCATCCTGGTCCACTGCCTGGCCGGCATCAGTCGCTCAGTCACTGTCACCGTGGCCTACCTGATGCAGAAACTGAACCTCTCCCTCAACGACGCGTATGACTTCGTCAAGAGGAAGAAGTCCAACATTTCCCCAAACTTCAACTTCATGGGTCAGCTCCTGGACTTTGAGAGGACACTGGCGCTGCGCAGTCCCTGTGATAACCGTTCCACCAGCAAGGAGCAGCTCTTCTTCACGACACCGACCAATCACAACGTCTTCCAGCTGGACACGCTGGAGTCAACATGAAGATTGACTGGACAGCCTTTTTATTGACTCCTGTGGCGTCTTCTGAGGTTTTCTGAGCTTGTCAGATGCCTAACTAGCTGACATAAGCAGTAAGTCAGTTACAATATTTCTGCACCAAAAGGAACTACATTGATCTGTTAAAGGAACTGAACCCGTGTGTAGATTCCATTCAGTTCTGTCTCGATGCCTTAACACCTAACATGAGGATGAATCTAGCTATCCACCATACATGGCGTTTATCAGTAGTCATGTACAGCCATAACAGCAGGACATTTCATAACTTTTCTATTAAATCTACGATTGTTGTTCGACTGTTATTTGTTATTCACCAGCTGTAAAGTGGATGTTTATGCATTGCTTTGTATCAGTCATGAATATTGCCTTGATGGTCTAAATGGAGTCTTTGGCCAATCAGAATGTTGTCTGGGGACTAATCTGAGATGTTTTGATGGTACTCTAGCTGAGGGAAGTAAGCTACTTAAGTGATCCGGCCTTGAATTATTGTCCAGTCTTTCCTCTGATGACTGTTGGCAGCTCTCTCACAGCAGAATGGAGTGACAACAGAGAGCTTTTTTTTCCTCATGCTTTAACTGCTAATACATTCACTAATGTCTGGTCAGCACCATGATGGTAAGTGTTTTTCTTTAAGATCATGTGGCCCCTTACGTGAGCAAAAACATTATTCTTCAGAAACACTCCTGTACATTCTGTAGCTTATAGCTGCATTATTTTGCATGTGTTCTATGGTTGAAGCCTTGACCATACCTTAACACGAAATTGAACTATGTGTCAGTCGCCAGGTCGAGGTATAGCTTATAGGACTGGTTTTTGCCACGATTTAAAAGAAACATATGTGCAAGTAATCCAGTGTATAAAGGAATGGATGTGTCCACCATATTTTTTACTCTGACAGTCTTCGGTCTGCAGCTACTCCTTCTGTGGCACAATAATGTTAAGGGAAACATGATGTATAATTAGCTGTTCTCTATTGCCAGTCTCGTCTCAGAACAAATGAGTGAGTTCGATGTATGAGAGGGAATGAAAGGAAACAAGTTTGACAAATGTGTTCTTACCTCACAGAGAGACATTTTTCAGGGATTTTTATACACGGCATCTGTATCTCGTCATGGCCTCTTAAAGTGCATCCAAGGGCTGTTTTGTCTGGTATGTTTGTAAAGATGTACATAAAATGTGGTTGTCTTAGGGGACATTTTCTCAAAATCATGAAGGATGCGAATGTCACCCTATTTTGACCCTTATGTATAGTATATGTAAAGCTAAATGTCCAAGACATTCTGTACAAGTTTATACAACAAATATATTGGTGGGAGTATGTTGGGGGGGGGTGTGGAATTTGGTATTGGATTTTGTTTAGTAGGGTTTGTTATGTATGGTGGGGGGTTTGGTGTTGGGGTGGTGTGTATGGGTTGGGTGTGTGTAGTTGGGTGTATGTTGTTTTGAGATTTGGTTGTTTTGGGGGTTGGGGGTGTGTGTGTGGGGGGTAATGGTGATGGCTGTGAGGGGGGGGTGTAAAGTGGGGAGTAGGGAGGGGGTGTGTAGTGAGAGGTGAGTGGGGGTGGGGGGTTATAAGGGGGTTATTTATTGAGGGGGTGTGGGGGGGGAGTAGTGTAGGGTGGTAATGTGGTTGGTTTGTGGGAGTGGGGATTGTAATTATGGATGTGTATAATGTTGGGATAGTTGTGGGGGGTGTGGTGTGTGTTGGGTGGTGGATTGTTGTGGTGTTGGTGTTGATAGTGGGGGTGATGGATTAGTTTGGTTGATGGGGGGTGGTTTGTGGTGATTTGTGAGAGTGTTAGGTTGTGGTGGGATTGTTTTAGTGTTTTGTTGTGTTGTTATGGTTGTATGTAGGAATATGGGTGAGATGTTGTAGGGAGGGTGAGTAGTTATGATTTGTTTTGTGGGATGGTGTGGGAGGGATGGTAGGGGGATTGGTGTTTTGGTGGGTTGTGTGGGGGTGGGGGGTTATGTTGGGTGAGGGGGGGTGGTGTTTGTGTGATGTGGGGTGGTTGGGGGGTGTTAGGTTGGTGGTTGTGTTGGGGGGTGGGTTGAGTGGGGTGGTGTGTGTGGGTGGGGGGGGGGGGTGTGGTTGTGTGGGTGTGGTGTGGTGTTGGGGTTTGGGTTGGGGTGTGTTGGATGGGGGTGTTGGTTGGGTTGGGGGGGGTGGGGTTGGTGGGGGGTGTTGGGGTTGGTGGGGGTGTGGGTGGGGTGGTGGGAGTGGTGTTGTGGGGGGGGATGTTGGGGGGGGGTTGGGTTGGTTTGGTGGGGGGTGTTTGTGTGTGTGGTTTGGGGTGGTGGGTTTGGGTTGGTGTGGGGGGTGGGTGTGTGTTTGGTGGGTGGTTTGTTGGGTGGTGGTTGGGGTTGTGGGGTTGTGGGGTTGTGGGGGGGTGGTTTGGTGGGTGGGTGGGTGTGGTTGTGTGGGGGGTTGTGGTGGGGGGTGGGGTGTGGGGGTGGTGGGGGGGGTGGGGGGGTGAATTAGATGTGGAGGGTGTTCGAGGGAAATATTTAGTATAGGGGGGGGGGGGGGGTGGGGGGATAGGTGTGTGTATATGGGTTGATTGTGAGTTGGTTTGGGGGGGGATTGGAGAGGAAGATAGTTGGTGGTTAGTTTAGATTAGGGTGGGTGTAAAATGAAGTATGTCAAATTTGAGTAGGTATTTCAGGTTAAGTAATAACTTATGATTATGGTGTAATGATAAATGAATGCTCCGTTGCTTTGGTATTGTTTTTCAACCTTGTCTGGGAGATTTATTCATATGTTCTTTCCCCGATGACAGAGAGTGAATTCCCTTCCCTGAAGAAATTATTTCATGAGCTAGAGCCAAGCTTTCTAACTCAGGAAAAAGAAATAGGGTGGGGGAAATGTTCTGTAGTTGATCTGTGATGCAGTTCACGGCCCAATAACTGCCAGTCTTGTGGGATTTAATGACTTAAATACTGCACTAAAACAGGTTTAGTTCCAGCTTCGGGGGGCTGAGATGAATGAGAATATGGCAGCGGGGCTAAAGACTTAAAATCTTCAACTTTCACGGCGGCGGCACAGCGCATGAAGAGACTTGCCTTGCAACACCTCGCGTTTGTGATAATAAAAACTGTTGAGTGATGGGTTTTCCAAGCATGACTGAACCCGGCTGGCCACATACCTGCGGGGCAAACCTATGATTAGGTTTGAGAAGACACCCACGACAAGGTAGAAGCAATGGATAGCTGCAGTGCACGAGCGATTGGAGAGCACTGCCTGGGGGTTGACGGGCGTAGGAGCCATTAATCAGGGAGGTCTTATCCGTAACCGGTACTGTGTATTTACAGTATATCGGCAGCAGTGTACAAGAATAATATGCAGTGATTTATATACTCACTTCTGTTGCCGTTGCGAGTGTATCCTCATGTATGGGATTCCCTCGAGGCTGCTTTTAGCGTAATTTTGGCGCCAACTTTCCCCATGCCGAACGTCTGACCTGAGATTTAAGCACAGCCTCTTGCGTTCTGTAATTATAAATCACTTTGTGTGCTGCTGCCAGCTTCAAAGGCAAGGTGTGGGGTCCCAACAGCTCCCTACTGTTTTCCCTCTGTTACTAAGTTACTAAAGAAAAAAATCAGCAGGAAAAGTCACGCCTGCCTCACGTAGATAGAAAATTACAGAGCTTGTCATGAACTTTTCAAGTAAAAGCCTTTGATGAGAAAAATTACACTTTCTGTTTTTAAAGGGGAAAAAAAGGACATCTGTGCGCCCGATTCACAAGCTTTTTTTTTTTTTTGCACGCACAGTATGTTTTGTGTGACGGCTAAACTGGGTATTTTTGTCCTGTTATGATGACCCATGAGGGGAAGCAGAGGCTAATGCAGTGCTTACTCAGCAGTAGTCACCGGGGAAGCAGATGTGCATGAGACTGACGGGATTTTAGGGTGCATGCGTCTGTTTGCAAGCGCTGCGTGTGTTGCAGGGGCTGAGGACAAGCCAGTCAGAGCTGGTTCACACCTGCTGTGGTTGGAAGAACATGCTCAGCATACTGCATGACTGACAGTAATTTCACAGCTGCTTCTGCCTCTGCCGCACAATAACTGGAGCAGTTCATCTATTCAACTCACCGCATAAAGATAGTCAGCCATTTTTTTTTAAAATGAGGAACAATTCAGAATTAATTAGTGTTTTGTATTTCTATAAAATCATAGGTCCAAGAGTTCTGTCATTTCGGAGAGCGTCACTGTTATCCTATTATAGATGAATGTTTGGCCATCCTGCCGTAAAAAGCCAATCTCATCTGAATAACTGCCGTCTTTACAGGAAGGGATTTTTCACTCCCAGCACTCTCACTGTGCTCGTGTGCAGCAGATGTTCAGGGCTGAGAGGAATAATCCTAATCTCAGTGTTTGTCCGGGTGCTGACTCTGACATCGTGTCACTAAAGAGGGGATGACATCATGGATGCTGTGCTGTCCTCTGAGCCATGCTGTCATGACTTTCTAGAAAGAGCAGTATATAGTCTTTGCTTGTTAGCAGCTTACAGTGGTGGAAAGCCACTGAGTTTGTTTACTCGAGTACTGTGTTTAAGTACAACTTTGAGTTACACTTGTGCTTTATTGTTTTCTTTTTCTGCCACATCATAATTCTACTCCGCTACAATTTGTTGTTGACAACTTAAGTGACATGCTACTTTGAAGTGCACATTTAAAACATTTAAAACATATGTAAAACTTAATGATTTTTTTTTTTTTTTCAGAAAAAAAGTCCTTGTGAAACAAAATAGTTCTCTGTTTCAAACATGAAATAAATCTTTTTTTAAATGTTGTGAATAGACAAATTGTTGGAAAAAAAAATATCTGAAGAAGAAAAATTTTTATTTGTTGATTTCACATTTTTTTGACTTGGTTTCATACATGAACACGTGTTTTAAAAAAAAAATTAAATTAAAAACTTTGGATCAGACAAAAAAACTGTCTTCACTTGCCGCTCAGGGCTTCCACAGAAATTCGCAACCTACCAAACAGAAAAACATCAACGACAAAGTAGTTTCCTGCCTCAACATTTAAAGTGATAATTATCCTTCAGTACTTTGGGCACTTGTCCACACAAACACTTTTACTTAAGTGCAAGATTACTTCTTCCTGCTCTGTCTGCCAGTTTATTTGTAATGCTACCACCAGTGAGGATTCACTTGTTTGCTCTTTCGAAATCCATCGAGTCATACTATCCGGTAATCTGACAGGAAGTATCTTATCTCTCCAGGAACTCACTACAGATATCCAATCTTTTCTAAACAGCTCTCACAACCCTTCAACTAGCTCTTGTGAAACATGTATGTCCTCTGAGGAGGAAGTAAAGTGTTAGTTTTGGCAGGGAGAATACTGGGTCATGTGTAAAGTGGAGCCACATGGAATACTAGTGGCAGAGCTAGGCAGCCATCTGTTAATACCAGAAGTCTCTCATTCCGTGGCCAATTTCACCATCCGGTGATGTACAGTTGCTCGCGCACACCAAGCACCAAGAACAAAGTGATATTTGTTTGGAGTTTAATCTGTGGCAGAATGAATGAAAGGGAGCATTCCTCGTGTCTTGCTAGACCCAACACAAAGTAAAGGTCATCCGTCTATCATGTGTTCTTGCTTGGGATCTACGGAGGAGGCCGGGCTGGGAACCGTCTTGCTGTCTGGTATGCCGTTCACACAAGGCCATATGTTGCTTACAGTACAGAATCGCTGAGGGAGCCAAAGAACATGTCTGCGCCCCGGGATGTGCTTGTGCGACATGAGTGACCAAAATAATGATGTCACAGCTCAGAGGACAGGAATTTCCAAGTGTCTGTCAGTTAAAACCCATTAGGGCTGCTTGAACACTTAAAATGTGTCTTACATCTCCAGTAAACATACAGTTTTGTATTTAAACTCTCAAATGTAACACTCATCCCTTGAATAAATAAATGAATAAATAAATAATAATAAGTTAATACATTACACCTGTTCCAGCTCTCAAAAAAGTATGCTATTTGGCTTTCTTCCTCAGGCTTAGAAGATCCACAGAAATATATGTATGGTAAACAGGCTATGGCCGGTTAGCTTAGCTTGGAATGAATGCTGGAAATGCTTATTTTTTGAATACCCCCCAAAATAGAGGAATAATTTAACTTAAACTGGGCAGCATATCTCCAGAGTAACCGCTAACTGCTGCTGACTGTAGCTGCTTTTAGCTAGTTCGCTCAGTTAGCTGTGTAGCTAAGAAATCTGGACTGGGAGCTCAGATCATCAGGTGAGTTTGTTTGGTGTTTAATCTTCTACACTGGAATTTTGGACGACCGGGAGAAGGAGCTTTTCAGGCCCGGGCCAAGAGGCACCAGTAGGGAATGTAACATCGCAATGGCCATCAGGACCAGGAGCTTCTAGAGGCCTGAGCTATACTATCTGCCTGTTGCCTCTTGAATTATAAAGTAGTTCTACTAGACAGGACAGGCCGTGCTAGCTGGTTAGCATGCTTACTTCAGTGGATATCTTTTTAACACATTTCTTCAATATTCAATATTGTTGATCATTGTGGTTTTAAATGTTTCAATGTTTTAAACTAAATTTTTTACATATTGCCCCAGTAAAGGCATAGGTTTGTCTTTGAATCCAAAATCAATTAATTTCCATTAATTCAGACTTGACTTCAAAAGCAAATGCATTTTCTGTACTTAGCTACATTTATGAGACTTTCATAAATACAAAAACCTGCCAACAGCTTAGAAAACAGAAATACTGTTATATTAATTGACCCAACAGACAAGTAGTAGCATCAGCAGCTCGTGTATATTGATTGCATTTTATCATTGTAGTTGGGCTACTGTTGCTTTACTTAAATTTATGATCCGAATACTTCTTCCACCATTTTACACTCACATAAGTTTCCTTTCTGAAAGTGGTAAAAAAGATAGATAAACCCTCCAGTGGTACTTTTAAACAAAACAATCACTGTTATTCATGAATAGTTATTGTGGAATTTGAGCATTCTGTGTCTTGTCGTCCTGCTCGTCTATGGGCCATTATGGCGGGGCTAATCCAGAAACAGTACTTCAGTGTTCTCAGCACCAGAAGTGGGATGGAGCATCATGATACAATATTCTGTCTGTTCGAGTTTGACTCGCAGTCCTTCCACTCTCTCTTTGTCTGAAGCGTTCCACTTCCTCATTGTGTATTTATGGCAATAAAAACAACCCTACCATTTGCAATCCAAAAACAAGGCAATCATCTAAGTTTCTGTTTTCATTCAGACTCCATTGAAGTAATTTCATGGTTTCCTTGTGTTTCTGGAGAAGGGCGTGTGGCTCATTGATAGAAGGATAAAATTCTAAACCAGACTGTTAAAAAAACTCCAACATCAGATGTAGGAAATCATTATCACATGACCTTAAAAAAAGTAGTTGACTACTGACCTTTTGAGAGCATATATTTATATATATTTGTATAATGTCATTGTGAATGGTGGTATGAAATGTTTCCAGATATTAAGCTGTGTTATTCTGCCTTGGACAACTTCCAAGAGCATGTGATGTAGAGAAGCAAGAAAAACAGGAATCCTCTAAACCCAAAAGCCTGCCTGCTTCAAACCAGGTCTCCGTGTGTGGGCGGCAGCGAGATGGTATGAGTAGTTAACGCCTTCCAAGCTCTAAACCATGTCCGGGGTATTCCTCACTCTTCCGGGGATTTTATACATCTATAAATCACACTGAGCTGGGAAAAGGTTATGAAAACATCACACTGCTGGCACAGCTTAGTGGTACAGTTTCAGGACAATTTCATGGTGGATCATGACTCTTATGTGATCTAATGGTTTGAGTGGATGATTTATAAATCAATAAAACACTGGAGCAGTGTGTGTGTGTGTGTGTGTGTGTGTGTGTGATGTGTGTGTGTGTGTGTGTGTGTGTGTGTGTGTGTGTGTGTGTCAGTGTGTGTGTGTGCTGTATACAGCTCCATATCTGCCTGACTCACTCTTAGCCAATGGAATTACCCTTTTACCCAGTGCACACACACACTGGCAGAATAAATCTGAATGAAGTCAGTTACATAACACTGATAGCATACCATTACCTATGTAAATCCTCTCTACCTCAGTCACTCTCAAAGGTCAGTGTTACATGGGTGTGTGTGCCTTACACACAATAAAGGAGGCAGGCCTTATGGGCGGCTTATGTGTCTCTTAAATCCACGCTACCAAAGGTGGCTCAAAACCGCAGTGTGTGTTATTAACAGCAGGCATGAGTCATCAGGCCTGTCTTGCGTAACTGCGTCACTTCTCCACCCAACTTGCTGCTACTGCGCCACACCCCAGATTTCATTCACATACTCTGCTCTGCTGCTGCCCAGCCTCCCATTGATGACAGGGAAAGCACTACTCATGCTGCTCTATGCTGCAGACGGTGGCTTATAGAGCTTATAAACAACTCTGGCAGCAGACCGGTGCAATCTGTGCGATAGAAAAAAATAAAAAAACACATCAGATTTTAACATCTTTTCACTTCACATCATGGCCTGGTCCTGACGCAGCGTTTGTGCTCGGCGCAGCTTGGATGGGAGAGAATTGTGGATGGTGCAGCTGATGTTATATGTGTCAGATGTGTTTGGTCTGGCAGAGCAGCACTGCTGATTGGGGTTTGAAATCCCATAAGCAATGCAGACCATTAGGATTGAATTGAGCGAACAGGACCCTCAGGGAAGCAGAGAGGGATGGAGGGAGGTGGGGAGGCCTTTGGACGCTGTCATCGGTCAGGCCACTGACGTCACCTGCTCACACAAAACACAGCCAGTGCCACTTCACATAACGAAACTATAGGACAGATCTATCGCACGGTTTAAGAATGGTGGGTGCTTTTGAAAAATAATAAGACCTACATTTTTTTTGTGGAAAAGGATGGAAATCAACTCTCATTCCATTACTCACTCAGGAAATTAGAATGGGATTTGATGTTTTTCAGATGCCATATTGAACTTATATTCAGGGTCATTTTCAAAGATGATTTTAATCACCTTGAACATAAACACACTATCATTAAAACGTGTTAAATGTACGTGTTTTCAGAGACAGGGGGAGTAAGTATGATTTATCTTTGGGAAAGCGTGTAACTGTGCTACACAATCTCCTCATCCTCTGCTTCTTGTAACTGAGCCAAACAAACAGATAAGATTGCGCTTTCCTGCTGACATCAAGTGGCCGCCGTGTTAACTGCACGACGCGTCAGCTGCTAAAGCTGCAGCCTGTTTTACCTGTGACTGATGTTTTACACAAGCAAGAGAAACATTCAGGATATTATTAATACGTTTTCTATTGTTTTAGCAGTGAATCCCTTCTGAATGTGGCACTAGAATCTAAAATCCCTTACAGAGATAAAATATATAGCTATTAAATGTATCTTTTTTTAATCTTTTTTTTTTTTTTTACTGTAATCCAGATATTACTAATGTCAGAATGCGAGCTGTTTTAACAATAGAAGTGTTGTCTTTGTGTGGAGGAACAACAGCACTCTTTATATGGACAAAGGCATCTGATCGTCAACTGGTGTCGGTCAATCCAGATCCCCTAACATGGACACTAACATGATTAGACATAAATAGCTCCTGTCTCAATAGACTGTGTAACTAGATACTTACACGGAAAACATGTGAATAGTTCGCGTGCCACAGACACGAGTCACAACAGAGCACAAATCATACATATAAATCACAATTTTGGGCAGGCGGCACAGTTTTGGCACTGTGATACCTTATCTTGATATCACAACAATAATAATTCAAGCCTCTGCTTGTTTTATTTGCCTGACGCAAACAGCAGGGAAAGGACAGAGAGGAAAGGCATGTGATCAGCTCGTAAAGTCTAAAGAGGTGCAAGGCGAATCGGGAATGAGATGGTGAAATAAAGTGCTGTTTGCTTCTCAATAACAGTGGCTGATTTATTCTCAGAGTCGTGAAGAGCAAAGTATTAAGATACGCTGATGTGTTTTTGCACAAATAATAATACAAAATACTGTGAGAATATTGAAACAAAAAAAATGCAAAATTGACACCTCTCTGACAAATGCATCTTGTTTTTATTACATGACCTTCCTTGTAGAAATATGCAGATGTTCCAGGGGCGTGACAGGGAAAACAGAAAGTCCTGAGAGTGTTTTAAACACACAGAAATGTACGTAATGCGCACATCAGAATGTGTATACAGACTGGAACCAGTATGCTCTAAAAGTCTCCCAGAGCCTGGTGTAAAACCATGTTGACACACGGATATGTTCTGTTTTGTGCATACATACATTTTCTGCCCAGCTAAACAATATCAGCCTCTCAAGTGGGAAGATTTGTAAACCGCCTGTGGCACTATATGATGAGTTAGTCGGAAACAAACACAACCGGTTTACTTCTTGGGTGTATGAAGGAAAATATAAGTAAATTTGGATACATTTACACAAATTCGGTATACGTGGGCTCCAAAAGTAGTTACAAACTGTATTTACAACGATGCAAGAGATGGTAGAAAAAATACAGAAAGCTACAGTAGGCCTATTCGAGGGAATCTTGCAAAGTCGTTCCAATGTTTCAATCAGCGGCATCCGTGTCTTCAAGCGTCTGGTTGTTCACGAACGATTTTGGAGTCACAGAGGAAAATACAAAAAAAAAAAGTAACACTCTGGATCTTCTCTTGCTCAGGATTACTCCACGCCTTTCATGAACTCCAAGAACTCTGAAAAATATGAAGGAAGACAAAGATAAAGATGCCTCTATCAAGCAAAAGTCTCAATAAATTGTGTTTTTGAGGAATAAGGAACGAGTTATAGAATGAGTGTTTCAACAGGTCTCCTAACACTCCTCAGACTCCTCACCATCGTAGTCAATTTTGCCGTCGTTGTTCTTGTCCCCGTCTTTCATCAGCTCCTCAATGTCGTCCTCGGTGATGGCCTCCCCTGTGGACTCCAGCATCATTTTCAGCTCATCCAGGTCGATGTAACCATCTGCGTTCCTGCACAATCAGGGGAGCAAAGTACATTAACAAACCCTGCGTTAAGCCTCACAGATGGCTCAGCGGAGGAGGCGGCGTGCGAAATGTAACCGATCATATACTTTCGTTCAAGTATTTAAGAGCCATCGCTGTGAGGAGAGAAAAAAAAAAAGTATGGCAAGTTTTCTTCTTTGATTCTCTCGACGAGGTGTCTGGCTTACATGGAGTGGGTGTTTGAAATATTCAGCACTGTCAAAGAGGATTATAGAACAAACTACACGCTGTACTCTGCAGAGCTCCTTGGCATTTTGTCAGTACACATAATTGCACACGGGGAGAGCGTACTTTGCAGGAGCCACAGAGCAATTTGAATCGCCGGTCTGCAGTGATTTTCAGATGAAAGCATCATCTTGTTGTAGCTTCTTTTGTTCAAGTTCGGTATCTTTTTTTAAGTTTTTAAGATTATAAAAAAAAAAAAAAAGTGAACCACTCTCTTCTTGTAATTTCACCGGTGCGAACTAGCAGCAGGGTTCGAACATGGGACTCACTTGTCAAACATGCGAAACAGCTCTGCCAGTTCCTCCTCTGACTTCCCTTTGCTGTCGTCCTTCATGCACCTCACCATCATGACCAGGAACTCGTCAAAGTCCACCGTGCCACTCCCTGCACAAACACCATGCTTCGTTACATCATCACACTCCACATGAGATAGATTTTTATATATTATTGAACCACCAGACGTCTCACGATCTCCTTAAAGGCCAGATTTATGAACATTAAGTCAAACTCTTCATTTCCTGTATATTATACTTGTAATTTATGTGGTCAAAAAAAATACAGACACATGTCTCTTTAGGTTGGCTTGGTTACAAAAAACCCCATTATTTGACGTGTGATATAGATTTACACTTTATCAAACAAATCCAAGATGTGATTTTCGCTCTATGCTTCATCATTACATCTCATGGAAAATTTAAGATGACTTGTGCACCATCTGACACGCATTTCCCTTTAATTCAGCCTGACGCGTCTTGTTGCACGTAAGATCCTTGACCATCATTTGACATTAGGTTCAGGGGTTTTGAACTGCACTTGTCTCGCAACATGATTGCGCAATGATGGTCCCGCCAGCTGGCCCCCCGTTGGAGACGAGGAGGTCAACAATCAATCAGCACCATCGTTTAGGCTCTCGTGGCGCTTTGATTTACCGTCCTCGTCCACCTCGTCAATCATCTCCTGCAGCTCCTCCGGTGTGGGGTTCTGGCCCAGCATCCTCATCACCTTCCCCAGCTCCTTGGTGCTGATGCAGCCGTCCTCCGCATCTTGTACGAAGATGTCAAAGGCAGCCTTGAACTCTGCAACCCACAGGACAAACAGCTCTACATCACTGACAAAACGTTGTGTGGCTAAGGACAAGGTAAACTTTACAACTTGATAAACCTTACAGCAGCCAGTTAAATGTGCAGATCGTTTTCATATTTAAAAAAATGATGTTTTGATGCCAGAGTTTTTAATTTACGCACCATTTTTCTGTTCATCTGTCAGCTGCTCAACCTGTAGGAAGAAAAAGTTGGACTAGTAAATGTTTTGTTTGCCTGATTTTGGAAACTTGTTTATTTTGTATATTCCTGGTCTGTCTGTGCACCGCTGTGAAAAAAATTTCAAATTTGATTTTGTGTTAAGATATGAAGTGTGAAAGCGGCCTCTGGAATAGATTACTTCTAACTGTTTTGATAACTTTTAAAGTCAACTACCGTAATATTTTGGTCCCACACCCCGGGCCATCCTTGACAAAACACAGGACCTATATATCGTATGTGAGAGCCAGTAAGAGGAGGAGTTAAAAATAAACAGACAGGAGGATCAGGAACCACAGATAAAGCGCACAATACACAGTGCTTTAAATTAGCATAGCTGTGGATCTGGACCAACAATGGAACAGTAATCCTGGAAAAGCTACCACGAATGAGAGAGGGAGACAGCTGCTTATGTAAGAGTTATTGTCTGTCGTCCACTATAAATTAAACACACACACATGCAGACACACGCTCGCACTCATGCGATCCTCTGGTGATGATATATGAAAACACCAATCTAAACAAACACGTGTAATGTACACTCCTGTGTGTGTGTTGGTTTTTTTTTTCACTGTCTTGACTGCACCGCTCACTGGGGACGTGAGTGGACGGGACAGCCGCGCTCGGCCCGTCCAGGCGGAGGTGGACAGACAGCCGAGCAGCTCTCTGGCTCACAGATAATGCTGGAATTCAGTCGTGGGGGGTTTATCTAAACCTGAAGCCCTCCTCTGGCACCAGAGGACCGCGGATGCAGGAGCGTCTGAGCAACTGGCCAAAATTAGCCACGTGAAGTGGGACCGTTCCATTTGGAGTCATGGATGAGGCAGCAGAGTTACGGACCAGGGACCTGTCCCATCAGTGACCTCCTGAGTGGCTCCTATCAGCTCTGATAGGGCTGAGGTGGGAGAACATCTAGAGACGTATATGGTGTCGAGGCTCTCCTGACATCAGCTGGTGATGGAGGCAGTGTGCTGTGCAAGCCGCATCAACAGGGATTTGTCAACCATTCAAGTAATGTCGGATGTCAGAAGATCAAACTGACGGGGGCTTTTTTTGCAATCAAATAAATACACAAGTGCCAGAGCATCCCATGTAAAGGCCACTTATTATATTGTTTCAGTCTAACATTGTAAATCACTGATCATACGTCACAAACTAAGTATAAGGGATTATGGTTTGTGGTCCAAAACAACATCACTCTCATACCAGGTTTAGTCCACACACAGGTTTTTTTGGTCAGCATCCAACAAATCAAAATCACGTCACCGGAGGAAGCCAACTGCACACTTTTCAGCTCTATGAGTCGTGAGAGGACGTACCGCTGCCTTGTAGATGTCGTTCATGTTGGAGGCTCGTCTGCTGCCTGTCCTGACGGCGTCCTGGCACAGAGGAAGGAGGTACTGTCCAGCTCAGGGCAGGACGCTGGCCTCGTCCTGGGAGGGTTTTATAGCCGGAGCCCGGAGCTGCTCTGGTCCCTCCCCAGGCGGACCGGCCTCCCCCCTCAGGCTTGTGCCTCGGCGAGTGTGTCTGTGTATGTGTGTCATTTGGCCAATCTGTCACAATCACCAGGCTCAGATAAAAATGCAGCAGCTCTTAGGGGGCATAGTTTGGAATGGAATGAACAGAGGAGGGGGGGGGCACGCGTGGTCCTAATCTCCAGGGAGGGGGGTGGCTGGAGAGACACTCAACATTCCTCCAGACCTGGACCAGAGATGCAGAGGGCTCAAGAGGTTGTGTGTGTTGTGTGTGTGTGTGTGTGTGTGTGTGTGTGTGTGTGTGTGTGTGTGTGTGTGTGTGTGTGTGTGTGTGTGTGTGTGTGTGTGTGTGTGTGTGTGTGTGTGTAGGGTGGGAATGGTAGAGGGTGGAGGCCAGGAGGCAGACGCAGACCACAGCCAGCAGACCACGTAGGAAGAAGGGCTCTATGGAGTCAGAGGAGAGGAGAGGAGAGTGTTAACTGGGATTCAGAGTGACCTGATCATAAACACTGGTATGTTCATGGCAGACATTTTGACCTGTCGCGGTAGGAAAAGCACAGGGGGAAGTCATAACATTAAAGGTGCATTGCATAGTTTAGGAGACGAAATAATAGGCAACAATACAAATACAAATATTGTTTCCATAACTGAATAAACAAGCTGCTCTCAGAGGAAAATAAGCTCCCCGGAACACTGTTTGAAGCGAGGAAGGTGGCAGGGTCCGCCACCAAATTTAAAACAAAGCAAAACAGATATGAAAAGTGTGTTGTCCTTTAATGTCAGTTTGTTTATTCAGTCACAGAAAACAAAAAGAGTGTGTTTATTTAGTTTGTTGAGGCATAAAAATAAATAAAAATAATAAAAAAGTTTCTGATGTTTGTCTTCTGAATAACATTTCTTACCTACAAAACTACAAAGTGCACCTATCATTATGGGAAAAGAGACAGAAAAGAAGCTAAATTAAAGGATCTGTTCACCCAAATAACAGAAAATCACATTCTCTCACCTCTCACTACCTACATAACAATATCTGTGACTGAATCATCCACTGACGTCTCGAGGAAGAGTTTCCAGTGGGCTGTTTTTCTACTGACAAAATGGTTTCTGTTCTCTATGGATTATAACGGTAATGGAGTAATGGCAACACTGTTTCTGGAAAAAGATGTTGATGTCAAATTTTTAAAGGTTGAAGTGATGTAAGCACCAGGAAAAAAAAAAGCCATTTTATTTCTCCATTGTGTCGGGGTGAAGGCAGCAATCTTGGAAAAACGAGGTCAAATGAAATCAACAATACCGTTAAAATAAACGGAAAATGGTTCTTTTTAATTTCACTGAACCGCCCTTTAAAGGGGGAAATATCATTGTCTCCACATACCTTCGTTTATTTACATCAACGTGCAATGAAACCGTTTTCATACGTATAAGATTTAGTCAAAAAATCACAACTCAGGCAATTCCCCACTCTACATAATTCATGAGGATTTCAGCTCTTAGCCTTCATGTGCAACAGAGATGTAGTCAGCAGAGGGTGCTGTTCACTACATATCGGCTAAATTAAATTGTTGCGCAAGGCTGCCTCCGGATATCCAATTTATCAACAGTAGGGTAGGTGAGAAATCTGGGTCAAACAAACCAAACACTTGCAGACACATTTAAATTGAATTGTACACAGTGCAAGACTTTGCAGCATCCCCCCCCCCCCCATCTTCTTTTGAAACAAGGCCACCTCAATCACTTGACTGTGTGATTCACACACACGTTCACACACGTGCTCTAACACAAGCTCACACACACACACACACACACACACACACACACACACACACACACACACACAGCATGCTGTGGCAGGCATTCTAAGTGACGAGTGATCATGCTGGTTTATAATGGGATGCTAATGGGGACTGGCACAGCTTACAAGCATCATACAGCCGCTCAGAGAGAGAGAGGGAGAGTGAGAGCGAGAGGGAGCTCACACTGAACAACATACATGTCCAACTCTTACCCAGATACAGACACAGATCTCCTGAAGGAGACCTCACATCAGTGCACATCAGTCACATGCAAAGGTGACTGGTGGCTCCATCTCTCCATGGAAAGAGACAGAGGCGGTGAGGTTGGAGGGGAACATGAGGGGGGAGGGCAGGAGCCAAAATGAGATTTTGTGCCGGCTCTCTTCTCCTATTTCCTCAGTCATTCGTCAAAATGTTCATAATCAAAACTCATAGCACCGCATTGTTTTCGCTGCTGTTGGAATTCGGCACGGAAAATGAATCGTCATCAGTGGCACCGACTCCATCAGCTGGGACCAAAAGCATACTGATGAGTCTACATGGTCAGCCAGACAGATTCATTTGGAGAGCCGAGTGCAGTCTGGTGGGTGCCAAGAGTGAAGACCAGCTCTGCAGGGGGCACTAGATTCTAATGTAAAGCTTTCTTGAGCGCGCACACACGCACACACGCCCCCGCGTGCGCACACGCCGCGGTACCAAAGACTGGCACACACAGAACAGAAAGCATATGGAGTGCTGTTTCATTGGAGCTCTCCACCAATTTCCTCTTACAGGGGAAGGCTGACGAAAGAGCCAGCCATCTCCTCCACACAGCGCAATCAGACAGCGCATCTCAAATCCACAATTCACCGCACACCGCTTTTTGAGGGGTTGCCATAGAAACTCTGCTGGGTAGAAGCGGGCAGAAAATGAGAGGAGATGAGCGGGGCTATTTCCCCCCTCCACCTCCCTCTCTGCCTCCCTGCCACCACATTTTGTCCTCAGAGTGACTGTATTATTTTTCTATTCTTTGCCTCCTCCACGCATACATGCACACATTGGAATTGCAGACAGATATCAGGGTCACAATTAGGGTTGACAATGGTTTTATATATATACGTGCTCTGGAATAATTCATGCACATTAACTAAATCCACAAGTCAAAATTACTGCATTTTCACGTCCCAGTCTGAATGCTGAAACACACTGCTGCCTCCGATTCTTCTCTCCCAACCAGGTTAAAGTGAAATGTTTTGAAGTTGGAACAGGCATATGCACATTGTGCCATGCTAATCCTGCTTTACATTATAACAGTGATCCGGCTGACTTGTTATGTGAAAAAGGCTGAATTTTTCCATCATCAATCAAAATCTCTTCCTGCAGAAAAAACATTATGGATTCCAAGAGTGCAAGATGTCAAAGTGCCCGAGGCGTAGCATCTCATGCTGGCAGCACTGAATGAGCTGGACTACATTTGTGAAGATCTACTACTATACACAGCATACATCATGTCAATTTAAATACTCGTGTGATATAATGATTGGGTTGACGTGCAGCTGAGCTTCAAGCATAGGTCCTACACTCTCTCTCCTCCTCCCCTCTGTGTCCTCACCTCCTTGATTGCCGAGGGGAGGAGGGGAGCTTCAGCCTGTCAGCCTTTCTTTCTTTCCCTCTCTCTATCCCCCCCACCCTTCCTCTTTCTATCCATTTCTCTCTGTGTCTCCTTTCATTGATGATCAACCTGTCAGCAGCTCCTGTTGTGGCAGGCTGTGAAAGCTCTGCATGTGACTGAGTGATACATAGTGTTTTTTCCACCATGAAAGCATCTCTTCCTGTCCAGTGAGCGCTTTATTGGAGGCGCCCAATCTCTGATCGGTGACAATGTTTCACCCAAATTGAGGGATTTGTCTTTGGAGATGAGGGAGAGGGTAGTCTTCAGTTTGCTTCACTGCGTTCGGTGGCTCCTTTTTCGGAAAACTCTTTGCGCCGAGGCACTTGGCGTTACGCAGTGTTCCTTACATCAGAGCTCTAATGAGGCAGTGGCCACATTAGCTCCAGCGCTGATAGAGCCACGCACTGACTCTCTGCCAGGGGGCAGCGTTTTCCAGTCCACTGGACCACCATGTCGCCTACCACCCTCTTCTACCCGAACCCACCCCCCCCCTCTTCCCCTTCAACCTCTATAATAGTGTAGGAGACACCCAGAAGAGATTTCCTTTCAGAAATATGGCAGATGAAGTTCCCTCCGAGCAAGAGAGGAAAATGTATTTCTTCTGTGTGGCAGCAAAAGGAGCGGTCAAGATTCAGTCTCCAGATTTATCATCGAAAAAGAAAAAAGCTTTGTGGCGGCAGTGTTAAAAAGAAATCAAACAAAAAGTGTTCATGTGCATTAAGAATCTAATTTGGCTCTTTAATGATTGCTGCACTAGTTGCTGCTAACTATTCATCTAGACAGGAGTGCAATGATTTTTTTTATATATATATTAAATAACATTAGTGCACACATCAGCGGTCACATTTTCTGTGCCAAAGCGTTTGCGTGCACGTGAGGGTCTCTGCATGTGTCTGCATAGAGCCACATCATCCTGTCCCTGCGAGATCAAAATGAATCTTATATTAGTGATTTTTTTAAAGGTAGGTAAACAGAGGTGCACATAGGCGCCATGTGTCTGAAGGGTAATGGTCAGTTCTGAGCATCAGCATCATCACGCTACAGTTAGATATTTTGTCTTTGTCTGAAGATTGTGCTTCCCTGGCAGGATATCTCTGTTTTGTTCTGTATGACATATAGACTGAACCTGACACATGCATTTTGTTGTTTGTCTGTTCTGAAGCCTCTTACACTGCCACATACTAAAGCAGAGTCGTATGTTTGGTATCTAGTAGTAAAGAGGATCATTTTTCGGGAATGGAAGGATACCAGCGCTCCTTGTTTCCTCATGGGTAAGGGAACTGGTTGAAGTGATACATCTTGAGTGGCTCTGAAAGCAACACGCATGGTTTTCATGAAAGACTTGAGTTCCTGGGGCCCAATTATCAGACACCTTAAGTGTCCCACGTCTTTGCTGAAGTCCCTGCTGCGCGGCATCCAGTTGTGCTGTTCTTCACAATATGTTTTATTTAGGTTGGAACACTCAGGTATCCATCTCTGTCTGGTTTGGCTTTTTGTGTGTTGCTGTCTTTTGAAATGTTGTTATGTTTTGTTTTTTTCACGCAGGGTGTGTACGTTCGTAGTTGTAACTTTTCTTAATAGAATAAAAAGAAATTGCATCATTGTTTTGTATACCGTTCATAAGAAAGGGAAAGTCCACTGTACAGTGCCCTTAGGACCATGGCTTAAGATGATTTACCAGTCTATGTTTGCTGATTGAAATATCTTTTTAGACTAGGTGTTTAGAATGTAGATAATATATAAATGTTTCAAACTGGACACTGAAATTTTGGAACAAACAATACAGTCTGTTGATAATTATACAAATGTTGAAAAATTGGATCACGTGGCTGCTTTTCAGCCAATTGTGTTTCAAGTAGGCTATGATGATGAACATGAATCGTGAGCATGGCTGTTGTTTCTCAATATTCATTTGTGGCGACGTGTAGGTGACACTTGAATTCTCTCGTGAAGGTATGCTGCATTCAATTCAAGTTATTTTGAACGCACAAGTAAGCCCAGTGTTTTATTTTTAATATGTGATCTATAAAATTGCACATTAATACCTGTTTTACTCGTTGTTATCTACGATAATTTCCCCCCGAAACACGATAATGAAGCCTCTGGTACAATAGTTTAACATTTCCTCTCTGGCAACACTGTACAGCAGTGGGGTCGGTGGTGGATGGATGCAAAGGCAATGCTACAAATATATAAGGCAATGTATGAGGCAAGTGCATGAGAACAACATATATTTTTAAGCATTTATAAATGTATCCTGTAACAAGAGTTATATAATAGCACACACAATCTCGCAGCTCTCTGAAATGGAATCGTGGCCCTCAGGGTTTCTGACAATGTTGCAGACATTCCTGAGTCAAATGAACACTGGTACAATTTCACTATTACATTTTTAAAAAGGTTAACTCCATGGCGAGTGTATTGAAAAAAAGCGGGTCACGATTTTTACTCCTCCAATTGTCCTCATCCCATTTTTAGAGCCAGTTGCCTCTCTGAGCAAAATCAAAATTCAAAGTGCCACATTTCAGCACGGTGCTTCTGGAGAATGATAATGAAAACCATTAACAGTAGCAACATTAATATTTCAGACGGTCATACCATTACCATTCAATACATTAAATATAGAAAAAAGAGTGTCCTGCATTAATCTACATTTTTAACCACCCACCGCTTAACCATCATTTGAAACACAGCTATAAAGTTCACCAGATCTATAACAGCTAACCACTAAGACAACAAAACAAGAACAATAGATCTTCATAAAGACTGGAATCAAATTATACTCACTAACCTAAATACATCGGTCCGTGTATCATCCGTCCATTCAATTATTCTATTCAATCTGGCAAACGAAAAACAAAAAAAACAGTCAATATTTCGTTTTTCTGTTTTTCTGTTTGGCCACAAAATGGAAGATTGGAGTTTATTTTCCTATTTTGAACTCAAAACAGAGCAAACAATTATTGGGAAAACCAAAACGAAATAATAAATCTCTTTTCGTTTTCGGGCTTATGTTTTCGAGAGGCACCCATCTGCAGTCAAGATGGCCGACAAGGGCGCCGCCATATATCCAATCCATTCCGGAAGTCCCAACCGGAAGTTGTGGTTACTCACCAAAATAAAAGCCGCCATTTAACCGAGCCATACCGGAAGTCCCAACAGGAAGTTGGTCAATCACCAAAATAAAAGCCGCCATTTATCCAATCCATGCCGGAAGTCTCAAGCGGAAGTTAGTTAATCACCGAAATAAAAGCTTAAAAAACACGTACGGTTACACCATAGACTGTATGGTTAACACATAACATGATTCTATGCATTTTGTGCATTTACATGTTGATCGTAACGGTATAATTGATTAGTTAATTGTCTCGCCACGACTTTACTCAGTAGTTAGAAGCCTATAATAATCACTAACTTATAATGTTAACATTTCATGGATTTAGCTTCAATATCAACGTTATGACTAAAAATGTGAATATTATGCTTGTGTGGTGGTGATAGGGGGCACACACACACACACACACACACACACACACACACACACAAACAATAGGACTGCAGAATAACTAAGAATAAATAAACTGAATTCTCAAATTAAATAGAGAATTGGTAAAACGGTCACAACAAATGTCATACTTACTATCAAATTAGTACATGGTAAATGTTAATTTATGCTACTGTTTCATTGATTTACAATTAATATTGATTGTAAATATTAATATTACGGTTATTAAACACAAATACAGTGTTTGTGTGTGTGTGAGTATATATGTGTATGTGGGGGGCTGCTCACACATATCATTCACGCTAGAACTGAAAAATAAGGCCAACACTGTAATTTAATTACACATAAAAATGAACACATCTCCAGACCCAGGAACTCCCTGTTCTGTTGCATCACACTTGTCTGTGGCCACTGCTGCTCATCATGCCCCCCTCATCCCTGAAGATCCCTGGTGGGTGAGGAAACGACTAGCTGGACTGATGTCTTTTAGCTTAGTTTCTTTATATGCTTTTGAGCAAACAATGTGTGGGTAGTCTGTGCTGTGCTTAATGAAAGCATCCTCTGGTGAGCAGGCTCGGCCATTTAAAGACGGAGAGAGCATGCTAGCTTCCTGCAAACAAGATCCTGTATAATATCTGGGCAATACAGGCCTTGCACTGTATCACCATCAATGATTTACAGCAGGGGTCCCCAAACTTTTTTCGGTGGGGGCCACATCAACTTTCCTTTCTGTGGTGGGCGGCCGTTGTCAGTCTATAACAGGAAATGATATGGGCCAACTACCACTGTTCAGCTATTAAACACCAAGTCCTGACCACCATTACCCATTAATCTCAATGTCCCAATTCAAAATGTTGCAACGTAATTGCATATGAAAAACAATACAAAGGGATCTACCATGTTAAATAAAGTTTACTTGACATTTAATTTATTTTTGAGGAAAACATCAACACTTAGCCTATAGAGACAATACAACACTTATAACATTGAATGAAAAAATGCAATAGGCTACTGCTGTTACATGCCTTTCCCTAAAAGTGTCTGTATTTTAACTTGGAATAGTTTTTTTATATAAATTACACAAAATATGATATATTAACCTGTTTCGGCCATAAGCGGTCAAACTGACCGCACAGCACTTTGCGGGGTTTCATTGTTCCATTTTTCGCGTGGTTTGCTGCTTTCATTGTCTCTCTTGTCTCTAACTGTGTCAGCGGTCTCCAGCTGTGTCTCTTTGTGAATTTACTCGTGAGATAATAATTATATAGTTGTATTAAATAGCTTGTTTGGCACCATGGGCAAACAAAAACGGGAGTTCTTCCCTCCATGAGACAGCGAGCGGAGCTGTTCACATCACGAAGGTGCTGAAATGATCCGACTCTGACTGTGTACCAGCCAAGGAAGAATGTCTGCATCCTGAGCACCTGCACACAGGTGTGGACACCTTCAGTGGGGCGAAGGCAACACCACAGTCTGATTACTACAACAACACCAAGTACGGCGTGGACGTCCCGGACCAGGTGCGAGGGCGTACTCCATCAAAGGCGGAAAGATGGCCAGTGGCGGTCTTCTATAACATCCTCGACGTGGCTGGGATCAATGCCCGCATCTTATTCAGGGAGCACCAGCAGCAGGAGAGCCCGGAGGAAAGTCCTGCAGCAGCTGCAGAGGAGCTGAGAGCAGAATACATGGAGGGAAAAGCGTCCGCGGCAGTCGGCACAAGGTGGCAGCAGCGGAAGCGACCACAGCAGAGCAGCAGACACGGACGCGGAGGCAGTGCCGGTCCGAAAGATGTGCAAACGGAACCAAACCTCGGACACTTGAAATGCCACAAGCCCGTGTGTAACTGTGAGGAGAGCGGAGGTCATCTGTAGACTGTGACCAGTGATCAAAACGGCTCTTTGCTTGTTTGAGATCAGCTCGTTTCCATCTTTTTCGGTTATTATATATTGTTTTAACTTATATATTAATATAAAAATCATTCATAATCAAATAAGTTACTTTTATTGTTCTAACTTTTCTCTATTAAATTCTTGTGTAAATATGCAAAAAAAATAACAGTTTACTATGTTATTAATAAATGCATAATTGAACTTGTTAAAATGCTACATTTTGGTGTAATTTCGTTAAAGAAAAATACATCATGACATAATGAATGCATTCATCACTCAATCGGGTATTTACATGAGAGATTATAGAGTTTAAAATCTAGCGGTCCAAATGACGCTACAGCCGTTCAATTAGTTGTGGATTTCCGGCCTTCTCAAGTCCACCTGTCACTTTGGTCGAATCAGAAACATAATTTGACCCAAACTCTTGGGTCGTGTAAAGCGCACTGTTACGCCTTAACCAAGATATAGATCATTAAGATTAATTGGATCAGATCTGACTGGAATGAATCCGTCACAGTTGCTGGTAAACTGATTCAATTCACCCACCAGGCGCAAGGACACGGATGCTAATTTCGATCCCTGCAGTGTAATAAAGCCATACATTCATTCTTTCCCTGTTAGCCTACATAGTAGGCTATATGATTATTGAGAGCTCTCTCTCTCGCGCTTTTGGTCTGGAGTCTTGCAACGAGGATGGCGCCCGACACTGCAGCACGTTGCCAAGCTTGATAGCAAATGCAATTTTTTTTAAAAAAAATAGGCACGCTGAGAGAGATTGTTTGGGCTTTTATTTTGGTTTTATTTTGGTGATTAACTAACTTCCGCATGAGACTTCCGGTATGGATCGGTTAAATAGCGGCTTTTATTTTGGTTTTATTTTGGTGATCAAGCAACTTCCGGTTGGGACTTCCGGAATGGATTGGATATATGGCTGCGCCCTTGTCGGCCATCTTGACTGCAGATAGGTGCCTCTCGAAAACATAAGCCCGAAAACGAAAAGAGATTTATTATTTCGTTTTGGTTTTCCCAATAATTGTTTGCTCTGTTTTGAGTTCAAAATAGGAAAATAAACTCCAATCTTCCATTTTGTGGCCAAACAGAAAAACAGAAAAACGAAATATTGACTGTTTTTTTTGTTTTTCGTTTGCCAGATTGAATAGAATAATTGAATGGACGGATGATACACGGACCTACATCTGTTTTCAACCATGCATAATTCTGAAAATGTCAAAAAAAACAAAAAAACAAAACAAAACTGCCCTGTCTCACAACGTTAAAAAAAATTCCTGGATCCGTCATTTTATCTGAATCCATACCAAAATTTAAGACCCATCCTTTATCCAAGTTTGGTGAAAACCGTGCATGTTGCCAGACAAACCAACGGAACAACAATGAACACAGGTGAAAACAAAACCTCCTTCATAGAGATAAAACAGTTTATCAGGGGTTTAGAGGCACGACAGGAAACATTGAATAAATGTTTGAGTTTTAGAGAAATGTCTAGACAACCATGTCGTGACTCCCAGATGTTTTCCAAGGGGTGACACCTCACGGCCTTAGTGACCCCCTGACTTTTCCTTCAGCCCCACCAGCAGGTCAAAGTTGTCATGTATCCAGTGAAATATCTCGACTTCTCCTGCATGAATTGGCATAAATCTTTGCACTGACATTCATGGTTTGCAGACTACCTGAAAGACTTGAACACAGACTTTTCCTGTTGCGCAACCAGCATGCCATAATATATCTGACGGATGCCATTTGTGGAATGTGTAATGTTTCCAGAACTCGGCTCCTGCTGCAGAATTGGGTTCAGGTGCTGTGTTCTCCACAGTGTTATGTTTTGGTGATCCTCTTCTCCTCATTTACTGCGGGTCAAAATTTTAATTCAAATTATATTTCCCCTGCATAGCTAAGATGGTGAACATGGTAAACATTACACCTGCTTAGCATCGGCACACGAGCATTGCTATTATAATCTGATTTCAGCATTGAGCCTAAAGCATCACTGTGTATGGCCTCACAGAGCATTTAGCATGGCTGTAACTTCTGTTCTCATAAGCTACGTGCCTCTGTATTTCTGTCCTGGTATTTGCTTTTTGGCCGGAGCTGATGCGTACTCTGTGTATTGATTCCAAGAGAAACTGTTTTGAAATGGCTCTAACTGGGATACTGCCTGCGCCTTGAACAGACTGTCAGCATTAAAGCTGCACCAAGCCAGATTCTACGTCACAATTCACAGATAAAAATCAACCTAGCTTTCACCATAAACTGGGAATGCAAGAGAGAGAAGTTTAGACTCATTTTTTGCACCTTTGTAAGAAAAGGAAATTAAAACAAAGTTATCTCATTTACTGGTTTAACGTTTGGGGATTAGTGGCGGGTCGAGGCATGTCCGACTGTGAGATCTGCAAAATGTTCTCAATAAGGACTTAAAGTAATGAAGGGTGATGGAGTCTGGTAGAACCTCTGTGTTTATAAGTTAAACCCAATTACTAGAATAAATTGTGGCAATTGTTAAAGATGTTATTGATAACAGTCAGCCACTAAATGTGCTGCTCAATCTCACCCCTACAATTGAATTCTCTTCACATCACCACTGTTGTTTGAATTACTGCCCCCTCGAGTGGTTTGTCGGACTACCTAATTTTACTAATGCTAGCCAGTTATCGCGTGTGATTCCATGCCGTTTTTATGGGGTTTTTTCCCCACAAACTGGCAACTACCAAGACCTGTCTACGTAAAATGTTATCAATCTGAACTTTTTACGTTTAATCTTGTGACAGTGCTGCTAATACTCTGGTTAGGTTTAGGCAAAAAAGAAAGACTTGGTTAGGGTAAGGAAATTATTATGTTTTGGCTTAAAATACCTGTTTTGGTCGGTGCAAACGCATCTCTAAACGTTGCAAAGTCTGGTTTAAAACATCCACTTATGTAATCAAAAACATAGCTGTAGATTTGCTGACCGCACATCAGAAATATATTTTGTTTCTACGCACATGGCTGGAAATGTTCCGAGGTCGCCTTTAAATTATCCAGTGGTCCGACTCTTACAGATGTTAAAAGGCAGTGGTCCCCGTCACAATTATCTAGTGGCTTAACACATGTTCAAACGCAGTCTCAAACTTCACGACCATCCGCTTTCCCTCCTGATATGAAAGTCAGGTCAGGAAAACATGTCACGTAAATGTGACATGACACGTTTTGTGGGAATGTCATGGTAAGCAGCCTCTGACCTGTCCAAATGTGAAAGTATAAGTGGTTTGCAGAAGTGTGAACTGTCAACATTTTATCTTGTCGACTGGGCTGCTAATTTTAGACATTTTATGCATTGCTTGTTTAATCTCAAGTCAAACAGCGCCGTTTTGTTTGCAACTTTGCAACGATTTCCTGCTTTGCCCTTTGTGAGATGTGGCTCCAGAAGTACAGTTTTATTTGTCGTACAATTCACGGAGCTGTCTGGGGATGAATGCCCTCCAGAGGCTCATTCACAAGATAAATTGGCCTGAAATTCATTAGTCCTGCAGACAGTTTGTGTCTCCCTTTGTATGTCTCACTTTCCCTCCTGCTCTTTATGTGCGAACACAATCCGTCACAAACGCACGCAAACATACACGCACGTCCCCTAATGCCCTCGTGTTCTGCCGTGTTATTCGGGGCTGCGGTACACTCAGGCTAAAAGAAGGAGAACAAAAAAAAACACCTTTGCATCTGTCTGTGTAGCTGAAGTCCAGCCCGAGGCCCGCTAGGCTTCAGTGAAGTGTGCTGTGATTTGACAAGGCCAGTGACAGGAGGCACTGTAAATATCCGGCTGTCATGTGACTCACTTCGTGGCCTCGAGGAACCAACAAAAGGTCAATGTTTCCTGATGCCATTGCCAACAACTAAATTATGTGACTTCATCTCTTGCTCATGCATCTGTCCCATTTTTAGGGGATGGATACATTGAAGGTGTTGCGTCACTTTGCTCGCACACTGCGATGATCGTTCACATTCCTACAAGCATCCATACATACTCACTCACGCAAGCTTATGTGCCAATCTCAAGACACAGATATACTAACACACAGACATATGTTGCGTACTCACAACCTCTGGGTTCATCTTTGTACATGTCATGTCTGACAGTGACAGCGGCATATTAACTCGTCTGCACAGCTCCTCTAATAAAACAAATTGTGATCCATGTTCTTTACCCCGCAAAGTGCAAAAGGTTAAACAGCGTCATCCTCCTCGGCTGAATCAAAAGGGCAGTTCCTGTCGCAACTGCAGTGCCTCTACTGTCTCTCTGCCCTAAAATGGCTTCGGGGTCTTGCGTTTATTCTGCGTGCTTTAATGTCTCCACCTCCGAGTGCTAATGCATTTGAACTTGTGCGTGAAGGCACCGAAATTATTCTGTATGAAGGCCACAAAAATTGTGCGTGCAAGGAGACACACCACAATAAATCAAGGCAAAACACGTTTTACATATATAAAGAAGCACAGTCAAATGCAAGTTCAACTGATGGAAGGACAAACAGAGCTGGGAAGGGAAGCCAGAGAGAAAATAGATGCTGACAAATGTCCAAAAAATCCTGAAACTCTGTAGCCCCCAGTGGAAAAGCCCCTCATGGAATATCTGCCCATGTGCTAAAACACTCATCACACTGATTAATTGGGCAACTATAAACCAATTTTCCAGCCTGCAACTGGTCTTTGCTTGTGGAAAATCCAGCGCTCTCTAAATAACATGTGGTTCACTTTGTACAGTTGACTGTTCCATGGGGAGACATGGGAGATCATGGAGGAAATAGAACAGGAAGCCAAAGCACACAGGCGAGACTGCTAAGCCATGGGCATGGAGGCAAAGGGTGATCCAACTAGTTTGGGGATTTATATTAAACGTTTATGTCAAATTGACAAATATGCAGTCAGGCATTAGATCAGTGTGGCTCAGAGTACAATCATGCACATTATAATCAAAATAACACATAAAAAGTGTCATCTTTCGTATACTGTTAGAAAGTCACCATGTAGGCAATGTACTAGTTGTAGCCACTGAACACTGAGCCATTTAAAACTTAGTAGCTGCTCCTTACCACCCGAACACTGTTCTTGCATTGTTGCATGCAATTCATTTCTGGTTTTATTTATCATTCATTATTGGCCTGGTGGTATTTCACAGGAGCGTGGACAATTTTATTAATTGTACATCCAGTCAAAGTCACTTATTTCCTGCGAACACCATCCGCCGGCCTCTACTGTCCCACCAATTCAGTTCACAAAACATTACTAAATTGCTCATTAGTTTGTCACATCATCATTGGTTTGTTTCGTTAAGGTTTTATTCTGCTGGCTTCATCAAAATCATCTACAAACAACAGTACACACATTTTGAAGAAATATGGCATCATAATTCAACTTTACTTGTACGACAAGTTAAAGCTGCTGTGAGCGTCGTCATTGTTTTAGCTAACTTCCTGTCCGTTCCACAGTTAGTAATCCCCTAACCTCCTCTCTACGACATGTGGCATGTTTGGAGGGAGGAGAGATATGGGTTACCGACCAAACACTCATAATAATAGTGACTACTGCTGGATTGTAGAGCTATTTAAAACTTGTTTTAAAAGTATGTCACTAACAGCAGCTTTAACTGTATTCTCAGTTTCAGTCACAGTCTTATCGTCATGGCTGGATTACTGAATGGGTCTCTTGGGTGCAGGCTCAGGGACCTAGAGGCTCAGCCAGCCCCTGGGAATAGCCTCAAGTGCTGGGAGAGACATCTTGTTGGAAGGTAAAGGATTTCAGTAAAAATTTGCTCTGAATTTGCAGTATAACCAAGTCATCAAAATAAGAGGAAAACCGCGTCATTACCAGCGTTATCAACCCGTCTTCTTACCCTGACAGCCTGCAGTGATGTTGGAGGAGCAGTGCAAGGGCAGCGACTTCAACAATCAGAATTAAAAAAACATCAAAATGCTCAAATCAGCAATAACAATGCAACATTAGCTAGCTTGCTAGTTGGCAGCTACCAAGTCATCAGCGACTGACTAATGCTTGTTATAAAGAAAAGGACTTCGTATAACATTTGGTTTTAAGTTTGCCTCTGAAAATATCTCGTTTGGAGCTATGCAGCCATGACACTTCACACTTCCAAACAATCCTAGCAAGAATTTAGGCATCCTACCCCTGGACGTGAACGCATAAAATGGAGGCCTAAGGGCTAAGTGATCGGGGCAGAGGGGTGTATTGAGATTGGGCCATTGAGTACCTCAGGGCTTTGTTCTTGGCCTTCTTTCCTTCCTCCAGAATATACTCCCCTGCTGATATCAGACAGTCTGACTTTGTAGGTGAATCTATTAAGGCTAGTAATATTATTCAGTGTTTGTCCTGCCAACAAGAACACTGTGAAGTTTCTGAAAACCACCACCTCCCGACCCTCTGTTTGTTTGATGCACCACAAACACATGAGCGTCCAAGCTGTGTGTCTCTCTCACTCTCTTTCTCTCTCAACCCATTTTCTCCTCCTTGTTTTTTGATTCAGTCCTTCACTGTGTTGGACTCATCGGCAATCCTGCACCCTTTGTTTCCTAGCTGGTTGTTGGTGCCTCTTTCCAGATGTTCTGGATGTGGATCTTGTTCCCTCCGGAAGATTCATCCTCACCTCCTGTCTCTCCCTCCCTCTGTGTGTGTTTGTTCCCTGCCTCCAATCCGAGTGAATGGCTTTGCCAAGTGCATGTGCTTTCTCACAGATGTATTTTGTATAAATATTCCGTTGTGGATATGCTGTGGCAGGTTGTTGGTAGTTTCAGAAATCATTTAGACAGCCTCTCTCTTACTCCACAGTGTAGGAGACAATACCTTGATAGTAATGTGATAATTAATGACTGGTAATTAATTACACCTTATATTTCATATGTTATACGGGGCACCACCCTTTTATTGATTTTATCCAGACAATGAAAAGGGTCATTTGTCTAGAACCACCTTACGGTTGGAATATCAATGTTAATCAGTCTGTTAAATTTCAAATTTATATTTGATCTCCTATTCTGAAGCAGTGAATTCTTTCCACGATCCCATCGATTTCCCACTTCAAATTAAACGTGCACAAACAACGACATAAGATTATATATATTTATTAACTAAATAAAGCAGGGGAAATAATATGGGATAATAATGCAAGCGGGTAACAACAAACAACAGAAAATGTGAAGATTGTGGGAGTGAATTATTGAACAGCTGATTTCTAACCGATGGTGGATTTCAGTGTAACGATCCGTTACTTCATAAAATCACGGGAGTAATCTATCTATTCTAACGGGATGCTATGCGAAATTTCATTGAGTTTATAAGGTGGAAGTCGAAGCTTTATAGACACCAACTCTGATTTTTGTGACTCCAGCTGTGTGCAGATATTTCAGCCTACTGGTTTGTAGCAGAAGGTCCACGGAGCGTCCCTCTGGTCCTGTGTCTGCACTGCGGCAGCTGTATGGTCGCAGGCTGGTGACGCAGCGGCTTCCCCGATGACGTAGTTCACCGGCCCAACGGGATTTCCGTTTGAGTGCGCAGCGGGCGTCCGGGCTTGGCTGGATGTCGACTTCTTTGGTCAGCTGGAGAGGCTGTCCCGGTTTCTTGAACAGTTCAGTTTCTGTACCGGATTTTGATGTATTCACAGCGTCTTAAATCAGAGTCTCTTTGGAGTGGTGATGATTCAACTTCGACTCCTTAACGGATTTAACTTCTCGTCAAAAATAACTGGAGGATGCAACGCTGGCCGGGCGTGACGTCCTTGGTTACTAGTTACGAAAATAAATAAAAATGGCTTCTTCTGAGTTTAACACGATACTTTAACAATATAAAAAGAAAAACTGAATTAATTTCGTCCTTGCTTATTCTCAAAATAACGGCACGTCAGTTGAAGGAAAGCCGTATAAGTAGTTTAAATCTCCGGAGATTACAAAGTCTCGGAGCCTCAAAAATAAGCAAAGTACAAAACTCAATGTTGAAAAATAAAAAGTTACGCGGCGTTAAAACAAAGTAAAGACGCCTAAAACACGCGAGGGCGAAAAAGCAATAACGTGTATGAGTAAAATATAAGAAAAAGTGCGGAGGAAAGTAAAAATGCAAAAACAAAAGCGAGTAAAAGAAAGTAAGAAAATAAGAGCAAGAGCGAACATAAGAGCACAAGAAGAAGAGACTGATGGGACACGATGTGTCTCTTTTTAAGGCTTAGGAGAGGGCGGCTCTGAGGAGGCTCGGTCACGCTGTTCCCTCCAGGCCATGCTCACTGATCAAATCACAGACTTATTACTTATTGCTGAATAAAACTATCCTTCTGTAAGTTTTAAGATCGGGATTGACTGTTCACCTAAATCCACCATGAGTTTTCACATAAAACATTTGGTTACATGATCAAAATGAAATAAACGAAATTGCTTAATAGGCAAAAGGAATTATCAGTTATAATACATGCAACACACAGATATATAACCTCCGCCAGCATTGATGGCTCGAACTTGTTTCAAATTGTGCTGACTTATACTTCAAAACATATGTTGGAGGTAAAAGAAAGTTTAGATAAACATAAATTGTGGATTACATTACTTAAGAAAGTCCTCTGGGATCTATACCAAAACTTACCAGGAGATCGCACTGTGGCTACATCAGACACTCAGATGGTAAAATCAAAATTAGTAACTTGGGTTAGGATTACATCAGGAGGATAAGTTACATATCAAAATGTAGATCTGGTCCTGCTGTGGAAGAATATATTGTTAGAGGGAGGATAAAACTACGTCTTGGCATCTTTCCTGGATTAGGAAAAATTCAGGACTCTCTCCACTTCTCTGGATAGTATGGAGATGTTTATGGTTCTTTTTATGACTATTGATTTCACGGGACATGGGACAGTCCGAGGCTGGAGGGTATCCTAACACACGGCTCTTGTTCTCGGACAGGAAGTTGGGTGAAGGAATATTAAGTCCACAGATGTGCTTTTGTTTGCAAAACATAGTTATACTTAAAATAAGTGATTGAAGGGAGTCTGTTGGTTCCCCTCGTGAGTTGTGAAAGCAGTCTCTTCCCGCAGGCAACGTTTATGGCATGTCACATGGTGTTCTTCTAACTAGTGAAGTGCAGGGAGAAGGGGAAAAAGGAGCCAGGTCATGAATAGGTGGCAGGGAATTAGGTGATAGGTGAATTGGACACAGACATGCAGATCGCATCTCCTTGTTGTGGCATAAACGACGAGGGCAAGTTCCTACAACAGCAAAGTACTGAAATACAGTGTTCAGGATTATATGTTCAGGAATGGCAGGTATGGTAAGTCAGCTCACCACTTTTGGTCCAGAATGAAACATCTCATCAACTAGAGAATGGATTGCCATGAAATGTTTGTATTGTTCACTGTCCTCAGAGGATGGACCTTAAATGGGATTTATTCACCTAAAGCCCCCAGCAGGTCAACGTTCTCACTTCCTCTGTGAAGTATCTCAACATCTACTAAATGGATTGCTGTGAAATTTTGTAAAGAAATGAATGTTTTCCACATAACGAATCCTAATGAATTTGGTTATCCCCTGTTTTTTCCTCTAGCTTCATCACAAGGCTCAAATTTGTGGATTTTTGCGAATCATCTCAACAACTATTTCATGATTTGCCATGAAATTTAAATGCAATATAACAGCTTTTTTCAATACCTTGGTTTATGACCAAATACAGTGCAAACATTAGCATGCTCGCTAAACTATACAGTGGGATTGTCATCAAGGCAAATATACATGCTGCCCGTGTAGAGTGTTGGTCACTGTCACATATAAAGTGTCATACAATCTTGAAATTGCCCTTACAGGCAATAGTCAGCATGGCTTCATGACAGATGACACATACACAGCTGGTAAAACAAACAGTTACAAATGCTCATAAACGCTACAGAATGTGATGTGAACATATATCCTCTATGTCTGTGGGGGAGTCTCGAGCAACAGCCTTGAGCGTTTCCTAAAAAAGGATTTTTCTCAATCTTAAAGCAACATTATGTAACTTAACTTGGACCTGGAATTTGTAGGTACAACAGTGGTGTTGCACTCAAAAACTGTGGGGGATGCCAAATCGCGCAAAATGCCAATTACCATATAGTGTTGCTTTAAACCAATGTTTTCCTTTACAGCCATTAGACTGTATAAAAAATTAAACCAGCCATTTATGGATTGGTTCCCTATAAACCTCACTTTCATTATGCTATTCTGGCCCATGACCGGGCTCTATTTTCCCCTAAAAATGAAGGATTTACTGCACATAGCATTGCACAGTCAAAACAGGAATTGCCATTGTTCCCTTGTTGCTATCCGATCCAACAACTGGAATAACTGTGGAAACTGCACATACAAAGAACGCCGCTGATGGAGGAGGCAAAGGAGGCGAACAGAGAGAGAGTGTTAGAAACCCCAAGTAAAACAAGGATGGGTGTTCATTCGATGGAAAGCGCCGGTATTGTGTCAAGGCCTGTTCCTCTGCTGGCATTCTTTCTTCTCGTTCAGTAAGTACCAAAACCTGCCTTTATCAGCACAACCAACTGATATACTGTCGCTTTCAAAGCACTGAAATCAGGACTTCCTGGTCAAACTGGGATTCTAACAGTCGATTTTTGATTTGGACGGTAGCCAAGCCGTTAGCAGTAACCATGTTGCTAACACTTATAGCTAAAAGTAATACCACGGGGAAACACAAGGAGGAATTAGCTTTATAAAAATGCTAGGGACTCTCACCGCTGAATAGATCAAGTAAAAAAAAGCATAATGTTTGTTTGTGTCTGGGGGAAAGCTTGTGCTGGCATGAAAGTTTTCTTGCAACTGCGAAAAAAAAGAGAAAAAAAAAGGATTTTGGGTGTTTGAAAAATGTTTTATTTGGCTGAACATGTTGGACCAGATGTTATTTCCTCCGCTGAGACAGAATCAAAACGGCGTGTCTTAACAGCAAACGAGCTTGGTCCTAACAAACACTCATAAATGTTAACATAGTGTTGATTGTTGCGCTGCTAGATGTGAATTTGTAAGAACAAATGAGTTATGAATAATTCATCAAGGGAATCATTTATTTATGTCAGAGTTCACTATTTGCTGATGTATTGCAAAAATGGCAATTAAATCCGGGGAAGTGACTCAACAAAAAAAATATTACTTTGCAGATACTTTACTTTTTGTCTTTGTATCATAATTGACCTATTTCCAGTCTAACACATCCCAAACTCTTATAGTCGATTTATTTGATGAGAGCGAGGGTTTTTATTGTCGGAAGAACAAAATGAGTCCAAAAGAACCCAAATATTTTATTTCAGCCTCTTGAAACTTTTTGAGAACAATGACTATCATATAATACCATTTTTTGACTTACTATCATCAGTGGTTGCTCTGAAAATAGATTATTACCATAGAGACAGGGTTGAAACTTGTGCTAATCGATTGATCACTAAGTCATCCAGTGTAAATATCAAATACGCTGGAGAAGCTGCACTCCAACATAAGGATTTACTGCTTTTCTGTTCCACATCAGTGTTGAATTTTTGACAAAATAAGCAGTTTAAATGACTCTGGGCTGTGGTGACTTGTAATTTGTTTTTTTTTTACTTTGTGTAGGTAAGGTGATTAATCGAAGAATAATCAAATAATAATGCAGTAGTAAGGTATTTAAGGGCAGAAGGGAACATGTAATTAAACACATCATGGCACTGCTCAACAGGCAATGTGCATCAGCTTTGGGACGCAAACTCACCCAGGCAGGTAATTAACGTCTCGGGCACGCTTTTGGGCATTTTTTTGAGAAGAGGTGAGATGACAGCGACAGGCCAAATAAGTGTGTGTGTGATTTAGTCGCTCTCCTGGTTTATTACAGAGGGCTGAAACATCTCGAGATTCACGTAGCACGCGCTTCATTTTTCACTCGCCTGATTAGGTCGTGTTTACCTGCCGGCTTATCTCAGGCTATCAGTGTTAGCGCTGACCAGGCTGATGGTGCTGGTGATTGGAACCATCTTTTTCATGCAATTAGCAATTACCAAAGCTCTTCTCCAAGATGTTGAGGGGGTTGAAGAAGCGGTTTTCGGGATGGATTAAAGCTGACGTCAATGGCAAAATGCAAATTTGCTTCTCCGAGCTTTATGTAAAAGCTCTGAATTGGGAGCTTAGCCGAGGAATTTTGTCCACATGCTCTAACCCATTCTTGTCAGTGCTGGAAGGATTGCGTGGTCTCACTGATGGGTTGGACGACCGGCTCCCTCAGCTTTGAAGCTGATAAACCTTTTAAAACCATGACAAATATTCTCCTGCAATTTTGCCAGAGGAAAGGCAAAGAAATGAAATAGGTAGCAGGCGCAGGAATATGAAAATTTGCTCCATCCACTTCAAACTCCCCACCATACAGAGAAGAAGTTTTTCTTTTGAAGGCTGAAGTGCTTACTCTTGCAAACCTTTGAGCTCATACTACAGTGAACTGTCTCTTCTGGAGCTGTCTTCTAGATCTTAAAAGACAGTAACCTAATGCTCCTGCACCAATATGGCAGCTAATAATGTCACAGCGTGGAGACACGTGGCGAGCAGCGGAACGGTGATCATCAGGAAGCATTTAACCGCACAACCTCCATGTCAGTGGCAGACATGGCTGGATGGCACAAGTTAGGCAGCAAGGGTGAGACATCCAGTCAGTTTCCATAGTGATGTGGTTGAATGGAGGGGATTAGCAGGGGCAGTGTGGTGGGAAAGGATTGCAGGCTTCTGTCAAAGCCTGCTTTGAAAGACCTCCATGTCGTGGCTCCATCCTATTTGGTGATGCTGATGATGGACCCTTCGTCTCCCTTCACTCCCCACTCTTTCCCTGATGCAAGCATGTTTTATGTGCACTGACACTGCTGTCCCCTTTTGTGCACTGGTCTCTCAGGTGTACCGTCTTTGATGTGCCAGTTGTTCACAGTAATGTGCGACCCTTATGCAAACCCTCCTGCCAGATCCAAAACAAAACCTTCAGAATTAACTTGTTGCTTTTGAGGTAAGACGTTAGAATAAGGTGCACAAAAATGTGAGTAATTACTCAGTAAGGAATTAATCAGGATGGACTGGAAAATGAATGAGTTGCTAATGCTGAGTTACTAGAGAACAGACTGGGAGATAATATATTAATTAATCTACATTATAATGTAATGACAAGGTAATAAATATCTGTCAATTAACATATTGACGACTTCACAAGTTGTTCCTGATTAACTCTGAGCCAGCTGCTGAGTGGAATAAACCAGTAACTACTCATCAGCTACTGATTACTTAATCATTAATTACTATCTTTTCTGCACCTTCAAGAGACGTAAACATCATACTCAGCAGTAACCAAGTAGACTCATTAATTATTAATTCCTTAAGAAGGCACAAAAATAACAAATAATTAAGTTATCCTTAATTACTAAGTCTTCTTGGTAGCTACTCAGTATTATGTTTCTACTTGAAGGTGCACAAAAAGAGTAACTAATGATTAAGTAATAAGAAGTTAAGGTGTAGCTACTCAGTTTATTTAACTCAGCTGCTGGTTCAGAGTTCAGAATCAGGAACAACTCATGAAGAAAGACACAAAAGAGTAACTAATAATTCTCTAATTAGTAATTAATGAGTCACCACTAGTGTGTGCCACTAAGCCGGTACACAACTAATATGTATGAACTAATCATTACCCAGTGATTCATTAATACTGGAACTCTTCATCTGGTGTCCAGGACCTTATCATTATCGACCAGTTTTTGAACCACAGCTATTCATGAATTACTTATTAACGATTCATTAATTATCAAGTAACTATTCACATTTTTGTGTACTGTGTTGAAAAGTTCCTCCACAACTTTTCTGTCATCTAAGTTTTACTCTACACCACCACAACATATAGCCGTTTTTTTTTCTTCTCAGCACACACTTAAAACCTCCTGATTATAATGCACGGATTAGTTTGCCTTTAAATCTGCAGGATGTGAAGTTAAACACGCAATTTTTGACACCTCATAGACAGCCATTTTAGGAATGTAATCCTCATCACTAAAGCTAATGATTATGTCAAGTCAGCCTCAGTCAGTGAACATGTTCCCCTTCAGACAGCACTCAGTAATATGATAATTAATCAACTTCTACCCCAAATTATCAGCATTGTGATTATTGTGGGTTGTCATTTATTTGTAATCAAATTACTTTAATCCTATTATTTTGTATTTTCTATCTTTCACTAATGCAGCCATGGTGGTCATGAGGACTGGATGGTCATAACAAGCAAAGAATTAATTGGAGCTGAAATGCAAACCCTCAATTGCAAGATGAGCCGTAAAACAAAGACAAAACCAGAGACAATTAAATTCTAGTTACTATCCGATACGGTCTGTTTGATATGATAAGATTCACTTAATCAATTTGCCAAAGCATTTTATTAACATGCATTGAGGTGGATTAAAAAAATATTCAGTTTATCTCAAATATCTGTTGAATCAAGCAGGCATATGCACTGAACCATTCAAACCGACGGCCTTTAATCTTGTTCTACTACACACTTACCATCCTCATCTAAGGAAAAGATTCAAATCCACACTTATGTAGTGTCATCACTGACCATCACTTCAACGCAATATCTATATTACAAAAAAGTAATATTCTTAGTAAGTAAGTAAGATACCATTGGAGACAAAGAATTGCAGAATCATTGCTGGTTCAGTGTCAAACCTGAAGCTGACCTCTGTGAAAATGGAATTTATTTGCAGGAATCTGACGTTTTTCCAACATGTGAACTGAGCGGTCTGCAATATATCAAACACAAGAAATGTGTCATCTGATGTTCTAAACCACTGGACTCACATTATGAGTTATTGTACAATTATACAGCGTGTTCTCACTGTGAGTGAGTGATACTGATTAAAAAAAATTGAGACCAAATAAAACACCAGAAAAATTGGGTTTTTAAAGGGTAAAGTGGAAAAAGGCATCCAATGAAGTCGTTACCTGAGGTTGAAGGTTAAGGTGATGAATTAAGGTATATTTTATATTCATTAGACTGATCACCTTCATTTTTCCAGCTCACTATACGAGACAAAAGTGAACCTCTAATAAACAATGTGTTGCAATTTCTAAGAATTTATGTTATGTTGGATGAACAATTAATTTGGTGAAGTATTCTGAACATGCAATTTAAACGTAACGCATGAAAACGTTTTATTTTCTATGAATGATTCTATGAATTCTTGCGCTGACCTGACATATCTTACGTACTGAATATATTTTGGAGAGGCAAGAGGGTTTAAAAATAGGAATTGAAGGAATTGAGTTGAAATTAAACCAAATCTCTTTACTCATTATTCATTATCAGCATTGTTTCTAAAATCTTTATTCAAAAGATTGTTGTGGTCAATACACATTACATATTGTATTGTATTCCTTGTCAAAAAAGAGGCGCTACATGTGTGATATGTTTTGCACACATACAAACATTATAAATCTTGGCTATTAGTGTGTTGTTTCAGCTCAGGGTAGCAGTTATTTATCACAACAGGCCTCGTACATGGTGTTAAAGCATTTGCTCATTTTGAGAATCAATCCTAACAGATTATCTCTCTAAATGAGTTTGTCAGCGATGGAGCCAGCATGTCCGATTTGCCACGTAACCTTTTTCAATATTGATAATATTGTTTATAGCAGTCGTTAGAGCTGTTTTTGCTCGAGTACAACCATAAGCACGGTGCTGGGATAATTCATTTCAAAGGCCTTTTAATCCCTTACATGCATTTGTATGTTGGGCGCAGATTTTTTTTCAGCGTCGTCTCGACGTGCTTTTTAACCCTCAGAAGCCTAATCTGCACCATTAATGGACTTTTTGTAGAAGTTAATTAACCATTTTCAATGATAGCAGCAGAGCAATCCCAGTAGAGAGCCATATAAGGAGGGAGAGACGGAGACCGATTATGCTGTTGCCTAGCAACACATGTACAAAATTTGAAGCGATTTAGTGCCCCCATACTGGTTATCATGGAGGTCATATGTTTACTAAATCCACACCGTGTGCTGGCTGTCACACAGGGCTGTCAGCAGATCAGCACAGGTACCGTCCCCGTCCTGCTTGTTGCACGCCGACGTGTTGATGGCAAACATGTTAAATCTGCACCCAGGCTGGACGTTAAAAAAACCATGGCTGTCTAATTCCCTGGATTTGCGGAAACAGTATTTTTCCTTTGACTGAGTGGCAAATGCTACATCAGAATCCCAACAGAGGAGAGAAGCAAGCCTTTTGCAGCAGTGGGGTTTAACTTCTTTGCATAGTTGATCCCTTCAGGAAGGTAAAATCAGGAGAAAGAAGAAGAAAAAAAAGGAAACACCACAGAGGAGATGAACAGAGCATGCTCCACAAATTTGGTAGATGATTCACTCACCAATTCCTGAAATATCATTGGCCAGCCCACCTGACCGACTCCTACAGCCCACAATACTTCACTACGCATGTAAATAGTATCCGGCAAAAGCTGTTTGTTATTTTTTTTTTTAAAACTGTCCTCTCAGCTTGTTTTGCCTGTTTGTAAATTGTGTGTGTGTGTGTGCATGCGTGAGAGAGAGAGAGAGAGATTGAAAGAGAAAAGGAGGCATACAAAGAGACAGAGAGAGAGAGAGACGTAGGGAGGGAGGAAGAGAGAGGCGAGACAGAGCTGCCGAGGCACTCACTTCACAGCAATTTAGGTCATGCTAAACAAATGCTATACTAAAGAAGCGCAGACAAATAAGAGCATCAAGCCTCGAAGTGATTTCAGCGTCTATATACGCCGCCGAGATGACAACGTGGCGTGAGCTGTGTGCATGCAGGGGAACGTCACAAGTGTCTCTGAGCAGCACGCGCAGGTGTGAGGTAATATTTCATCAATCATCCCTGGGAGGGAAGAACAAATTATACTGAGGGTGCGCACAGAAATATTGAGCTGTTATCCGGTTATGTCTTACTTCCCCAGTGAAATACATGTGTGCCAGTCCCTCTTTCATCAGGACACAAGTGGTGTGCACACACACACACACACACACACACACACACACACACACACACACACACACACACAGCGGTGCACCCTCTCAGTGCTCACAAGTCAAAAAAAAAATGTACAGCGGCAATCACGGTTAGAGGCTGATGAAAACAAAGAGCAGACAGCCACAGAGAAGAGGCTGCACATCCAGGCTTCTCTTGGTGGGATTGACCTAATGAGACATATTTATATATTAACGAACCCCACTGAAGGCTCACTTGCTGTCAAAACAAGGGTTTGGTTAAATATTTAGTGTTGATTTGTTTTGTTTTTGAACTGTGCTTTTTTCAGATTTTGATGCTACGCAGCAGCCGCATTCATCCAGGAGAAAAAAAATAGGATCCTTTTCCACTGTGTCATCGTGTGTTTATGTGTAGAATTGCTGCACATACACAACGCTGATGCGCCACACATGAAGAAAAATCAGCCGCTCTCACCGTCAGCAGTCACCGGCTCCACTTGCATGTTTGCACTAAAAAATAAAACGGGATGTGTACAAAATTCCGGCAAGAGGAGAAAAACAAGCCTGCGACAATATGAATAAAATATGTGAATTGCTTATGATTAGCATACTAATGACTAATCATCATGCTAATTAGTTCATTTTGTGGCCTCAAATTGCAGCCTGGTGTTGAGGAGTATGAGTGCGTGGAAATGCATTGTGAAAGCTGAGAGATTGCTCAGAGAATTGCACAGAGATTATCGTCGGCAGTTTAGAACAATCATCTCAAGGTATGGCTGTTAGGGAGCAGGGACGCCAGGGAGAGAAAATGGAGGGTAGATCCACACAGAGGCCTGTTATGAGTCACACAGAGAAAACGTTACATTCAATTTTGTTTGATTCTTGCATTTTACTCAAGCTTGAGTAAAAAAACACGTTCTGAGTGCTGGATTTTTTGGATCTTTCATCCGAGGTTGTCACGATATCGTATTTTCACGACACAATCATCGCGGGGCAAACCGATTCACGATACCGATATTATCGCGATACCCACAGAAAGTTGTGGGGGAAAATATGCTAGCGATCAAATCTGTCTTTCACTTTGTTTACTGTGTGATTGTGTGTGTTTTTGGCAAATAGACTAACCTTAAAACACGAGTGTAGGAAGGTGGAGAGAGAGTCCACGACTAAAAACAAAAGTGCATGGAAAGAAACAACTACAAGCAACTTCACTGGGTTATTTACACGATATTATCACATGCAAATTATTTACACAATATCAATATTCCATTTTTTTTTTTTTACATATCACGGTTATCGTGAATATCGCACCACTGATCTCACCTATGATTTCATATTTTGTGCTTTTATCTGGAATATTCAGATTTGCAAATCAACCAAACCTGAAAAAAAAAAATAGCATTCAATTTCACTTTAAGTCAAATTTCTCAACATATTTATGGGAATAATACATTAAAGAGACATAGGTAAATATATGGTTTGACATCTGACATAATAATCATGATGGAAATGGCAGGGAATCTCTACCTCACCAACAATAAAGATGATCCCCCCCAGCCAGTGGGCCAGTAAAGAAGGCTGACCCAGGACTCAAACTCAGCCACATACTCTAAAAGCCATTACAAGGAAAAAGTCACGACTGATCCCAGCCTAATGGAGCACGTACGGCATTCACGGGGAGCCAAAATACGAGACTTCCAGCTGAAATTGGGAGAGCGGCGGGGGCTGCCGGTGAAAAGGGCATGAATAGAAAAAAAAAAATCCCCGAGCGGCGGGGTGAGGAGGTCAGCTGGCCGTGCGCACATGTCACCAGCCCTACCGGACACGCCCGTGCGCTCAGTCAGCAGGTGTATAAATATGTGTCATGTTTCACACCCCGTGTCCGCGGGGACGGCAGCCCAGATGGGATTTTAAATGCTGCATTTCATGTGGTATCATTTAGTAGGTTAGTTCACCCCTCATTGGTTCGCCATCTGGTGCCCCCTCTCTCACAGCCCGCGATAGCGAAGAATCCACACTGGAAGTCTAAACGCTGCCAGATGAGCGTTTCCGCAAGTTTACGCTACAGTCAGAAGTGTGCGCTCCCTGACGACCCCGGTGACATTTTAAAGAGAAAAGGAGAAGGAGGAGGAGGAGGGGGGGAAGAGTCGAGACACGTGGAGTTTGAAAACAAGACGAACTCCAAAGCTTATCAGTGAAGTTAGAGGGGGAAAAAAGACAGCGAGGAGCCGACCAACAGAGGAGAGAGAAACAAACTTAATATTCCAGTAAATCAAACAAGTGGGCCTGTTTATGAGCGCTGTGGATCACTTACCGTCGCGCGTCAAACAGACGAAGTGCTCCCTTAAAGAAAGGTTTGCGTCTTGATTCCACTTTCCGGATGATTTCTTTAAAAGAAGAAAAAAAAGAGGAAAAAAAATATTAAAGAAAAAGAAATCCGCTACTGGATCCAGTCCTTGGTGATTTGCTGTCCATGTGAACGTTTTCTGTTGTTGTTGCTGTTGTTTTCCCCCCGCGGTGCTTTTCATTCTTTCATTTTTCTTCTTCTTCTTCTCCTTCTTTTTTTAAACCATGAAGCTTATGGTCCACGAGTTTTTATTCCTCGCACATCATCATCATCATCCCCCTTCATTTGAGGAAGACGTCAGGGCTTTGGACGATTACAAGGCAGAGTTAGACAACCAGCCAATGTTCCCTCCCTTTATTGACGGGCTCCCTTTATCACAATTTGCCAGATTTGCCAGACAGCCGCTGACTGGCCTCACCTTCCCCAACAACACGCGCGTTTTTTGGGGGGGTTGGGTGGGGACCCTGATAACGCCGCTTATTATCCTCCATATGTTTCCATTTTGCACCTCGACCATACATTTTATAACTGGAGGGGAGGGGTGGGGGTGGGGGGGCGTCACATTTGGTGTTGCTGGGCGCACAGGGATGTTTATTTATTTATTTATTTTAAACAGGTCAATACTCAAAGTGTTTGTTGGGAGAATAAATCTGAATTAAATAATCAAAATATGACTGTGGGATGAGGAGTCAGTTTGTGCTCGTGAAAAAAAAAACTTGTCTGGGATGTGATGGCAAAAACAATACGAATGCATCAGTAATGGTGTTTAATAAAAATGGATGGAAAGAGTAAAAGAATGAGATATTTGAAATAACACAAAAGCTGTAAGTGCGATGTCAGTGCAGCCTATAGATGAGGATGAAGAAGAAGAAGATGAAGAGGAGGAGGAGAAGGAGGAGGGGGGGCGACTTTGAGATGACATTGAGGCTGTGTGGATGGGAGTTGAGTCTCTGGTTGTTGATGTTAGACAGTCGCACAAGGCGAAGCGGCTGCTGCCCGTGTTGATTCAGCCTCCTCCTCCTCCTCCTCCTCCTCTTCCTCCTCTTCTTCCTCCTCCTGGTCTTCAGCACTGCTCCCCGCTGGACAGCTCCTGCTTGGACACCTCTAACGCTGCATGGTCCCTTTAAGTCTTTTAATGGAAGTAAAATCTATTTATGTTACAAGAAATATTGGGAGTTTACAACTTCGCCCACGGGAGGAATCTACGGATACCTCGTTTCGAGATTTGTGGCAGGCAGCGTATACTCGGCGGCACAGACCACAGAACCATTGTGAGTAAAACTGGCTGCTTGAATTTTTTTTTTTTGTTCTTCTTTCCTTTGCGTCTGCCTGTGTGTGCGCGTTTGAACCCTCATAAGAACGAGTCTGCCTGGTGCACGGTTTCGGTTCTGTCGTCTTTGCAGCTGATGGTGAGTGCGATTAAACCCTGAATGAGCCTGTCAATATGTTGCTGTGGGTCAATGTAATGACTGCATGATGCGCCTCCGCGCCGACATGCTATAGCCAATTAAATGCAGAATTGATCGCGGTTTGCTTGTCTTATTGGATGGTGCAAATGTCGAGACGCATTCTCGCGCGTGTATTAACGCGCTCGGTTCCCAATGAATCGGACAGAACGAGGTGGCCGTTTGTGCAGCCTGATGCGTAAAGCTTTTACGCATTGGAGATCCCTTTGTCTCCACTGTGCGTTTTGTGTTCCAGTTTGTTGAAGACCTCTCTGAATCCCCGCTGTTCGCTTCTCTGTGTGTGGATAACTGTTGGGAGAATCTGCAGGTGGTAATTGGTGGACTTGATTATGCTTAATTCTCATAGGCTATTTGCTATCGCTGCGGCGCGTCTTGCTGCTCGAAGTGCACGTTTTGGATCCTTTCATTTGTCTTAAAGTTTGTATCTTTTTTTTTTTTCCTCGTTGATGTTAGTATTACCGATTGTTTTTCCCCTTTTGGTGTTATTTCATGGCAGACTTTGTTTAGGCTATCATGTGTGCTGATCTGCTCTTGGCTGCTGAGCATTTGCGCGCAATCTGTCGTGTGTGTTTTAGTTATGGGAGCAAGTCCAACATGACTTTGCCATCGATGTTTATTTATTTATTTCTCTATTTTTGGTGTTTGTTGAGTGTGGTATGAATGAAATGTTTTTTTGTCAGGGAGCCAAATGTTCGTGAGATGCTTTAATCTACGTTTTGACTGCACATTCCCGTTTATCACAGTGTGTGTTTGGATTTAATTGATATTGATTTTACCGCACCTGCCGACGAGTGAATGCATGCAGTGCATATATTTTTCTTCATATGTAATCACATTTTCAGCCCCTCCTGAATGAAAATAGAAAAAAAAAAAAAACGTCGACCAAAAAAAAAAAAAAAATTGCTCTATTCACGATTCCAGGTTAACGGCGACTGACGAGCCGTGTGTGCACAGGCTTTCATCTCCAGCAGACATTTGGTCCAAAGGTTAGGTCTGAAAAAACCGCGAAGCTGCTGTCTACGTGGACTGGTGCTGAAGCCTCCCGTCCGACTGCCAGGACCTCTGCCAAACCCAGAGACATGGCGACGAACGGCACCAAAACGGATGGACAAGTGACAGAACTGAACGAGGTGGCCACTAACAATGACAAGCCCAAGTCGCTGGACGTGAAGCCCGAGAAGCAGAAAAAGGATTTGCCTGACAGGGAAACATGGGGGGGCAAATTTGACTTCCTCCTGTCGTGTGTGGGTTATGCAATTGGACTGGGGAACGTGTGGAGATTTCCCTATCTCTGTGGAAAGAACGGTGGAGGTAAACACTCTTTTCTCACAGCTAATTTTAAGCAAAAGAAAAAAAAAAGAGAAAAAAAAACTGTAGGAACGACCAGTCAGCTCCACGATGTTCACATAGTCGAGCTTATCTAATTGGCCGTGTCGACTGACATGACAGAGAGTAGAATGAGAACATCAGCCACATTTGCAAAACCTAATTAATTGACGTTGTGTTGCTGTGTGGATTCAGAAATAACGCGTCAGTGCAGTTTGAGCCAAAGATGTGTCCTTTTTTCTTCTTCTTCTTCTTTTCTTTCATTTTCTTTTTCAAAATGTATAACTTGATGTACTTTTTGTCCACCCAGGAGCCTTCTTGATCCCCTATTTTTTGACTCTCATATTTGCTGGAGTTCCCTTGTTTCTACTGGAATGCTCCCTCGGTCAGTACACCTCAATTGGAGGGCTTGGTGTGTGGAAGCTGGCTCCTATGTTTAAAGGTACACACCTCATTGCAACTTCAACATGTTATACCAAGGCCTGTGTGAAATGAGTGTTCGTAGAAATGATTATCGGGATTTATGAAGGCCACATAACACACATGTCCAATTTTTAGTTTTTTTTTTTTTTTACTACGCTGCCTAATTCATGTCTGTGTGATAGGTGTGGGCCTTGCAGCAGCCGTCCTGTCCTTCTGGCTTAACATTTACTACATTGTAATCATATCTTGGGCCATTTACTACCTGTACAACTCCTTCACCACTGTAAGTATCACCCCTCCTCCCCCCAGCACAGGGTCACGGTTGTTTCATTCAGTTCATGAGGATTTGTAGCCTCTGACGACAATTTGAATAAAAAGAGGGGGAGAAGAGAGAAAGAAAAAGGAAAAATGCGGTAACTGTGTTGTTTTGCAGGACCTTCCGTGGAGCACGTGTAACAATGATTGGAACACAGAGAAATGTTACACAAACCACTCCATTGCAGATACCACCAATCTCACCAGCTCAGTGTTGGAGTTCTGGGAGTAAGCTATTGACCGCTTTTTCTCTCGCTTTTCAGAGCTTTTAAAAAGTATCCTGCATGCATCCCCGAGATCTATGAAAAAGACAGCCTCCTCTGCTGCATGATTATTTGCCTTGTGTGTGTGTGTATGTGTGTGTGTATAATAGTCTTTTCGTCGCTCGCTCTGACTTACAGGCGCAACATGCATAACATGACCGATGGCTTGGAAAAACCAGGCCAGATTCGAGTGCCACTGGCGATAACGCTGGCCATCGCATGGGTCCTCGTCTACTTCTGTATCTGGAAAGGGGTTGGCTGGACGGGGAAGGTAAGATGTTTTGCCAGATTTTGGGGTACCCAAGACCTCCTGTGCGACACAGGTTCCCAATCAGGAGCGGTGTGCGACAGCTAATGCATTATTTATCCGTCTAATATCACCTCAGCAATCATTCAGATCGCAGTCAGCATTGTCCAGATTTGAAAAGTAAGAGAGGAGGACATCAAACACTCATGTTCACTAATCCCACTCTGCCTCATGGTGGCTCCTCTAATTCCAATCCTCCTGACACAGTGTCTACACTGACTGTGGATTCCTGATAGGAGGAGCAACAAACAGCCATACACTACAATCTGGTTTTGTCCTCTCCCTCCGCTCGAAGCAGTTTCCCTCCCTTGCGGTGCCACATTTCGGAAAAAAAGTCTGGTGCGTCACGTGACCATGGCAAATAAAATTTGTTTTGCTAACAAATCCCCCCCCCTTCCTCTCCCCACAGCACTCACAAATCGCTTGCACAGTGTCATGACTGCACGTAGACACTCACAGTGAAAACACTGCAGTGATTTTCCTCTGCTGAATATTTGGTTTCTTTTGTTTGTTTTGGGTTTTTTTTTGGTGTCTAGAAGAGATGGAGGAAAAAATAAATCTAGATAATCTTTACGAGCCTCATGAGAATGTCTGAATAGTGGGTGAATTCCAGATTTACAAATTTTGTATGCATCATAAATTTACTGGAGATGCACCGGTGTCATCCATCCTGCTGATAACTGCCTCTCGTTTTCCCTCTTTCTTATAGGTCGTTTACTTCTCCGCTACGTACCCCTACATCATGCTGTTCATTCTCTTCATCCGTGGGGTGACTCTACCTGGAGCTAGAGAGGGAATTTTGTTCTACATCACCCCTAACTTTGAAAAACTCAAAGAGTCGGAGGTAATGGCGCATTATCGTGTGATTCATACCTATTTCCTGCACGCCTGAGTGAGCAGAGTTTCGGCCTCACGCAGCTAAATGCGTGTGTTTCCTTTTTTTCCCAGGTATGGCTGGACGCAGCCACCCAGATCTTTTTCTCCTATGGATTGGGTTTGGGGTCACTTATAGCTCTGGGCAGCTATAACCCTTTCAATAATAATGTTTACAGGTAAGACCAGTGGAAAAAAATCCTGATTAGAGGTAATCTGAATTTCAGAGATGAGAGAAAACTGTAAAAATGGCAATTCAATTTCTGCTATGTTGCTACACATTCAACCACAATAAAGACCTCGGTCAAGGATACTTGATAAGAGCCATTAAAGGGTCTTAATAATGTGAGTTGCTGGCATGAATATAATAACAAGCTTAAAGAGGAGGCTGTTTCTTACAGTCGGTGTGAGAGGAAGAAAAAAAACAACTATGATTGCAAACCCTGAGTGTTTTCTGCAGCAGCCCCATAGTTCTGGGTCACATAAACAATCAGTTACATCAAAAATAGCGCCCTTGTTTCAAATTGCGCCCATCTTTTCTATCATCTTTTATTACATTTTTTATTATTTGTCAGGAGCGTTTTTTAAATTAAATCTATTCACGTCTGTCACGAACGATGGGAATAGTGTTTTTTTTTGCCAAACATGTACGATGAAAAAGGAATTAATAGCAGTGATTCATTCTCTCAGCCTGCTCATTCAGATCTCAGTGTTTTCCCCGTCATAAAGAAAAACAAGTCAACTTAAATCTTTGACAACAGCACTATTTTATGTTTCCTCTCCCCAGAGACTCTATCATCGTGTGCTGCATCAACTCGTGTACCAGCATGTTTGCGGGCTTTGTCATCTTCTCTATTGTCGGCTTCATGGCGAACGTGACAAAGAGGCCCATCGCTGATGTAGCAGCTTCAGGTAACTATAGATTGCATAAATGCCTCCGTCTGTTCTCTGCATGAAAAAACATGCACGGTCATTGAGACTGACTGCTGAATATTGCTTTTGTCATTCGCCTCCATGCAAATACATGTCTGCAGACCCTGATGAGATATTATTTTCCTATTCTACCTTCCAGGTCCTGGCTTAGCTTTTCTGGCCTACCCGCAGGCCGTAACCCAGTTGCCTGTGTCTCCTCTCTGGGCCATTCTGTTCTTCTCCATGCTGCTCATGCTGGGGATAGACAGCCAGGTAAGGGGCTTGGAGATGATCTGCTCATGGGCTGACCTAAATATTCAAAATGCAGGTACATATCATGCCGCTCACCCCTGCTCCTCGCATGATAAGCATGCAATTTGCTCCTCGTGGACAGATATAGCTGAGCTCTGACATCAGCTGTCAAGTCTTTTTAATGCAACTTTCTCACCTCCGTGTGCCTGCAGGTTTAGCTGTCTGGGTTTCTATCTTTTGCGCACATTTGGGTTCGAATGAGGCCACGGCCACTGGAGAAAAAAAAAATACATACATGCAAGCTATCCAGCGCTTCAAAGTTAAAAAAAAACCAAAAACATTCTTTTTAAACTTCATTCTGAATGTCACAGCAACTGAGCCTTTGCATAACAGAGCTATTACCAAAATGGCCTCCAAGAAGTGGATGCTTGGTCATTCAGAAGATTACGTTAGCGTTTTTGTCCCATGCTTTGGTGCACACTGCGATTCTTTGTCATCTCTCATCAGCAGTCAGCCTAACTGCGAAAAAAATAAAAACTTCTTTGCAGGAGAATACATTCAGCAAAATATTCACAGAGGCTACCAAAAACAAAAAATGAATGAATATTTCTGCTAAATGATAGAAAAGCAGCAGATGCAAATTGTGCACAAATGTACCTCTCATGCTTAATGCTGCTTCTGTGATTGTGTCCTTCAGTTCTGCACCGTCGAAGGCTTCATCACCGCTCTGGTGGATGAGTTTCCCAGAGCTCTGAGGGGTAGACGAGAGCTCTTCATCGCGGCCGTCTGTCTGGTGTCTTATGTGATCGGACTTTCAAACATCACACAGGTACAAGCAAGGGCCTATCTCTGATGTTACCACTGACTGTTAATGGTACCAGATTAAACACATGAGTAACAGCATTGGAAGATGTAATTAAGAGATAAGAAGAGTAAAATCGATGCATCTATTTTAACGGGCAAGAAGCTATTTAAAATTTCTGACTTTGCGCTTTTTATGTCTATTTTTCCGTGACCAGGGTGGAATCTATGTGTTCAAACTGTTTGACTACTACTCTGCCAGCGGAATGTGTCTGCTGTTCTTGGTCTTCTTCGAATGCATTTCCATATCCTGGTGCTACGGTGCGTATCATCAGTATTTCATGCAGTGCAGCACAACACACTTGAAACGATCAGTCAAAATGTGGACTTTTCTTTACAATTTAACAAAAGAAGAAATAAAAAAAAACACCTGTTTCAAGAGTAGGGGGTAAATGTGAAGGTTAGAGAAGCATCACACCTATCCAGAGAATATCTGCGCCACTTCAGACGCCGTTCAGCCTCAAGGTCAGGAGCACTCGCGTGTTCCACCTCACCGTGCTCATCAACATGCATGGCGGACCGACGGCAAATTGAAATAAATTGGATATGAATATTTTGATCATAGATTCATTTGTCTCGCAGGTGTGAACAAGTTCTACGACAACATCCAGGAGATGATTGGCTACAAGCCCTGTATATGGTGGAAGATGTGCTGGGTCGTGTTCACCCCTCTTATTGTCGGCGTGAGTGCTCGGCGCTAATACAACCCTACATCTAAAGTCATGACATAAAAAATGAAACAATAAATAAAGTCAATATTACCTGCCTGCGGCCGTGTCAGGCTGAGACAGCGCTGCCTCCAGTCAGCGGTGTCAGGATGCATAAAGTGTCTCATGTCTCCCACAGGGGGTGTTCCTGTTCAGCGCTGTACAAATGGTTCCTCTCACAATGGGAGACTATGTGTTCCCGGGCTGGGGTCAAGGAGTGGGCTGGCTCATGGCGCTCTCCTCCATGGTTCTCATACCAGGATACATGGTTTACATGTTTCTCGGACTCAAGGGCACTTACAAAGAGGTGAAGAGTCCGTTGGGTTTTACTAGCTTTTGTTGTTATACTTTTAGTGTAAGATCTATTCTTACCACTTCCCTTTTGTCATTTTTCTGTCACAGCGGCTTCGGATAATGCTCCAGCCTCCTGCAGTCGTCAGGCGACCTCAGGAGAATGGACCCGAGCAGCAGGCGGAAACCAACACGGCTAACTTATCCAGCCCCGCCAATCCTGCCAATCCAGCCAATCCAGCCAGCCCCGCCAACCCATCCCCGGCGAACCTCGCGAGCCCGACCAGTCCGGCTCCCGTCAACTCAACCAGCCCCGTGAGCCCTGCTAACCCGGCTCCTCCACCAGCAAACCCAACCCCCGCTGCCACTAGCCCAGTGAACCCGGCAACTAGTCCCACCGCTGCCATCACCATCACCACCACCACCACCACCACCACAGCAGCCAGTCCAGCTAACCCCGCCACCACAACTCTTAGCCCTACCAGCCCTCCACCCAACCCCGTCAGCCCGACGGAGCCTGTTAACCCCCCAAACCCAACAAGCCCGACCCCTAACCTGACCAACGCCGAGGCCAACGTGTAGACAACAAAGAAACCCTCATGGAGCATGTAGACAAAAAGAGAACATTACAAAGGACTTCCAAGATTTTAATTGATTCACCTACCTCCAGGGGCAATATGTGATCAAAATAGATTTTCAAACCATGTTTAATTTTTCTGCATTTGTAAAACCCAAGCCAATGATGTCTTATTGTTGGTTTGCATTCTGAAAAACAATATCAAAGACTGTTAGTGTTCGCAAATACAAACCATAAATCTGAATTTAAAAAAAAAAAAATGTAAACATACTGTGTAATACTGTGAGAAAAGAAAAAAAACAGAGATATAGATTAGAGATTTGTTGAATATCTTCATGAATCAAGTAAATACCGTGTGAATATAGTAGATGAAGTAGTGAACAAAAATTGACATCATTGACGAGGTGCGAGAGATGGCGTCAGTTTTAATTGTGGATGTTTACTAAACCTCACGCAGTTGTCTCTTTTCCAAACGTTGCACTCTGTGAGGTAAAACTACGGGGCCACAAGGTTGAAGCGAGGAGCTCTGAGTAAGCACAATGCCAATAAGAAGTTCATGTTTAGGAGCTCTGGAGCAAACCAGTATCTGTTGCAAAAGATTTTTTTTTTGTGTGTGTGAGAGAGAGACTGTTATTTTTTTCCTTCCTTTTTTTTTCACAAAAAAAAAGGGAAAACTTTTATGTGATCGAAAAACATTTTTAGAATTATTTTTAGGATGTTTTATACTATATGTTTTGTGATGGAGGACCAAAATCAATAAGGCAGACAAAAGCAAAAACTATGCCATTTTAGTGTTTGGTTGGCAAAAGCACAGGGTACAAAGAAGTACGAGTTAAGAGAGAAAAAAAGAAGAAGAAGAAGAAGATAATAAAAAAAAGCACAGGGTTAGAAAAAGTGATTTACAAACATCGACTATCCCTTAATGCTGACAGTCAATCCTGTTTACGTTTTGCATGCTTTCCTCAGGAACATCAGTGACAAATTTCTGACGTGTCTCCTGACAAACAAAAAAAAAAGAGAGAAGAAGTAGAAGAAGAAGCAGAACAGAGACGGCCTTAAGCCAGTACACCAATTTTTCAAAATGAAGCCATAGTCTGTTTACACGACTGGGCAGAAGTACAAAATACAACTTTGTATGTGAGCACAAAAAAACCTGGACCAACTCTGTGTTAAAGTGAAGTCATTTTATTTTTCTTTTCTGTGTAATGATCAATCATAGTTTGATCAATATGTATTCAGCAATACATATGTAGATGTTTAAAGGCCAGTAAGCAAGTGGTCTGTTTCTCTTTTTTGGTTTATGTTGTCTTTGCTTTACTAGTGAAAAGCACAAAGCTTTAATTTCCCCAGACTCTTGCCATGGCGTGTTAGGACAATGTTAGTTTGCTTTCTACGGCAGCTACTGTGAAAAAAGGCATCTGGTCGAAACAGAAACATGTTTACTTTGAAAAGCAAAACAACTGAGCGAAAATGTGAAATGGCTACAGTTCATGTCCTGTGAATTTTGTATAAAGTTACTCTACCACAGTTTTCTCTGGAACTTTGTTGTAAAACTGTACCGTTGTAAAACATGTAACTGTGAATGTCTGTACTACATTGGAAGTTATTGTCTAAATGTTGAAAAAATGGAGTTGCTGTTTTCTGCAATAATATTTTGATCACAGAAGCTAAAGCACATATCTTACAGAAATATACGAAAGATGACGATGACAATGAAGATTACATGACGACTATATTAAAAAATAGAAACTATGTCTAGTAAAACAATATTGTTTTGTATATTTTTAACTGTCTCACTGCCTAATGTAAAACATAATATAAACATGATATGTATCTATGGTGTCACATGATAAAGCACGATTGTTATGTTATACAAACCGAAAAAAGACTGAAAAAATAAAGAATTATAGAAAATATAAATACAACACAAGCCTGGCATATGTGTTCGGCGCAGCGGGCCCTGTGCTTTTCAACGCTGTTACCGGGAAATTAGGTCAACCCCACTATCCCCTCAAAAGATGTACGCCACTGCTGCTGAATCCTCCTGTAGTAATTGGCTATTGTTCCCTTTTCTCTCGTGGATAATCCCTGTGGAGTATTTCCAGTCAATAGGTAAAAGGAAAAATGTGAAACCAATAAACACACAAGCAGGGATAAGGAGTGGGAAAAAAAAAAAAAAAAAATGTTGTGAAGCTGATTCTACTTCCTTTTTTCCCGTGTGTGTGTGTGTGTGTGTGTGTGTTGGTTTGGTTCGAATGAGGCCAGGTGGGAGGTAGAAAATCCAACAACAAAGCCTTCTTTTTCCCTCCCATCCATTAATTTAGAAAATTTCTCCAACACAACTCCATCAACCCTTCTTTTTTCAAACGTATACACAAATCGAAACTACAGTGTCCAACCTACCACAACACTGTCCACACCCCCCTAGTCTCTCCCAACTCATAACACGCCCTATAACATCAGTCTACCTACTTTTACACCCACCCTCCCCCCATCTTGCGTGCACTCGCCGTGAAGCTACCCTCAGTGTAGTTTGTATATTTGTCATGAAAGTCGCATACTTCATGAACCTCTCGCCCCTATTCATCTTCCTCCAATCCCATATTAGGTCATCTCATCTTCTCCTTATAGAGTCCCTCTTATATCAGTGTCCATTATTGATTCCTGTTTATCATCTATAGATGTATTCCTATGACCACGCCTCACATCATACTTACACTTCACTCCATCCCCTTCCCATTCATCGCGATAGATGAACTCGTTTAACAATCATGATACTCTCCTGTGAATCCCCATACCCAAATACCCATTTAATTGACCGCCTGATGTACGACCACGTAGATCCCTCTAATACCTCCCTATTCCCAACCTCTATCCAACTGTGATCACTGCTTGTTTGACTGTGTGTATGCCACCCACTCTAGTGTTAGTCACCATCTGATCCGCTACCTGTCTTCCTCGCGCCACTTCTTCACTCCCGCCTAATTTCCTGCCCCCATATAACTTCTTCACTTCGTAAATCCTTCCTTGAACTATCACTGTGTGTGTGTAGAGTTTCCTCTTATAAATATTGTGTTAATTTGTGCATGCTTTTTGTTTTTCTTCACTTCGCATATCATGCCAAAAGTTGTGTCTAGTAACGCATTAAGTGATGCTTGTGTATTAACACTTTATTCTGTTTATATCCATTTTCTCTCCTCAAATATATAATCACCCCCTTTGCCCCTGCTCTTCTTGCACCCATCCATGTCCATTCCATGTACCCCGCCCCTTACTTATACTGTCTCTACATCTAAAACTTCAGTGCCTAGCTGCCTCCGCAATTCGATGTTAGTTCTATGTGATCTGAGTTAAGCTTCATCCATCCCCTCTTACTCATACAAGAAGACCAAATGTAAGAATCGCATATATATAATACACCCACCTCCGCTAACACAACATCGATGAACATTACCAACACCACCCACATAATCCTAACTCCGCGCAGTTAACCCTCTTCACTATACGGTATCATTCACACACTAAATCCACCACCTTACATCTACAGATTCACCCACCACGTCACCATATCACCTATCCCTAATACAATTAGCACAATCTCCCTCCCCTCACCAACGCTAAAAGACCCATCAACCACAATATCTTCATACAGATGTACAAATCCCCACCTCCCCCCCCTGTGTATGCTGTGTGACTATAAGACCGTCTGTGTCTCCCCCATACAACTAGTCAGTCACATCTCTGACAACCGTTTCCCCCCACCACTACCCACACCACCCCCCCTCGCCCCCACACCCCCATCGATACCCACCCCACCGCCCACCAACACCCACAATAATGACGAACAACATAACGTCCCAAATGTCACTTTCTTATATCTTAATGACGAAGATATATCATATAGCGTACCTCCCATATAAGCCTCATAGTAGATTGTTGTGTGTCATTATAGAGAGTCACTAGAGCCCGCATTGCTGCAGAAGAGATTCAAACGACCTGCGACACAATCCTCCCTTCTCGCCCCTCTCTCTAATTCTTTTCTACTTTCCTTTCATATTATTCTCACTCATTCCTCGCCGATCACTGCCTTCTGTCTTTGTTCTCGCCTTCTCTTGTGATGAGTACCACGTCATGTGTCTCCTTCCACCGTATCTGTACTAGTTCATAGACTGACTGATTCTGTCTATCTACTCCTTCCTCCTAACGTCATCACGTACGTAGTTCACAAGCACCTAGAACTCTAATCCATGAAATATACAGATGTACAATGACCAGACATCAATCAACACCCACTCTAATACTCTGTATTCCTCTAATTTCCCCATTACCAACATCTCTCCTTCTCACTCCCAGTCCCGAGAACCATACCTCTCCCTAATATATAAAGTGATCACTCCTTTTCCACAAATATCCATCCACCATCACACCCGCCACCCCCCTATAAATAAGAATTCATACCAACCCTAACCTCAACACTACATCTACCTTAAACTATAACCTATGTAGTCAATCATCAGACAATTTATTCCAGCCACACTCTTACCTGATTCTCACAAGTCTAACCCTTCCACCCACCACTCAAACTCACCAACACACAAAACCCCACCCCAACCCCCAACACTTAAATCGACCCTCCTCCCCAAAACTAAACCCCTCTTCCTCCCCACAACACCACTCCTCACAATAAAATAACCCATTACATAAGTGTCCCAAATACTCACTCCACTACTTTACCACAAAAAAAAAATTTTTAATAAACTACCATAAGAATATATACCATACCTCCCTCTCTTCACCCCGTGTGTGTGTGTGTGTGTGCTCCACACTACCATAATTAACACTAAACTTACATCTACTCCACCCACCCCTATTCCTTACAAAATTCTTATTAACCCCTCACCCTCTATATCTCAACTAACCCCCAGTATTAGTCTACCCTGTCGATATACCATTTAAAAAAAATCCTACTTCATCTAGTAGTCCCGCATCGCATCGAATACACATACTAACTTCCCTCAGTCACCGCCTTCTACAACTCTGCATGAGATACGCTACTAGCCCAATAGTCCGCGCTCCCACCCCTCATCTACCTTACACACCCTTAAAATTAGCTACCACCCTAACCACAACTAATGCACAAAATAACCGTATACCAGTAACAATTGTATCATCCATACTAATATAAAACACACCCTACTGACTCCACCTCTAACCCCCCCCCCACTCTCATCATCTTTCACCACCAAAATCCTTTACAAAACCAAATTTTTCCACCTGCACCAGATATTTTGTGCTTTGTACCTATCCTTCTGCCACTGTCTTACAAAAAGATAATATTATGACTAGCAACCACACATCCCCTACTCTGTGTCTCGATGCATAAGTGTGTGTGTGCATAATGCTCGATTTATTAACACTGCAGTGGTCAACCCACCCAAGCACTCATGCAATGTTAAGATATGCTTAATAAACTTGTTGCTGACCTTTCAATACCTCCCCCCCCCATACACTCTCCTACCAAATGTGTGCGTATAATCTAAGTAATCCTACACCCCATCCCACCTTATTAATAACATGAATGTAACTACATATCGGACCCCTAAGTAAATTCAACTCTTCATAATTAACCCCATAAGATCTACCACTACTTTGACCCCATCCTCTCATTCATTGTTTGCGCCTATCATGTACTAACTTCCACTTGTCACACCTCTCGCTTGCATGTCTCAAAGTGTTACCCATCGATGTCAGCTGATAATACCTCTAGTTATGTAATCTACATGATCACACACACCAATTCACTCCTGTAATTGCTCATCTGTCTACCGCACGACTATTGACTCTCGCTCGTACATAACGTATAATCAACCCCCAAACCCCAACACCCACAAAACTACTAACTCAAAACCCCTCATACAATCACCACTAAACCCCCCATCCCAACCCACAATCATAAAATCAAATCCCCAACTACTTACACATAACTCATTCATCACCCATATTACATAAATATTAACTCAACAACACACCATCACACTATTGCCACTACATTACATCCACAGAAAATAGAGACAACAGAGAGAGGATAGAGATATGAAGATATAGATGTAGATATATAGAGGAGATATAGACAAAATCCTTCTTTTATCATTACATTATTTATTAATCCATAGAGAGAGTGAGATGAAGAGAGAGAGAGAACCAAAGATAGTAGTCTATGATAGAACCATAACCATCTAAAATGTGACATCTTGAGTGTCTACTTATCCTATCATCACCTATTATAATCATGTTGGTCCTGCTAACCACGCAATAATATATGAAACTCTACGTCCCTCGTCCATCCCTCATCTAACTCACTACGAAGTCACAGAGATCAGAAAAGATCACAAGATCGTGATCACTCCTCATCATTATTCCACAATATCCCTCAACCCCCCCACTAAACACATTCCACCCTCCAACCCATCCCTCGTGCCTAGAACGTGTGTGCTACTGTGTATACTATAAACGTAGTAATCAATATTTGTTGAACACAGTATATAAGAATGATCTCAAGTGCGCTTGTAATGAAATACTGTATAACACACTCAACCTATGCTACATTTTGAGATTTATGAGCAAAGTAGTCTCTATGAAAATAATTAATCGTACTGACCTCCTCCTAAAATATAGATGCATCCTTCCTAGCCATCTCTCTCACAAGCTGACGGGAGTAACGTGTACAATATAGATAAGTGTATGTCTTAAATTGAAAATATCTCTCTTCTACCATGTGTGTCTGTGTTGTAATGTGATGTGTGTGACAATTTCAGTATGAGTTCCTTGCTTTTAAAATTACATCTCATTCTCTTGAGACATATTCCTTAACGACTCATCTGCCCCATACTCTCAGCTTAATAGATGGATAGTGTCCCAATAATATCCTTAACTAATAACATACTCACAAGCTTCCTTCTATCAAACCATTCTAGTCATAAGCTATCGTCAATTGTAATAGCCTAGTGATAATCTTCAAACAACCAAATTCAATTCCAAAATCTATACCCATTGACAGCTACTCGCTCTAGCGTGTCATCCATTGTACTACCCTGCATATGACCGATGCTTGAATTGAGCAAATAATCATCCTCTTACAAGAATGAGTACACCCTAATGTACCCGTACTCTCAGTACCACCTCCCATATGTGTTATGTACTGATCAACTTTAGCAATATATGATGAAAACTAGATAGTAGTGTCATGTAAATCCACCCGCGCAACCATCCTATCCTCTCACAGTACTCCTACTACGTGAACAGAATATCATAGTCGAGTCACTATTTGTTGTCACATTGTCCTGTAGTACCCCCTGTTATTGTGCTTTCTATTCTATAAACTAGTAACTCCCTCACTCCTATTCCATCCCACGCGTATTCTTTAGCTTCAGGTGTGTTTACGCACAGCAATAGTGTCTCATCTCAATTGTGCAAAACATATTGTACTCGCCTCACAGTCCACTACATAAATGGTGAAATCCCACATATGGTCAGTGTGTCATGTTCTGCGCACACGATATAGCATTAATTATCTCTCATAAAAAGACCTTTCAGTATAGTCACGTAAGTGTCATCCCGACTCTCCATTGTGTCTCAAAATTCTCGTATAAAATCCTGTCTATCACTATCTATGCCTAAACTTAACCCCACATTCACCTAGTACCCATCAGAACTAGTCCCTCCTCTAGAATCTGACATAGAGTGTACTGAGCCCATCTTTCTCACACTACATGAATGATCGCCCTATGACTTTGCATACCTCCTACCTCCACACATTTCCCTCGCTCTAATTAGAATGTAACTCTACAGCTGAATACAAAGTCCGTCGCAAGAATATGTTTAACATGCGTACAGTATGTGTTAAACACTCTGAGAATGTTATAAATTGCGCCATTCCACATCGATAGAAATATCAATGTGAACATATGCATCCTCAGTAATATGAACTAAGATTCAATTATATATCAGTGTCGTCACGATCGCTCTCCATACTCACTTAATACACCCGATCCAGACCTCAGTGACAGTAAATCATAAGAAATGTTAATTGTGAACCGTGAATACATCTGTAATATGATATCGCAACCCATTAGATACCCTCATTCTGAGAACACTCCTGACATGTGTGTAGCATATATAAACATACTTATAAAAAGCAATTACACATAGATACAATCCACACGTCACCCCACAAAGATAACTAACTCACGTCTCACAGTCGTCTCCTATATCCAGATCTTCAGCCTTCGTACTGAACCAATAAGAATCTCCTCGTCACAATGGTTAGACGATCTGCTGAACATCTACATAAACCTACATTATGAAGTGCTCTCACCCTCTCCCGATCGCGCCTCTTAGTAACTACACGCAGTTAAGACGTTGACGTACTACTCTGAAATATCACTCCGCACATAACTCACCCACGTCTTCACCCCCATATACTTATGTCCTACTATAGATAAGTAGTATATCAAAGCAAACAAGATACCCGAATATTAGAAGCCTACATGCTGACGCCTCTCATCCTGTGTGTGTCTCATATCCATACTCACATTTGCCAATCCATTTTGTGGTAAGACAGACATTGAGTCCAGACAACCTGTGCTATACATAAAAATTGCCCTGTTGCACAGATACAGAACTTGTTGTCCTACAAATTGCGCCTCAAAACTTATCCACTGCCCTCGGATAGATGTTCGATCCCTCGAACACTACCCCCAGTACGTAGAAGTAGATGATAGTGTATTCTGACTCGTTGATAGCTCTCAGCATCGATAGTCTCCTAATCACTACAGAGACCGGTGTGTCTTCAGTTCTCATGTGTCCGTGACGCTCGCCCCCTTACTAAATATAGTCTAATCAAAACTCCACAACGCACCAACCCTTCACCCCTCACGCCGCTCTCAAAACTAAGATGTGTGCAAATACATCCATTCATTCTCTGCTTGGCACTCTCAGTGTCTAGACCTATCTCCCCGCAGTGTGCCATCATCTGTGCTATATCTACATTGTTGTCCAATCACATCCTCCACCGTCATGGCGACCTGTAGAGACCACCCTCCTTGTAATAGAAACCATATGTATTTCAAGAAAGAGTAATCACACCAGTTGCAAATTGCCTCACATCCCAACACAGCCCGCACTCCGTTTGTCGCCTCTCAGACACAGTAACGAGAGAAAGATAGGATCTGAAGTGAAATCAGTGAAGAAGGTGATAATCCAGCAGTAATATCCTAACAAAACATCCCTTCTCCCCAACCCCTCAAAACACACCATTCTCACTAAACCCCCTCCAATTTGAACAGTAGGTTACTGAGTGTATCCCAGACCAACAAAATCCACACATAAATTAACCTCACCCACGTATAATAAATGTGTCACCTCTCCTCTATGTTATGTGCACATCACAAGGTCTGTGGCTAGATACTAACATCACGGCTATTAGACCCTCTATCCTTGATCCCCTCCATCATAACATACACTTCGCCCTCATTTCCTTACATCTCCCACCTCTCCCATACTACTATTATGCGCCACTATCCATCATATTGTGTAAACCGATGTGTGAAAGAATACGAAACAGTTCATTGCTACTGATGTTAATAGTCTGAATATCCTATTCCCTTTAAAGTTTCATGAACTCTACTAACCCCTAGTGTATCACCCGACTCAACATAGACGTGTATGGTGCCAGTGCATCACATATCGTTTCTGTGTGACTCCCCACTCTGCTAGTGTCTGATGCCTCCCTCGCTCTCTTACTGACCACTACCCTCTTGCTCTCCTTGCTCCTCTTTTGTCTCCCCCACTGTTAGTTTCATCCATAGCTGCAACAAAGAGCAGATATATAGCCACAACGCCAGTTGTCGACCTCCGCCGCGTCCAATCTCCCCTCCTTGTAGACACCTAGAGCTAAGTGACCACAATGCTTTCTCGACTCCTCAGCCCTTCATATTTCTTTAAACATTAGCATACACCGCTACACACCGCAACGACTCCCACCCTCCAACTCTATAAGTCAGCACGCACGCTTGACTTTACTTGTTACATGTGTGGAATTTATCCCGTGCCCTGATAGTCTAATTGCTGGAAAATATATATGTGTGTCCCTAACTTGTATGATCAGAACCGCCTAGAAAAGAAAATATCAAATCTCACGCTCAGTGCAATGTCAATATAGTAACGCAATAACATTTGATACTTTAGAAGTGTAGTAACAGCTATATTTTGAACTCTTTTTGGAGCTTTACATTTGCCATGACCAGACCTCTCGTGACCCCTTGACAGTATATTTCTGCTAGGTACACCTCCCAAACTCACCATTCACATCACCTGCGTACTAATCCAGCTCCCCACATTTTTAATCAACTATGATGTCACCTCTCCCCCACCTATATCAGATCCCTCCCATCTGACAGTCAGTAGTTATTCATTCTTTTGCACACCATTCGTGTCCTCAGTTTCACCATCTTCTAGAGTAAAAGTAGACTCAAGCATTGAGTAACTCAGACATTGTCTGTAATTGTCATCATTTCTAAACATCCCCTGCGCACACCTCCACGGACAATTGTCATCATTACGTTGTGCTCGTCCCCTTGTGAAATAACACGTGCACCCTAAATTCAATCTGCTCAGAATCAGAACTTGAGAGTAAGTTCTCTCCATTGTTCATTGTCCACTCTCGGTCTACCACCCCTCCACACATCGCACTACCTATACAACCCGCCACCACTGTTACAGATTCAAATTGATCGGCAAACCCAAGATGCACTGCCATCAGAGTATAACTCACCCGCCTGATAGAAAGACACCAAAACATCATCACCGTAAATGAATGTCCTTTATTCCCGCCGCGATCTCCACTCGTACCCATATTCTACATCACAGAGTCCCCTACGAGAAGAGTGTCACGGCTAAGTATGACTCCATATCACAAGTGAACACCACATTAAACTTTATCATCAGTTATGTGTTGTCCTTTCTATTGTAAAGGGAGCTAAATATACACATATTCCCTCGTAGATTTCTAGTTGTTCTACTCGTGTTTCTTCTCAGTGTGAGGTTGAACTAGCATTGACCCCATCTCAATACAGTCTGTATAAAGAATCGATGTCTCTCTTTCCTGAAATTCAACGTAGTCTATTCTGTCCAGTATTAAATGCCGGGCTAAAGAGAGATCTGTCACGATTATTCTCAGTTCACCCTACACCCTTACCTCTTTCCCATCTCACGCTAGCGCGTACCTGTCGCTCACTACATGTATAATCCCTCCACACCACTTTAAACCATTCTAGACATTTATTTGTATTGTCATACTTATTTTTATTGTGTGATACTTGTGTCCGGGCATAATTGCTCCCCGATGTGCAAACACACCCTTCTCTGTAATGTTATAATACTCCTGAAGACTAAGTCTGCTATAAGGAAGAGGCTTTCGATCCGATTGATCACAATATCCTCCCTGTCTCACTTCGCTCAAACAGACGACCCACTATTAGTCCCTTCTACCCATCAATATTCTAAATGTCGCAAAACCCCATGTGATAGACTATCGTTGCTCCACTATATAGATCACTTCGTACCTTATCTTCTACTCCGTAAACTTATCATGTGTCATTCCATAGATATTAGAAACTCAGATACTGTCTTCTCACACCCAACATACCACTAACTGCTTCACAACTCCTCTCTATCGCTATATCACCCTATTTAGACTTACCTCATTTTGATAATCAAAGTTGTCTAAATGATCCCAATATTCTGATCCAGCCGGTGCGTGTGTGCGCCCTCCATCACACGTTTTCTTCCCCCTTGTTGTCACGCGATGTATGCCCGTGCGCCCAAACTCTGCATTACCCCCCCCCCCCAACCTTCATCATGAGCATCCACCGTTTACGCTAGCCTCGCTCCCCCGTACTTTCACCCCTCCCATTACTAGCGCAGGTTGCTATAGAATACCGTAGATCATCCACACCGCCATCACAACTGTTCAACCTATGTTCCAACTGTATCTATGTATCTGTCACTGAGTCAACCTACCTATTACTAAAGTGACCACTCTCTATAGCCATTGCAGTTCTGTGATACCTCTGCACCACCCCTATCATACCCCCACCAAGAGAGAGTACACTCACATAGATATCTACACCCGCAATGCCAGTGACCCATATGCACATTGTCATTCTCTCACTGACCCGTCACTCCGCACAACCACCACACCACCATAAAAATCACATGCGCTCTTTTCGAGAAGGTGCCACATCCAGTGATAGTTTCTGTTGTGACCGTCATCCACCATCCCTAACACCAAACTCATCATTTACCCTAAAACATATCGTCTGACCCTAATGTTCCCAACAACCCCACTTGCTCTCTAGTTGTTTAATATTGCAGTAAACCAGCTATGTGTAATCCTATGATCTCGTGTCTTATTTCAGTCTCGACTGCACTCATCTAGTGATTATTAGTCTGTTCATTCACTATCTACCATGTGTGTACACTTAGTATCAAGCTTGAGTACCTTGTTACTCTGGCCTTGTTGGCCTTCCTTCATTAGATTAAGGGAATAATGGAACGCCTCTGTAATAGCTGTCCCCCTGCTGATGAGGCTGCGCGATCGCATTTTCTTATTCATCTTGTGTACACCAAGTTCACTCCTTAACTGCCATGAGCAAGAACCTAGTGCAGAAGCCCTCGCATCATTCTGCAGTCAGTTCGTGTCCTTGTCTCTCTTAGAAACTGAACAAATCTACCTATAAAATCATATATCACCCCAACCACCCTTCTCCACGCGTCGCGCTCTCCATGCATCACTCCTCTCTCCCACCTTCATAAATTCCAATTAATTCTTTCAACACATATCACTGATCCCACTCTCTATATGTCTATACCGGCACTACACAACTTAAAGTTCTGTAAATGTCGATTGAACCTGGCCACGTAGTGTCTGATTAATATGTATTGCCATAACAACCCTACTTTCTGACCGTGTCAGAAGGTCATTCTCGATGGTAGTATGATCGTGTGGCTCAGCAGTCCGTGAATTGTGTAGGACAAACAGAGTGTCCACTTTGTGCAAGGGGACAGATGTGTTCTGTATTACAAGCGCCTGCGATTTTATTTGTCTGCACCTATTTACACTTGCGCAATCGTACTGTCTGCACAATCAACTCAGCCCCTCAGATGTTGGTTTTAAGTTAGGTAGATATAGACAGTGATGTCTATCGCGAAGATGCATATGTGGCTTCTCATGTCTTATCCAGAGATCATGAGGCATTATGTCGTAGGTTCACGTGAGATGATTGCTCGCATCTAATGCGAGGACGCCACTCCTGTGCCTGCACTATTGTATGGTTAAAGGTTATGATTGAGATGCGCTACATCGCTTATTATAGTTTGGGAAGCTGCACACTAGATGTGGCGCTCCTAATGAGTTAATCCTCAATAGTCCCATCAGTCAGATTGTAGCGTGAAGCGCACGATAATGATCCTGGCTGACGAGTCGTAAGAGCATGAGATAGAATGGTATGTAGTCTATCTTGATTATGTGTGTCTCACAGACATTAGACTCTCTGGGTCTCATGTAAACCGTCTATCCAGCGCCAGGAGGTATATGTTTCTGAAATTATCGAATACGCGCTTTGCCTGTTTGGAGTGGCGCGAAGTTTATGATTGGTATACCTCTGTCAAGCGAACGCTGGATTATTTGAAGTGGTAGGATTGTGCTGTGCTTACTGTGGATATTGTGTTTGGCTAGGGTGAGTCCTATAGTGTTACCTCTAATTCCGTATTTGATTGCTGGAGATAGAACCCTTCTCGTCGGGCCTCAAGACTGTTGAGGTAACTGAGGTTGGAACCCTCACAGCTGTTTGTGCGAAGATAGTGTCAGACTGACGCACGCACAAGTCACATTTGAAGATGATTAGGTAGAACTTGTAATCTTTTGAGATATTGGCAATTGATATCGGTTGTCTGCTTCACTCGCTCGCAATTTGGCAGATTCAGAGAGGGATGGAGGTTGTGTGCATGGCTATTTCCAGCAGAGGGGCTGAGAGGATGTCAAGCATGCAAAGCCTCTCTGCATATATGCTAATTGGACTCCATTTTCCAATCTGAATATGAACCATTCTGAAATGAACTTGTCTACCAGTTCGCTTTTAAGGGGCCCAAAGTGCCTTTTTTGTTTGTTTTTTGCACATGCACACAAACTGCACTGCTGCTTACATGGCACGCATTTCTGCGGTGCAGCTGGGTGAGATGGGAGATAAATGGGTGCACGCCGGGACATGTGAAAATGTGGATACCCAATGATTTTTTTTTTTTTTTGCTGTTTGATGATGTGTTCCTGTGACACAGCAAATATTGCCAGGCAGCCAAGCTCACACAGGCGAGCGGAGCGTACGATTTCTGCACAGATGCAAATATCAGATTTCGAAGCATACGCCAAAGAGGCTACCCCTGTCACAAACCATAAGGGCTTATCACACTCACTGTAAGGATATCTGTGGGTTTGCATTAATAAATCCCCTTCTTCTGGAAATTATACAGACCCTTCAATTTACATTGCATTACCCTCCCCCCCCTATGTTGCCTCTACTGGCAGCTCATAAACCTACAATATCATATGGAGGAACTTGCTCCTGTCTGTCCCATCTGCTGTCTAATGTAAATATTATACTGTTTGAATTTCTCTTCTGTATTTCTGCACAAAAACAATGGTGCATTCTCCCCTGCATATTTAAAAAAGAAAAAAAGGGGGGGTAGCCTTTTTTAATCAAGGAATATTGCAGAAAAGCACAACTGAATTTGTGTAATTGAGAGTGAATTTAAAGTCACATTAAAAGGGACAATTTTAGCTAATCAGAAAACTGTTCCCTGCTACTTTCAGTTTTGCTGTAGCACTTCTTGTCTTTTGTCACAGCTTATAACATCTCCCCAATGTGCCAGAGGCTTATGGGGGAGTCATTGTAGATTACTGCCTGGGTCAAACACTGAATGCAAATCAGGCCGAGGAACAGGCGAAGTGAAACGCTGAAAGAAGGAATCAGGGTGCAGGAACAAGGAAACATATTTCCTTGTTCTATAAATTTGTCTCATACTCTAAATGTCAAGTGTGTTTGTGCCTGTGCCTGTGCCTGTGCCTGTGCGTGTGTGTGTGTGTGTGCGTGTGCGTGTGTGCTGTGGCCTCAAAAAAAGTCACATTTGAACCGACATATTCTCATATTAATCCTCTAATTCACAGGACTGAATCGCTCACGCCAAACGTAAGCCAAGGGGAGAAAATTCCACATGGTGAGCAAGACATGTTACTCTTGCCGGGATGTCACGCACAGTGGGTGCTCTGGATGATCTTGTGCCCTGATGTGAAGCTAGTGGGAGGAAGGGCTAGCTCTCCACTGAAGCTCCTCTAATGGCTTCCTCCTGTATTCCCTGCCCAAAGGGTTTCGGGCCCTGTGCTCTACCCAGGGCCTCTTTAGGCTGTGGGACTTTGATAATAGCTGACAAATGAAAAAAAAAACTCCGCCAACATCAAATGGAGTTATTTGTTTCACTGCTCTTGCACAGAAATGACAACAGAAGACTCCGTGTTCCACTGAATTTCATTATTCTGCAGCTAATCTTTTGGAACTCAACCCCTCAGCAACAGGCAACGCTGCACCTCCGGGCCCCTGTGTGTACATGCATGTTGCACGTTCGCATGCACACCTGGGTTTGCATAAGCGTGCGCATTTGTATTACCGCAAGCGTGTGCGTGCACGGATTTACTGTATGCGAATGTGTTCAAATGCTCCTGTTGACTGTAAAAGACAGGACCAGGCAGCTGCTCCAGGCACAGCTTTAGTAAAGACCTGCATTCTAAATAAGTTCTGTCAGATTACCCTGGCACACACTTAGCACTTCACTCTGCAGGATATTGGCTGAGTCTACTCGGTTTATTACAGCTGGGGAGTGAAATCGAGGTGGAAGGTGAGGAGCCGGTGATTAAAAGAGTTCACGACCCTCAACAAATCTCATTTTATCTAAAATAATCATATCGGAGACGAGCAAAATGCTCCTGGTAATGGATTGAATTGCGGATTCCGTTAGTCCGACACGTGATAAATGATATGTACACAGTGCAGGCGAGAATCACAGTTTCACTGTGTATGTGTTTGTGTGTGCAAACAAAAGGTTGATTGGATTCATTTTTGCACATCGTTGTATGCAAATGTGACCAAGTGACCTCCATACGCGCTTCACATGCTTTATCCCTCCTGTTGCGCGACATTTTCACTCACGTAGTTACGCTCTTGACTGCACATTATGACTGCGCAGAATAAGACACAAATACTTAAGCTGACCCACATGCATGCGTAAATACAGCCCTCCGTCAAATTCGAGACAAAAATTCGACGGCGCTCTGGGAGACATTCTGAAGGCATGTGAGGATGCTGTTTACTCTTTCTGACACACAGAAAACACACAGGGAACTTTTATAGAAGCACTGTCGTATGCAAACAAGCTCATTCACTCCCTGTCCGTCTCGCTCGCTTCCTCAAACAACACACTCTGGCACACATGATGATTAAGAGGTCTGAGGGCCTTTGGGCCACACTTGGACTTGGGACTGCAGTGAATCATAGCTATGATGTGGTGCATGCTTTCTATTCTGATCTGTCAGAGAGGTTTGGGAACTGTGCTCACTGATGAGTGAGCCGGACCAGGCAGTGCCACAGCCGCCTGCCCGGTCTGTCCGTCCCCTCCTCCTCCTCCTCGGGCACCTCGGCTCTGCTGCCTGCCTGCCTCCCTCGCTCCTCAGAGCTAAACAGTGACAGGTAAGATGCCCCGAGAACAGCCTGCACACTGCAGGGCTGAGACACACAGCAGGGGTCAATGAGGTCAAGACAGAGCTGAGCAGAGGAGCAGACAGTCTGGAGACACCTGTGTTACTTCACAAAGTCACACGTTCACCACAGAACCAACTTTTATTCAGCAGCACATGAGATATATGTTGACATTTGTATAGAGAAATCTTTAAAAATGTTAAAGTCTGTTCTGATATTTCATATTAGATTATTCCATAAATGCATTTTAGTTTAAAATTTATCACATCCTCTCCTTTATTGAGGCGTTTACAGGGATAAACTCTCGCCAAAATGCAACCTAGGCTTTTTTTGTGAATGTACCCGAGTCAAACCTTCGTGTAAAAGCATAATTACGATGAAAGAGGCACTTTTAAGAATTTACCGTATTTTCGTTTTCGGGTCAAACTCATTTTCAATGGGAGTGCTACGGGCACTTTTACGATATCATCAAAATCGCTAAAAAGGCTCGACACAACATGAAACTTTGCTCGTAGTATCACCAGGGTCTCTACACAGGAACACGAGCATTGAGAACATTGTTTGTGTACACAGAGTTTACTAAAAAGAAGGTTTTTGAACTACTCACGTTCGCAGTTGTGTTTTCTGCTCGCCGCCGTCCTGCCAGTCGAGAAGTATCGATCTCCGAATGCAAGGTAACATGGAGGTGAGTTAAGGTGGACCGCTCCTAAAGCTTAGTTCCATATAAATGCACGGATAATTTGTTGTTTTGTCGTTAACGAAAAGCAATATTGACCTTGAAGTTGAAAAAGGAGCCTCATTTAAGAAACAATACTAAAATCAGAAGCCGGAAAAATTTACGTGAGATATTGCGTCGCGTTGTTGCCGGAAGACAGTAGCGGTCCACCTTAACTCTCCTCCAAGTTAAGTCGCATTCAGAAATCGAGACTGGACGGCAGTGAGCAGAACAAGCAACTGCTAACGTGAGTAGTTCAAAAACCTTCTTTTTAGTAAACTCTGTGTACACAAACAATGTTCTCAATGCTTGTGTTCATGTGTAGAGTCCCTGGTGATACTACGAGCAAGTTTCATGTTGTGTCGAGCCTTTTTAGAGTTCTAAAAATAGTGATTTTGACGCTATCGCTAAAGCGCCCGTAGCACTCCCATTGAAAATGAGTTTGACCCGAAAACGAAAATACTGTAAATCTTAAAAGTGCCTCTTTTGTCGTAATTATGTTTTTATATGCATGTTTGACTCGGGTACATTCACAAAAAAAGCCTAGGTTGCATTTTGGCGAGAGTTTCGAGAGTTTCGCTTTAAGCATGAAATCAATGGATACTTCAAATGAAATGGAAGAACTAAGGTTGCAACAGTGTGAAATGTTCATGGTACGATAAACATCTATTGATCTAACATCCATTATTATTATTATTATCATTATTATTATCATTATTATTATTATCATCATCATCTTAAGTTACAAGTACTTTTAATACAATGAAAAAATAAGTCTTTTTGGTTGAATAACACTATAATTTCACAAAATATTATGTCCTGAAATAAAGGTAAATCTTAGTCCAGATGTTTTCCAGCCAAGTAGTACAACAAAGATACTTTTGATGAGACATCAGGAGGATCTACAGCCCTGTTTGTGGCGACAGAAGCAGGTAACTCAAAGGATGAACTTCTCCTAACCCTAACCAAGTATTCTGTGTGCCTAAATCCAATTCGATGATAGCAAAACAAGTTACTAAAATAAAGAAATGGAAATGGTTTGTAACACACACTTATCATTTCTTCCACAACTATTATTGTCATGACACGTAAAAAAAAAAAAAAAAAGGAAGCATCTTAAATGGCCTTAATAATGTGAATCCTTGGACACAATCTCAGTTAGATGCCAGCGGTTCAACCAAACTTTGGCTAGTAGTTTTTAACACGTTTACAAGTTAACAGTGTTTGAGTTTGTTTCATGACAGTTGGATGAAAATAAGAATTGTGGGTAATGATTAACATTCAAGGTAGTCACATTTATATGGCGCACTGAACGCTCACACATCACTTAGAGCGCAGTTGTGAAAAAGCTACATATCATTGGACATGGGATTTTTGGGTGGGACTTCATATCTCTAGATTCAAATGACACGGATGCATTACTTATAGCACTTCACTCACTGATGAGTCACTCAATGACAGACAGTTAAGCAAATGTATCAGTGTAAATGGGTCTCTGTGTTAAACCTTTAACATTCCTGTAGTTATTTATACACTAAACATCATTTACTGCTGTTTCTTTGGGATGGGTCTCTGTGTGGTTCTTTCTCGAATCATCACTAATCCTCTCTGCACAGGTGTTCTGTTTTTAATGAAAATAAAGGAGTTTGTTTTCTAGTATCCACATCTCACTGGGGTAAAAAAAAGGCACTGACAATGTGACTAATCAAATTTTAGGAATAATAGTCTAACTGAAGAAAGGTTTTAGCTTCTTCTTCAGCGCCTTGTATTGAACTTCTGTTGCCCTTTAAATCGTCACTTTTCCCCCTCCATCACATTTCTATAAATACTGGCGAATCAGGGAGAGAATTCACGCCGATATTCTAAAAACAAGACCTCGAACGGGAACTTGTAACTATCAAGTAGCTCTGACAATATGAGTGGAGACGAAGCATTGTGCTGGAGTGAAGTTCCTGTGCTCTGTCAAACACATCCTCTGGCAGGGCCTAATGTGGCGTGTGACACGTCACACCCTATCACTCTGCCTCGCAGATGACCAGCCGCTTACGTATGCCGCGTGCACCACTGGATCCCAAACCAGACACTGTCAGGTGTGATAACAGTTTGAGTGCCAAACCCACATTGAAGCCTTGCCCTCTCCCATTCCCCCACAATTCATTTGATGCCGCAGCCACACACAGCTGACGATCTTGCTATGCACGACTGCAAGCATGTGCTGTGCCCTAAAGATGCTTTTATTCCTGGTTCACCTGCACATTCCCACCAGGCTGACGGCCAGAGATAACCCCGCCGCTCTGCTTCCTCGGACCAGTGAACCACTCTCCATCACCGGGGGCGTTTGCAGAGATAAGGGCTGCTGCTGATCCCAGCTCTGTGGAGGGGATCAAACACCAGCTGAGGTGCACTGTGATACTGGATACTCAGACAGTGAGAGACAAAGGTGGGATCCTACACATACCACAAACAACCTACACGCACCAAATATCATTTATATTGTGCACCACCGTACAACAGCTGAGGTTTTCCCCTCTTTTAAAGGATCCATCCTCTCATAATTGCACACTAAAGGCTCAGCTTTCTCCCTGTTCTTTATTTTGTCATTCCTGCCCCTCGGTCCAAAAAAAATTGTGCTGCCTACATTTGGCATTGGAGGTAAATGTTCCCCCAGCACACACTCATTATTTCAATCCTCACATGGCTGTGGACAGGCCCGGCCACTCTGACAGCGTTTGCTGCTCTCTTGCTCTTTTTCTCTGAGTTACAATTTCCTCTTCCACTCGACAGAGAGACGGTTTCGTTCTTTATTCTTTTGCTGTTTTTTTGTTTGTTTTTTTTTGCTGTGAATTAAATTTTTACTAAGGCTACCTAGGCTTTGTGCGAGAGCGTGTGGTGGAAACATGTAGTCGCGTTCGGTGCTCTTTACTGGTTGCTGGGAACTGTTCTGGTTTGTTCACATGTAGCAGAAGTAAAAAGAGAATTCTGCATCATGTTGAGAGGAAACCCGTCCACAATAATCATTTCATCATTATTGCCTCAGTCTTTTTAAAAAGGAGTGTTTTTCACAATGGAAAAAAGAGGCAGCCCCTCCTGTGGATTTGAAGTTAAGGCTACACTGAATTCAATTTGAAATCTTTTGGTAGCTTTCCCGCGAGACGACGCAGTTTTTCTTCATTTAAATCAATCTCAGCCGTCACCTTTCTGATTTCTTTTTTTTTTCCTCCTCTGTTGACTTTCCTGCATATGCGTACAGCGATGCAAAGTAAATGAATGAGGTGTAAGATCTCTACGCCTGAAGCATCTTTGTCACATCTGCCGATCTCTTCTAACCTTTTTTTTTTTTTTAAACATTGAAAGCTCTGATCATTTACCCCTCTCCCATTTGCTCTGTTTGGTTTGCAACATGAAGAGGAATGCTGGAGTGGATAATAATGCGGTCTACTGTACGGTCCCCGAGTACTGAAGTCTGATAAAACAATGTGATGGTGGAAAAAGAAGGAAAGAAAAAAAAAATCAGCAAGGAGCAATTTTTCTGTGCTGGATTGTTCTCTTTGATCTGGAGTGCAGTGAAAGGAGGGCATTATGTAACGTCTTCAGCACACACATGGCCGACTGTGTGACTGCCAAACACACGGGGGGGAGTGGTAGTGATGGTGGTGGTGGTGGTGGTGGGGGTGGTGGCAGTGGGGTGCTGTGGCAAAGGGGTGGAGGCAGACAGACAAGAGGAAAGAGATAGGACCATGGAAGTCGGCAGTAGATGGACGTGAGAGGAGAAGCATCGCTGCTCATATTGGTGTTGGGTCATTTTCCTTATTAAGGCTGCTCAGTCAAGCAGCTGTAATGTGGGCCCCCTAACAAGCCTCATAATGAGACATGAGAATGCCCTTTAGTGATGGTTCAAGCATTTATCTGCTGCTCAGTGCCCGAAACCCCACTGTCTCAATACACATCCTTTTTTCTGTCTGCTGTAAAGAGAGGAAATTTGGGTAATTACATGGGTCCTGATCTTGTAAGAAAAAAAACATGGTCTCTGGCTAACAAGAATTATTAGCCCGTCGTTTGTACGTCCTAACTGGAAGCAATTCATTATCTTGAAGGAACAACAAAAAACCTCACAAGGCGGCACAGTCGCGCTACATTGCAAGCAGATGGCCCTTTTGAATCAATCATTTACAAATCGATCAATAATATATATAAAACTGTCAAATATAAGCCAACTGTATAAAGAGGAAATTACTGGCTGTGTCAAGCGCCATACGGCCGCATATGGGGCCAAATGTCGCCCCCCCCCCCCCAAAGAAAACAGGTCAAAGATGGATGCAACATAAAGGAGGGATGTATTAATAGGAACCTGCCAAAATCAATGTAATCAAGCGTGCCACGCACAAGCGGGCCGAATCAAGAACGGAGCTGTCTTAGCTGATGGAGGGAGGAAGTGAGGGGAAAAGGCAAAGAGCGATTGGTAGAGTGTGTCTGTGGTGGTGTGCAGCTGAAAAACTGATGCTGAGACGGCCTGACAGGGTCTGTTTCTGTTCATTGCGAGACCGTTATCCAGAGTGACCGTGTTGTCTTCCCTTCCCTCCACAAAGGTTATGCCATTGCCAGCAGTCCACATGACACAATGAATGAGCCACAGCCGCTGAAGCCAGGGATGCTCATCAGGTCGTTTCTTAAAGCACGTACAAAAACTGCGCTCGATCCATACTGCGTTCAGGAGTCATTTATGGGTAAAACCAGGGTTGGATCTCAATATTTCCCCCCTTGTTTGCGACCTATAGTAAGGTTGCGGCTGCATTTTAGAAATGACGTGCTTGGTAATCGGGTGTGTTGGGCTGTCAGCTCAGGGTGCATGATCTTGCCAGCATGACTCAAGTCTGCCCGTGAGCTGCTTCCTGTGCCTGTGCATCTACTCCAGTTGCTTGTATGATCTATTTTAGATTCTTTTGCCCAAGGATGTGTGTGCATCCTCACAGCAGAGAGCCACAGAAATAAGAAGAAGAGGAGGGGGAATGGATAATGTTCAAATAATCTACAGGCAATCATGCAAATTCCCCAGACGTTGTGCACTCGGGGATGTTGTGGATAGGGGTGCAGCCTCGCGTTCTGTTCAGGCACAACAAATTTGGAATTATGCAAACGAAGAATGAGATCTGTATCAGATGTTTGTACAGGCTCAAATGTATGCATTATGAGTGCCAACATGTGTGACACTGCAACGACCGGTTCTCCAGTTTAGTCTGTAGTCAAATTATTCATTTACCTGATTGGATTAATCATAACGCCAAAAAAAACCAAAACATTTTCATTGGTTCATTTCTTTCATGCAACCGAGCAAGAGCAAAAATGGAGAGGACAGTGTTTAACATATGTGTGTCTTGACCGTGTCTGAACGCAGCAGAGTCCATCCTGTTACGGCAATAACAGGAGGCAGCGACTGAGAGACCCGTCCTCCGTCGCAAGCACAGATGTCATGCTCCTTGTGGCCTTCACACACTGAAAGGGCCAAGCCGAATTTGGCGTGACCCTGATGTGTCATCTTGATTTAGACACCGGTTCCACGTCGGCCACCAATGTGGCCCGATATCTGCGTGCGTGCCTCTGAGTGTGTGTGTGTGTGTGTGTGTATGTGGATTGTTTGTTTTTTTTTTGGGGGGGGGTGTTTGCGCAAGAAGGAAAATGTGGATCTCCTCTCCATAATCCCACAAGAGCAGGCTGCCTTGGAAGGTATGGTGCAGCAGAAGCAGGGGCATTGTGGTTGGTGAATGCCTGGGTCTAATCTCGTGGAGGCAGTGGTCTGTTGGAGGGGCTTTTGAGCAGATTTGAGCCCGAGGGGTGAGAGCAACAACAACCAAAAAGGAGAGAGAGAAAGAGAGAGAGAGAGAAAAGGACCTTTCTTTCCTAGTTTAAAGATTTGCGTTGTGAATGGTGCTCAACAAATTCAAATTGACCAAACTGAAGTGGAGGTGTACTCATTTACATTTACATTCAGCCTTTAAAGATTCTATTTATAGCTTAAAAATCTAACTATGGATACGCTAATCCTGCACCATGTTTATTATACAGAAATACATCTACAATGAAATTTCTAAAAAAGATCCTTTGAAGCAGGAGTCTGGAATCTGGAGCCACGATGGAGCCAGCATCTACAGCGCATTTCTGCTCTCGGCAATTGAAAGTCCTGTTACCTACGGACCTGTTTTACATGCAAAGTACATTTTCACATTACCAACAGACACACTGAATTCATGCTGCATCCACATCAATCTTCAGCGAATGATGATGCTCGTGTCTTTGTTTGATCTCCAGGGACTTGAGAATTTAAAAGCGGTGGCCGTAAAGTGGTGTAACACTGCCATCTGCTGGTTAAGGGAAAAGTACAAAATCAGCTAATCTCTGATCCAACTAAAGCCCGGTCTCACAAGAATTATTACCAGTCACATTATCCCATTTCCATTATAACATAATAATGTGGAGACACGCTTTCTAGGTCAATGCTTAAGTCTGAATCGAGCAATCCTCAGCACTGAGTCATTAATCATAATCTGCCTCCTTTCTCGCTTAAAAGTGATGGATTTTTCCAGCGGCAATTTGTTACCATGACATCAAATCAACCAAACAACATCCAGGGCCAAAGACATCAGCTGCTTGTTGAAAACACGATGACACGGCCGCACAATTCATCACACACACACACACACACTCACACACACACACAGCCAGTTAGTAGAATTAGAAAGACATTAAACATACAGCTGTTTGCATGTTGGACAAAGGCCTCAGAACAGAGACACTGGGACGACAGGCAGTGACTCACCATGCCAATGCTGTAGCAAATATTCTGAGTTAAAAAAAGACTAGTTTCGGGTTATTTTGGACTTATTTTGTAGTCATTTTTATACCATGTTACTAAGGGAGAATGACAATATAAGGTATAGTCATTCTCCCATCCTGATTATATCAGACTGTTTTACTTAATTTCTCTCAATGAGCAGTAATTAGGAGATTATTAAAAGAAAAAAGGAAAACTCCAAATGGCCTAGTAATTGTGGATTACCTTGCAGAAGAAACACGGTTTATAAGTGCTTTTAAATTACTAACAAAGAGCTAAATTGCTACAACTACGCATGCTAATGGAAACTAGTTCATGGTTAAAGGATAGATACAGTCATCATCTAATCAAACCCATGACGATGGAGAGCCCCGAGAAATGTTCTTGGTCAACCAAACAGTGGGCAGCATAACAACTGAAGTGGATGGGGGACTTGTTTAAAACATTTTTTAAAAGAAACTTAAAATGGCCCTGTACAGCTCATAATTCAAGTCTAAAGAAATCCTAGATTGATTTAAAAAAATGTTTCCTCTTTCTAGCCAAAAACGTCCCTGTAGCCGCTAAGCTAAAACCATTAGCATGCACCCCTGTGAAGTGGGACACAATGTCGTTGTAAATAACATCTTTTCAAATCAGTTTGAGATGTCTCTCTGGGCTTCCAGAGCCATTTTAGATTTTTTGTTTGTTTTTTTACATTTCCCCATCTACTTCAGTTGTTTGGCAGGACGCTGCAGCTGTTTTTAGCTGTGACGTTCCATAAAATGTTTCGTGGGCTACGAAACTTTGCCCGTCTTTCCATCGGCATTAGGGGTGAGTAGATAGTGACTGTATTTTTATTTTTGAGGTGAACTTATCCTTTAATACATATACCCTAATATAAAGTGTGTACATTGCACCTGCTCCTCCGATGTGACATTTCGTAGGTTTTTTTTTAATCTGGTAAATCAATTAAATGTGGAGTCGTGGCAGCAGTCGCCTAATGCAAACAGAGAATGATCTATGATGCCTGATTGCCTGGTTCAGATAGGAGCACCTTAATCAGTGTTGCCACATCATTAAAGACTCGAGTGCCAACATAAGAGCTGCAACATTATTGATTAGTCAATCTGAGGCATAAGCAGCAACCTAACCTGCACAAGTCACAAATAACATGATGCTTTCACTCCTAGTATGTTAACGTTTTCTTTATTAGGGAAATAAGGAGCTTCATTCACTTTTTACACAAAAGGTTTCACCATCATCCCACCCATTACTTTCCGACTTCACCTATACAAACCCTTCCATTGAAGCATCGCTTCAACTAAATGAAGGCCACAAGCTATTCTTTAACTGGAAACAGACGTGCTGCCTTAAGTCAGGCAATCTGAGCAACAACATGAGAACTTCAAACCTTGCAATTAAAACAATGTGCAGTAACTTGTTTGCATTTTTGTATTTAGCAGAAAGGATGACGATAAATATCCAAAAGGTAGGCATTTGTATGTTTATTTGGAAGAAATTAAGTACAAAACAGTGGCATTTTCTTCCAGAGAAATAAGGACAAAAGTGAACAAGTGTTTTGTTTTTTTCTACATGGATGACATCTGGAGCAGGTCCATTCTGCAAACAATCTTTCAGATACAGGTAGTCTAAATGTGCAATTAAATAACAACGGACTAATACCCCAAACATATTACTGATTATCAACTTGTGTCAAACAAGCAGATTCCTGAATCCCTAAAATCCACTAAAGAACACAGAAAGCTAAATAAAGAAGTTTTTCTGACACTGCACCAAGAAAAGTCTTTGAACAGAAGACCGTTTGTGTTCCTGCACTTTATTACAATTGTGGGAAAATAATCAACTTTTTAGAAATATTATTTTTAAACAATGCATGGTTAGAAGATAATGAGCATCCATGCTACATATGAGTACACTAACTCTGAATAGAAACAAAATATCTATGATCATTCCGCGCGGCGCAATGATAGTCTTGAATGAGTAAAATAAAATATAAAGACAGGATAGTGTAACAATTCAAGAACGGTATAATATTAATACAAACGTGTATGTTCTTTCACAGACAGTTAATTGACATAACCAAAAAAAAACAACAATCTGAATTTGAAATAACACATTTTAAAATCAGTGTTGACAAATAGGTTACGATACTTTAAGTAGAGAATTTAAGAAGGGTGAGAAATTAATTTGAAGCAAAACTCAACTAAACGACTCACTTACACCTTTACTCAATAAAGAAGGAAGATTTTTGCAGCTCACACCATGACGTCACCTTGAATAAAAACAAAAAGATAAACATACTTTTCACTTAAGTTGTGCTTTCTAGACACAATAAAAGTGAAATGATAAGTGTGTCAAGCAAATCACGGTGGAATGTCAACACCTACTAGCGAATTAAGGACATCCATATTGTTCGTGCATTAAGGGAAATCAACTGCTTGTCATGACAGGAATGGAAACATCTGCTGTTCTTGTTAGAAAGAAACGTTAGAATTCTGTTGTCACTATGTTTGAGCCAAAAGTCAACATGAAACCATCGACATGTTCAGAATAAATAACACCACTGCTAATAGACTGTGCTACAGAAGGTCCGATTTAGCTGCATTCAGTCATGTATAAAGCTAGCTCCAAAGAATAACAAAGCAACATAGCCCTTTAAACTGCATTCAGACAACCTTGCCAGAGGCTGTGATTTGTAGATGGATGCTACAATGTACACCTACATATAGTAATGAAAACCAGATACAAAAAATATATTGAGTACGACTGTACCAGCAGTGAGTATTTCTAAATTGTTACAGATAAAAAATAAATTCTGAGTAAATATATAGTATAGAATAAAGGTTTGTAATAGAAACCAGCTATTTGAAACATGCGTTCTAGCTAGACACATCTACTATGATTGATATTAGTTTACTAAATAATCAGCCACAGTGAGCATATAGACAGGAAACTAATATTATTTTAGTTAACAGTGGATTAAGTCCAGTTCAGGATCATAAAGAAGTCAGACTAGTGTCTGAAGAAAGCAGGGGCGACCAGATCCTTAAATGCATCATCACAATTTCAAAACACAAGGCGCATTGTAGTTCCAAATGAAACTGGTAACCTGCTACCTAAGCAGTCAGAAATGCAATTGCGCAGTGAGACCTGGCAGTCCTTTTCAAGTAATATAGATTGAAAAGCAGTGTGATTTTAGAATGAAAACAGTAAAAGACCAGATCTATGGCTTATATGTTGATGGAGAAAAAAGGCAGAGAATTTCTTTGGCTATCAAGGCAGGTAAAACAGAAAATGCGCTCCGAACAACTGATCACTTTGTGAATCTCATTATGAACACAAAATAAAATCTATGATTGTACAGCTAACGCTTTCAACTCAACCATTTATTTTCTCTATGTCACTAGAGAGACTTTGCCAATTTAAGAGTAGAAATTTGACCTTGATGTCCACAAGGGAACAGCGTCTGAGAGCACCATGTGTCTTACATTGTTCTTTGCTAAGGGAAGTCGATGCTTGGGGAGAAATGACAAGTGGCCAATCTCCACTCTCACATGCAAACATGGAAGTTATTATTGTTTACTCCCTTCTACTTCATGGATCTGCCTCTGGGGATTGATGACCACCACCCTTGGCCTTGATCTGGAGCCAGGCATCTCCCAGCGCCTTGGCAAAGTGGTCATCCACTGAACCAGTGATGGACACAGAGTTGGACACAGGCTCTGCTTCTTTGTAATTTTCTCCAAGGCTGCGACGGAAGTGCTCCTCAATCACAGGATCGCTGACTGTGTTCGCTATAATGACATTGTGAGTGAAGGAAGGAGAAAAATCAAACCCTGGTTATTAACACACATGCAGTGTATAAAAAGAACACTTCTGCCATTACTCCAACAAGTCAATACAAATAATTTAGTTTGTGAAAAAAAAAGTCTCCACAGCAGAACACATTTAAGTTGGGCATGTTTCAACCATTTTGTCATCTTAGATATAATTCAGATCCCCTAGTGCATGTGTCCTGCTTTTAAAAACAAGTCTACTTGAATAAATATTAGACTGCAGGTTGTGTATCTTAATGAAATTTTAAATAGAATAGAATTACTTTATTTATCCCAGACTGGGAAAATATTTGGGGAATAAGACTTACCATTGGTCCTCCTCTGATCAGAAGGGGGGCTGGGTGAGCAGCCGTTCATGTGGCAGTGTGAGAGGTTACAATTGCGGTTGCTTGCAGGGGCACAGATAATAACAGAGGGACGATTCTATAGAGGGAACAAGTACAAAGTTAGCCTCCAGATATATAACACAATCAGCCTACAGATATATCAAACATAGAGGTTGCAAGAACTCCTGCAGAGAAATTTCATACATAAAGCTAATCCAGACTGATTCGTATTGTGTCAGATTTCAAGATAGAAAGGCCCCAAAAGTATATCTAGAGAACTCTACAGTTTATGATCATGTAAATAAAAAGATGAATGTAGTGGCCTCAACACACACAATCAATATTAGGGTAGTGATCTACAGAAGCATCCTGGTGGACTTAGATCTTTTGCAGCCATGCAGGTATAACAGTAATGAATTTTCTTTGATTTAGCTAAATGATTCAACATAAAATCACGTATCTACTTCTGTGCCGTACGAGTTTAATGGGTTTACGTACCTGCTGCCGCTCTGCAGTCCCGCTCATGACAGACCTCTCCCTGCCACCTACTCCAATGTCGTGGCTACTTTTGGTCAGAGCCAGCGGCTGGTCTACAGCATAGCCAGAAATGGAAGCATACAGGTGGTTCCCATGGAGACCATTTGGGGAGGAAGAAATTTGCTCGGCGGGAGTTCGGCCGTGGCTCCAGTGCTCGTTACGGTTGTCTCCAGCAGAGGGACGGGCCCTTAATGAAGAGAGTTACATTAAGCCGCATACCACCACCTTTTCATGAGTGATTTATAAGCCGGCTGTGGCATTACCCGTCTATAAAAAGCTGAATGTTTTGACTCTTGCTCAATACATACAGTTTTTTATTTATTTATATTTATATATCTATATATATCTTTATCTATATCTATATCCATCCATCCATCCATCCATCCATCCATCCATCCATCTATCTATCTATCTATCTATCTAGCGAGTGGCTGGTGCATTTGAGCCCTCCTCATGGATGAAAAATGAATACATTTAGAAGACAAGATACTGATCTCTGCTCTCCACGGGCTCCCCATCAAATACAAAATCTAATTTATAGTTCTTGTGATCCCTTACAAAGCTCTGCATGGTCAGGTTATGTAACTCGTAGGTCTTGAAGGTCCATCAATCAGGGCTTGCTGGTATTTCCTACATCTATGAAAACTGATCAATTAAAACTCAAGGAGACCGTGCTTTTGAAGTTGTGGCTCCTAAACTTTGAAAGTCTCTCCCATTTGACTTAAGATCTGTAGACACTGCAGTGTGGACGCCTTTAAAAAGCAGCTCAAGACCCATTTGTTTATACTTGACTTTTTCCATTTCCTCCTTGCTTTTATTATGTTATATGTCTACATGTATGTTAATACGTCATTGCCTCTGTGAAGCACTTTGTGACATCTCTGTTCTTGGAAGGTACTTTGCACATCATTTGACAAATGAAATTAAGGGAGCTGATGTGTTGACAATGACAGGATTATAATGTATGCTTTAGATTTTAAAAAGAGACTTACAGCTCAGTGGCAAACAATCTGCTCATTTTGGTCATGTGGTCATTATCACAGTTGATTCGGTCGTCCATTTGTTCTTCGCCATACTTCCGTTTGCTCGGGCAGTGTGGAGGAGGAGGCCCGGTTATGTTGGCCATAGCAATGGGCAGGGAGGGTGTCCTGGACTCATCTGTGGTAAAAGAATCAACAGTAACAGCTTAGAAAACTGTCTGGATATATACATCTTTCTCAGTCATGTCACACTATAAAATAATCAGGAGAAAGTCACCAAACTACAATGTGAATACTCCACTGAAATCCATATATGGAAAGATGAGGAATTTGTTTTGTATTCAGAGATGGAATTGATTTCTAGTGAGAACTTTGATTTGAAAAAGGTCAATTGAGCAAGAGCAAGGGAAAATCTCTTCCCATAAATCAACTACATGTGCCGTTATAAGCTTATGTTTACATCATTCAAAATATTTCTTGGGAGTTATAGACTTCACATAAGTACACAGGATGTTTACAGTCTTAAGTCTGAACCTGCTGCATCAAAAAAAGAGGCTAGATTTGTGGTTGTGGTGGCTGGAATTTGCTTTGGACCATATAAACCAGTCCTTGTAGCTACTTCTGAGCCCAGTGTGTATTTTCTACAATGCTAAAAATTAGGGCTTAAAACTGTGTTATAAATGACAGGACATCAGTTTGTCGTATTTCCGGTATTTAACATGTAACGTCAACGCATCCAGAACAATACAATGTTGCAAGTAAGAGACGCATTAAAGTGTTGGTTCCACATGACACTAACAGCAAGTGAACACTTTGAAACTTACCGTCGTAGTGCAGTCTCCCGATGTTATTGTTCATCTTTTCCAGGAACTGAGAGTTCAACAGGTCCATTCTAGTGAAGAGCATTTACACGAACAGGCTAGTTGCTAACATCGATGTTAGCAAGATATACCAGCGAAGCCAACACAGTCTTTTATCCTGTAGGAAGTTTAAAAAACATGGACAAAATAAAGGGTGAACGGGAATGTGAACTCCGCTTACATGTGAAGCAATTTAGTGCAAATGGCAAGTGCTCTATTGAGGTTAGCTGACGGTGACAATACCAAGGCTAGCAGTACAGCTAGCCAAACGCGTTGGCTTCGCTAACTGCTAGCCTTTCTCGGCTAGCTTTTACGGCTACATATGTAGGATGAGAAAGCTACACTTGCCGAGAAAGGTAAGTCAAGTGTTATTATTACAACTACCAGTTTTACAAATATGGTTACAGAAGTTAACTTAGCCTAGTTAACTTATCTTAGTTACACGAGCTAACGTTAGCATACTAGCTAGCTAACTTTAGCTATTTGTCTATGTACAAACCAAAGTTAGCATTAACTGCTAGCTGTTATGCCCCAACTTTATAGTTAAGCTAGTTTTAAGGTTCCCGATTCAACTCGCCATACCGAATAAACATTGAGTTACGCGTAATGAGTGACAACTTACGGTTGGGTTAAATTCAGTTGGGTTAATGTCCAACAACAAAAATCCTAGTTAAGTAACGTGATGACAATTGATGTTACTCACTTCATCGACAAAATTAGCTTCACAGCCATAACACGACCATGGCTGGCCCAGCGTGCCTTCACTGCATTTACGCACTTTCCTTCTGCACCAACACAAAAGAGTGGTGAGCGGCCCTAGCGGAGACAAGGCGAACTGGGGGGTAAAATTACTGTGTTTGGTGATCTGCTCGACACAAAAACGTGTTAAAACATTCGGCCAAAAGATGTATCTATTCAGTATTAACAGTCAGTTGCTGTGAACCACGGTGCGATGTGGAGTTTCGCGTAAAAACAACATAACGTATTACGTTTACAAAACACCTAATTTAGCGACACAACGCTGCAGGAGGTAACACAAAAAGTAAAATAGAATACAAAATATATTTTATATAAAAGTTGAACACGGACTCCATATCGGCCTGGAAAAAATCTTTTTTTTTTTTTGCCAATTTAAACATTTAAATGATGTGTTAGGAATTACAAATAGGCCTCCATAACCTGTGTCCGAGCAGCCACAGCACAGTTCATGTAACTATGCACCATGTGAGCAGGCGTTCATTAATGTTTTTATGGGTATTTATTTTATATATTTTTTAAATATTTTATGGCACTCGTAGATGGGCTGAGTTCTATCCAAGACATAATCTAAAACCCTAAATCAATTGTATTAACATTCAACATGTGGTAATTTGGCAGGGAGCATAGTGCAAGGCATGTATTTAATCTCGTCATCTTTAGACATCTGATGGAAAAACATCTCATTTCAGAAAAGTGGAGGTTGATCTAGAATCTAGACCCTACATGTTCACTACTCCACTGCTACCAGATGATGTCACCCTAGTATTCATGTAGGAGATCTACTGCACAGTGCAGCTATTCTCAAGTCAGTAGGTAGACAAAGTACATTTGTGGACTGTCCATGTCCAGTTTTAAAGGATGTTTAGTCAAAAGGGCTTATCATGAGATCCTTGATTCAATCAGAGGGGGAGGTGGGGGGCACTCCTTGCCCTTTAACAGAGCAATCTTATTAGTTGAATAGTTATGTAACAGATTATGAGGAGTATAAAAAGTATTCAGACCGGGTGACAGTGCAATTTCAACTTAGAGAAATAGCGTGAAGATATTAAACAAAATACAAACATGCCAGCTATGATTACATATGTGTTGACCCCAGTATTCATGTGAAGCTCAGCCATCACACATGTTCCATTTGACTGGAAGTTCGTATTCATCTCCAGCTGATGGATGTTACGTGGATATACATGCAAAAATTTTCTGCGGGACAAAAATGCAACATTATGTTTTGATATAGCAGCAGTAACATAATGCATGCAAAGCACATTTTGGACTTATAGAGAAAACATTTACTTTTACAAGCAAAAAAACATCATCATAGGTCAACTCGGTTTGTCCTAACTGTGGACAAAAAAAGCAGAGAAATATCCACCATCGTATATAAAATTAATTCTTTTACAGTGTAATACAGATTGTCCTATAAAATGTGAGTATTTCGGTGCCTTTTATATCTACAGCATTTGATCTAATCACATCTGATCCAAGTGTAGTGCTGGAATCTCTGTGCATGTTAGTCCAATATAAATCTATTGATGGATGAAGGAGTTTGCTCAAAGATCAGCGGTCGCGTGATGATGCAGGTCAGCTTTTAATTTTACGGTTATCAACATTATTCATACTGGTAAATAAGGATTTCATCGCCTCAGCAATAATCTGTACAAATCCTTGGATTATTGTGATGTAGATTCAAACTGTGACTGGATTTGTGGTGACCTCTGAGTACCCCCAGTGATTGATTATTATTGATCTGTTTCCTGAACCAATTCACATTAGTTGCCTGCATTGGAGACGCGTGGTCTGCAATGGTTTCATCACACAGTTCCTATTCCTTCTATATTCCTCCTATGTAGACCAATGAAAATGTGTTATATCAGCCTATTAACGTATTACGTAGGAGAACCAGTGACTGTTGTTTTCTTTTCGTTTTTTGCCAAAATTAGTAATAAAGATTTCTTTGTATTTGCTTTTCAGCATAATTATATTAATAAACAGGTATTTTAGTGAAGTAAAATATTGTAGGCTGTGTTTTTGTGCTATCATAAACATTTCAATAGTTTATGTGCAGAAGTGAATGTGTTTATGAAAGTGTAGTTGCATGTAATGATAAACTCTGCCACCCATAGAAGACATGTGCTGTCTAATTTAGTCAGATAAAGCAGTGATGTAAAGCACGTCTTGCAGGGAATTGTATTAAGTAAAATAAATATCTATGTAGGGATTGATAAATCAATTAAGGGAGAGGATTCACTGCATGCATCTGTGTCTAAAGGGACTGCTGCTGACGCTTGTCCTCTCATTCAACACTGCCCACCAGTCCTAACAGCCATTTTAGATTTCATGGCTGCATTGTACACACACAGAGATGCTGTGCATGTATAGAGCGCGGGCAAAACACGAGAAACAGCAGGAGCAGAGGCAAGGCGATTGTGATGCAGGGGCTCAGTATACCCTCTTGCACTTACACTGGAAACCCCTCTATTGTAAATGCCGTGGTTCAAGAAAGCATGACGCCTATGAGGCAGTAGAAAATGGGGGAGGGGTAGGGAAAGCAGGCAACGCTAGTGAGTGAGAGTGGAGTGAGGAGAGGACGAGAGGAGGAAGGAGAGGCAGAGCTTGAGCATCATTTGCGATGGTTGAGGAAAGCACAGTGTGAGGGGATTGGCTGAGGGAGAGTGCAGCGTCACTGCCAGTGAGGGGGAGCTCTGAGGATGCTCCACTGAACTGGGAGGGAGTACATTCACTGGGAGTTTGCATTGAGAGCTCAGCCATTACCAGCTGTACACTGAGAGCAGGGACTCCTCGGCAGAATCGTTTTCCACACCCAGCGCTTATTGACTCTTCTGCTCTCTCAGCTGCAGCCATGAATTATCTGCGTCGGCGTCTCTCGGACAGCACGTTCATCTCCAACCTGCCCAATGGCTACATGACAGACCTCCAGAGGCCTGACCAACCTCAGCCTCCTCCACCTGCCTCTCCCACCCCTGCCAAGTCTCCTACAACCGGGTCCACGCCTCCAGCCACTTCCCCTGCTCCAGAGAAGAAGCCTCAGCCAGCTCAGACCACCGGAGCAGGCTTCTTCAGCTCCATCACCAACGTTGTCAAGCAGACAGCTGCCTCAGCAGGGCTAGTGGAGCAGACCCAAGTCACGACACCTAAGAAGTTCAAGATTCTTCTGGTAATTGATGAGCCACAGCAGGAGTGGTAAGAAAATATGTTGCTTTTCTCAGTAGTGGTTTATCTCGGATAATTTATGGACTGTTGTGTGTTTTCTCATCCTTAATGCTGATTTTACTCCTCGTGATTCATTTGAATGTAGTAGGTAGTTAAGGGTTAAAAAACACTGAAACAACATGAAGCACCCTGCAGACTAGAATAGGCAACTGCTGCTGTGGTCTGATGGTACAGTATGCCAGTGTGTTGATAACACATAAAGACAGGCCATACTGAAGGGAACATGGTCCATTGCCTCTCAGCAGTAATGACATTACACCAAGATGGAGGATACTAATGTCCTCTATTTTGTCTGTTTTGTGTGAAATGGCTTTCTGCATCATTTTATTTTATTATACATTCTGGAGCAATAGAAGGTCAACTACCTGTAAAAAAAAAAAAAAAAAAAAACAAACAAACAGTGGAATAACTGAAATAATTGGTGGTGTATTTTACCATTCTTAAAGATGGATGCTCCACAGGTTGTGCACGATTGGGAGATATGAATTAGTGTGAATGCTGCAGTGCTTTCCCTCCATCAATGGGGTTTCCCCCTGCTCACAGACGGCAGATCACATGACATGCCCTGCGCTAACATGGGGGAATAATTAATGTAACTAGCTGCTGCAGCCCACGATGCATAAGGCTCCATTAGCTGATCATAAGAGTGACCTACCTTGGATGGGTATGTAAAAACACAAAATTGAATAACATCGTCTGTGTGTCTGCTGGGAAAAAGGATCGTCATGTCTTTAACATGAAGAGCGGGTTTACTTTATGGCATTTAAGCCAATACACTGACAGCCAGTGTCCTTAGGGACCCTGAGTAACTTGCGCCTTTGTCCGCTGTGGTAAGGAATTAAAGCGCCTCTAAATGAGCATGCACATGGATTTAGAGGAAGCTTATTTCATTCAGAGGCTGATATCTTGTCAAAAAGTAAAAGAATACGATCATTATCATCACCACATGAACAACACTTGTTTACACAGCTGACACATTTTCCACAGCAGTGCGAGTGTTTGCTAGAGCTGTTCAGCTGGATAGTGCAAGTGATGCCACCACACAATGGCAGAATCCATCTATATGATCTATATGATCTATATAATGTATATTTCCTCCTACTGTATAGCATTTATGGACATTATTTGTTGCTATGTAGGGATGAAAATCAGTCAATCGAACACTGATACCTTCATATATACAAGATGATATGCTGACTCTTTGGAGTCTTTGGAATTTCCTACAGCCTGGGAATCACATCAGAATTAAATCACTTGTTTAAGCATTGGACAACACACAATGTGGGAGTAATATCTGATTATAACTAAGTAAAATTAACTGATTCATTTCCTAAAATGACCAACTGTACTTCATGTTTGGGATCTGTCATTGCTGGATGTCATGTTGTACACATGTGCGTCACATCAAGGTTAATATGTTCTCTGTGTTATGTAGAGACCATAACAAGATGGCCACGGTGGCACGGGTTTTCGTTTTACACCGATTGAGAAACAAAACACACCAAAATCGTACAAACATTAGGAGATCAGTTCTTCTAATTTAGGTGAACTCTCATCCTGTTTATGTGTGCAAAGCCGGCCATTTATCTAATAGAAACCTTGATCAATGTTAATGAGATCAGCCCATCGTCTGCAGGACGGCTGCCAGCCGTATGCAGTCACTTGTTCCACATAAGTTATTAGTGGAAAGGAAAACTGCTTGTTGTGGAATAAGGATTACAGTGCGACGTGCAAATACACCGGCATAGGAACACAATATAAGACATTAAACTAAGACCATCCCATTTATCAAAGGTCATTCTGATAGAGAATATTGAGTAGGTTGGGCCGGGAGTGCGGTAATGTTTCACACTCCATTGTTCTGTGTGTCGATATTTAGCAAGATCTGATATGAAGTAGTTCTCTACATTTAAAAAAAGTAATTTCCTCCTTTCACATTATTTATGACTAATGCCACATAGTCAATATCATGTTATTTATCTCCCTTCAACAGCTCTGCAGACTAGTATCGCTCTTGTTTTCTTGCTTGGTCTATCTAGTACACATCCACCAGGGAGATAGGCTAAAATACTTTATTCAAAAGGCTTCCTCTGTCTGAGTGCTGCATCTATTTTTCATGGCTGCTCGATAACACTTGAGCGGTGAGTTGTACGTGGAGTTGTACGTGTTTCGCTCACTAGGTTTGGGAGGACCTTTCACCCAGTAGTTTAAAGTCACTATAGCAGTACAAATCAGTCTTGGTCCACTCACAGTAGTGTATGTCTGCTCCATGTAACGTTCAGTGTTCTGTAGCTTGAAGTTGTGTATGCAGTGCTGCCATTTGAAATGGCACTGTTTGGACAATTAACTATAATACAAGGAATTGAATGTCACACAGAGAAGTTTTGACGGGGACTATCTGGCAGAAGGTGCATCAACTGTTTCAGAAAAGTCCTGATGTGTTAGATCTACTATTTGTTTTGTATTCTGCTCTCACAGTAGCACGAATAAAACTGTACAAAAAAAAGTATAGCTGTCGGCGAGAAGATGAAAAATCTCTTTATTTTCATGCAGGTTTTGCAGAGTACCTTAATATTCTCTGTAATGTCGTCTCTCCTTAGTCTGAGGGGAATGTTTATCGGTTGTATCTCATTGTGTGATGGGCTGTTTTTCATTTTTTTCCACCCGCTGTTAATATGCAACGAGTCCTGTTGGCCCCAAGACACACGGAATAAAATCAGGGAAGAGTCCTTCAGACTAATTGCATCTGGCAGAAGGTGCAGCCGTCAACATCTATTCATCACATCAAATGACTCAAAATCACAGATGTTATACTGTCTAGAATGTATATGTGTGGGCCAAGTAATGACACAGTACAAATCACTGTGTAAAAATACTGTATTTTTTATGACACCACCAATGCATGCGTCAAAATGCTGTCGGAAAGGGAAGCGAAAAAACTGAGCTAGTACTGGTGTATCGAGACTTGGAAAACTGAGAATTGAAACCATTTCAAATGTGTATGTTTTTGACAAACACCAGCACAGACTTTGTTTGTAACATCTGAGTTATTGAGAGATCTCCAAATAGGGTATATAAATGTAAACGTTCAAGGAGGCTTCCAAATGTAAAATGTCCTTCAATTATAGGATCAGCCACAAAAAGAGAACAGACAACTTTGTTGTGCAACAGGTTGTGCTAAGCAGAATGATAGCTGTGTAGGATAAATCCGGTGCTGATAAAAATCTGTGATTGCCAGGGTCAGGGCTCACTTAGCAACAGAAGCCTTCTGTCATGCAGCCAGTGTCTTAACTTGTTAGATGAAGCTGCAAGTTGTCCAGAGAGATTCCTTTGTGCCAGGAACATTGTGCCATAAATTGCTTTTATGACAGGCCCCGGTATCACGCCAAGACTGAGCTGGACAGGAGGAGCAGTCGATGCCTTACTTGTCAGACTAATGGCCGACATGTACTTCTTCTCTACTCTCCTTGTGAAGTAGATTTAAAATAGAGAGGCGTAGGTTCCTTTTATTTAGTCGCTTAATGTTCCTCATTAGGAAAATACATAGGGGACTGTTTTAACTGGAACAAGACAGGAATATTTTGTACCTTATTCAAACATTACCCACATGCGAGGGTGAATCTTAAGCAAGCAAAGTGACGAGACATTAAAATTCATCAAGGACTCCCCGCTTACCCGCTCTGGGGTGAATCATCCGAATGGAAATTTTCTCACAGCGATGTGTAATTTGCCGATACTTAAACATTGTAGCCTGCAACTTTCAAATTAAGTCACTGATATATTGTTGTACTTCTGAAATTATAAAAGAGAAGAAAAATTGTCTTGTGTAGTTTCTCATCTTCAATTCAAGTCAAGAATACACTTATTGATTCTCACACATGAATGATCCAAGTAAACATCTATTATTATGCTCCTCTTTCTCTCTCAGTGAGCAGCTGAAGGCACAGCGCCCAGTGACTAACTGCAGTTTTAGGCCAGTACTTTTAGTCAAGGGCAACAACAGAAGTATTGCTAATTCAGGCCCACGCTATAACAATAATGCCCATTGTTTCTGGATGAAAGCTCACTGAAGGACAGCACAGGGAGGGGCCTGGATTTTAACCAGAGGAGCAGGCTTTCTGTGACGTTACTGTGCTGAAAAATCATGTTAAACGTATAGGATGGTGTCCTCTCGGGCCTCTATGCTCAGTATGCTCAGCTGGGGCTGTAGAGAGAGATTAAAAATTTGAGTAGCAAAATGAAATCGCAGGCTTGTCATTTTCATACCTCGTTGTCATGTTCTGGAAACACTCTTGAGTCTACCGCATTTATTGGCAAAGAGCATTTATCACAGTGCAAAGTAGCTTTTCATTTCCCCAGATATAGGAGCGGTGATTCATATTTTAATACTTGTTTCCCTCCACAGCCAAATACATCCCCATGCACTAATTAGATTGGGGATGAATTATTCAGCCTTACCTCCTCAATAAATATGCAGCGAGTGCAGGGTACATGACAGCAGGTGAAGAGGAACTCCAAAACATGCCGTCAAAATATACCAACACAGCCAGACATTCTACAAATCTCTTGTGGATAAAAAAGGTGATTTTGTAGTGTTTTTCAGCACACCAGTGCACCGCTGTTGCACTGCAGCAGATGTCCGGGGTTTTAAAGTCTGAACTCGAAGCTGTGGAAATAGAAATCAGGCCCCCATTAGTATCGATTTTCTGGGGACCACACCAGTGGCTGTCAAAGCTCGTGTTGTCGAGTTTGGCCCCTGCACACCAGTTTAGGGAAGAAATCGAACACATTGCCGACACTGACAGTCACTCTGTGGATTCTACAGTTCTCGACTCTCTGTGGTGTCAGTATATCGACTCAAATCCATCTTAATCTTGAAATCCCACGAGAAAGATTTCCCCATGCAACAGTGATCCAAGGGAATAAGGCTTATAGGCCCACAGGTGTCATTTTTAGTCAAGCCAGAAAAAAAAACAGAGACGCTGTAATAAAAACTGCTGAATCACTCAGTCACTCAACTCAGGAAAGGTGCAGCCATTTTCTGAAATTGTGAATTCAGTGGGTGAATGTTACCTCATTGCATCATGCCCCAGTGTGTGGTACTGCCAGTGAAGACAGTAGGGAATGCTCACTTTGTGTGTTGAGTGAGCTGTCGAAGACTGGCCTTTTAAAGGATTAGATAACCGAGAAATGATAAGTTAGATCTTAACCGCTGTCGAGTGTTGTGATGGTTTTGAGGTTTTAGTGCGGGCTGGTGTGCCCGAAGATTCAACACGTCTGCCCTTCACACACTCCTCTCATGAGTTAATGGAACGTCGGGTAGTCCACAAAACTTTTCTGGAGCCTCGCAGCAAAACAACATAGCAGGATTTTCAACTGAAGTAGATATGGACTTAAAAAACGGTGTTAATAACGTCTTTTCTCATCATATTGGAGTCTCTGTGCTTAGGGAGACTTGGAGTACAACGTATGAGCTGTCTGTTTTAATACTTTTTAAAAGCAGTCCCCATCTTCTTCAGATATCTGGGAGAATGCTGAGACGCTTTTTTATTGTGAAGCTCCAGAAATGTTATGTGAACTAGGAACCTTCACCCAAACTTCCATCAGTATATATTCTCATTTTATAGTGAACTTATCCCGTGTTGTAATGATTTATCACATGTCTTTGCCAGCTTAAAAGGCCAGAAATACTGTGTGTCAGCATTTGGAAAGGCCTTAAGAGGCAGCATTTGTCTACTCTGCGCTATTCACACACTCAACCAAGTTGTATGTATTCAACACTGGAATTGGTAATTAACTGAAAATCTCTCTTTTGTCACATAAAAAGTTAACATAGTCTCAATGTTTCTGTTTGAACCAGGGCAAAATTGTTCCGGGGAAAGAAAGTACACGGGGATTATGACATCAAAGTGGAGCAGGTACGTTTCACCGAGCCACTGATCCCCATTTTAAGTGCTTATGTAAAACAGCATAGACAAAGTTTTAGTACTCTGTCCTCATTTGCTTCTCTAATCATTTACTCCTCAGGCTGAATTCAGCGAGATCAACGTTGTGGCTCACGCCAATGGGACCTGCAACGTTAACATGCAAGTTCTCAGGAGTGGTACCAAGGTTATGAGGTGAGACACACAAACACACACCTACACACATACGTAGGCAGACACGGGAAGCTGGAAAAGAGGGGGAAGATTTATCCTCCACACTGTGTTAATCAATAGGGACTTTGGGTATCTACCTCCAGCGCCGACTGCCTGATTCATCCACATCGCTGTCGACACGTACCACAGCTTGACATCTCGGCCATAATTTTATCTTCTAGGTCATTCAAGCCAGACTTTGTCCTGATTCGTCAGCACGCCTTCAGTATGACCCAGAATGAAGATTTTCGCAACCTGATCATTGGGCTGCAGTACGGAGGCGTCCCAAGCATCAACTCCCTTTCTTCCATCTACAACCTGTGTGACAAACCATGGGCGGTAGGCACTCAGCAGCCAGGGAGAGGGACAGTAATAATGAGCTATTCTGTCTGCATTGAATCTGATCTATTTATTTTTTCTTCCCTTTTTTTCGTTTCCAGTTTGCCCAACTTATCAACACCCACAGGAAGCTGGGTGCTGAGAAGTTCCCTCTTATCGAGCAGACCTTTTACCCAAACTACAAGGAGATGGTGAGAACCTATTATGCTCCACTTTCAGCTGCATCCTCAGATAACTATGGAATTGATCAAAAACATTGGCAAATGATGATGAAAGGCAATGAATGCTTCGAAAAACCAGAGGCAATACAGGCAATCCAAATATAGGAAAATGTATAGAACAAGAAGGAATTTATTAAAAAGCCTTTGGTTAAATCATTAACAGGCCAATCATTAAAATAACCTCAATTAAACATGCAATCACATGACCCACTATAATATCTCACCAGTTGAAACGGTAAACAATTGAGCAAATAATAAGAGTTGAGATTACATTGAAGTGTACCTGCGCACAACATGCAGAAAACAGACACCCATATAAATAAAAAAAGGCTATGAAAAGGGGATCCTATACAGAAAACATGTCAAATCTATATCCTTGCTGAGACCAGGATGCTTTGACATCCAGTCAATGAATCCAAAAAGCTTCACTCAGGTTAAGTTTCCATATTCTGTCCCCTCCCCTGACTGTAGGTTTGATTGCACTCAATTCCCTCTCATTAATTCTCTCTTTTTTTTTTTTTTTACTTTAGGTCAGCATGCCATCATTCCCTGTTGTTGTGAAGATTGGACATGCCCACTCTGGAATCGGAAAGGTATAGAGGTTTCATTTCTTGCAGTAATTTTAAAGATTGAATGATTTTGCTTTGCTGTATTTCTGGCTTTTGTTGTGCTTTAGACGTGTTGAATATACAGTATATGTTGATCATTTACGCAATTGGAATATTATCAAAAATCATCAGGTATTTGGCTGCATCTGTGTTGTTGCTTTGATGGCTTTTTTTAATCCTGGGAGTTTCCTCGATCTGTCTCACATGTCTGGTTATTTTTTTTGCGTACAGGTGAAGGTGGACAATCACAGTAAGTTCCAGGACATAGCCAGTGTCGTGGCTCTCACCCAGACGTACACCACCACCGAACCTCTCATCGACTCCAAGTACGACATCAGGATCCAGAAGATTGGCATTGACTACAAAGCGTACATGTATGTATAAACACACTTTTATTACATTATCTTTATAAGTAAACGAGAAACAAAACTGACATATGTATTTTTTGTGCTTTACACACTCCAGGAGAACGTCTATATCTGGGAACTGGAAGACCAATACTGGCTCAGCTATGCTCGAACAGGTGGCCATGACTGACAGGTGAGTGTTAAATAAGTGTCATGCATTCTGTCATGTGGATTGCTAGCAAGCACCTGCAGCTGTGTTTAACCACCTGCGTCATACATTGTAACGTGTTTTGTAGAAGTGATAACGGGACTGTGGCGTTTCATTCTGCTGTCATTTGCGCTGAGACGTGTTGATTGTCTTCTTTAGGTACAAGATTTGGGTCGACACCTGCTCAGAGATTTTCGGGGGTCTGGATATTTGTGCAGTCAAAGCTATCCATGGGAAAGATGGCAAAGACTACATCACAGAGGTAGGGGGAATATAATTAGGTTGAACACTAATAAAAATGACCTTTCTGGAACATGTTGAGCTTTAGAAATGTCGCTTTCAGGTCAAATATTTCCGTGTATTTTATAACTACAAGGTTTTCATAAGGCACTACTCAGTGGTGACATCCTCTATCTCTGCTATCCTCCTTGTTGCGCAGGTGGTGGGGTCTGCCATGCCCCTGGTAGGGGAACACCAGGCCGAGGACAGGCAGCTCATTGCTGACATGGTGCTGGTACAAATGAACCAGGCAGCAGAAAACGAAGCTAATGCTCCCCAGAGACCCACTACCATTCAGCCATCCCAGGTATGATAACAAACAAACATAGAGATTGGAAACAGAAGGCTTGAGTCAATTTAGTAATACCGTTAAAGGGACAATTTGTAGCTATTTACTTGTCTTAATCGCTTTTTATTGGCCATATGTGAGAGGATTGTAACGTGACTATTGCTGTCTTTCTCGGTTGCCTATACGAGCCTGTTGATGATTTGTTTAACCTGTTTAATCCTGACGAACTCTGTATAGGGCTTTTGATTTTCTGCAACAGTACACAGGGTGTGAATTTAGGCACTTTCTGGAGTGCCTCATCTCAGTGCCTCTCTCCAATCCGCTAACAGAGCACAACATTAGCTAATATTAGTTTAGAAAGTGGAGTCTGCAAGCATAAACCAACAACCGGCTTCCAGCACAATAACAGAAGTTCTACGGAGCCCCTATTTATTAAAAGTAATCTATAGTATGCTATTTTTTAGATCTCAGTGCAAGAAAACATAGTTGTTGCTGTATGAGTAAGTGATTTATCTGTCTTTTCAGGGAACTGGCCAGAAGGGAGAGATTGTTGGCGAACCCACTAAAAACGGTGCCGGGCGCCCGCCTCAAGGTTGTCTGCAGTACATCCTCGACTGTAATGGCGTTGCAGTGGGTCCAAAACCAGTCCAGGCCAACTGAGTCACTCAGGAGAAAGGGATGAAATCTCAGCGTCCAGATAACAATGACGTACCTTAGCCGAACACAAGCGCAGACGTGTGTGTGGGTGAATGCTGATAGCTGGAGTCAGATCTTGGTGACGTGAGCTCGGTCCCGCCGAGCGCTGGCCTGGACTGTGTTTTTAACTCTATGCAGTGTCAAAATGTACTGTCTACTCGTTGACCTGTTGATTTGTGTGCTTGTAGAGGTCACCTATGTTTCAGTAGCTGTGGTATTTTCTTTGGGGCTGTTGTTGATGATGTAAAAAGCAGATTGTGCCTACACAAAGTTCAGTGCTGCTGTGTGCTACCTGTTTGACCCAGCAATGATTCTTTTATTTCCCCCCTGAACCCCTCCTCTGTTTTCTACTTTGGTGTGTACCTTTAGATATTGTTCAAACTGTGGACTATCGTGCAGTTTGAAGTTTTGTGTGTATCTCAATATGTATACAGTACGTGAGTGTGTGTGTGGCTGTAGTGGTGATTATTTTCATACTAATACTAATAGATATTTATTTTTGTTTTGCATGATTGATACAAAGGCAGGTGCAAGTCAGTTATTAATGTCTGATCAAGTGGGATGTTCGCGCAACATCGCTGTTTTACCCAAGCTGTGTTCCCTGTGAGTCATGCATTGTGAATGTGTCATAAGAAATGCATATTATATAAGTTCTACAGGATACATGTGTTCATTACCAGACATGCATTAACTCAGTGAGCGTGACAGCGCACACTCCTGCATACGCGTACAATAGAAACAAACAGTGTGTGGCCTTTTTATAAAGTTATTTTTTTCATCAATAGCATCACTATTAAAGAGATTATATAGAGTGAGTTTAGGATACAACACATAATAAATATTAAGATTAGTCAAAGATATATTAAAGATTTTACTACGTAGGATGTTGTGCACATACACAACTTAAATATATTTGTATCATTTTGAACCAAAGAAAAAATTCTTTACTTTGAATCAGTCTTTGCACTCCAGGAACCCACAATGTAAATATCAGTGAGGGGACTGTTAATCCTGCAGTTTGTCACACGGAGGGTGTAATTTCATCAGAGAGCAGCGTTCCAAGGCCGTGCTTATGCTTTCAAATAGCCTGCTGTAAATCACACGGCCATGGACGGATGCTGCCTTCACAGCGTTGTTTTCCTTTTTGCCTTTGGTTGTGCTGAAGCAGGCGTTACTGCTGATAAGGAAAAAGGTGCATAATGTATGATCTGCCGCGAAAACGCCAGATATAAAGTCTCCCCAGTTGCCCTCATGCTGGATATATCGGCTATCGTGGCGGTGTTGCCATGACAACAATACAAGTGGTCTGAGGTTTTAGTGCGGGCTGGTGTGCCCGTGTTACTGCCAGACAAAGATTCAACACGTCTGCCCTTCACACACTCCTCCATTGAGTTGATGGAAAGTGCAATACACTTTTTACTCAATAATATGTTTATTTTGAAATCAGATCTTCCATCTAATTGATTCCAAAAGCTATAGTCATCCACACGTTGAATTGTTTTTTTTTTTACACAAATGTCACAATCACTCGGTTGTTGTCCAGCGGCTTTTGTGGAGGCCATTTCATATATATTAAATACCCTAAATGGTGAAACAGCTAAAAAGCAACCAAATCAACTGTAAAAAGAAATCTGTACCGTTTTCCAACAATCTTGTTTGTTACCGTAGTATAAAGTCTGTTTAGCGAGCTCTGTGTGTAATTCTTTTTCCGAGTTGTATTAAGTGCCATTGTATCTGTGAGCGTATCCTTGTTAAAAGCCATGCCTGAGGCTTTATGAATGTGTTGTTCTGTTTAATAGGAAATATGCCATGGCATTGATTTCCAAGGGAGGAACATGCAGAGATACAACAAGTGCATGGACGGGCCTTGATTCAGTGATCGTGATAGAATATTTAAGAGGTTCTAACTGTTTTTTGGCCATCGTGTTGAGGTGAAACTACTATCTTCAGACCTGCAGAACTGTCACGAGTATGGGCCAAGGTAGTAACTTGCTGAATATATGTACTTTTAAAAACCGGTGTTGGACTGTTTAAATCAAGATCAGAATCCAATATATTGTGGAAAAAGAATCCTTTCTGGATATTTCCCCTATGTCACTGGCAATAAAGCTTCCTTTGCAATATTTGTTTGGTCTGTGTCCTCGTATTTGTTACGCTGTGGGTATTACAAATTTATTAAGGCAACAACATTGCAAGTTTGACCAAAGTGAAGTGAGGAGTTCGGGTGCTGGGCTTTGCTTCCAATGCATGAAGTGACGCCTGTATTGTGATAATATCCCCTCTGCTTTGTTTGTGCCTTTACTGTGCCTGTCTGTCTTATGTGTTAACAGTGTGGGATTACTGTATTTGTTTTAAATTAGTTCATCAACAAACCAGTCATCTGTGAGAACATGAAAGACTACATGGGAATATCACATTTGAAACCTTTATAAATAAATTGTGTAATAACAAGCTGAAATTAGACGGCAGAGGATTTCTTTGAATAAGCTCTAAAGTAGCTCTAAAGCACAGAGACATCCACAGCTGCTGTAAGAATCAATAGTAAATTCAACTCAGTTGAGATTTCACTCTCACGCCAGGTGGCCACTTGATACAGTACACCTGTGACATCTAATGAAATTCAAGGCAACACTTCCGCCATAAATCCACCTTGACAACACTTGTGATGGTCAGTTTCTGGTGGAATTGTCGGAAATGTACAGAAGCCCCGAGACACAAGTCACATTTTCTAAGTCTGATCAAAAATGTTTTCTCCTGTTTTTATGACATAAAAGCAGGTGAAAGAAAACAGCCAGGATAATCTGTATAAAGTTTTTATGTATGTGAAACAGGTGGGGGAAAATAAGTTCTGCTTGGATCATTTGCCGAAACCTTTCATCCACCTGTTTCCACCCATGGAGGCCCTCAGATCAGTTTTCTAAGTCAGATGTTAACTGTTTTCTCTCTGAATTTCTGGAGGAAAAAACTGAGTAATTTTTTTTTTCTCTTTATGTTTTTCCACATGTTTTCACAGATGGAAAAACTAGGTTAAGGAACTTACAAAGATTATTCTGGCCAAACTTCTTTCCACCAGTTCTCAAGTCACAAAACACAGCAGAGAAAACCATTTAGATCAATCTTTTTTATTTTTTTTTGACCCATCAGATATGGGAAATCATTTCTTTTTCTCACTTGCCTCTCAGGGCTTTCATGCAAAAGTCTACATTCAATTGTGGTTGGGCATGTTGAAAATTAAACTGAGCTGAAACGAGAGATGTTCCTAATTCTTCATCATACATGAAGGTGGCAGAATATTTCGGTTGATTCAGAACTAACATCATAGGCATCGTAAAATAATCCGTGTTGTTTGTCAGCTGTTGACTTGGATTACATTAAATCAACCGATAAAGTGAGTCCTATAGATCCTGACTCACTCTGAACATACAAAGTCATGATTCCCTTGTCTTACAGCAGATCCTCGTCCCCGATCAATGCCTTTGGTCTGAGAGACACATCTACACCGCCAGTGACGACACAGTGAACCGCTGAGACCGTCAGCTCTTCGGGGAAGTCCTTCAGAAGTCTGTTAACTGAATAAAGAAGCTTTGTCGTCAACCTGTAGCATTCCACATATTCTCCCTGTGTTTTTGCATAGAGACTGCTATGATGTAAAATAGCTGTTCTGTCAATGAAACATTGAAACAATGAACATCTTTGAAATTAGATGTAGCCATCTATTATGAGTATTTTGGCTTATGATCTTATTTCGTTGCTAGAGATGTCCTTTTTAGTTGTGTATTTTCTGATATCAGTGAGCAATGATCATTAATACAGACGTAAAGTTATTTTCACCTCCTGACCTAAACTGTGGCTATAGTGATCGTAATGAGTAAATTCTGTGCACTGAATGGTGGTTGTTGTGAGTATTCTTTGCTTCTAACAGTGTCTATTTAAGACTCAGAGGGAGAATTCACTGAACCTCGACTACGAGTTGAAACCGAAGAGCTGCAGATGCCTGCGAGCGTTTGAGTAGTGACTGTGAACGGCTTCTCTGGTGATCTGAAGCCAAAGTTCACAGATGAGATTAAGCAGAACACGATGTCCTGGAAGGAAGTTAAATTTGATTAACTTTTCCTCCAAATATGGGCTGTTTGATAGACACACTTTATATTACATTACCAGTTAATGTTTCATAATACCTGCCTCCCTGACATTAAGGTGAGTCTACATCACTGGGCACATTCAGAACTGATCAGAGTTTATTAATCATTCATCTTGATTGTTCTCCTGATTGCTACTCCATCATATTGAATGTGATCTCACAAAATTAGGAGAGGTGCTCGGAGACTTTATGATGACACTATTTGTTCAGTTTTATTGCTTTGTACTTTCCTTCCTTTCTACTTAACAGCTAATTGGTGTCAACAGCCCTCCGTCCCAGTGGAACTTTCTTCTTCTTCACCTTCACCTTGGAGACTCTGTGCAGAAACCAAACACTTCACACTTCTCTGCTTGTCCTCTGCTTTTACGCTAATTTACCTGAATTATTGTGGTACACACCTTGTAAAACATGCATGCATTTATTACAATGTTATTATTTATTAATATCATACATGGTATTTAAACAATCCTTGTTCTTGCGCTGTTTTGGTGTTTTTGAACCCTATTCTTTTTTTATAAGCAATACATACATATGGTCTGTACTAGTCTGTTAATCCTCCAGACATGTATTAAGACACTCAGTTTGTGTCTGATGTATTTTTTTTTCACACAAACAAGTAAATCTATTGTTGCTTCCACATTTAAAAAGTTGAGCCGCTGGACACAAGATGTCTCCTGCTTCAATGAAAAGTCCATTCTCAGTGTACAGTAATGTGCACTTGAGGCTTTATTTTTCAACACTGGCTTAAGTCACATACTGGACCATAATTGGCAAACAAATTGGTTGTGATGTCATGAAGTCATTCTCGTACACAGAAGAGTTACATTCAGTCCTGAGGTGACTTCTTCTAGTGATGCTTTAAGGTGAGTAAAACACACTTTGATATTGTGTATTATTTAACTTTGTATTGACCTTTTGAACCATAGTGCACACAGCCATTTAAAAATATAATCTGACAACCTCAATGTTTCCATGATTTCCTGATGTGATCCCTTGTTGTGCTCATCTTCTTGTTATGCATGCCAGTATTGACTAATCAGAAGTTTGCCAGCAGACATCAGCACTGGCACACTGTCTGCCTACTAATAGCCCAATATTAATGACATGGCTGCAGAGGCCCTTCTGAGCTTGCTGAGAAGCCTCATATCCAGACTTTCACATCTGCTGTTTGTCTTGGAACAGCAGATTCATCTCTTTGCGTAAGCAAACATCTCCCACAGATCAAAATGTGCTTTTCACTGTGTTATTTGTAAGGCTTCCAGATGGTACTGATGTTTTTCCTCTCTCGTAAAAAAAACACGCTGACCTGGCCCGGTGGTGGTAAAAGCCACCAGAGGAGTGACACCGTGGGCCCTGGAGCTCCAGCTGAGGAGCTTCCGTCTAGACTCGTCCCGGCCGTCTGGAAAGCTGCTGCACAACAAGAACAACTCGTGCCCTGTGGGCGGACACTGCACTGACCATCTGCTGGAGAACAGAACAGTGGAGGAGAGGTGCTTCCATCCCATAACGGAGAGTGTCACAGAGTGGTGTGATACACAAGGACATTATTGAATATCATGTTATGTGCTACATTATTATTGAAAACACAACACGACATTTCTTTTCCCTAATACTCGCTGAATACATTAAAATGGAAATAATAAAAAAAAACATTAACATTGGTGTTTTATATGTACTGTAGACAATCCAGTAGACACTCAGAGCTTCCTGTTGCCATCTGGTGGTGGTTTTGAGGCACACAGGCAGAATCTGTGTTATGATGGTTACGCAATGAGCCACTTTGGCTGCATGAGTGAGCCATCACTTTGTCCTAGAGTTGAATCGACCATTGAAATGAAAATAACAACACACACACTTTCTGAGCAAAACACTTTTCTCACGTACAAGTGTAGGCTGCTGGATAAAGATGAAGGCCTTACATTACAGGCCCGTTAGAAAATAACACTCATGAATATCAAATTGAAGGGTTTTATTGCCAGATAGACTTGGAGGCCATTATAGAGAGAGGCTGTCTTGGCAGCTACTATTAAAATGATCTAAGGGCTTTTATTATATAATAGTGCACCACATCTGGAGGTTGTTTGTCATAATGCATTAGTTTAATATAGAGAAATATGTCCTTCCTTTTTAGACTCCATCGCCTTCAGGGTTTTGTCCTGTCCAGTCCAGTGAGAGAAACCCTCTGCCTCTGAACACATTTACAATTGCTGTACATTATATTTCTTATCAACTACATTCCAGAGACTAGACTAGAACAGCACGCAGTAGAGTGCGTACCTCTGCCAAGGCCCAAGCAGTCCGCTTTTGTACTGACTTATAGATACCAGCCACCTAAATACACCTGATTTTTTTTGTCATAGAGATCCATGCATGATTCCCTGAGAGATTAACAAAATGTCCCAGAAAATCTCCTATCTCACAATGTTGTGAAAAGTGAGAGAAAATCCCCGCATCTGTCCCTCTATCTGGATCCAACAGTTAATGGGGTCCATCCTGGGCCAAAGCCTATCCTCCATTCAAGTTTCATGGAAATCCGTCTGCTACCAAAATAAAACAAATAAAAAAATTGACTCAATAGACTCCTTTTCAAAAGCGGGTGCCTACATTACCCACAATGCAACTTAGCCACTGAGTGACATCCCTGGAGACAACTAATCAGACTACATGCAGCTTCCTCTGGAGCCACAAAGGCTTTATATGCAGTAGAACTCCCTAAGACTTGTAAACTAAAATGGGTGGAGTTGCCCTTTAATCACCTCATTCCCCCCCTTTCTTGTTGGGAACCATATGACCAAACCACCAACCTGTATAGGAAGTAGTTTAAACAGCTCCACCTTAATAAATTCTTCTTTAGAATTAATACTTTTTTATACTACAACTACTGCTGTGAGGGAATTTAATGTAGGACTTTAACTTGTAATGGGTCATTTTCACACTGCTGTATTTATATTTTTATTCAAAGATCAGAAATCCATAATTGATGATCATGCAGGTCTTTTGTGCTGAGGGCTGATACACATCACAGACTAACACCCACTAGATGGAGCTGTTGTCAGCCAGGTATTTAGGACATTTGTGCACTGCTGGTTTCACTTTGGCAGCCTGTGTGGCTCTCAGGAAGCAGAAATAGAACAGATAAACACATTTTACAACAGAACTGTTGTAAAAATAGACGCCCAGCGGTCAGTTGATGTCTTATTGTGTTGCCCCACTGCTGTTGACGTGAGGCTTACTTCACCCTGCGATCGGCCTTTTTTGAGATGTGATGCAAATGAGATGAAGATCTCAAAAAGCCTCCATCATGTTTCTTACTGGGGTGGTAAAACATTAAAAATACACACTTATACCCATATTTAGCTCACAGCAAGTGTTCCTATTTACTATCAATAAGCACTTGGGACTCAACCAAGTCAAGCAGCCCTGCCCAGCAGGAACTGCACACTGGACGTTTACACTAAAACAAAATACAACTGTCCTCTCTTTCCACCACATGTCCCTCCCTAGCCGAATGACTGTTGTTCCACTGAGCTTGCCAGTGGCAGTGCAGTGCACAGGGGCATCAGCCAATGGAGGAATCCCCTGGTGGCGTGTCTGGACTGGATCCCCCGTGAGGTTACACCACGTTGCCACTGCTACAGCAAACATTACACCCTGCCACAAAGTCTCACACATGCGTGGGATTTTACGGTGTTTGTGAACAAGAAGAGAAAGCAGTGTAATCTGATGTCAACCGGCCACATCACCTGCATTTAAAATCAAGCTGAAGCTATCTTTGTCGTCATCAACAACAATCAACGCAACATACTGCAAGTTCAAAAGTAAGAAAAAAAAAAACATCTTTGGCAAAGAAATTTAACTTAATTTTTATTAAAATATTGAATAGACAACTTTCTCACCAAGTTCACAATAAAACGTTTACCCTCCTGAAAGAGACATGATAAACAAGTACAAATTAGTTTCCAAATCATTTTAAATATTTAAGACAACCACCAAATGTCCAGCTCATGATAACCTACCCACAGTGAAGACTGATAAGAATGTGTTTGTGTATCTACAGATCAGTTTTCTCAGAGCTGTGAAACTCGATCTGTCGACTGTTGAAACATAACCACTGCTTTTGCTAAAATGTGCAAATTCAATTCTTCCATCCTCACCCCCCCACACTCGCTGTCTGACTGTCATCAATTCCTCCAAAATGACCCAAAAAAATAAAGACAGTTAAAAGAAGTCAAAGACAACAACATCAAAAAAAAAAAGAAGACAACAATTTCCCATATCTACTCCAACATCATTTAAGACAATGAAAAATCAACTACTACTGTGCAACTAAATGGACTACATCCAACGGCTTTTGTTTGTGATAACAAGAGGTGAATTGTGCGGGATCTCTGTCCAGGCTTCGTTTTCCTCTTAAGGCAGGTAAGCTTTAAAGGTCCTCTTCATCACGGCGAGCAGATAGAAGGGCTGTGCTTCACGTCACCGAACCCGAATCAAGAGAGACGCATCCGTCTTCCTCTTGAGCTTCCTTCAGTGTCCATTTATCGTCGTCTTAGGTAGGTGTGCGTGCATGTATTTAAAATGTTTACCACCGTGGAGCCTCTGCATACTTCTTAATACGTGCAGCGATAAGCAAGGCACCACCTCTTCATGTGTGCATCCCACTGCAATCCATCATCACTCACTCCCTTCCATAGTAAATCGCACTTCTCTCCGCACTTCCCTCTCTCCTCTTTTCCTCACACATTGTATTGATTAGCAAAAGGTTTATGTATTGATTGCATGTATATTTTTTTTTTTAGGTTTATATTGTACGCAGAGGGAATTTGGACATACTGAGCATTAGGATTATTTTGGATATTTCGAAGAGGAGGAGGAGGAGGAGGGGCAGTGCTGTCTGAGCATCTAGAAAACAGGCAGTCTGGTGGAGGTCAGAGTACAGGCATTGATATCCTCAGTGTGCGAGGCTCTGTGCAGGGACGGTTCTGAGGCACTGCGGTTTATCTTAGGGAGGGCATGCTGGAGAAGCTCAATGGAGGACAGGATCTGACAAAAAGAGAAAAAAAGGTTCAGAATACTAAAGCAAGATTGAAGTACAGTTTGAAGTCTGCAATTACAGAGAGAGTGGCTCACCTGCGGGAAGAGCGGCCTCTCATCCTTGGATTTCTTGATGCAGTCGGCCACCAACCTTTTCATGGCTTTGGGGCAGTTCTTGTAGAGCTTGCTGAGGTCAGGGGACAAATAGCCTCTTCCCACCATGAAGATAATCTGAGAGGAGGGAGTCACAGACAGACAGAAGATGAGACTGAGGCAGTGTGTAGAACACTGATGCAAGTCAGTGCGACAGTAAGAGACGCCCCGTCAATCCTCATGCAGCCAGTGGGTCGAAGGCATCTGAAGTACATCGCCGGAGCTACAGTGAAGGCCTGAGTGCATGATGCTGCAGAGATAGCAGAAGATAGCAAAGACGATAGCAGTACACCATGTACTCGCCAGCTCAGCTGAGTGCAAAGTCATCCTACAGTAGCGCTGTGGGATATGACAATGCAAAAACCGGCTATCATTTCGTTTAATGCTTCATCGTTCGTTCCACTGTGCTGCAGGTCAAACATTTCACAGCAATATGTTTTTGTCATTTGGAAAAAGACTTTGCATTCTTCCTTGCATGATGACAACACCAATAAACATGGAGGAGGTTAAAACGTGGGTAATTCCACACAGGAAATAAAATGTGGAGCTCTTACCTTAAAAAAAAAAAAAGGAAAAAAAAAAAGTCTGACACAAACCAGAAACTCATACTTTGCAAATGATGCCGCACAACAGACTCCACCAATGACCTCCTTTAGGCCTTTTATGTAAGAATCAAAGAGTACAGTGAGAGTCTATGAATATGAGCCACTAAAGTACAATCTAGTGCTCAAAACAAACCCCACATTCAGATGTTGCAAGAGTGAGAAATATGCCTCACTATATGCAAATAACATATATATACACATATATATAAAGTCAGCTATATCAGCATGAGGTTTTGGTCATATGGCCTTATTCTAGGGTATGTTTTGTACAGCAACTTTAGCCACATTTGAGTACAGCCACACTATGCTGAACAAGGAGCCAGACACGATCCAGACCAGGTCTTTTGGCCTGCGGGATGACGAAAAGAAAAAAACCACACATATGCCCACCAAGGCACCCCTTTTCTCACACATGAACAGGGTTGTGTTACACGGTCTAAAATTAGGCCAGTGGCTCCAGGGTGCCTGCGTCTCATCCACGGTGGGCCTTAGGCCAGCACCGCAACCCCCTTCAGACAGTGACCCAGTGTCTTTCCACCACCTTCTGGCCTGGGCTCGCAGCCTGACACCGGCACTTAGGCGAGGAGCTTAGACACACAAAATCCAACAATGTAGCAAAACAAGGTAGCAACCCTGAAGGTTTGCAAATGTATTTTGCTAAACAAAAACAAATAGTGTGTGTGGAGGTCAAGTGATTATAGCATCACCGGGGTTTTGGGTTATGTAGTATTTAAGGTTGAAGTGTGAAATATTTCAGTCTCTTCACTGCTGTCTGGTCAAATTCCAGTGCTTTATAATTGATTTCAACGCACGCACGCACGCACGCACGCACGCACGCACGCACGCACGCACGCACGCACAGACAGACAGAATTTCGTCCATTTGTTTGGTACACTGAAATATTTCAGGACACACGAAACGGCACAGAAACTTTGCGCATCCAATGCCTCCGTTACCACAGGCACATCTCTATGATCTTCGCATATTTGTTCCGCCCTCCACACGTTTCATACCCAACCCAGAGTGTTTCAGAGGCGAAGCATTATGCCTGCAGGCCATTGTTGACATGCTTAGATTGTGTTTATTTTGTCATTTTTTCCTTCATATTTGTAGTTTAATTGTTTCATTTTGTGTTAATTATTATTGTCTAATCATTATGCTGTAGATCTAGAGTCTGCACAGGGCGTTTTACTTTGACAATTAACTGAATGCTCCATTTTGTTCATGTGTGTGCCTTCCTGCCAGACTCGATCTCCCCTGTGCAGCTTGATGCTGCTTCTTTCTGAAACATGCTTTGGTGCACCTAATAAAACCACGAGCATCATCTAAAAAGGGTGCCATCAGTTCCGGTGGCTATGTTGCAGCCTGAATGCGACACAGATGTGGGGGTCATTGTCACCAATTTGCATCGCTGTAACACTATTGTCACCTGCTAAACATTACATGTGTAGATGAAGAGTGTTTACCTGATCTCTGTTTGCTGTCTGGGAGTATGGGAGCTCTCCCGTCATGAGTTCAAAGAGAACAATTCCATAGGAATAGACATCAGACTGGAAGCTGTAGGGGTTGTTATCCTGCATCCGGATAACCTCAGGAGCCTTTGGACATCCAGACACGAAAAAACCCCAAAACAAATGAATTCAGTTTTCTTTCATTTCACTTTAGTTGTCTTATTGCTTTGGTGAAATCAAAGCTGTGCTACTGACCATCCAGAGAATGGATCCAGAAGGCTGCTCCACCTGATGCGAGCCGCTCCATCTGGCCTTCACTGTAGCGAGCCCAAAGTCCCCTATTTTGACCGTTAGACCTTCATGCAAAAAGATGTCTATGCTGCGGTCAAGGAAACACAGATCCTGAGCAGTGTGAGGATTATAGTGCTGTTATCTTTCACACAAAATGCAAACTGAAATTGCAGGTAGAAAAGGATACTGTTGGACTTCATGTCCCGATGGATGATGTTTTTCGCATGGAGATAGCTAAGAAAGAAGAAAAAAAAAAAAATTAGATGACGTCTTGGTTGTTTTTAATTTGGTTTGCCAGAAAAATGCAATTCTTCTGGACTTACTCCATGCCCTGAGCTGTCTGCCTGGCAATGTCTATGAGCTGGATTATCTTGAAGTTTGTCTCCAGGACGTGAATATGTTTGTAGAGGCTGCTGCCCTCACACCACTGGGTCACAATGGCCAAGTTGTCCTTTGTCATATAGCCCATGAACAACAGGATGTTGACATGTCGTGTTTTCCTGCGACCAGAGGCAAAGGGGAAGAGGAAATCACCCAAACAAAGATAAGATAAATGTTGCAAATTGTTGAATTCTTTGCACACCATCTTCATTGCAACTGTCAAAACAGCTGAAAACCCGAGCTGATAAAAAGCTCAAATAACACTGCATCCGTGTAATTTCTTACCTCAGTACTGCCACTTCGTTTCTGAATGCCTGGAACTGCTCTGGTGTGGGATCAGTCACCTTTAAAATCTTCACTGCTACATCACCTACAACAAATATACTCTGCTTAGTTAAAACTAACTGCAAGTTCAAACGCAAAAAAAAAAGGGAAGTCCCACATGCACACTGATCTGATTTTTTTCCATCCATGATGTACGTCAAGTGACTCTTTTCAAACTGCAGTGTGAAAATATGTGAAAAGGTGCTAGTGGTTACACCTGAAATGTGCCGTGCCCTGTCCGTAATGCATTCCTACCATGCCATTTCCCTTTGTATACAGTTCCAAAGGAGCCAGAACCGATGCGGGAGTTCAGATAGACCTCACTGGCCTCGATCTCCCAGTAGTAACTAGAGTCCCGCTTGTCCCTCGGCCTCTGCGTGAACAGAAATCAGAAAGGGTTCAACTAGTGTGAGACACAAACTAAACAAACAGTTATCATAAACCAGTATTTACTCTATTACAATCAGGAATGGAACGGGGACTAGAGTATTTCAATCAGGCAAAAATTAGTCCATTTGTGTAAAAATATAACCAGATAAAAAGTCAAAAGTATTATCGAAAATTAACTGCTAAATATGTTCTGCTAATACAAATTCTCCACAGTAAAAGTTATTGTCATCTAGTTATTAAAAAAAGCTTCTTCTCTGCTGCAGCTGCTGACTTTTCTTTTGTGCCAAAAGCAAAATGACTGATTTTGAAACGCAGCTTTTTATAGAAACAACAGTGAAGTTATGCGTTAACTCCCCCCCATACATACAAGACAAGACGTACAACTTACAATTTTATTTTTCTCCTGAGTGTTGAAGGACGTGGCCCTCTCTCGCTGGGCAGGTGCAGGGACTCTGGACTGGGACCAGCCTGTAGGACTCTGGCTGGGGGAACTCCCTGCTTCAGGAATACAGAGAAGCAAGCACATCAGGATGGAAGACTTTGGCTGTGTCCACAACCAAATCACAACAGTGGACTATATTGTGTGTCAGATGGGAAAACTTAAATTTCTAGGATGTCACTAAATGGCACATGAAAGTTCTAACTTGACATTAAGCCAACACTAAAGAAAGGCAAACTTGGACTACACTACGTGATGAGTATTGAGCAATAGCGAGTTTATCCCAAATCTCCTCCCTCATGCTTCCCCTTGCGTAAGCTTCACCTTCTAAAATTAGAGTTGTGATAGACAATTTTAAAATAAACAGGAAATGTCACATCTGATGATGTTCAAATGAACAGAAGTTGTCGGTGTAATCAAAAAAATGTCTTGAGCTTGATGACATTGGCCCATCACATGAATATAAGTCATGCAATATCACACTGTACTGCTTAGCTTGTATATTTCATATCTTAGTAGAATACAACATCAGATGATGTGATGAGCAATTTTCAGTTTGGAAAGGAGCCGTTCATTCGTTTTAAATTAATGCACAATCAAAAGCGGCAGATTTGTGGCGAGTGTTGCAGGAGGAGGTGTGGTGACATGTCACTGACTGAGAGCAGATTGAGGACTCACCCGAGTCATTATCACGCATTGCATCCTGGAGAGACAAGAACACACAGAACAATTCTGTTCAGCGTGTTTCAAACAGTAAACCACCCGCTGTGCTGTCACACATGTTTTGACTTCAACACCAAGATGTGAGTGCAGATAGCCTGTTTGCAATGCATGACATTCAGACCGCACACAAGACACTCTGCTTTCTGACCTTCTCTGGACTCTCTGATGAGGCCTCAACATAAGACTGGGAGAAGTGCACAATACCTACTTTCCTCTTCAGCCAGAATCTATGGCACCAGGAGCTGGGGAAGGTATTCAGGCAGTCTAGCTACTCCCCAGCAGGTTACAATACAACAAGCCAGTGAGGAAAAAAGGAGGGGAAAGGGACACAGTAAAGAAAAGTGAGGAAGGATGGATGATAAGAGTGATGTGCAGGTTTCTACCTGGACACAGTGAAATGAAAATACTCTACAAAGCATGCAAAACTAGTGGGCTGATTATGCAAGAATAGTGGCAGTGAAAAGCAGGAACTGAACAGGAGGAAGTCAAGTGTCTCACATTTTAAAAACACTAAAAAAAGAGAAACAAACAGGCTCAACCCTGTCCAGGTGGATTATTTGAGACAGAGGTAGATTAAGAGGTAGATAAAAAGCAAGGCAAGGATAGTTTGGATGCCTAAGATGTATGTAGGAGGGTAAGATCACTCTCAGGCAGGAGATATTTTACGGAGTGGCTTCAACCTACAAGAGCACCCAAGGGGCCTACATATGGTGTGTAGTTACCTCAATCATGCTGCTGTCTACAGGCAGGGTGGTGCTAACCATGTGGACGTTGGGCGTGGAAGTGGAGCGCTGCCTCTGGGAGAGACCGCCCCCTGTGGGTGTGTAGGGCGTGGTGTAGTTGAAGGCGTGAGGGGTGGAATATCGATGGGCCGAGCTGAGAAGGTGCGAAAAAGGATCAAATATTGAGTGAGGCAGAACAGCTACTGTTTGACAACACGGCTGACATTTGACAGAACATTCAGCGACTTCTTTAAAAATTAACCGTCGTGGGTGTGGTGGTGGTCGGTGCAGGAGCCTTCTGGTTTCATTTCTGTCATTTTCTCTCACTTTCTCATTCAAGCGCGGTTTAATCACGCTGTGTCTTCAACAAACTGCTGCGACACGTCCAAAATCAATGAGAAGCAAGAAAGTACAACTGAAAAACGGCACGGTGAGGAAGTAGTTATTGGTTAATGTTGTTGTGGGCTTCCTCTTATCCCTTTTTTGGCATACTTGACACTGTAGAGGTATTTTTGCCCTCGGTGTTTGCCAAGATCAGTTCTGGCTCAGATGGGGAGTACAAAGCTCACCAGCCAAATATGATAATCTGCAAACAATCCAAATGTTGGTCTGACTTGTGATGTTTGCTTTAGAAAGTACATGCTAAAATTGTATTATGTTAAAATATCCAAACACATTACCAAGAACATGGTTTATGTTTATGAACAAAACTTTATATGGAGTCAAAGTTCTTGGTATACCTCCTGTCACTGGATACAACTGTACTGTACTCTAGCAGCTGGTTTAAATGGGGACAGTTGAACTCCAGCTGTGTGACGTATATAAACAGAGATCATATTAAATCACTCTTATGACCATAGATTACACGCCTTGAAAATAATTCCCCTTTTGGCAATCGGAAACTTCATTTCAAAAGAGTATTTTGAGATTGCTCTGCATGGAACAACTTAATACTTTGAGAGTGCTAATTTGGCAGCTCAGAGTGCTTTTTTAACCATTTTAAGCAGCCCCGAAACAACAGGCTCTTTTCACGCCTCTCATTACATCAGCCTTCTGGACTGGTAAGCCCCCATAAAGCTGAGGGCGTCATTAAAAAAATAGGATTTACTTCAATTCAGATTAAAAGTTCTTTACAAAAGAGGTCATAGCTACACAAGTGTGTTACAGTCAAATGTGACAAGAAAATGGAAAATGAAACGGAAAAACTTGCCAATGTAGCTCCACTGCTATTTACAATATAATGATCAGAAACCTCAAATTTGATTCTTCAGTGATGAAGACTTTAAGAAAAAAAAAACAAAAACAAAAACAAAGGCTTTTTCTTTTTGCTTTTCCAGTGGTCACATAGCACCCTGATTATGAGCTCTCCTTACAATACCCAAACATAAACTAAACCAAATGATCCGTGTAGAGACACTACAGTGGGTGACCTCATTGAGCAGTTCATAGAAATCTCTGGACAAAATCAGCTTTGAATGACACAACATGTGCATTCATGAGCGCTGCCATCGAAGACTCTACGTGTGGCGTTTTAGACCCTGACTTGCACTATGGAGTCCTTAATTTATGAGTAGGTCTCTTGTACACCCAGGTGAGGACAAGTAATCTGTGCAAGCAGAATAGTGACATCTCAGTATGTACAACATACAGTAAAGTACATTCAAGCTGAATGCTAGAGCCAAGTTTGTTGTCTTCCTGCCAATCAGTAACTGTAACCATGATGACCTCCTCCGACTGTGACATCACTTGCATGGCCTCTACTGAGCTCTTCAACGTATCTGGTGAGAATTCCTGTGTGTTTAATGTTGCAATTTTTTTTAGGGCAGAAAAAAAAGCAGAACATCACTAATATCTTGTTTTTTTCCCTTAATCCTGCAGCCTCTAGTGAGGATGCACATGGACCTGCACATGGGTGATGTGGTACACCTTCCTGTCAATGATTTCACATTATTACACTGATTTACAGGTTGTTTGGTGACACTCCAGCAAGAATTAGAGATGTACAATCTTTATATAGATTGCTACAAGGGTGGAGCACACATCCGTTCAGTCATTCCAAAATCCTAAACCTGTCGCCATGGCTGATGGCACAACAGTTAAACTAGATGTGTGGAAGTGATTTAAGTATGTTTTGGCAGATTTCATTCTTCTTTTATCTGGTTGTAGTGAGGGAGAACTCGGCATAGCAAAAGTATTTGTCAACACCCAGCCACTGAAGATATATTATCCATCTTACACTAATAAAAAGACAACGAGGATGGATTTAGGATTATACGAAACATGAAAACCTAAACCTCACCTTGGAAATCGTGTTAAGGATTCCCTCATTCGCCGGGACGTCAGCGAGGGCAGGGACGGGGCGCCACTATCACCTGGTGTTGGACACAATCTGAAGGTAGAGTGAGTTTAAGAGTGAACCTCTCATAGTGTACAGTGAAGGTCTGAGTGTTTCATCAAATAATAGCGGGCCGCTAAAGGTTGGCTGCAATGGGAGCAACAATGGCTGCAAGTGAAAAGGACTCATCTCTTCGCTGACGGTGATATGGATCTTTTGATGATTAGCATCAGTCCTACAGCCTGCATGCAAATTTACACTAATAAGCCTCTATTCTCAGTTCGAGTATGCAAAGCCGTATACAATATATGTGCCTGGACCTAATCAGAGGACCTGTTGTATCAGCAGAACTTGTGTCTCATGTCTGCTTGAAGTACAGATGCTCATACTGAATTAAAACTGTAATACAGAGAACTGGTTTTGAGACTGTAAGCATGTCTGTCAGTTGTGTAGCTTCAGTTCTTTATTCTGGATGTATTGTTAGAGAACGTGCTGACGCGTTGCTGACAATTGCTCTCATTTTTGGAGGTGCATACACTTACAGGAGTTGTCTGATATTGCTCCAGTCCACACACATCGTGGGCACTTTGGTGCTACAATGCTCGTGGAATTTGTAGCCGCACGTTTGGCAGCGGAAACCATTCAAAAGAAATTTCTGGCAAATATCACAGAACGCTAGTTTCAGGTATGTTTTCCGTACCTGAAAATGACAGAGAGAAAGTACATACAATTATTATTATTATTTTTTTTTTTAAGCGGTGCCATTTTGTGTTTGCATGCACCGATATCGCAAATGCTTCAGTTACTCACAAAATTATGCGTCGTCAAGGGAACATGGTCTAAAACCTCCACCAGCAGCTCTTCCCCAATAAGGGAGGTGGAGTCGGTGTTCCAGTCCATCCTTAACTTTTTACTGTTACAAAAATGGACAAAAAGGTTTTACATAAGGGCATCTAAAAGCGAGTAAAAATAAACCGCAGCAGATAAGAACGTGATTTGTACAATCTCTGATCTTCTGAGATCTTAACTCACCTCCTCGGTCCTGGATGCAGCCTGAAGACAGCGCAGCACTGAGGCTGCAGCCCTCTCACCTTTAACGCTTTAATCAGGCAACTGTACAGAGTCATACCTGGTCGCACGTTTACCTAAGGGAAAAAGACAAGTGTTAATTCCTTTTTTGTCAGCCAGGACGTAAGCAGCTTCATTTGCCTTCAGTTACCTGCGCAAACAATTCAACTCACCACAGTGCGCTGCTGGTTTGGGAGGTAGACACGGATAGTGCTGCTCGTCTTGGAGTCGGGCATCTTGCCGTCATCTGAGGAGCGACGCTGGCAGGTAAAACTCTGGACCATTGTTGGGGAAAGGCACGGGCCTTCATACGAAGAGTCCTTCATTCCAAAGCCGTTGCTCAGGGTCTTCCATGCTCCCTGGAGGTGCTCCATTAGTATCGCCAACTGCTCGCAATGGTCTGGATAAAGGGAAAACACACACGTACACACAAACAGTATTAGAAGTCCGAATGCTTAAAAGCTGACATCAAACACTAACTACTTAATCAATATTACATTATTTCTCTTTGTAAGTAAGGATCTTCCTCCGGAAGGATGTTGGCGGTGCACAGAGTCAAAGTTTAAAACACTTGTCCGCAAAATGAAGTAGAATGTAGAAATGTTTCTGAAATCTCTTTTATTAGATAACTTCATTTGAACTGCCATCAGATGTTGGCCGAGGGGTTCTGAGATTGTGAAATAGGTTTCGAAAAATTTAATCCGACCGTCTCTACCCAAAATCTAGTTTCTGTGGGCACTGTTATAACACACACACACACACACACACACACACACACACACACACACACACACACACACACACACACACACACACACAGCAGCTGTGGTTTGCTTGAACACACGTTACTCAAAACTGATTTTAACGAGTCACAGTCAAGAAAAACGCAGCCAAATAACAATAGGTTTGGGTTGAGCCGTCAAACACTCAGCTGGTGTAATCTCTAAACATAATCTCACCCAGCGCAACCACCAGCCCTCTTGGCGCAATCGGGACCATTTAAGTGTCATGTCGGTGTTTTAGTGGCAAGCCTTTCACAAGTGCGACAGGAAAAGTAAAGAGGGCATGTACCGTCTGACCTCTTTTTGCGGTCCTGCATGCTTATTAAAAACTCTGGGCTCAACCCTGCATTGTATCAAAACTACAGTGGTAGTTTTAATACCACATGCATTTTTGGCGACGATCGTCCTCTCCTTTAACGTTTAAGAGGGAGCACCAGAGCAATGTAGACAAACAAATCCACTCAGACCAGGAGAATCTCAGGCCACCACAGAGGTCAGCCGTGTTATTTACAGTATGTGCTTTCAAGTCACTCATTCTTCTGCACGGTCAGGCAACACACATAAACACAATAGCTTCTGAAAGTACGTGGAGTATCACAATATTCACATGAAGGACGATTAAACGAATTCAGATTCTGAATTCTGACGGAATAAAGGGGACAACTCTGGTAAACTAAATAAAATCATGTGTGGGGGGGAAAAAATAAGTCAGAGCATGTACAAAACACAAACACATGAGTTTCACTGATTCCTGGTCTTTGTCTCCAGTGTGTATACTTTCACCCTGCAAAAAAAAAAACCAAAACACCCAATTATCTCTGGTCTGTCTTTCACAAAGAGCTGTCAACGCTTCGCAGATGATTCAGTGCAGTTAGTGGTTAGCTGTCACAGCAGACATACCAGTATGTCAATAGCAGAGGACAGAGACAGGAGGGGGGGAGAAAAAATAAAAAAATAAAAGCAGGGATTTGGGATGATTGTGGGTCTATTTAAAAACCCACCATGCTGCATGATAGTGTGTTCAAAACAAAGTGCTGTGATCCATCCAGAAGGTTAAAAAAAGGGGGGGGGGGGGATATCAACAAGAGGAATGCGAGGAACCAGAATAATTGGACTTTACTCTCGTCTGCTTGCATCTGGTGTTCTACATAACAGGTCAGTCTGCATAACACACAGTCAGCTTTAAAAAACGGACACACGGCGAGAGTTGCAGCCACATATACGAGTTTCTATGGCTCGACTGAAGTCTTCAGCTGTAGGTGAGAGCAATGTCAGCAGGTTAGCGTATTTTTTTGGGAGAAGTTGGACACTTAAACTGGCTGTGAACGTCGAATTCAATCCAACGTAGTAGTAAAAAAACAAACAAAAAACGCTTACAACCCAAACGCGTGCACGGTTTTGCACAACTACAGTAGCTATTAGTAGCTACGTGTGTTTTTATAAAGGCCTGGCAGATCCAGTTATTGCTGTGAATTTTGCCCGTAGGCCCTTCACAGGCGAACTATATCGCCAAACTTCACTCCGCAGCTCCGTGATCGCCCCTCCATTCAAATCTCACCAGTCCGAATGCATGCCTCCTTCATGTGCCTCGAGGAGAAGCAGTTTAACACTTGTAGTTAACATTTTGTTTCCAAAAACATAATAAAAAAATAAAGAGGCCAGCGATGCTAAAGAGAGCCAGTAGCCTTGTCGTGAGTGTGTGAGTGTGTGTGTGTGCTTACCAAGAGAAGTTAGAAAAGTTGTGCTCCGCCATAACTTCAGGAAAAAGTGGCGTCGGTGACATCATCATATTTGCAACGCATTCAAAGAAAAGGGGAGGAAAAGAAAAAAGAAGTCGAAGTGGGCAAAAGAAGCTGAAATTGTATCAAACAAAAACTTGTATCCGGTGAATGTGGCAGTAATGTAAAACGTGAAGGTCACAGGCGGGTATATTTTACGAGCCGCTTGATACAAACAGAGGGAAACTTTTATCTCCCGGTCGCGGTGAGAAGCGAAAAATCCGTCGGAACCTCAAAGTGACACGACGAGGGATACTCTGTACAAAAAAAAAAAAAAAAGTCCCGTGAAGCACTTTCAAATTAAAACTCCCCACGTCGCTTTTTGCGTCGCCTGCGCGTCGCCTTCCGAGTCAATATTTACGTCGTTGAGGGAGAAGCGAGGTGAAAAAGGTTTGGAGTTGGGAGTCGTGCGTCCGTCTGACGCCAGTGATTGAAACAGGACCTTGCAGTCATAACAAGAGTTGCAGGCATCACTCACACTGCGCAGCTACCGCACAAATTTAAGCCCTCCCACTTCAGTGAAACCGTTGTTTTTGTTTAGAAAACATGAACTACTTGTTTATTTATTCATTTTAAATATAGTGTTCTTTATATAAGAGCATAATCTACATGCATGCTATTTTTAAACTTTTATTCTGCAGCTCAACCTGGCAGAGGTAAATTTAAATTCTCATAGGCTCATGCGTATGAAACACTAATAGTTAATAGTTTAAATGCATATTCGTTTAAATATAAATGAAGTTCGTATCTTTTAAAAAGCAAATAAAATAAAACAATTTAAAAAATCGCTCCCATTAACTGTTTGGAGTAAAGGAGTAATCCATTACTAACTCCCAGTGCGCCATCATCTGGAGATTTGAGGACAGTGCAACACAGCCTTGGAAATTTATTTTGAAGCCTTCCTGATATTCATAATTACATTTTGCACAAACAGACAATAAGAAACACAAACTCTATGGCATGTAGGCTATTTTTCATTGCAGATGCAAAAATTGTTGCACCCGCTCAGATTGCTTTAATGACAGAAATGCATTTGAAATGATTTCAAACACCAAACCAGGCTTTAAACATACGCTTTAGTTAGGCCAAGAACACAGCTTATTTCTTCTCCCTGAAACAGTACAACTGTGAGACCACTACCCTCCACACTCACCATGTGTTCAACATCTCCGTGGCATCCCAGTCTGGGTCCCCTGAGGCACCCTAACCACAGTTAGGTCCTTTCAGCGAGCTGAAGTTGACACCATCTGAGAATAAAACAGCCTCGTCAACATCAGCGCGTCTTGTTTAGCAGGCATTGCTTCAATAAAGCAGCAGCAGCAGCAGACAGTTTGAGCTAGAAAACCCAAATCACAAACCCATCTCATTTTCCAGTTTTAGCAGTTTTGCTTTAATTCCACCATCTAACTTTACAATTTGGTATATATTTTTTTTCTAACAGATATCCCAGCTAACAAATGACAACAGAACAGAAATGCCAAATACTGGTCCTGGGAAGATGAGGGCAGGGCTTTGTCATTGTGGAGGGTTTTAAGGTACTCCACCCCACACGCAACTGTTCAACTGTAATTCAGTCAACGTATGATAATATGCTGATACATATCTTAATCATTTTAAAATGACCCACCACAGGCTGAGATATTTTCCTCTGTTTTGCATTAAAGGTTGTGCTCTGCAGAATAAAGAGTAAAGCAGATAAGAATTACTATCCGAGAGCTCTCCGAGCAAAGCCACCTTAAGACTGAGATGAATGTATCTTTCCCACTTATTGATCTGGCTGAGCACTCAGACCAGTTAGCTGAGATGCTTGCAGCTCCCATGGATTGTTGTCTCTATCAGTTCTCTTGTATTCACAATATGGTGCAGTCCCGACTCGTTAAACATGGAGGTTCTGCTTCAGAATCATAATGTGTTTGTGAAATCATCGGTCTTCATCACATCCAAATTCATTTTGATCATAGATTGCTGAAGCCTATTTAAACTCTCATTCTAATGCCAGAGACGATGCTTTAAGGTTTGGGTTATTAGTTTGACTTTGAGCACTCACAAACAAACAGTGTAGCCTAGAAATTGTCATTTCATGTGTAATTTTTCAAGTGAAAACATCGATTCATCATTTTTTAGTGATTTTGACCTATATTGAAAACATTTTGAAGGCGCTTGATTTCTCAGAGTCAAAGAAAATCCAGATGTATGGACTTGCCACTGTTTCTCACAGACTGTAAATTGCATTTTGACTCTACGTATCTACATATTTACACAAACATTTTTATCTGCCTGGTTAGTTTTTAGCCATCAACTGTGGTAGCGTTTCCTGAGAACCAGACATCTCTACACAGTCTATTGCACTGATTATTGTAAACACAGCTTGTGACTCATGAAGGCACTGTGGGTACTACCACTGATTTAATCAAATGTGTAGATGTGTCAGGGAAGTTGGAGTTGAAGCTGAAAGGGGTTAAAGAAGAGGTTAGATAAGATAATATATGCCTTATTGATCCCACAGAGATTGATTTTACAGCACCAAAAGAATATAGATAGATAGATAGATAGATAGATAGATAGATAGATAGATAGATAGATAGATAGATAGATAGATAGAAATTAGTATGAACAGAAGATGAGAAATACAAACAGCAATGAAGTGATAGTCTAGTCACCTCAACTACTTACTGTCATGCCAGAGTGTATGCAAACTGAGGTGGTTTAACTGTACAGTGGGTTCAATGGTGCATGTATTGTCGATTAAAGTGATTCCTTAGTTAGGTTAAAAAGACATGGTGCAAGAATAAACCAGTACTGTTGATGATATAAATCAAACGCAAATTGAAATATAAATATCAGGAAAGAAACAAAGCAATTGTGCATGTGCTGTATGAACAGGAACAATAAATATAAATAGGGGGGAAAAAAGCAAACAGCAGGAAAGCAATCATCAAAATGAAAATAGATTAAACAGAAACTATGAGAGAGCTATTAAATTCATAAACATATTACAGGAAATAGCAGTTTACAAACAGTGCCATCAACTATTGTTGTATACTTAAAATAATCGTGCAAAATTGTGTAAAGCAAATTGACTATTGTTATTATTATTATTATCATTATTATTTATATAGTTAATATTATTATGATTTGGGCTTTAGGAGCAGAAGTAGTACTATTTGTAGTTTAAGCCTACGTACATCGCTACGACCTGTATTCTCTGTATCATTTGTGATTTTAAGACGTTTTAATGTTAAAAATGAAGTAGTTAAAATGGGGCCAGTCGATTTATGGAAAAGGGACCGTTCCGTCTCCACGATAGGCTGATTAATAGAGGCGGTGTCCAGACCTTCTCGTGTTTGATTGGCTGCTTGCAGACTATGTAGCCAATGAGCGTGCAGATTTTCACTGGATCCTGTGAATGACAATTCAGGAACTCCTGCTCACACCGCATGTAGCGCAAAGAAGGAGGCGTAAACACTGACATAGCTAGGTAGCCAGCAAGGTAAGCAACAAAACAGCACCACAATCCATGTAATCAGTAGATTTTATGTATCTGTGAACTTTAAAATGTGACATTTTAAGAGTGATTTTACCGGAAAATTTGATGTTTGCTTTGTTTCCTTTTGTAAAAAACGCACTGGTTCGGCCTGCTCGTACTAACGGGTTCATAGTCCGGCCTGCTATCGTTATCGAGCTCGTCACAACGACTTTGCCGTGTGCACCCTGCGCGGGAAATCCTGTTTTTATCATATATTCGCTTGAATACGCGTCAGAAACCATCTACGGTAACCCCTTTATCGCTATAAGTGTTGGCTCGATACTTTCTTACTGGAGAAAGGAGAGTGGTCGTCGACTGAACCGTGCTTCTTGGTCGTGATCGTGAGGCGGTCTTGCTAGCATGTGCTAGCCAGCAGCACCAGTGTCTCGCGAGTGCGCAGTGATTTCAACGTGACTAGGCCGACGTTATCGTCGCTTCAACCTTTGGCATTTGATTCTGTTTTTGCAAGCGCAGAAACCTCGCCAAAACACGTCGCCCGGGCCCCTTTCTTGAAAATATGCGACATGTAGTTGCTTATAAAAACAGTCGAGTCATCCTAGTATTTGCTAGACATCGGATTTGATATATTGGCAGATCACAATAACACGATGGGATGAGACTGCCCTCTGCAGTTAGCTTCAGCTAGCATACAGCCAACAGCATGCTTTCATGGCCGTTTCTGTAGTAGCGACTGGCGTGTAGCAGTAAACTAGCATAAGTTACCAAAAAATAACCTAAACTCAGCTGCTTGTGCTCTGATGGAAATAAACGTAGTCAACGTTACTGGATATACCGTTATATTTAATGAGTAGTTGGCTCGTGTAAGACTTACAATAATTTGAGGCCAGGTGGCATTTTCCTTTACCGTTATAAGAACAAGGAGCAACACGTTAACGTTAGCCTTTTTAACATCTTTACATGTAACGTTAGCTATTTTTTTTATCTACCTGCTTTTTGCGGGTTTGCTGCGTCGTCTTTTAGGTACCAATCAGGAGGAGCTTGATTATTCATTAACTCATATTCTTCTTGACTTGATGTCTTTAGCGCCGTCAGCAATCAGAAGTTTGGCCTCACAACATGTTCCCATTGACGAAATCGTGTAAGTTAGCATAGTAGGTAGCTGTAGTGTGGCGGCCAATTATGATAGACTGCAGCTAAAAAAAAGTGTACCCCCCCTTTTGATCGTAGATTAGATTCCCCCCTCACTAGTCATGCTGACATACTCCTGCAGTACTGGTGTGTGTGTGAGAGAGAGATTTGTGGTAATTGACTCTGACAAATGTTTTAAAAACTGAACTGAACCATGATTACCTAAAATGGTACATACAAGATATTTTTATACCTTTTTTTTTTGGGTTGTGATTAATGTCAATAATGGGGCAATGATTTAATAACATGGGACTCAGGACACCTTGTGTACACTGGCTGCACCACAAACAGCCAAATCAACCACAGCTGTTCATTTTCTGTTGTGCACCGGTGTAAAGGTGTTAAATCAATGAAAATGTCAGATTTATTGATCACTGGGCTTTCATACAGAGTATGACAACATTTTCAAGTCTAAACAGACTCGGATTACAAGATTAATGTGCCATGTTGATGCTTTTATGTTTTAGCATCATACTTAAAAGCCTTCTGCACCTAATTTGTGTTGGAATTTAGAAAATGAAAACCTAAAGTCATCCATGTCTTCGCAATATTGCCTGTGACATGTATGATTATGCTGTTTGGGTGCATAATTAGGTTCCACAAAATGAGATGTTTTTGCCACCAAACCCAAGATGGCGCATAATATCCCCAATTCACTGTTGGGGAAATAGCGATCTTCTTTTTGTGTGCTTGGTATGAAAGCCCAGTAAGATGAAATCCCCCAAATACAGAAAAACAAAACTAAATGCAACCGTTGTAGGCGGTGGGTGTGAGTTCATACGTATATTTAGAGATTTTTATTCTGAAATTACTTGTTTACTAATGTGTTTATGATGTTTTTGTTTAGATAATGGAGTGTGGCGGCAACAGCGAGTGCTTTGGATGTGGCCGCTCGGGGCACTGGATCAAGAACTGCCCCAGTGCCAGCGGTTCACGTGGACGTGGCAACAGGGGCCGAGGAAGAGGCAAGGGTACTATATATTCTTCAGGCCACACCCAGTATCATATAGTTCTTACAATAACCTTGGTTACATTATTTTTTTTTTCTTCACTGCACTTTACGTAAATAATTCACGTTTAAAATATGGTTTTGGTGAGAAATTAATTGGCAAACGTTTTGATTATCGGCTGATTGTTTTGTTCATTTTTTTTTTTTTTTTTTTTTTAAGCAAAAATGTCAAACATTTCCAAATTTTTAAAGGATGTATTTATGTAGTCTGAGGAGCAGTTTGAAGTAATCCCTTTGGGTTGTGGGAAATTGTTATGAGATTTTATTTTTTTTTTTAAATGTTGTAATACATTTTACAGACTAATCATTAGTTGCACCCTTAGTGTCTGCACAGATTTCCACATGGAACACATTGATTTGAGGAGAAGCACGTGGGGAGGGCCTTTTTTAAACATTGCAGCTTTCTTTTTACTTTTCTATCTTTTTATAATACTGATCCGTCTGTGTTATTACAGAGCTGTTCTGTTATCGGTGTGGAGACCAAGGACACATGGCCAGGGACTGTGACCAAACTGAGGATGGTGCGCAAGGCAATTTTACCCTTTTATTTCAATTCTAGTTAGTTTTTGTGAAGTAATATTCACTAAGAAGATAATTACGTCACAGCATCTGTGGCTCAGTATTTATCCAAAACCTGTTTTTAGTCTTTCATTTAACAGTCTTTTTTGTTTGACCTGTTCAGCGTGCTACAACTGCCACAGGAGTGGTCACATTTCCCGGGACTGCAAGGAGCCCAAAAAGGAGAGGGAGCATCTGTGCTACACTTGTGGCAAAGCCGGTCACATGGCCCGCGACTGTGATCACGCCAACGAGCAGAAGTGCTACTCGTGCGGTGGGTTTGGCCACATCCAGAAACTCTGCGATAAGGTGAAATGTTACAGGTGAGTCTTGGCGGATTGGTCCAGTTTGTAAACAGTGACCCTCATTGTGTTTCGCTCAAAGGCCGACGTGGCTGTTCTTTTAAATCCCTGTCTTCTCTAAAAGTCGGCTTATTGTGCAAGTAAGTTAACTTTGTCTGTCACTTAAGAAACTGACAACATCTTTGTCCCCCTAGGTGTGGCGAGATCGGTCACGTTGCTGTGCAATGCAGTAAAAACAACGAGACTAACTGCTACAACTGTGGAAAGCCAGGCCACCTGGCAAAAGAATGCACCATTGAAGCCAGCGCATAATCAGTGAACCTCTGTTGCCCCTCCTTTTTTCAGATTGATGGTTGGTTGTATTATTTTCTCTGAATCCTCTTCACTGGCCAGCGTTTGGCTAACAGAGGCTAGTCCCAGGCCAGTGAGCCTCTTGACATGTTATACAATGAAAGGGGTGAAAAAAAATATCTTTCTGCATTCAATACAAAAAGTTTTAGTTTGGTAGCGGTGTTTATGTATAATGCTTTGTTAAAGAGCCCCCCTTTCCAAGCCACTGGTGATCAGAGATGAATAAATGGGACGAAACATACGGGAATCTATAGGACCTCTGAGCTTGTGGAAGAGAGCCTCAGTAAAATGAGATAGAAGAAGGGAGTAAATGGAAACCGAACTTCCATGTATGGTTATTTTGGTTTGTTTTAGTGGGATATGAGTTGTCCAAGAGAGTGAGACATGGAAACAGGTCATAACATGATGCATTTCAGCCCTGCAAGCAGCTAAGCGGGCAATAACAAACTACATGTTATATTGCTAAGATATAAAAACATTTTGGAGGTATAAAAGAAACATGTTCTTTTATAGAAATCTGTTTACAATTTAAATATCACTTGGTAGTCCAAGGTAGATTTTTCCTTTAAAAATGGCTTTGGAATTTTTTTTTTCTTACCTTGGCAAAAATTTAACATCATGAACAGTTGTCAGAACAGCAGAATTAGGAGTTATTTGGGAATGAAAAAATGTTTTCACAGAAATCAAAATGTTATTTTTGTACAATATCACTTAGTAGACTACTGTATAAATACCATTTGCTTGTACTCAGTTTTTAAGTCGGAAGGAAAGTGCAACTGAAGTCCTAGAAAATAGAAATGTAATTTTAAACTATCAATAAAGCTGGAGGAGCACGGGGAGGACTTCTTTTGTCTCATTGTGTTTTGATGCTTGTTCTTTTTTAGATGCCTTTTTTCTTTACAGAAGGGATGCACACTTAGGCGAAATGTAAGTGCAAGATGCAAAGTAACGTGGCAAATAGGATTATACTGTAGCGCTGCAGAGAAGCCCTGGCCTGCAAATCTTGATCCACAGACTCATATGCTTTATTTATTTTTGGTATTACTGCATTTTATTGCACATAATGTTTTGACCCTGTCCTGCAGATGTAAGTCCAAGTAATCTGCCAAATCCAGTTTATACCTTTAGGTTATCGGTATACTGTTTTTGGCCTTTAAACATTGCATTTGCATTGTTTTTTCCTTTTTGTTACTTTCAACGGCTACAATTCAACCACATGTGTTGCCATTATATTTGTGCAACCAGTAAAATTAAAGAGATTAGCTAGTTAATTCTTGGAAGGTGATCTTAGTCCTCAGCTGTCCTTTGCCCTATGCCAAGAGTTGACCCTCGGATATTTGCCCCTTTTCACACGCACATTCTTAACCCTGACCTGCACTTTCACTGGAGTGTATTGTCTACTCTATTTATTTTAACCCTAGTTTGAGTAGATTTTCAGGGGACAACTCCTCTCCAGAGCAGGCCAGCAAACCTTTGGCTAAAATAGGAGTTAGCCCTCCTTCCTTATCCAGGGCCTAATAAGGTCCCTGGGCTAAGGACAGTGTGAAAACCCCCTGGATGTGTTTGGTTTGCATTTTTTTTTTTTTTTTTTTGTAAAAACTGTTCCCACCTTCCGTTCATGTGTGCAACTACCCTTTGTTTAAAAAAAGGGTGTTGGTTAAAACTGGGAATGGAGATGTGGAGACTCTGCCTCCTGTAAGAGAAGGTGTCGGGTTTCCTGTCCTCGCGGCACCTTTAGCCGCCCTGAAGCACATCCAGGACACGAGGGCTGCCCGCCGCGTGTCACACACAGCGGCTCAACCAAACTGGTTTTGCGCCCTGAAGGTAAAATGGAGAAGGTACGTCGGGATCCATGTTGTGCGCCACGCTGCAAATAAACCGCGAACCATGACACATATATAGATCAATACAGCGGTGGCCTCACTCACACACACACAGGGCAGATGAGTGTGAAGGAGACGGTGATGTAGGCGCTTTATTGTGCGCGCGTGCCGCTCCGATCCGCGGAGGAGCTCGTGCGCACCAGTGTCTCGGGTAGCTCCACCTCGGTGTCTAAAATGGCAGCGGGGGTTGCTGCTGCGGCGGTGCAGATGCGGGTCCTCCGGCTCCTTCCGGCTGAGCTGCGGCTCGGAGACCCTCCTACTCCTCATATGTCGTCATCGGGTCTCGCCCAGTCAAATCAAACGCGAGAAAACATCTGAGGAAGAGAAGAAAAAAGAAAAAAAACAGAAGCCGATCACCAGGCAAAGCGCGGCCGGAGCGAGCCGGCTTTAGGCTTCGTGCGGGCTCCATTTGCTTTCTCTTCTTTCTTTCTTTCTTTTTCTTTTTCTGTTACCGTAAATAAGATGAGGGGACTCCTGTCGTTTTACCGGGGCCTGCACACCCTGAGTAACCGTCAAGCCAGACGAAAAGCTGGGACTGTCGGTTCTCGGTGCGGGTTTTGCGGAACTCATTCTAATAGCAAGGTACGGTCCGAGCTGTTGCTGCTGCTGCGCCCTGCATGGGCTCAGGCGGATACACTGTCGACAAGGCGATACTTTGTACTGAACTGTGTCCGGAGTTTAAAAAAATGTGTTGCAGACAGTGTTGCATGCAACTTTCTCAGATGTGGAGGAGGAGGAGGAAACAGCAGCAGCAGCAGCAGGGGGGGAGCTGGCATCAGGGAGAACAGCAGCAAATCTAGCTTATATTGTGTTTAACCCCTCATGAGATAAACAATAGCTGAGACAGTGTGTTCCTGGTTTGCTCTCTGGGCCCCAGCAACAGAAGAAAAACAAGCAGCCAAAAGGATCGTATGTACATGTGTGGGTAGATGTTGTGATAACAGGACGTGAATGCAGCCAAACACCCCCAATGTACTGCTGCTGCTGCTGCTGTGTCACCATGGATCTCCCACCATGGCTTCTCTGTGGCTGCCCCCTGTGTTTTGCAGAAATAATAAAGGGCCCATGTGATGATGTCATGATGTAGAGTCAGCCCCTGTCAATGTGTGGAAGCAGTATGAACAGACATGATACAGTCAGAAAGTACATTTAAGTCATTCAGTATTGTGATTGTCCCTCTCTGTGTAAAGCAGTGCCACGTTGAAGCCCCTGTACGTGTTCAGCGGATCCCCATCTCACCCCAGTTCTGATCATTCTTTACAAAGCCTCCATTTTCTTGTTTTTGTGCTGTTTGTTTGTTTTTTCCCCACATGATTGATATCTTGCCTTCAGTTTGGCTGACAAACCTGCGTCTGTCCCACAGCCGCAGCCACAGCCACGCTTCGGGCTGCTGTTCGACATCGATGGCGTGCTCGTCCGTGGGAGGATGCCAATCCCCGCCGCAAAAAAGTCATTTGAGAAGCTGGTCGACTCTCAGGGACAGTTTTTGGTGCCGGTTGTTTTTGTCACAAACGCAGGGAATTGCCTCCGGCAGACGAAGGCGGACCAGCTGTCTCACATCCTGGGAGTGCCTGTGAGTTACCAAAGAAGTTGTTAAAGAGGCTTTGTGAATATGTAATTTTGGATGGGGTCCCTTCTCACTTGTGCTATTAACATGTCCTGAACACTTGATCTATTTCCAGATTACACAGGATCAGGTCATCATGTCCCACAGTCCCCTGAGGATGCTTAAGAAGTTTCATGACAAGTGTGTGCTGGTGTCTGGACAGGGACCGGTCCTGGAAATTGCTAAAAAGTATCCTTGAGGCTTTGCCCTGGTCTATTTGTGACCCATTTAAACATACATGCCGCTCTTCATTTGTCCTTAACACGCTGTCTCTAGTGTGGGCTTTAAAAATGTTGTCAGTATTGACATGCTGAGGGAATCGTTCCCGTTGCTGGACATGGTGGATCACAACCGGAGACCCAAACTGCCGGTGAGATTCTGAAATCTGGTGCAGAAATGTGTCGATTAAAAAAAGCGTCAAACTGTTTTCCAGTTTGATACAACAGCACGTGTTTAGTGTCTCTTCTTTTATTTCAGTCCAATCCTGTTGGAAACCTCCCGAAGGTAGAAGGTAAGAGCACTCACCTCTGGTTTCATCTCAAAGGTTCGCCGGCTGTGCGTTGAGTTGTTGACATCTACAAGATTTTGTGTCAATCTTTGACCTCCACATATAGCTGTGGTTCTGTTCGGGGAACCGATTCGATGGGAGACCAACCTGCAGCTGATAGTGGACGTTTTGCTCACCAACGGTAACCTCAGCAGTGTTCACAACACCCAGAATAATCCTCACCTCCCCCTGCTGGCCTGCAACATGGACCTCATGTGGATGGCCGAGGCGCATTCTCCACGGTAACCTTTGAAAATCAGCACCGTCACAGAAGATTTAAAAGAAGGATTTCATTTTTTAACATCAGCGGCTAAAGCACAGTGTCCTTTTTGTCTTCCACGTTTTGTCTCAGGTTCGGCCACGGGACATTTCTCGTTTGCCTCGAGAACATCTTCAAGAAGATAACCGGCAAAGACCTGAAGTACGACGCTCTCATGGGGAAACCCAGCGAGCTGACATACCACTTTGCAGAGTACCTCATCAGAAGCCAGGCCATGCAGAGGCAATGGAAACTTCCCATCACTTCCCTTTATGCGATAGGGTAAGACACCACGGTTGTTGTCAGGCAACTTTCCCACCCTTTAGTCTTCCAAGCGGTGTTAATGTTTCCCCCGCTGCTGCAAAGACGACTAAATCGTTTCCGTTACTTCTCAGAGTCGCAAATATCAACAACGACATGTTTTTCGATCATGGAGTCTATAATAGAGACATGACAGCAGACAGAAACGGTGCCGGGCTGCCAACCTGACTGGATCACTAGTTCCTTCCTTTTCTCATGTCCGACAGAACTGCTTGGTGAAAGCGAGGTTTATGGTGAATCAATCCAAATGCAGATGGTTTAATTATTCTACAGCCATTACATTGTGCAATCAGCATTCTCTTCATAATGTTACATTAAAGTAAAAAAACCTAGTTTGATATAAAAATAAACGATAGGAGCTGTAAACTGAAGTTAAGTTAACCTCACTTGTATTTGCCAGTTTATGGAAAGTGTGTTTGCTCACATTTATATTAAGGTTTGCAGTCAGCGTCCAGTGGAGTGCCTGAGGTGTTGCTCAGTAATCTGGTGACAAACATCATATGAAAGTACAGAACTCCTCTCTGTCAGTTTCCCGCAAGCATGTCGGTGAACATGTCACGCGTTCCCTCCAGAGCTTGCATGTTTCACTTCAGTTTTTCTCACCACGAGTGTTGCTGCTTTCATGCTAGTGCGGCTGTGTTTGTGTGTCAGCGCTGTGCTTACGTTGCCCCTTGAACACAGCAGAAAAGGAACACGTTCGTGCACATACAGGTACAAGTTTTGTACGTACGCTGAGCGATCTCTTCCCCCCTCTGCACTCTCAGAGACAACCTTATGACGGACATCTACGGTGCCAACCTGTACAACCGCTACCTGGAGGAGAGAGTGGCCAGGAAGAACCCCAAAGCCATTGCCAAGATGGTGGCCGCCACGGGGTCCACCGCCGCCATACCCCAGGAGGAGGAGATCGACAATTTACTGGAGAGCGAGCTGGCGCTGCCCTCTGCCACCTCCTGCAAGTCTGTCCTGGTCTGCACCGGGGTGTACAACCCCAATGCAGAGGTGCCGTCCGACGCAAACGACTGCATCAAAGAGACCGTGTTCCACGGGCACCGGGACTTCAGATTCGACCCCGCGCTGGTGGAGCCGGGCTTCATTGTGCACGACGTGGCCGATGCCGTCGACCTCATCTTCGAGCAGGAGAAGTTTGTGCCTCAGTAGAGTTTTGAGCCAACAGGTTTTGTGCGGGTCCTTGCAGAGGGAGGGAGTGGAAGCACTAAGCTGTGTATACCACTTAATGCGTAAACCTGTAGGAGCCTAACACTGTGGACATCGTTTAACCACCTGACAGGGCATTAACGACACATGGGTCATGTTTTAAACTTTCAAAACATTCAGACAAACTTTAGAGAAGATGAATCATGTAACTGTTACTGTTAACCGCTCTTTTTTTATATTGTTTTTTTGTGATAGTCTTCAATTACCTGTTTTTCATTAAGGAGAAGAACGGCCTTATTTGACCCTATTACTCAGTATTTTTTTAGACGATAGTAACGTTTTAGATAATTACAAATCCTGAAATCATCCTATATTTATTACAGATATTGAAGAAGTGTTTTTAAGAAGCATCAGATAACGGTTTGACCTTTTATTCTCGAGGTGACTTTTATTATTGCATTTGTAGTCATTTGTTTACCCGTTTATCCTGGAAAATCTATGCATGAATATAAGAGTAATACTTGTACTGTAAAAAAAAAAAAAGAAGAAAGAAAAAGAAACAGCAACTGTTCGATGTGCAATATTGTCTTCTAATAGTCTGTCCGTCTGCGTTTTGTCTAGTGGTGAGAGCCTCGACCAGTATTTGCACAGATCAGAAACTTTCATCTCTGTTACATGTTACCATACCTTCCTGCCATAACCTGTTTATTATGATGTAGAAACTCATTTTTATGCTTTAAGATTTTAACTGCGGATGCGAAAAGCTAAACGAGACATTTATTTAGATACAAAGTACAACGCCAATCCAACGCTTTTACGGCGCTACATTTGATCATTTTTAGTAATGTACTCATTGTAAATACTGTGACTGAAGGAAATATAAGAAGTAGTCGCACATTGCTTTTTGCAAAGTTTTGTCTTTTTTCCATCAAAAATGAGCCACAGCATTTGATAATTAAAGGTGCATTATGTTGTTATGGGGAAGCAATTGATCAGAGGAGAGGAGTTTTCTCTTTTTATGCCCTAAACGAACTGAATAAACAAACTGACCCAATTTCGTACTGTTTTACTTTGTTTATATGTGGTGGACCCTGCCACCTTTCGAGCTTCACACAGTGTTCTGGGGCCACTTATTTTCTTCTGAGAACAGCTTGTTCATTCAATTAAGGGAAAAAATAAATATTTCTGAGGTTGTATTAGTACCTCATTTTTATATTGTAAATACTCAAAATCTGAATTTCTTCTCCTAAACAACACATTGCCCCTTTAAGCATCTGTGACAGACAACAGAGTGCAAATCTTTGTGTTATTCCCTCCTCATCAGCTGTAAGACAGATATGTCACGCGTAGACTGATGAGTATCTAGGCATTTTTAATTGGACCAATTTCAATGCAATTAGAAGCCAAAATAGCTCTCAAATGTCCTAATGTAAGTATATGAGCACATTATTAAAACCTTATTTCTTGCTACAGTATAGCTCGTTATGGCATGCCGAGTACAGCAAACTGCACTTTTAGATTTTTCTTCATGATTTTATCTGGTGCATTCCACATCTGAATGAGGAACAATTTCCTGAATATAAGGTTAAAGTGTAAGATTAAACCTTTTTTTTTTTTTTTAAAATGCAGTTACCCAAAAGAAGCCTGAAAGAGACGTGGAGTGTTAAAAAAAAAACAACTTTTATTGCAAAAAAAAAAAAAAAACATACAGAAAGAAATCTGTTGTGCTGCCTTTTACTGACCTCAACTCTGTTTGTCAATTGTATATTTGCTATTCCTCTGTAGTAGAGAAAGACGTCGCCCAGGTTGGTTTATCTTTATATTGTGCTTCTTGTGCAGCACATCCAGTACCTGCGGCAGTAACTCCATGTTTATGAGTGGCTTTTCTAGATCCTCTGGACAAGCTAGGGAGTCAGAGACCTCTGACAGCCCGGTGTGCAGCCTCCTCCTGCATTTTGGCCTCTGTAAGCGCAGAGAGTCAGCCTCCACACCTGATTCTATCTCATCTATGTACAAGGTGATGGTGGACTTTTTGGCCAGTCTCAAATTCCACAGTAGCAGAACAATGATGCAGCAGAGCAACACACCCATCATGGTGTTATAAATCCCATTAGTGCAGCCTCTGAGGGCACAGGAAGAAAAAAAGTCATCACTCAGTTCAGTGATGGCTCTTAGAGCCACGGAGCCCGGGCTGGCACAGGTGGGCTCCCTGGAGACCATGGCCCGGTTCTTTAGCAACCAGTTCCTCAGGTATTGGATCCTGCAGTCACAGTGGAAGGGATTCCCATGCAGGGAGACCTTTTTCAGGGCAGTGAGTCGGTCAAACAGGCCCGGGGTCACGGAGGTGAGCCGGTTGTCCTGCACATGGAGCTCCACAGTGTCTGAGGGCAGATGAGTCAGCTCCCTGAGGCTTACGGAGCTGCAGTTCACTTTCAGGCCAGCAGGCAGGAGGGCTGAGCACAGGCAGGGCTGACCAGGAGAGAGTGCACTCAATGTGGCCACGAAAAGCAGAGCAGCCAAGCTTTTACAGGAGAGCATCCTGCGGGACAAGTAAAAGATTATTCCCTCTTTGCGCTGTTTATTTGCAGCTTACATAATCGAAGGAACAGAGAGGATGTTTTATAATATATGCTTTCAGTGCTGCATTGTAAAACAAGACACAGTCCACGAGGCTGTGTATCAGGACACGTTTAACATTAATAAAGGTCCCCTGAAAAAGAAAATGTTGTTAATATCTACTCACCCTCATGCCTATGGAAATTTGGAAAAAGTTTTTTGTAGTCAACAAAACATTTCTGGAGTTTCACTGCATAAACAGCAATGCAGTATTCTCCTAAACCATTGAAGTTGATGGGGACAGAAAACATAAAATGCATCCATACAGCTTGGCTCTCGTAATGAAGGTCTCCAGAAGTCCAAAGATCCCCCTAAAAAGACGTTATTTACGACCTTTTTAAAACAAAAATCCTCACTGTAGCCGATAAGCAGAGGACGCCCTGTTAGAATGGTGCACAAGCTCGACTGCAGATCAGTGGTGTAAAAAAAAGGTGTGGGGAAACATGGATCACGCAGCACAAGCTGTATAATATGGAGCCATTTTAAATTTTCTCTTTTTTTCTAAGTCCCCATCTACTTCAGTTGTTCAGGAGAATGCTGCAATGTTGCTTTGCTGCAAAATACAGATAATGACTGAACTTTTATTTTTGGGTGAACTTGTCCTTTAAGTTTTTATGCCAAAAGAAATACATGTGACGCAGATATTAGATATCCCTGTGCATGCTTTAGATGTAATAAATAAAAAGATATTCAGATTGAGCTAAATGACAGAGTGGATGTTTTTGAACTGCTCTTTTTTTTTAAGAAAAAAGTCTACAAACCTTTTGAAGTCATCCGACTGGGGAGTCACTTCTTGCGTTGCCGGTCATCCTTCACATGTCATTATTTATCCAGAGTTTGAATCCAATGTTGCATTCGAGTATTGAGAGCATTTCAGAAGTTCCACTGAGCCCACGGTGTCCCCGTTTTATAACTGACACGTTGAATAATCACACACCCAAAACAGAGCGACGTCAGTGAGAGGAGCGCACCAATAACACTGCATGCTTTTGGTGCATTTGACATGAAGGGAATCCATCTGCTTAAAGGAGATAAGAGTTAATCTATTAGGAAGAGCGGAGGGGGGCTATCTGAAGCTCTCCCACACAGTGTTCATTACTGACATCCACTGCGGCGCTGGGAGCATGGGGGGCACTTTAGTCCAAAGATACAACTGGGGGCAAGAGCAGCTTTATGAAAATTTGGAATTTATCTATGATATACTCTGAAAGCCAAATTCTGAATGAGCTGGAGGCTCAAAGAGAAAACTCTGTGCTGCAAAGACGGTTGGACATAACCAGTGATCCAAGAATATCTACAAAGATTTTACAAGATTTTTAAGCTGAGCAGTGAGTGTGAACAATCATTTGCACTCATGATCCTACGAGGAGAGCTGTGTGGCAGCTACACTTTTCACCCATAGGTGGTGTCACAGTACAGATTTCCCTTTTCATTTCATGGCACTTTGATGCATGCCCTCTAGTGGAAATGCTGCTGCACTAGTGGGAAGTCATGTAGGAGCCTGGAAGGGGGAAGATTCGAGAGCTTAGAGATAAGGAACTAATGTGAAATGCATTATATTTATAAAAAAAAAAAAAAAAACATGGAAAAGAAAAGGGTTTTGTTTTATTCACACTGACGGACATCATGTCGTGCAGGAGAGCAGAAACAACACATGCGTACCATAAGTCATATATTCGTTTATTTTGCGTTCTCAACATTGTCACAGTTGAAGTTTTACAATAACTGGGGTCTTACTGACTCACTACTCACTGTACAAACAGAATGCACATATAAATGAGGCCATTCTTGTCTTTTTCCTTTTTTAAAATGTGTCTCGCGCCAGACTGAACAGCTTGCAGCTGGATGTGTGGGTGTGTGGGTGTGTGTCTGTGTGTGTGTGGTAGGGGGGGTGCATGTATGAAAAGAGAGCTGGGTGTAAATGGCAGCGGACTTTCTAACAGTCTGTTTTTGATTTTCTACAGCAAATGTCAGTTCAAGACAGCCGGAGGCAGAGACAATCGATATGTTCATAAATCACACCTCTTATCCATCTACGAGGTGGCGATGTATATACATCCTGATCTTGACTGCAGATATCAGAATAGAGTACTGATCATATACACATTATGTACAGTTCTTTTAACCCCCGTCTTGGTCCCTTTTACAGCTTCATATTGACAAAGTCTCCTTTCCAAGCAGTTCATCAGCTCGCACATCAAAATCCCATATTTACACAATGAAAGCCCTCAGCAACAGAAGTGCAATGTTCTTTTATGTTTCGTAATTTACAACAATGGATTTGTTAATGAAATGCATGCTGAGCTGCGACAACTACCAGCCAAACATGGAAACAACAAGAACACATCAACATCAGGGAAAAAAATTCCCAAATTGATCCAAAAAAAGAAGAAAGAAAACAAAAACGAGAAGTCAAAATGTATAGGCTGATTTTTTTTTCTCCCCCCCGCCCATCAGCTCACAGTGAATAGGACACATGATGATCCATGCAGTGCATCGTTGGGGTACCTTCTCACAAAGAATGACTGAGGACATTAGAAACACTACAACACACACCAGAACAAAAACAGATTCCTCGGTTTTTACATCATCCCAAAGATTCCAGAATTATAGCAAAGATATGAAATCCATGGAAAGACACATTCAGCTGATCATCGACGTCCCAAATGTGATATGTCTGTCGTCCGAACGTCCTTTTTGTTCATTCGCATGAGGAGAGATGTGTGAGCGTAAGCCTGACTTATGGCGATGTTTTTTTTTTTTTTTTATTTTATCTGTGAATGTTAAAATACATTTACAACCTGAATATTGGGACAAACAGTTTACTGTCACTAATTTACACACTAGAATAGACTCTTATTTGTAGAACGTAGAAAGTTATTCTTTACATATACCCAGTTCCTTTGTTCAGTTTGCATTTTGTTGAATATATTTGCATTTCCTGAAAAAAATGAAAGTGTTCTTCCATATGTGCTTATCCAGCAAAATATTTCTGTTCAGCCCAAAGAGAAGCATATTCCTTTTATTAAAATATATACACACATTCCTCTTTCCACTGTGAACTGTGTAAGTAAGTATTTATATATTCTTAAATGGAAAAAAAAGAGTTATTTTTTCACCTGAATCTCATCCTTGACAAAAAAAAAGAAAAAGAAAACAGACTCTCACTCTCAGTACAAGTCTGCATTTTTCTGAACATGATTGCACTTAAACTTGCTATGGTAACACTGATTCGTTATACAATGTGCAGAGGATAGCCTCACATTAATAACATTACATGCAAAAAATCACTCACTAGACATTCCACTGAACTCCGGAGTCTGTACCTCTCATAAGACCACGAGGACAGCCGCACATTAAATTTACAGAGAAAAAAACAACTCTGACAGGGGTCGAAAAACAAAAAAAAAAGAATATAAATAAATAATGACGCAACATGGAGGGGAAAAATAAAAATAAAGAAAAAAAGCACAAATTGGAGGGGATACCTTGTTCTTGATGTACAAAATCAGTACAAAGATATTGCACATATGATAGAAAAAAGATGAAAAAAATACTTTACCGTGTAAGAACTTTTTTTTATTAACTCACCAAACTCGTCGGCGACTTAAACAAAAAAAAACTTACTAAACAAGGCAAAAGAAGAAGTTTTTTAAATTTCTGTGTTTTTATTTTGAGGAGTCGAGACGTGCAGCTGTCACATACGTTAAAGGCAACAGACTTAACATGTTCAACGCCTTCTGAGGGGTCCGTTTAATGTCCTTTTTTACTATTAATCCACATTACGTTTTTTTTATTTTTACAGTTTAAAGCAGCCACAGTATGAGTAGTAAAGTGAGATTAAAACAACCGACCAGCCCGGTTTAACGTTCCAGAGAGTTGACAGGAAAAGTCTGCTTTGAGGCTTCAGCCGCGACACACAGCACAGCGTTTTGAGGCCCATATGCAACAGCTGCCATCCATCCTCCTGATCCATCCGAAAAAGGCAAAAATAGATTATAGGCCAGACTGAATGGGAATTCACTCCTTTCAGATCTACATCCTGTTACCACACAGTCAGTATAATACTGATAGAATTCATTTTTGCTGATAATAATAATTGTAAGTATAATCTTACAAATTACTTTACGCACAATATACTGTACATGAAGTCTTGACTAAATAGATTATGCATTAATAATTGGCACATTTATTTATGAGAGCTAGGAGACAACACATATAGCTGTCATCTACAGTAAATACAGCACTAGAACTACAATGACTGAGACGGTCGCCTCAGTTGTTTAACCTCTCCTTTGATTCGAGTTAGTGTGAAATGATTATATCTTCACTACGTATGAGCTTCTACGGGAGGCGACGACAAAACTGCATTCATATGATGGTAAGGGTCTGCAAAACCAAAGAGTTGTAAGTTGACTTCCGGAAGGGGGGGCTGTGCGCGAGAAAACGACGCCAATCGCTGCGACGGAGAAAAACAGTCAGCCGTGTTCTCGTCTCGGGTCGTTGTCCCTCCTGATTATGTGAAGGTAAGACAGGTTTATTGAGGGAATGGAGGAGTAGGGAGCGGCTCGATGAGAAAAAAAACACATTTTCTCTGCAGCGAACGCGGCCAAACGATGTGTGTGTGTGGAAAACATAGAGCATCTTCCTGTACAGAACCCCCTCCCCCCCACACGAAACCCTGATGGGGCCAGGCCCATGATCAGGCAAACTAGTAAAAGGCCCCTGGTGGAAGATTTGAGTCCGATTTCCATCCTGCATATTAGTTGGACCTGGAGGTGAAAAAGGTGACTGCGTGTGTTTCCATCACAGCAGCAGTAAAACACAGTGGACAGGCCATAGAGCTATGCTGTCAGTCCCTTTGGTGTAAGCAATTGTCCCTCCTTCATCAAGTCCCCTCCTTGCTTCTCCTCTCTGCGATAGGAGCATCACACTACGGTGCTGATGCCACTGTGTTTGGGTTTGGGTCCGCCAGGTACCGAACCCGCTTGCTGACTGTGGTGGTGGGGGGCATGCTGGGAGTGTGAGGCGTGATGGGAATGCTGGCTGTAATGGCTGTGCTGCGAGTGGCCGTGTTGGTGTGCCTGCGAGGAGTAGGCCGGGTGCTGGTGGTACTGCGTGTGGGGAGGGGGGTGGTAGTGGTGGTGGTGGTGGTAAGGCGGCGGGTTCTGTGGGACTTGGCAGTAGTGGGAGTGGTGGCCGTGGTGCTGGGCCTGCGCCGGGTGTGCTACCTGTGCTGTGTGGTGCAGGTTGGTCGGGTGGGGCTTGTGGGATATGAGCGTGGGGTGACCGGGCGGAGGGAAAGGAGGGTGGCCCTGGGATGACGGTTTGCCTCGCTTGCTGCCAAAGAGGGACCCAAGGATGGAGGTCGATGCTGAGTTGGGGATGGAGGGATGGCCGCGTGGTGCGCCCTCACGTGGCGTGGTGGCTCTCCGGCGAGTGTGTGGACTGCTAATGATGGACCCCTGCAGGCAGGAAAAAAAAGGTGACAGCACTTCTGTGAGACACTGTGCACAACAGCTACCAAACTGCAGCTACAAGGCACCAGCAGGATGAACTCACAGTTTTCTTATTTCAGATAAACAAGTAGCAAAATGTTACAGGGCATGCAAATGAGAAACCAAAAATGTTTTCATGGTGGGCAGCAGCGACGCTAGGAATATTTCATCTTCAAGATGAAGGAAGCCTCTGTTCAAAGGAGCTAACTGGCTTGAAACCGTAAATCTGCAACAAGAGTAATTATATAAAAACACCATTAAGAGCATCAATAATGACATTAACAGGGGAAGAAAAAAGACAACATTTCATCTTCATTGCAGTCAGTGTGCCAAACCCTCTAAAGAGTCACACATGCAACTTGTTATAATCAATGGAGGCATAGTTTCCACATGCAGAGGATGTGACAGGCAAACTCGTCATCCACACATTCAACTAGAAGTCAGAAGGCAGGAGGAACTAAGCTCTTTTGTGCAGACTTCACAACAGGCCTGGACACTTTCCCCTTCTTTTTTTTCCTGGGGTTCGGACACTGCTCACTACATCCAGGTACGAATTCTCCTAATAAAGCGTTTTTTTCCCTTTGACACATGCTTTCATCTAAGACTGGAGAGAGACCGTGTGACGTCTTTGACAGCAGAATGAAATTTTCAGGGTCCCAGACTTCAACCCAACACATGGACTCATGGACACATGGAATGAGGGAAAGGATGAATGAATGAAATCCACATCTTTAGAAGTCCTTGTGAAGCCCATCGGCAGACCTCTGACTGTGAAGGCTACGTTCCTCCCTGAACCTTACAACATTAAAGAGAAGTTGTGGATAAGGGTGGGGAAAAGAAAAAGACCCGGACAGAAGGAGGGGCTGCAGGAGATGTACAGTTTTCCTAGTGTCTCACAGAGCTACGACCCTGCCACAGAGAGGAAGAACCAAATGAAAAACCGCTTGGATGTGATTGAATGAAAAGACAGAGACAGGCGACAAGGAGGAGGGGGGGGAATCAGAGGAGGGAATTAGTAGAGTCATGCTTGTTTGAAGGTAAAAGTGTATATTGGTCATATAACATGACCAAAAAAAAAAACAGGAGATCTCTGGCTTCCACAAAGGGGCAGGATCAGAGGCAGGCAACCCATGCATGCACACTAACTGAGGCAAGCAGGTTATAAGGCATCCCAGGAAGGAAAAATAAATGATCCAAACAAATGGACTGAGTCTATGAAGCAAAGGAGGTGTAAGACCAAAAAAATAAATGGTGTGTTTTCACAGTGCACATCATCACATAGAGAGTAGCTTGGATACCAGCTGCTTCCAACTTACTTCCATATTGCTGTCTAGTGATCCTGCACTGCTGCGACGCCCCCGCTTGCCTGCCCGAGACATGCAATACCACAGATTAGAGATCGACAGCACTCCTGGATAGACTACAGACGTTTAGGCCGCCCGCCAGTCCCGCAGGGGGGCAGTGCAGTGCATTGTGACTGTGAGTAAGGTCCAAATATAGGGCGGGGGATTGGGAGAGCGCGTTCAGGTCTGGGAGGGTGGTGGGTGATAGGTGGGAGTGTGGCTAACTGTAGTGAAGTCTTTACTCGTGAAAAACTGAAGCTGCAGTGGAATTACAGTGATTTTAAGGTTTTTTTTTTAACGCACTTATCCAAAATGTCCATAGGGAAGTTTTTAACCAAAAGTTTGCGAGCTATGTCTTTAAAAAAGGGCCGATGCCGGAGAAAATGTGTCCAATTTTTGGTTTGTTTTTAGCTGTTTGAAGCGTGACAACTCCTTCTTAATGTTGTCACAAGATGTAGATTTGCAAAAAAAAAAAAAAAAAAGGGTCAAGGTTTGCGAAAAAAAGCCGGTCTCAGTGACAGTCACAAAGGAGGAGGACACATCAAAAGCAATACAGTGGTCGTTGCACATGGGATGTACAGGCATATACAGGTCTGAGGGCGAACAGAGCACTCTTGCCGTTGTTAGGCACACTCAGCCAATGATACATGACCAATAATCACACATATACAGGAGAATACCTGATGTGTATGGAAAGAACACAGTAAATACACATGGAATGGAGTATGGCAGGAAAGGAAAAAGAAAACACTCAACAAAAATGACCCCACTAACATGCCACATCCTGCATCGGAGGAACACGGGAGACAGGAGGGACGTCTACAGACTTCTTCGCTGGCTGACCTATCGTTTCCCCACTGAGGAAGTGATCATAGGAGCAGAGCGTATCGGATTACCAACACTGAGGCAGACCCCCTGACTGGATTTCATTTTGTTATCAAGTTAATCACCCGATAACTTCACATAGCTGTTATCTGTAATGAATGAGATGTACTCCTGCTTCAGAGACGGAGCGGCCGTGCTAAACACTGATATTCATGGATGTGAGATGACTGTTAACACCAAGTCTGAGGCTAAAAAAATCTTAGATCTTTTTGTCGCTGGCGCACATCAGCACCGATTTTGTTTGGTTCACAAATACATGTGAGAGGAAATGGCACATGACATTTGAAGAAAACTTAACATGAGATGTCTCTGGATAAAAAAACAAACTTAAGAGTGCTAAAAAAAAAAAAGTGACGATAAAAACATGAATGGAAATGTTTGAGAAAGAATCTGGATGATCGGGGGGTGAGAACTGCCTGTCAATTTCATTCATCACTGAGAAGACAAATCTGGATAAAAACTGCATTTCTGAAACAATTTCTTCTCAAATAAGGTCCGTATTCAGTCTTTGGATCGGTAAAAAAGGTCTTTGAAGGACACATCGTCCAGACCAAACGATCCAGTCACGGGTGAGTTACAGAGTGGATTTAACTTCTAAAATCAAAAAGTGTGGTGCCGTGAAACAACATTTTGCTATTTTTATCCCCTTCATATCGTCACAGACAGGTGCGTGACACCTGGCTTGGTAAAAAGCAGGGGCTGTACCTGCTTCGGAGAGGTCTCGCAGGGAGCTGCTGAGGGCGCTCCTCTTCAGGCCCTCTCCCATGGCGTAGGTGTCGTCCAGACTGGCGCGGTTCATGCTTCCATTCCCGGCCTCCTTCTTCAGGCCGGAGCTCTGCGACATGCTGGGCCTCACCACCCCCTTCTGCTTCTCCAGCTCGGCTGTGGAGAGGAGAGCCAAGGAAAGACTGAGGTAAGTGCCGGTGGTTTTAACATCTCGCCCGGGCCAGGGAACTTCTCTGTAATGCACTCTGCCGCCTTCTTATTCGCTGTCTGAATCTCGTTATTGATCTTCATAATTTCCAACATCCTGCTCTCTTATGTCTTAACGGAATTGCCTTTTAAATGTCCAGAAAATAAATGCCCTAGCCATCCTGTGAACTCCTGTAAAAACTCTCCCTCATAAAGTGCCACAGTTGAGTAATGAGGACCATGCCCTGTTTCTACTTTACACAGCCTGAGGTAGACTAGAGGAGAGGGAGCGGGGGATGGAGACGGAAAAAAAGAGGGCAGCTCACACTCTATTCTGTATTTCTCCATTTCCTGGACCTCGGCGATGGACTCTCGTAGGTCGTCTGTGAACTTCTTGCGGTCCTGGGGGTTGGGCGCGTTGAAGTTGATGAGGACTTTGATGTCCGCACCTGGTATCGCTGATGTAAGCCTGATTCCATTTGGGTAATCTGGGGCAAAGGCAAACAGAGAAGGGAGAGAAATTTACACAAGGCCCATTGATCAAAAACCGAAGTTAAAACACATTGGGGCAAATCCGTCTGAAGTCTGGAGTTTAAACAATGTCACAGCCCATTGGTTTGACTTCCCAATCCTGCTGGATGTGTTCCTGCGCTAAATCAAACCCTGTGATGTAAACACTGTCGGCTAACACGCCACGGAGACAGAGACAGAGCGAAGAGAAAAAAACACTTACACTGGTTTTCAAACAGCATGACTTGCATCCCGTACAGAGAGAAAGACTGTCTGAAGCTGTACGTCACCGAGTTCTTCTTTTTCTGGAAGATCTTGGTTACCTGAAATCATGAAGACAATGATATTTTAGGAGAGGAGAGGAGAGGAGAGGAGAGGAGAGGAGAGGAGAAGGGCTTTTACCACTAGGAGGTCGTTGAACAGGAAGATCTCCCGCTGGTGCAGGCCGAGCTTCTGCAGCTTGTTGGGATCTGGCACTTCAAACAGGCGGCAGTAGCACACCAGCCGGCGATGGGGCAGCGACAGCACCTACAAGGTGAAAAGAAAAGAGCACAGACGCTTTTCACACTTTAGAGGTCATTGTTGCCTCGGTGTTAGAGGTAATAAGGAACTTTGAGCAGAATTTATTGCACTCTTAGCAGCATTCAAAGTGACACATGAGAAGATGTGGCAACGTATTGGATACTTCTGTTTGGGGCTGCCACTAAAGATTAATTTCATCCTTGGTTGATTAGAAAATAGGGACTAGTATCAGTTAAAATTATAACGTCAACTCCAAAGTTAACGTCTTGGTGTTCAAAACAAGTATTTACCACAGCAGATGTACTGTGAAATTGGCATTAATGAATTACAAAACATTTTACTGCTACTAGTGAAGTGAAGTCAGCACCTCGCTCCTCCCATAAAAATGATCAGAACTCATTATCTCCTTAAAAATGGTGGCTCTACAGTGTAATCTGTGACCGAGAGGCATCTGCATGGCACCCACCCAGCAGTGATGTACACCCTGCTGAGCACAGACTCTGTAAACACTCTGCAGCTCAGCGCCACCCAGGAATTTATGTGTCGATTTTGTCTGGCCCTCAGGATTCAACAATGACTGCTCATCGCTCGGTGACAGATGCGACGCTTCAGGGGGCAAAAGTTCCTGCCTCCTGCCTCAGAAACTACCTGTACGATGTGCTGTAACTGACGGGAGGCTGTGCTCATGCATGAAATTATGAATGAAACATGTTTTATGGAAACTTACACATCCCAGGCCGTGGTGGAGAGATCCAATCTAAAAAAAAAGAAAAAAATAGTAAAGACAAAGAAGTTATATGTTAAATGCGTCTTTTTGTTATCTCTCTTGCTTATGAAAAACTAACATAGGGATTTTCCCTTGCAGGCTGTGCGCCTACAGCCTATTTAAGTTGCCATGAAGACACACAGGGTGGTGGTCTGTCTATGCTGCCGGACTCGAGGGAGTCTGTAATGATGTTGGAATGAAAACAGATCCTCCCCCTAGAAGGCCACTCCGTGCAGCACCAGTGGACCCGATCATTACGGAGAGGGATTCCGGCGTGGTTTTCACACTGGAGCATTTTTACCGCGATTCCTCCTGAGCTTTTAATTCTGTGATGAGGGATCATTTTTCAATACGCTAAATTATTACTGGCAGAGGAACCCCTCCATCCCACAGGAAACCCACTGAAACAAAGTCCTCCATGCACGATAAGTCTCTTCCCGGAGGCTGCATAGGTTAATCACACTTTTAACCTTCACACATGAAAGAGACATCATCGCATGCAAGAATAATGCAGAAATGCTGTCCCGGCCCGCTCCTGAGGGGCTGGAGCACATGCACAGCCAAATGAGATAATAGCTCTTGGTCAGTATTCATGCACAGAAATTAACTGACTTAATGATTAGTGAAACAATCAAACTCATGCTAGCGGTTAATTGACTTTGCTTTAAAACACTTTCCCTCTAAAACTAAGAAAGAACTATAATGTGCCAAGGCAGCAGAAGGTGCCCATTTTTCATCGGACTGCGGCATTAGGTGACACCTCTCGAGGGCTCTGGGTGTGTTAAAACCAGCAGCGTGAAGGTCTAAGCCCCGGCATGTGTCCGCTCTCAAAGGTACACTTAGATTTTTCTGAATATCTTCATGACTCAAACTTGTCAGTAAATCAAGAGGAAAGTTTTTTACTTCAAAAAAAAGGAATCAAGCAAAAGACGCTTCAGAGATTAAAGTCACACCTTGAAAATCGTAATAACTTTTAGTGAACTTTGTAGAGTAGATACTCACTGGTTTCTTTCCCACAATGAGCTTCTCGACTTTCTGCACCTGTGAGACATGGTCTTCGTTGGTCTTCAGCTCTCGCTTGCGGATTCTCTCGTAGATGCCGACCAGAGTCTCCCGGGGGATGTCCTCCCCGTCGTCCACACCTGGCACACGGGGGAGATCCGAGTTAGGGCCGTCCACACCGACTTCATCATAACAATATCAACGTGAGCTCCCGTACTGACGAACAATAACGCTCTGTCAGGCACATTAATTACCCCGAGCGCCTCTTTCTCTCGAAAAGTAAGAGTTTTCATATCAGTGTATATTGGCCAGTTTATACGCCAATATGATGCATCGGTGATAGGCCAATATTGTTCAGGCTCCACTCTTTATTTCACAGCACTAGAAAGGTTCTTCAAGAAGGGACACTAGTGGGGTAACTACAGCGTCCGTCTTGGGCCACTAATCAGGCTGCTGGGAGTGAGAACGGGCTGTGCAGGTCAACCATTCTGCATGTTCTATCAGCACACAACTAGTGTAAAGAAGCAGTAGAGGTGGCGCAAGAAAGAAAGAATAAATACTGGATAAATATGCGTATGTAGCGTGGATGGATTATGTGCATTATCAGCATGTATGCATTCGTATATACAGCGCGTGGGATTTTTATTGGCAAACTATTGACATATTTTGCACACCAAGCAGGATTTATATATTATTTATATTTATATATTGATTGACAGTGCACGGTGATGTGTATATGTGTGTCTACAGGGATGCTGATCAATGTGCATTGTCCCTGGAAATAAAAAAAAACCCAATAACAATAAAAAATAAATAAATAAATTGACCAACGATATTGTTCACCGCTGTCATTGTCGTCCTACCAGCGGTGTGGGCTAAAAGGTGCAATATGTCAGAATTGGCCACCTGTCAAATTCAAACTCAAGACAAAAAGGAGGATATCCCCAGGGTAACCACTAACTGCTTCTCACTAGGGCTAGTGTTATCTCGTTAGCTCAGTGAGTCGTGCATCTAGCGGTCCAACTAGGAGCACCAGGGGTGATTTACACCACTACCACAGGAGGTTTGGACGGGGAGACGCCAGGGCGAGCTGGTTAGCATGCTAGCTTCTGTTGACATCTCTGTAACGCAACACATAGACTTTAGAAGGTAAAAACTTAATTTCTTCACATTCTGTTGATAATTTCAGTGCTGTCAACTTAAATTCTTACATATTGCATCTTTAAGTTAGGACAATACATGAATAGTTTATATATATATATATATATATATATATATATATATATATATATATATATAAGGACATAACGAACAGTTATATATATATATATATATATATATATATATATAACTGTTCGTTATGTCCTTGGGTGTGTCATTCATGTGCATTATGTGCATTTTCTACCTCTCAAGTTCTTGATGAAGTCCTCCAGCTTCATCTTCCTCTCGGGCTTGACGTTGGGGCTGTACATGTCGGTGTTGAGGAGGATGATGGCGAACGCCAGGATGAAGATGGTGTCGGGGTTTCTGAACTGCCGCACCACCGTGGGGTTGCAGATGCAGTAGCGCTGGCTGTGGACGTGAGACAAGAGGACGGCAAATGTGACCCATCACGAAAAACCTCTGGTTACAAAACGCGCTCAAACTCATGAATCACGCTTATTGTGAAGAAACATTTTCAACACTTCCAGGAGAAAACAGAAGTGAGGCGAGAACACAGCTGTGAGGAAACTCAGCAGCAATGACTTTTCAAAAATAAGAGTTTACATAAAAGGCTTGCAGTGTCATGAGCACAAAGCATTATTATACACGCAGGCAACAGACATATTGTAATTTTATGATTGTGTTAGTATGAACACACACAGTGATTCCCCTCCAGTCTCCCCTCAAACACAACATTCATTGTGATCATCGCTGGCTGAGGATTGCTTCTTTCCTCTGTTTTCCCTCTGCAGTCATTGGCCTGCTTTTTCCACGTATGTTTTTATGCTCTGTGTCTGCGTGGGATCTAACCTGAAGGCTTCGATGAGCCGCTCCACCTTCTGGGCCTCGCCCTGAACACGGATGTGGTTCTGAAATTTCCTGAGAGCCTCGTCCAGCTCCATGCCCTGGAAGTCCATTTCGTCCACCACACAGCTGGAACATAAGGGGACAGACGGAGGGGGAAAATGAAACACAAACAACACCAATCTGCAAATTTCTTGGAGGGCTTAGTTGGCCTAGATTTTATCACAGAGGATATCTCAGTATTTAAAAAAGATTTCTGGCCATATTGTTGCCAAGAGTCGATCTTATCACGGAGGGTTTTAATGTGTTATGTTTGAGGGAGTTTTTGTGCCATGTCTGTTAGTCTTTCTCCTTTCCTTTTATTATATTATCTATAACAATGGCCCCGGTGTTTTGGTGTATTCTGTCTTTTATTATTGTTGTGCAAGCAGACAGGGATTCTGGACACATTTGAAACGTTCCTTCACTCACCACCTGATTATACTAAGGTTAAGGAATTGGATTCAGACACACTCAAATTATTTACCCAAGTAAAATCATATCATATGAGCATATTCCATGTTGTTTTTTTAAGTATTTTTTTGGCCTTTGTGAGGCTTTATTGATAGTACAGCTGAAAACTAGACAGGAAACAGGATGAGAGAGAGAGGGGCAGTGACATGCAGCAAAGGGCCCCCGGGGATTCAAACCCGGGGCCGCTGCAGCGAGGACAAAGGCTCTGTGCATGGGATGCCCGCTCTAACAACTGAGCTAAACGGCACCCCATTTTCCATGTTTTTAATGTAACAAGCAAGTATACAATGTCTGTCTGTGAGTTGTAATGGAGTACAAGTATAAATGGGCATAATACTGAAGTACAGCACTTCAGCAAATGCACATTTCAACATGAGGTATAGGGAAGATAAAGGGGAAAGTGATCATACTCACTCCAAGACATCTCTGTTGAACTGTTTCTGTCGATTGCCGAGAAACTCTCCAATCATCTGCCGGCTCAGGCCCTTCCTCTGCAGCAGGAAGTGAGCCACACCGACCGGTGTGTCGGGGATGAATCCCCTCTCAGTCAGGTACTGGATGCCCTTCTCTGGTTTCCTGATGAATCCGACATTACGATGCAGGTCAATTAAAAAAGCAGTGAAAAAAAAGCAGTGAAAAAAAAGGTTTAATCTTGAATTTGAGAATGTAACTCGTTGAGGTAAATTAGAGCCGTGACATTTTCCCTAAGGATCCATCAACTCCTGATAATCCCTGTATTAAACTCAAGGTAAACATCTGGGCATAATCCAAACAGACTGAAAGAATAAAATATGTGATCAAGGATCCGGGGGGTTGATTTGAACTCTGTCAAAATGTGACCACAGCTCTAACACAGACACACCTGTAATGTCAGCCACAAATCACAGGTCATGCTTATTTATAACTGAGGAAAGACGTTTCTCTGACACCTACTGAACAAATTGGGCATCATTTCAGCTTGTCAAAGAATCACAGAGGCATACTGTCACACCCAAAATACTTTTGAATTTGATATTAATGCAACTGCTTACAGTTTAGAGGGCAACACACAGTGAGCTAACAAGTTTCCAAGAGGCTTCTAAGGCCCTTAACCTCTGCAAACATGGGTCAAGCACCTGCTCCTTCAGAGCTGAGTACCTACTTGTTGAAGAGATTCAGGCCGATGCGGTAGTGTCTCTTGCGGATCACATCGTTGCTGAAGATGGGTGAATCCCAGCTGTTGCGAGTCTCCTTGTGGTAAGTCTGCTTGCTGAGCGTCTGCTCTCGTAGGCTGTCTCTCGAGGAGGACTCGGAGCTGCAGTTGATGGTGTCGTTGGAGTTGGATGTGCTATTGATGCTGTCGTTGTCCCCATCGGAGAAGTCCGACTCGGACTTGCTCTGTCTGTTGGCGGAGCCGTTGATGGCTAAGTGGCTTTCCAGCTGGCGGTGGCGGTGGCGCAGGGGTGCGTCGTCGTCGCGGGAGGGAGCTCGTGGCGGGGGTCCGTGGGAAATGTGTTTGGGGCTCGCCTGGGACGACGTTACGATGTGGCCGTGCGGTTCGTACACAGGCGGCCGCTTGACAGAGCCGCGGTCCGACCGGTCGCTGAGCTCTGCTGAGCTGTCACTAGGAGGTTCTATGGTCAACAAAGGAAGATGGTCCATTCTAAGACGCTGCTCTTGGCACTCCAGAGAAGGAGTGCTGCGGCAGCTCGTGTCTGTGTCACGACCCTCATCTTTGGGGTCAATGGGCCAGTACTCCTGGGAGGAGTTGACTGACCGCAACCGCAAGTCTGATTCTGTGCTGGAGGGCTGGTCCCCTGACCTCGACAGAGCAATAGAGGGCGACATGTCCTCCTCGTCGATGAACAGAGTAACATCACTATAGGATGCCATTGTTTCATCGTGCAAGCGTCCAGCTGCCCTGCGATGGGACTTCACCTGATAGGGCACCTCCCTCTCCACCTTAGAGCAGCCCATAGCCTCCGGGTCAGGACCCTCATCCCCCTGAAGGCTGCGACAGTTCAGTGCATCATCTATCGACTCAGCCAGAGACTTGACCTGCCTGGAGAAGGCGTCCTCCAGCTCCGTGATGGCATCTGACAGGTCACCCTGCTGGGCCTGGTGAGATGCCATGTTGGCCTGCTGGTGGACCTCTATATCTCCACATTCAGACTGCACCATGGACAGCGGGGTGCCGTCCTCTGTCATGGACACCTGCCTCCCCTCAAAGTATGAGCTGTGCACTTTCTCAGGGCCCTCAAACGAGAGCTGCATCCTCATGTTGGAGAGAACGATGCGTCTGGACATGCGGTTCTCAGACATAGAGCTCCTGAGACGTTCAAAGTTTTTGTTCATCTGATACTGGCGGAAGGCTGTCTGGATGGTGCGCGCTGCATGCCGAGTTATGAATCGTCCACCATATTTACGCTCCAGCATCTCCACCTGGAGAGAAGACGGAGAAAATTAATTTGTGAAACTGTGCCACCCAGGGAATATTTAATTGGATTTCTTAACTAGTTTATACATTCTTCCTCCTGGATGTCACGGATAATTCACTTCTCCCAGTTATCAGTGGCCCTGTGGCAATCTTAACAACACTTTTTCCTCCTCTATTTGTTCCAAGAATAATCTCACACAGCTGGGTTCCCCATAACTAAAGACAAATTGTATGTGATAATTCTTCTGAGGCAAGACTGTAAGAAATTTGACCAACTCCAAGGCAACTTTAAAAATATACCTGTTTGTCCTGGAGGTCAGCCGAGAGCTCATAGCTCTCCGAGAGCGAGCGGGACCGCTTGATGGCCTCCTCCTCGGCCTGCTTACGAAGGATGGACTGCGAGTGCTGGAGCTTGGGCCGACGGGGTCTTTGAGGCCCAGGCTGGACCCCGTGGCTGTAAAGCGGGCTGTCAAATCGGTCAGGGCTGATAGCCGAGCCGTGAGTCACCGGGCCTTGGCCATAGATGGCTCCACCATCCAGGGAAGGGCCACTCTCACCGGGCCGTCCATCCCCTTCCACACTGCAAGAAGAAAAGCAAAGGGACGAGATTTAGAGTCTTCAGCTTCAAAGATGATAAGAAAATATATATAAAGCCCAAAATCACAAGTTGCTTTAACTGGCCTCACAATCTGCACAGCATGTGACAACCTCTGTCACTCCAAAATTCGTTAATGAAAATGTAGTTTTTTCAGTCGGAATGTGATTGAAGTTTTATCAGACTAATCGCTGCAGTCTTTCTGATCCATCTTACGAAATGTCAGAGCACAGAGTAGCTTAACTTCAGGGGCTTACAGCCTGAGCTTTTATAAAAGGGAGTCTTAATCAGTAGCCTAGTAGTATCGGTTAAGGAATACACAGAAAAAATTGACACCAGGGAAGCGAAATGTGTCTGTGTGAGAGTGAGTGCAGCCATTTTTTGGAATGTGCTGATTCCAAAGCTTTATGCAATATAACCCCCCTTTCATTCAACTCAAAGACGCCTAATACAAGCACTTATCTCTGTAATGTAATAGAATAGTGTACAGTATGACTACATTTGCCGTGCTACATTCAGAAAATACAAATGCCACATAAACACTCCTCAAATATCAAACCCATCCAGACATCCGTTGTCCTTGTGGCGTTACCTCTCTTAAACAAATAAATGGAAGAAAAAAAAAAACAAGGTTACTCACTCACTCTTACATTCTGCCTCGCTACACGAGGGCTTCTTATTGCGAAAAGACCGTCTATTTTCTATGAAGAGCCAACTCTTCCTCCATATCTTGTCCACCATTCTCTCAGCCAAATGAAGTCCAGAGTACGCAGGCTCCTCCAGGAAACCAAAGTTTATGCCACCTTAAGGGCCAATCAGTGACCGCAGGGAGTTACACCATGTTTGCCCGGAGAGACGACACGCCGTTCCAGTGCACGTTACAAAGTCCAGTTTAGAGTTGAATGACAGCAAACACAAGTTCAGCGGCGGCCCCTTTAGAAACGGCTGAGGTGTGGGTGTACGCGGTGCCCACCCGCTCAATAACTTTACACTAACTAACACTTCTCCTCCTCCACGGTACACTGCGTTCACCCTCTGCTGGCAGCCTAATGTGTTTGAACTGTGACTCGACACACCCATACAGTGTACACAATCCACTTCCTTCATTAGACAGCAAGCAGCAACCAATGCAGAGTGAAAAAGTGGAACTGAAAATGGTCAAAAGTTTAAAACAGAAGAAGTATTTTGTTCACCTGCTTTGTGACCTTTTACTCTACACTGAATGTAAACGTGCTGATTTGTGACGGCACTCATTCATGGTCCACTGTTGGTCTATGATTATTCAAAGCCTCGTCGTAATTTCAAGCATATTGCACCACTCAGTCTCCTGCAATGCACACGCTGCAGTGCAACATAAAGTAAGAATAAATCCGGAGCTTACTGTAAGTGATCACAACTGAGTCACTTTGCATCTCTGCAGGGTTTCAAACACCTCAGTTTTAGAGAATAACATATTTTCCAAAAGAGGCACTTCAGCTTTCTTAACAAACGCCAGTGCGAGATATTAAAACATGCTGTCCTGCTGCGGCTGACAAATTACCACCAATTATTTTAAGGCAGCATCCAAAAAAAATAAATAAAAATGAACTTGGTCTTGGAGTTTGGATGCAACTGGAAGTATCATTATGTCGTGAAGGAGCGCAGGTGTTTGCTTCCACCAAAATGCTGCAGCAAAATTAATTCTTTTTCACTCTTCTAAGTCAGAGTGGAGATGACCCGTTCAGTGTCAGCTGAGGCCACCGTGACACGGGAGAACTTCACGGTAAGTAAATGTCGACTGGCTCCCTTGTGGCAATAGGTACACACAAGTTCACACAGCCACGGAGAACAGGCCGACGATAAAAACCTTGCACAACAAAGTGGAAGTAAGACTTCCTTTCATAACAACCACTGGGACAAATCTCCCCCACCATCTGTCGTGGCTCATGGTGACGCTCTCGTCATTGAAGTTAAAAGTCGCACCTTGCGTGCTGTCACAGCACCGGAAATACAGCCGGTGGTGATTTTCAGTTTCAAGATTTTCTTCATTAAAAGGTCTGATTACTGACCTGGATGTTCAAGGAAATTAAGAAAAAAATATAAGATTGAATGTCACTTTTTCATTTGGACAGCATCATGTTTGCTCAGCCAGTCAATCCACCACTTTCATATCTCAGAAAAATACACTTGAATGCATTTCTAACAACATGACTGTAGGAATAAGAGCTGAATCTACATTAAATAACCGAAAACACAAATTACAAGCTGCTTTCAGGATCTTCACATTCTACCAACCAGACATCCTGACGGTGAGTGACTGCGGGTGTGTAAGAAAAAGAGAGGGGGAATAAGTGCTGCAGTACTTTTTTTTTTTTTTTGCTCTGAGGTCATTGAACACTGCACAGAGTGAGGTCAGCTGCTCATAATGGCGGGAAAAAAAAACGGCAGAAAAGGATGAGAGAGCAGCGTTTTAAGAGCTCAGTGTTTTATATGCTGTAATGGATGTTGAAGGGGGAAAAGGAGAGAGCAGGGGGAAGTTGCAAAAGGCAGAGATGACTCCACATGTTTGAGGCAGAACCGGTCGTGTCAACATGTTGTAGTCGAAATGTACAAGGTTTGTGCAACCGACAATGAAAGGTGTAGCATGAAGCGACGATGGCTGCCCCGGGATCACTTCCTGTTAGTGGCTGTCAGCTCCTTGAAATATGATTGCACGAGGACTGCTGTCGCTCAGTCTGGCTTTTTATCCACCAGGAACCCCTGTTCACTCTGATGTAGGCATGGATAAGCATTTCAGCTCAGCTGGCAGTGATTTTCAGCCATGGGATCGAGGGGTTTTGGGGGGGGGGGGTCAACCATCTCCCTTTTTCTTCCCCTCCTTCCCGCTCAACACATCCTGAACAAACAGGCCCAGACCCCTACCAAGGCCTCAACCCATTCCATCAGTCGGACCTAAGGGAGAAACATTCCTCCATCCCGGAAAAGAGGAGTCACATCTACAGGAGTTCTGGGAATAGAAGAAAGCTAATGAAGTGCAGGCTGACGGTACGGAGGGAAGGGAGAGCTGCAGTGTGGAACTCACACGACTGCCAAACCAAGTCACAGAGAAGACAGAGAAGTCGACAAACTACGCTTTGCGCTGGCATGTTTTTCCAATCAAATTCTAATTCGCATTTAAGATGTGCAGCTTTTTTTTGTTCTTTTTTTTTCTCTTCGGCTCTCTTCAAAGCTCTGCAGGAAATATAATTGACTTTGCCCATTCAATTGTAAATGTGAAAGCCAGTGAAATGAGGGACTATGCTAAACATTTACAGAAAAGTCTTTCCACATGCACTGACCCAGCGATTTGATTACTCCTTACCCACCTGTTTACACTTGCCTTTGTGCAACTTTCATACAATTTATTTCTACTTTGTGTTGTTTTTACCCGCCTTAAGTAAATTTCACACTTGTCGCCTTATTTTCATTGTGAAGTTCTACTCTTGAAAGGTGATTTATAGATAAACTCAATCTATTTTCAGAAACACTGATGTAAGATCCAGTCTTTAGCCATATAAATATAGAGAAAAGAGGTTAAGGAACCCTCGTGTATGTATAAAGTGTTGTTACTGGATGAACACATTGTACCATCTTGTATTGGCAATAATCAAATACAATACCAACATGGTTGCTAAGGAAGTCTGATCTGCTCGCTGAGAGGTGTATTTTTGTTCGCTGTGGTGCACAAAAGGCAGATGGTGATGGAAATCTGACTCCTTGCCAAACTTCATGAGGGGGTCTAAGATAAAATATGTGTTATAACTAGGGCTGCATGGTATGGCCAAAAAAATCAGATTGCGATTATTTCGAGAGACACTGTGATTGAGTTGTGATTCATGACTAGTGTGAACGATCATTTTGGCATCACAATTGTCATTTTTACTGATAAAAACCATGATAACATAACATTTGTTGGTGTATGTACCACACAATGATGTTTTACTTAAGTCTGGGGAGCACGATTGGTAGATTAGGGCATTAACGCGTTTGTGAAAGTCAACATTGCTCAAGTCAAGTACCACCCATCATTATAAAATAGAGGAGGGTAATGTTTTATATTAAGTAATCAACTCACTGAAGCTCAAGTTTATTGCAATTCACCGCAAATCCAGTTAAGGCTCTCAGTCAGAAGCTCAGCCTCTGACTGGTTGACAGATGCAGCCCAGGGGTCATGGGACTGCCAGTGGAAGGCTAACAATCGTGCTAACAACACTAACTGTTATTTTACAGATGACAGTCAGCGTTGGACTTATCATTATGGATTCAGAAAGACACTGCGATTCAAGGCTGGATTACAAAGCTGCTGAGAGGGACACAATCTCACCAAAGGCCTCCTTAGCACAACATTATGGGCAAAAAGGTAGCTGTCAAGATATATCTAGTATGTCACATATGAGATATTTTGATGTCATATAAGACACTGAGGAAGGCTATGTTGGGTGTTAACACGAAGCTTGACAATTAATTTAATAGTTTTACCAAAATCCTTTTAGTAATGCTTTAATATTATTAATTTAGAGCGGAAAGTGATACATTGTTCAACCCCCCACACTAGTGGGGACTCGTGATGGACGGGTAAACGTTCTGGTTTAAAAAGGATACCTCGGAGCGGCTCATTGAACACAGATGAAATGAACGTGAACTGGTTCATTTTTGGGACATCGGTGAACTGAACTGAAAAAAAAATGCTGCTTCTTGCGTTTCCCACTTGGCCATATTGCAAGTTTGATAATATTTTGATCAACTCTGAACCCATAGTAATAGGACTAATGCAACACATGTAGCTGCATTATCAGCTTTCCTGCCTTAAAGCGACAGGTGTGTCGTGCAAACGTAGCCGGTGAACTGACCCTTTTGATCAAATTAAAACAGCGCTTCCTCTGTCAAACTTCTGGCCCCACATGCGCTGACAACATGTGCTCCAGAACAAACAACAAAAGCAGATTTACTTCTCTCCTCAGAGAGCTCATAAACACAGATGCACGCAGCAGCACTCAAAAACGCAGATGTGAGGAAATGGATTTCTCAGGTAAAAGGTCAGGAGACCACACGGTAACACGTTAATGAAGTCAAGCGTTAAAAGGTGAACCTGCCGGTAAACACTCAGGTGTATCCGTCATTTCAGCTCCAGTAACCATGCTAATGGGTGATTTTGAAACGGCTATAAAAAGACAGCTAGGGAGCGGGTTGGGGGATTTATAGTATGACACAGCTGCAAAACCTGAGAGCTGCACCGGCAAGCAGACTGACAGTATCACTCTGGAGAGTCTGCAGCAGACGGCGTACAGCCGACTGGAGCCTCATAAGACTCATGGTTGGACTACTGTAAGCTGTGCACTTCAGTTTGCCAGCTGTCTATGAATCAGAGACTGTCATCAGGCTTCTAATTCAATCAGAAACCAGCAGTCTTGAATGGTATCTTCATGGTCTGCAGAACGGCTCCCATCCACCAGACATTCGGCCTGATTGCACTTTAGAGTCGAGCTGTTTTGAGAGCTCCAATCACAACCTCATCGAGGACAATTAGCAGTCATTACACTTTGATGGATAAATGAAAGACACCAGATTTCGAGCGTTGTAAAGCCAGTTGATTATTAATTAGTGTGATTTTTTACAGCCTTCGTCACATTGTGCTTCGGAGGTTCAGATTTGCTCACGATGAATTGTAATAAAAGCTTAATTAGCACACTGCAGATGAAGAAAATTAAAAAAAACCCACAGCCCACCGAAAGCGTTTGAGTGGTTTGATGAGTTTTTTTTGTGTTACTTGTGAAGGTTATGTGAAATCAATATTCCCCTGTTAAGTGCCAGACCTCATTCTGTCTGAGTCAAATCATCACCCCCCCTCCTGTCAAGACTCATACAACAACAACAACAACAACAACAACGAGCCACTGTCATTATCTCATAGTGATGAATAATTAAATGATTCAAACACTACACTCAGCACCTGCCCTTGAAGATCCAGCTATGAAAAAGCACACGGTCACGGCTGGCTAGCGGGAGGGCCAGGACACACCACAGGAATGCCCTTCAGCCGAGTGGGGGGGGGAATACAGCCCGACTCACAGATGGATTCTGTACAGTGAGACTAAACACTCCATGATACAGTGACTCACACAGGGGACATGATCTGTTTTCCATTTTGAGGGAGTCAAAATTGAAATGGCAGACCTCCGCTTTTTTCAAAATTCATGATCTTCGTGACTGAGCTCAAAGCTTCGCCTCACTCCCGTCATCTCCCAGCGTGCATCATTGTGGAGGGTCACAAAAAGAAGAGTTCAGCATGTGATCCGAGCCCTTATCTCGAGCACACAACACCCGTCTCTCTCTGCTGTTTATCAAACAAAGCCTTATGAGCTTTAGCAGCCCGGTGTAACCTCATCCAATGACAGAACACACAGACACACACACACACAAATATACCAAGACAAACACACATCTCACACTCTCCCGTGACTCTTACCAGCCGTTCAGCTCCAGCTCCAGCAGCGACTGGGTCTTCTCTGAATTGCACTGCAAGCACCACATGCTGACGGGCACTCACGAGACGATGTTCTCCAAACACAAGCAGTCCCAAACACCAGTCCTCATTACTGTCTCCAACAGACAAGTCTCAAAACTGCCATCTTCCATGGCTCTCAGCTCTCTACTACCCCCAGAAGGTCCCATTTCCCAGCTCCCTGTGGATGGTACATATCAGTCCTAAGTGGCAGTCTGTAATCTCTGACAGACAAACGGAGCTCTTTCCTTTTTCTCTTTCTCCCTCTCTGTCCGCCGTGCGCCGGGCTGGTGGGAGTATAAGGGGGGGGGGGCGGAGGCTGGGAGACAGGGGAGTGTGGGTTTTCTGCCAGACCCGGAGCAGTATGGAAGGGGGCGGGGTGCAAGGAAGGGGGGGTGTGTGAGAGAGTGTTGGCTCTGTAGCTGGGTAGAAGGCGAGAGAAGGGGATGAAGCACCTCCTGCACAACTCTAAGCGTGCAAGAGAAGGGACGGAAGCAGGGGGGGACGTGTAGAAGACAAATCCTGTGTTTCTTTTAAAGCCGTGTTATCAGAGAGTGTCGAGGAGCGAGGGGGGGGAGCTCTAGACGGCGAGGGGTTGGGAACGAGAGATAAAGCAAAGGTGTTAAAATCACAGAGAGGAGGGGGGGGAGTAACAGCTTGATCCAGTTAGGTGCATACAGGTAGAGCAGATAAGCAGCTGGAGGGGATGGGAATGGAACAGGTATGAAACAGCTAAAAAGGTTAATGTATGAGGAGACGGTGGTGTGAAAGGAGAAGGTGGTGTCGGTGGGGACGAGGGTTTGGGAGTTTGATGTCAGAGGTAGATTTCGTTGGGCTTTTTTTTTCTTTTTTTTTTACACAAAAGGAAAAAAGGACCTGGTTGGTAGGGATGGCAAATACACGAGAGCACCTCTATTAATAGATCCTTTCAGGGTTGAGAAGTGACTGTGAAGATGTGCACTAAGAAAAGAAACAGGATTCTGTGTTTGTCTGCGGCAGGAAATCACAGCGGAGTAGACGATCGTCCACCTCTAGCCTTTTTCTATTTTCAACCTCCTTTTAACTCGGTTTTGTTTTCTTGGGAGAATGCCGCACTGCTTAAAACACCGGTCGCCAACTCACCAGACTTATAAAACAGACTTAGTATCGGTTTTCATCTTAAGTACGACTTGCTTAGAAAAATGGAGTTATTTATAAACAAAACGTATGGTGACCAGATTCGGTCTCTTCTCCCGTCGCTGTGATCTCATCCCTCAAAAAGTTTGATCCCTGTTTTGGCCCGTTGCTGATCCTGACAGAACCTTCATCTGTGCTGCCATTATGTGAGGGGAAACTGTAATGTGCCGTCGCTTTAAGTTGATGTGAGATCCATCTTAAAAACCTGCTCAAGCAAGGCTTTTATGCTCGCCTTGTGAATCCAACCATCGGAAATAATCTGAAGATAAAGTTCAGCCACAAATTGCAGTAGAAACATTGCTATAACCGAGGGCCATGGCTTCACACGCATGCCAGACCTCAAACTGATGGCTCCTCGTCTCGGGGGCTCAGCAGCGTTGTTGAGACAGGCCAGAGACTAATCACCCCTCTGAGAGAAGGGGGTTGGGCTAAACTGCCCCCAAGTCAAAGGTATTTTCTGTATAATGACAACAGGCACAGGAAACAGAGGAGAATGGCTCCCACATGGAGCCAGTTTACAGGGACACCAATCATCCACACACACACAAACACACACACACACACACACACACACACACACACACACACACACACACACACACACACACACACACACACACACACACACACGTCTCTGATGGGAGATGTAGATGTCCTCTAATTACAGGCCTGAACCCCTGAAATGATCACCTTCTCTGGACCGTTTTCATCAGAGACTTCAAACAGTAAGACGCAGAGCGTGAGACAAAGCAAAACTAAAAGGTTAAAAAAAAAAAAAGAGAGCGCACATCTTAACATGTGTTGTAAATCCCGGCAGGAGATACTTGCAAACCTGTGACTCAGGCAGAATAATTATGTGCAGACAGTGACTGGCCAACTGATCTATTTCAAGTTTGAGACCTTGGCCCTGGACTCTGGTGACTACAGCTGCTAATGCCTCGCCGAGCTGCCGATGCTCGACTCAACTTACAGATCTCACCTATCAAGCAATCTCACCCTCCGCTCTTACCGGAATCTGTTTTATTCCCGAGCGCCACAAAACAAAATAAAAAAACCCCGGCATCCTCGTTATTTAATCATTTCTTAACACGTGACCACCCGAGAGGCGCAGGCGGAGAAATGCGAGCACGATCCTGGATATTAGCCCACGGCAGGCTCCGTTTTGCCGGCGGACCACAGGGAGCGTCTAAACGGAGCTTATTTATTTGGGAATGAGATATGGAGCAATATCATGGTCTCATTTTGAAGGCAGGCACATGCCACATATTATCCCCCGAGCGTGACATGATTGTTTCGGCGCGAGGCTCAAGGGCAGCATCGGTTTTAGCATCAACGAGGGCTCTGCTGAGATTACACAGTTAGATCACTTCCAGGTAAAGCTGAGATGGAAAAAGTTTGCATAAACTTCTGGACACTTATGTGTAATCCTGTCGTCTGTCTGCCGGCCTATTCATCTCTCCCTCTCTCTCTCTCTTCCTCCTCTAGTGTTACGACCCAGTCTAGTCGTCCTGTCTGGTGAAGGCCCACTCCATCTCCTGAGTCCTGGCTATGCGGCGCTCTGCTCCAAGATGATGTCATTGAGAATTCCAAGCAGAGGCCCACTTTCTGCTCATAAAACGCCATTTCTTCAACTCAATACATATGGTCTCTCTGCATTTCAACTCATACTCTATCACCCCCCCCCCCACACACACACACACACCCCGTCGCCTTCTGTTTCCCAGACCTCCCTACTTTTCCTCTTCCTTCTTGTTTTAGCATAAGGAAAGATAGATACATTACACATGGGACGAGGCCAAAGAGGCATCCGCAGGTCAGCCGCAAACAATCGCCTTTATCAGGTACATTCCCACAGTTATAGAACCTGAATATTATCAGAGGAACGAAAAAGAAATGCGTATCTTCTGATTGCAAAGAGAATGATAAAAAAAAGAGAGCAGAGGAAGAAGGAACAAAGGAAACGGCGGGGGAGAGAAACAGCTTCCTGGAAACTTGGTCACAAGATTTTTGGAGCTACATGCGCTGTCTACATGACATCATGCACCGTTTCTCATTATCTGCTTTCACTGGATGCCGAGCGACTGAGACCTGCTCGAAGAAATGGAAAATAAAAGGAAAACTCAGCCTGGTGCCTGGTCTGGAAACAATTAGAACAGGCTGATGTCATAGTTTGATACAACAGCGCACTAAATGAGATGTAGTGGCCCGGGTTAGCAGTGGGAACACTGAGGACTTTGTATAGAAGGAGGGGAAAAAAAAGAAAAGACAAAAAAAGAAACACATTTTTCATGTAAATTCTGAGGAACAAAGAATTTCTGTGCGTAAGAATGATCTGGCAGCAGATGTATAAATAGAGCTGAAATGAGAGTAATTAAAGGACATGCTGCCTCTGCTCATCACATCCTGGCTGCAAATCTGAAGCAGATGTGTTGCTTTTGGGATCCTATGGGAACGATCAAAGATCATCAGTGGCAAGTGATGTCTGAGAGGCTTTTTCTCCTGTTCATACATCACTTTTATTCCAATACAAATAAAAACAATCTGTTTTGTCCAGACACATGAGAACTGAGGGCTGAGCTGCGGGAGAAAACGTCTGAGATGAGTCTGTCGCACCAAAACATTATTCTGAAGAAACTAAATGTTTTTTTATCCCTTCCCCACGACTAGGACTGGGTGTGAATCTCTTTTGTTTTTTATAGAACTGCAGAACCAAATGGGAAAAAGTCAGCACTGAATGCTCAATCAGGTCTAAGAGGTTGTTAACTTTTTTTTTATTTAAATGAATATTTTGCCGTTTTGTCTGGTCAAGATTTGGATTTAAAAGATTGATCCTGGTTTGATGTCTGTACTAAAGATGAGGCTCCAGCCAGAAGATTCTTAGCTCAGGTTAGCATAAAAACTGGACAGCAAGCCGAGAAGTCACTGTCCGAAACAGTCAGACAAAAACAGATAAGCATATAAACCGTCGATTTTACGTCTTACTCGGATTTTGTAAATTGTAGAAGTGCTAATACTGTAGCTGGATAGCCATTCACCCTTGCTTCTCACAGTACGAGCTAAGCGTCTCCTGGCGGCAGATTTGCACAGCGGATGAGATGGTTTAACAGAGGGACTGTAATGGACCAGGCAGTTTTAGACTACACTTCATTTAGGGAACATAGAGGCTGCTCCAGTCGAGAGAAAAGGCTTGATGATGAAAAAATGTTTGAACATGAGAAACACATTTAAACTCCTATTAATATATCAGTTTAGCATCTGTGTTGAAATTGTGTTTGCATCTGTTAGAGAACATTTCAACTAACTTTAATTTCATTATACTTTAATCTGTTAATTACTTTCACGATGAATCGCTCGATCACTTAGCTTATGTAATGTCGGAAATTGTGAAAAATTGCTCATCACTGTTTCCCAGAGCCCACAGTGACGTCTGCAAATTGCTTTTATTGTTCAACCAACAGCCCAAAATCAAAAGACTCTCCATTTACTGTCACAAAAGACAAAGAGCTTCTGCAAAGCCCTCATATCTGAGAAGCTGCACTGCAACTGCTCAATATTCTACAAAGTGGATTTGGCAGTTCAAGTCATCACGCAGTCATGTAGAAAGTCGCATTTCAGTAATCAAAATAGTTGGCAGTTAATTTTCTTTACTTCAGCCGATCAATTAATCCAGTCATCGTCCAACAACTGGTGCTAAAGTGTCCGCTGGGTAGCCTTCAGACGGCAGGAGGGATCCAGGTTTGCTCCTTCGGTCCTTTCTGGGTGGAGCTGTTCCTCGTTCTCTCGGTGTTTGCGTAGGCTTTCTCTGGTTTCCTCTCACATTCCAAAGACATATGCCAGTCAGGTGGGGTGGAGACTCGAAATTGCCCTAAAATATGAATGCGGGCGTCTGGTGAGTTTGTCCTGGGCACTTGTCTGCCATCCTCGAAAAAAACGAGTGGGCAGAGAAAATGCAGGAACGAAATGACACCCTTACGATGGAAACCAAACGAACCTTTACTTTACAGCTCAACCGCATTTTTATGCACTCCCTTTTTTCTGTGTGCATGCAGCTCTGTAGAAAATATATATATATATATATTTCATGGAGCCATTGCAAACACGGGGCTCCGAATTGCAGTGCAGCCTGCTGATTGCATGCACATGCTATCACGCTCTCTATAAAGGGCAGATACTGCAGAGGTCATACATTGTTGAGTGGGCCCCTGTTTGTCCATTTATGATATTTTCCTTTCAGTTCACTCCATTACCAGATGCCATAATTCTCTGAAGCTCCTCGCCGAGGCCCCTCCTCCAGCACTGAATACACTACAGCACAATTCTCCCCTGCTAAAAATAGACCCATGTGAGGTGACACACTCTGGTAAACACACTGCGAGGCGAGGCGAACAATGCAGCGAAAGAACAAGAGGAGGACTACAGTGTTAGCGCAAGAGAATGCACCGAAATGCCCCGCTGATTACATCTTATTATCGCCTCCTTTGTGGCGGGCCGATGTGTGCAGCGTTTGTCAATGACACTGTGAAATTTTGAGGTCAATTGGAAAAGCAGTGCAAGATTTAAGACTGGTGTCTCTGGTGCTTAGCGCTCGGAGCAGGACTGACTTTGAATGTGACACACATGAGGTATAAATACACGCGGCGGTCGGGATGGACACGGGAGCGTGGCACCAGACAGAACGACAAAACAGGCCAAGACAGAGGCCCCGACATGCTGAGACTTATTCCACAGTTGGGCTCTCAGAGTGGCAGTGCCCCCCACTGGTTAGAAGCAATACTACAAGCTCCACTGAAGATGTACACAGGGCCCATGGTGGAGGGTGGAAGGCATGTGGCATTTAGGACGACTAAGGTTAGACGTGTTTGTCATGGTTGCAAATTGGAAGGGTGGCTGCCTGGGTTATTCAGAGGCACCGGGATGTAAAAAGACCAGATTTTTCTGGTTGGGGGGACATGTGAAGGAGGGGGGGGAGTGAGGAATGAGGGGCAATAATCTATTTAAGGCGGTGGCAGACTCACACCTGTCTCAAGTCTCGCAGAGAAAGTCCTGTGCTGTGGAAAGACGCTGATTTTCAGTATGTCAAACATCAGTTTTCTGCAGTAAAGACCGGATGTTTACTGTGTATCTTTTATTCAGCAGATTTCCTGTTAATGCAAATATCATACAATTACCTATTTTTCTTTTGGAACGACTTAGTAATTTAAAGGTGCCACAAAAGCATTCAGATGTCTCAATCCTCTAGCATTTTAAAGCCCCGCGGCCTCCATAAAGCATCTGCCTCCCTGCCTAATAGCACCACGGGGGCCAATCAATCACCCAACAGTCTCTCGTTTGGTCTCAACATCAGCCAAACACTTTTAAAATCGGGTCTCTCCACTGTCCTGATTGCAGAAGTGATTTCCAGGAGCCATCCATCAGCGTGATCCTGGAGAATATTAAAAAAAAAAAGTATCTATCCCTTGATATAAACCAGACATGTTCCCAAAATAATTATCTATGTGTGTATGCGTGTGTGTGTGTGTACGCTCGGCAACGCAATCGATCTGAAGCTGTGAGTTAAACGACATCACTGAACTGGAGTAAATTGACTGGAAGCCTCACAATGATAATAATTGCTGTTTCAATCAGACTCCATTCTCTGCCGCCTGCACCAGTGATCAGATAAACAGCTGATGATCTCAAACACGTTGCGTTGCTCAATCATTCAAATCACTCACGAGATTTCATTAGCAGTCGAGCATGCAGTGGTGTTATGGTGCCGGAGAGCTGATTGTGGTATAAATACGTTTTTCCCTTGTAGACAAACAGACGTGTGGGAGGATTCGAACCGACGCTTGCTCTTAAATTAATGATCCGGCGTCAACCCTGGATGCATATTTGACTGCGTGATAGGAGCACACCCCTGCTACATGATATGCTGACACACACGAGGGATCAGCGGTGAGGAGAAACAGATAAAGGGAGGAAACGCACATCAAAACCACTACATTCCTACAACTCTGCCGTGGTTACATTCCAGCACTACTCACCTTTCCACACACAGCTGTCTAATCACTTTAACAGAGTTCGCCTCGCTTTGCTTTTCTTTCAGTCCAGCCAGGACTCCTGTTACTCGCTGCTCCGCTCTGCCACCCTTCCCTGGCAAAGCCGACCGTGCCTCTGTGGCATCCGAAAGCCCACGGCAGGAACACTACGGCTATTGAGCCCCGAGGAGCGCCTCCCGACTCTGCCGTCTACGCTGGCACAGGCCGGTGTTTGTGTTGGCACTGCGTATAAAGGCCTGCCTTTCTCGTGTCTGCTCCATCACGCCTTTTCCAGTCTTTGATTAGGGAAAACACAGTCTCTGAACAACAGGGGCTACCCTTTAGCCGTGAGATGTGTCAATATGTCAGACTCGGTGGCTTTTTTTCCTCTCAGGGACACAAGCTTCGTGAGGAGTTTTCCTTTCAGATTCCGCTCCACATGGAAGTAAAAGTACAAAACGTATTTCATTTTAATGGCCCCTCATTAGGCTGACAGTGACGGAATAATTCAGGAAGCATAAATGTTATTTTAGGAGCAAGTTCCCCCCCTGAAACAAGAAGACCGAATACAGATGTGGGTTAGTGAAGGCAGCTAATGAGTATCATGATCTGCTGCGCAAATACTGTTAAGTCGCCCCGAAGATGAAATATTCACATCATGTATTCTAATACGGATGTGCCGCTGTGGAGCCCCCCGCTGTAAAGATAAACCTCGACTTGGAGCTCAGTTCTGCCGCAAGCCGAGACATTTAATCAACTTAAACATAGCAAACATATCAGACTACATAGGTTAACCCTGTGAAAACTGACCTTCAGCGGGGTGGCCCTGAACCGGCCGCAGGAGGTCATTGTTTACAAGAGCGGTCCCTCTTTTTGAAGCAGAAAGTTAAAGGCTCTGTTTTTTGCTAATGACACTGTAACATCACCTTACATGTCCTGACAAAACGTGGTGAGAGTGAACGTGAGGTGATGCCATAGGAGTAAAGAAGCACGTTTAATTCTTTATGACGCAGCTCAAATCTTACAGATTTTTAGAGGTATGAAGCATTTTGATGAAAACACCTTTGCTGATAAAAAAATGATCATATCCCAAACCAAATAAAGTGAGAAGTGTTAAGAAATTATTGTTTCCACATTCAGAATTGTTTTAAATCGATACGTCTTGTGTGTTTATCCAAGTCAAATTTGATGATGGTTTTGTATTTCTTGAAAAATGTATGACTACTCATTACTTATATACTCTTTTTATTGTTGTTGTACACATTTAAAGGGATCATTTGGAGCATTTGAAGTTACACCGAGAAATGACATCACAAGAAGCAAAAATACCAACGCAGGCCCTGCCCGTACACTCACCTGCACTATTTATGCTCTCATACTGTATATGGCTGCCCTATAGCGTATTAATATTAATACTACTGTCCATACTGTATATATCTGCTCTAAAGGGCATCCATATCCAACTTGTAACTGCTGCACACACAGTGTATGCAGTGTATCGTAGTGTATTCATTACACACCTGACTGATCATTCACAAATATCTCTACTTTCTACTCCTTACATTGTTTGAAACAGGCTCATTACTTTTGTTTTAATGCATTTGAGGGGAAATGTCGATTATTTCTGAGGTGTCAGTATTTGACGTTGTGGCAATGAGACTCAACAATCGTCTATCTTCTCTGGTGCTTTTAAGAACAGCTCAGACACACCCCACCGATTCCACCTTTAAGTTTATTAGCCTTTGAATTATATTAATATGACGTTAGGTTCGGTGAACTTTGCACAAGGATGGCTGGTAGAAATGCCCTTGAGAAATAGAAGAAATACAAATGAGGGAAACGTTTTACTTTTATACTCCGAGTTCATTTCAGAGCCTGTACTTTCTTACTTTTACTAAAGAAGCCGAATGAGTATTTCTACTTGAGTGTGTGTACAGTTGCCACATCTGATGTTATAATTATATATCTCTCTATATATGTGCACTATCCTGAAGTAGCACATCTTGTTAGATGCTAAACTTCTATGTCTCAGTTCTTCTGTGCAATGACAATAAAGTTGAATCTAACCTCATGTAGTATTCCATACTTTACAGCACTGACAGGCAAATCTAAACCGATTCTACTTTATCATCATCATCATCATGTCAAAACTTTTTTCATGAACTTTCGGCCCCTCGTAGCAGGAGGTTTGACGAATTATGAAAGCCAGTCAGAGTGATAATGCTGTGTCAGGATCCCATTTGTCAAAAGGAAACCTTAATGTTCCCCCCCCCCCAAAAAAAACATCTCTGCACATCCGAGCATAAAACAGCCTCCACTCCAGTCCAGGTCATCAACAGACCGAACAAAGGATCAGCTTGCAGGTGATAAGAACTCCACCCAGCCGCAATGAAAACTTAATCAGGTGTACTTAAATATTAATTGAAAGCTACAGCTGAAAACACCCCAACAATGGGAGCCGAATTAAACCAGAAATAATTGATGATTCTTTCTCTCGCTTATGTCTCCGCCAGACGTGCACGTCGAGGTACCTGGAGGGTCGAAAATGATCCAAAACAAAAAGAAGAAAAAAAAAAGGTACTAACTGGTCAATTCTTCATGTTTTTCAAAGCAACACAGACAACCGGGAAGCAATCAATCACAGAACAAAAGCAGTGAGATAAAGGAGCCATCCTCAATCCACGTTCCTTTTTTTTGCTCGGGGAATGCGAGAGGAAGCCGAGGAAGCCTTTTGTGCTGAGGGGCGGATTTATGTTGACATATTCCAGTGGAACGAGATATCCTGAGTGTGCAAGTTCCATTCACACCACATTTCCACAAGACCTGCCGGGCGCAAGTCAGCAGATCTTACATTTCAACATATGCCCCCTCCTCCTTATTCAGGCAGGACGTGATTTCTGGCTTTACAGATCGACGGAGACGTTCTCAGAATAACAAGCAGACTCAAATTCGTGATAACAGCCCCTTCAGGAGGGGTTGCACAGCGGCGTGTTTATTGTTTCATTTCTCTCAATGCCTCCCATGACCTCCACTTGAGACACTGCCAAGGCATTAACAAGAAGGAGGCTGCGCAGGGGCATGTGGATTAATTCACCGTCTCCATGACAAACTACCTGCCAGCGGCTAACGTCGTTTGGCTTTCCCATTTAATTCACACACAACGGAAGCTTATTGGACGGTTTCTATCTTGTATTGGAAGTCAATAACGACGAGAGTCCTACAGGGGCGAGCTAGAGAGGAGCCGGCCGCCCTTATCGTACATCAACATTAACACATAGCTTGCAACACACCGGCGCAGATTAGAGGATTCTTGGAATCATAAAGGAAAAAAAAAAAAGAAGACAAATTCTTGTCATTACAGGGGAATGGATTTCAGAGATGGGGTACATTTGTCTGCAACCTCTGCGGTATCCTTGGAGGGTTTTGATATACGCTCCATAAAACCTACTGTTTTATTGCCTAACAGCACAGCGCAGGTCTCCGAAGGCCGCAGGACGCATCGATCTGTTGACACTCAATTACTTATTAGAGACCCCCGTGGCGGCACTATAAGCCCGCAGTATAACAAACTAGTCCTCCATGCAGTTGACCCGTCTCATCATGTTTGTAATCATGTAAAGATACATCAGTTTCAACAAAGGGTGATTAAAAGGGTTAAATGCTTTTCCACCAAAGCATGACTAATGCTCGGTTTTTCCATGAGACGCACTTCCAGAATAAACAGGCTCGGACAAGGACGTGGAAACATCAGCGTCGAGAGAGGATGTTTCTCTGCCTCCCATTTTCTGTGATCCAACAATCTCCTGGTGGGCGCAGCAGCCGGGAGAACGACGTGTTTTAATTTGCGTGTTCGGAGTTTGAGGCCTAATTCTGTCATCGTAATCAGCTGAACTTCCTCGCAGCCTCAGGTGCCCGTCAGAAGCAGGAGGCTCTATCAGCGGAGAGCGATTCTCACGCCCACACTGTAATCTCTGACTGACGCAAAAATCAACACGGGCCATGTGAGAATGTTTGTCTCTGTTGGTGGAGTCGATCTCCCTGAAGTCGCTCCTACAGTACGGTTACAGTTGGGATTCTGGGAGTGCACTTGATCTTGGATTTTTGTGGGAAAAGGATTTTTTTTTTGGTCTACATTGTTTTACCTCTGGTCCACCTCAGATTATTATGTGGACATTCCCACATCTGCAGTGTTGGGTTTACATCAAGGGGGACCTATATGCACCCATACAGGTTCATTTAATATATTTGATTAGGCTGATTACATTGCCGATCCAGTTCCCAGTAAGGACAATCTCTAAACTTTGTTGAGATCAGAGTCTATTGAAGATCTACTGAATCTCTCCTCACTGTTTTTAAATCAACAAAGAGGTAGTTCATGAGACATTCAGGTACTAATATATCTGACATGTCTTTTAGAGTTTAGTTCTCAGTTATCAAACCTGCATGAAGTGATGTTTTTGGGGACTTGGGGGGAAAATTGATATGGTCTTTAGGTCTAGCAGAGAAGAGCAGCATTTAATTAATTTGGAGTCATATTTCTGACCATCAGATGAATACAAGTCCAACATTCACACACAGGTTGTCTGCCTGGCGTTTGGTGATGGGAGGGTTTCTGGTGATTTTCACTGAAAAGAGCTGCCTGCTGCAGCTGTAAACGGTGCTGATGAGAGTGGCGAGAGTGAAATAAGACGGTAAAAGCCATAAAAGCATGAGCCGAGAGAGGATGAAAAGCTGAGAGGGACTGCATTTGGGAGATAATTATCTGTGAGATAATTATGTGTGGGTTCATCTCTTGGAGCAACCCCTTTCACATTTTCATTAGCTCCATTGTTAATACAGAAACACAGCAGCTTTCAGTCAACTATGACTTTGTTGTTTACAGAATCCAAAACTATTTAGTGACTAGGGCTGCAGGATATGGCCCAAAAACCATGATAGAATGACAGATCACCAATTTGTTGAGAAAGACTTCTTCTTCACTTAATTGAACACCGACGCCCTAATGTTGTTGTTTCTTCAGCTCAGCGTTCATTTAATCTATGGTCCGGGCCATAAAAGTATGATTTTAACCACAGCAAGATGATTGGCAGGGGCTATCGCTGTGTTAGGACGCGCCTGCAGATCGTCTCCGCTGGATGCAGCTGAGCCTAGTCATGGTTTAAGACGGTGCGACAGATCTAAATATTGTTGTAGTGCTTGTATTGCCGTATATGTTTTCCAAAATATGAACACTTTTCTTTCTTTTACAGGACAAAATGCAAAAGAAAGTGGTTATTAGGGTAACACAAATCCAGTATTGGTAGAGCTCTGGCTGTTTAAGGCTGGTCGTAGCTGGCTCCCACCCAACTTTTTTAACATCCAGCCGGAGCAACCAGCCCAATCTAACTACAAGTTAACGACCTCCAAAACCTCCCTGCAAAAGCAGATACCGTTACTGTTTGCAATACAATCTATCAAAGGAACATAGTTCAGTTCGACAACATCAGCCTTCCAGTAATTTCCCATTCTGGCTGTTCAACAAGTCCACTGTGTAAATAAGGTCAATTGCCTCACTTAAACCTTTAACCAGTAGATTGCGCAGCACGCTACAAAGATTTTGCAGCGACAGCTGGGAGGGACGGTTTCTGAGGGAGGGGCACCATGAGTCAGCAGCGATAACAGGATGAGATACTTTCCCTTTTATAATCAGTTCATGTTTTTTGGAACTGAGCACTAAGAACTCAATCGTCATCACCGCATTCAGCCGCACAGGAGGATAAGTGTGAGTGTGAGAGGTCCACTTTAGTGTCAGCTGGTCCTTCTGTTCAAGCCACAACATCTGTTCAGCACGAGGTTGGGATGCTTTCCGGGAGATGCTCGCTCTTCAGTGTCGCATTTAAGCAGCTTGGAGACCGTATTTCAACAGGACAGAATAATGAGCAGCAGAAAAAGCCAGTTCACCGTTTTTGCGATTGCTTTGCATTTAATGATGAAACACCAAGGAATCCTGTGTAATAAAAAGGCAATTGAGATTCATGGTTGCTGCCCTGTGCCTTAATGATCCCAGAGGGGGGTTCTGTCTTGCATTCGCCGTGCCGCAAAATGTAACCGAGCGATGTCCTGCACCGGGACGACAAGATAACAACACATGTGACTTGATGGAGTGTAAAGAGTGGGCAGAGGAGGAGGAGATGGGGGATGACAGAAATGGACTGAGGGGAGGACAGGGAGGAAGGGTCGAGGTTGCACGAGACACACAGAGCAGCTCTGTATTCTCACCATTCTCACCGACCATTCTCATGTACAGCGTGATTGATGAGGGAGAAGCTGTCTCACGCTCTGTGCATCTAATAGGCTTTAATGATGTCCGCGCCAAGCCACCCATCCCGTCAGCAGGTCTAATGAGAGCAGGTTCAGAGCGGACTGCGCACACACAAGCTCATCGCGGACAATCGGGGGATCGCCAGAGTTCCTGCTATAGGTTTCACTGAAAAGATGTCAACAGGATGCTTGACATGAGCGGGACAATCGGCAGGAATGTGATGCGAGTCAGAAGGATGTCAGGATGAGAAATGGGGTGGGGGTGGGTGGGCTCGAGGCACGTAAATCAGAGAGAAGCTGATGGCTAAAGGGCCAAAACGACAATGCATGTTGATGAAGACTTTCAGTAAGAGACACGAATGAACAGAACTCTCCCTCCCTCCCTCCCTCCCGGCACCGTGCATCAGCGTGAGTGTGACATCAGACTACAGAGTGGCGGCGGCGGCTCCCCCGGTGCACAACAGCTCTATGTTACACACTTTTCACACAAACAACACTCACACGTTTATGATCCTTTTATTGCATTCATCTCTCGCGCAGGGATGAAACGAATCATTTGGTAATTTTTCAGATTAACTGAGCAATTGTTTAGACTTTAATAGGGCAAAAAAACTGACATCACAATAAAGAATTGTTTCTCTGGATACCTTTAATAGATTCATTTGGGAAGAATCAATCATTCTATAATGCTTGAGGTGATTTTGTAGGGGAGTGCATTTCTTTATCAAACAACCAAAACAGGCCTTGGTTTGTTTGGTAAAATTGATCAATAATTATCGTGGCTCGCTGTGCAAGAAGAGTCTGCATGTCACCCACAAACAACAAAAAACACCCATGTGTCACAGAACCCTTAAATTGGACTGAATTATGTTACATTTGACAAACGTTTTCTTGTAGATGAGCCTTGGAAAATAAGAAACTTGTGTCTGAGTTAATTTGCCCCACTTGACATTTGCACATCCTGCGCCGTGACAATTATTCATGCAATGTTGATGCTGAAAGAAATTACATTGTGCAGCCCGAATCCGTAAAATAGTGAAAATGTCAAGATTACACGCTTGTTAAATCCCACCAGCTGTCTTAAAAAAACAAAAACTCAGGTATAAACAGAAAGAACAGAGAAAAGTAGAAAATCCTCATAATTAAGACGCTGAAGACGGAGGATGATTGGCAGTTTTGCTTGATTAACGACATAAACTGCAGGTAATTAATTTCCTGCGCCACCTCACACCTGCAGCGTCTGACAACGTCTACAGCTGCCGTCTTCCTACATGAACCTGAGCTTCCCAGCCAGAGACATCACGCACACACACCTTCAGACCGGAGCCCACCTACCTCCACACATCTGTCTCCCGAGTCGGCCCTCTACAATATGAAACAGGATCCGGGGTTTTGATGACAAATAGCTTTTTTTAAACAGAAACGTAAGGCGACCGTGGTTACTGGAACGCCAGCGAGCCGAGAGACTGGGAACTTCCATCTGACTGATTTACTCTCCACTAATCAGCACATTCCACCCAAAAACGTCAATGAAAAGAGGAGGCTCTCTCCTCACATGAAGCGCCCTCCCCCCCGCCTCGCTTATCAGCCCTCGCTCAGCTGTGTCTCACTCTTTCTTTGAATCTCTCTCCTTCTTTCATTAGTCTATCTTTCCACCATCAGCTGTCCTCTCGTTCTCGCCCTCCCCTCTCCTCTCCTGACGTGCCTCTACAACCCTCTCTCTCTCTCTCCGTGGTCATTTATTCAGCTGCCGTGTTGATGTCTGTGGTTCAGCGGGGACATGTGCAGAGTCTGTGTGTTGCAGCTCTGCAAGGTCACCGATTGTTGTTTTTTTTTCCTCCTTCCCCCCCCCCCTCCCTCTCCAGGACACATGGTGGTGCCGAAGGGGAAATCTGAGCTCTCAACCAGAACACATCCTCAGACAGCCCGGGCACCATCCAAAATGGAGTTAGATAACAGGTCATCCAGCAAACCCTTGGCGTTTGAAGAGGAACTGGGAAAATAATACGCATTTACAAAGTCGAAGATAAAGGTTAGAGTTTGGATAAGATCCTTTTTCGCTTGACGTTAAAGGTGCAATATGCAGTTTTAGGGAAGACATTTCAATCAGAAGAGAAAGATCTTCATCGACTGATTTTTTTTTTTATGCCTAAACAAACCAAATAAACATATTCTTCGTTTTAATGACTGAATAAACTGAATAAACAAACTGACCTTAAAGGAAAACACATATTCACACCATTTTACTTTGTTTATATGTGGCGGACCCTGCCACCTTTTCTAGCTTCTAACACTGTTCTGAGAACCGTGTTTTCCTCTGAGAACAGCTTGTTTATTCAGTTATAAAAAAAGGATATTTCTGAGTTTGTATTATTACCTCATTAATATTGTTAATATTAAGATTCTGAATTTAAATTTCTCTAAAACTGCATATTACCCCTTAACGATTGTCAAAAGTATCGATACTTGTGTTGCTTTGTGCTGACTGATTCTTTCTCTGCCAGCACAGTTTAAAATCCTGGTGTCGTGACAGCCTCTCTCTATAAAATACTTTTATGTAGTCTGCAAGAATATTTCATGCCAGCAATTACAGATATGCGAGTCTACTGAAAAATTACTCTTCATACTTTCGCTGCTCGGTCAAATCATTATTATATCAGAACTGTTAAGTAAACCTTGGCAGTAAATCTCTGAAGCGTCTATCTGGGAAAACAGCCAGAGAAACAGGCTCCAAGGCTGCAGCAGCCTCTGCGGGACTCCAGACAAGGCAAGAGCCCCCATCTGCCTCAATTTGTCTTCTCTCCGCTCACCGACGGCTCGGAGTCGAATTAAGCGCCGCTCGTTTTTTTGCCTTAAAATATCTCCCATTGTTTAATTACTTAGCTCTCTGCCCTTGACTTCCCCAACAGCAGAATACCCGGATCAATTGGAATCTGACGGACAACTTTGTCTAGTTTCGCCATGAAAAATGCAGTCCAACGGTCCATCGAGTCAGAGGGAGATTAACATAAGTCCGATATCAAGCGGTCACAGGAGGTTTTTCTAAGACATGGAGGCCGGTCTCTGTCCTGGACTGCCTCGACCAACAGATGGAGCCAGCGTACAGACAACTGTGCACAGAGGCTGATGTAAGGTTTAGGGATATATGATCAAAAGACTCCTACATGCCTTCATCAAAAGAGGGAAGAAGGAAACAAGTTTGACGTAAAAGAGCAGCGGTGGGAGTGTAACTGTTTTAAGAGAAAAAAGGAGAAAATGTGCATGGAGACAGGAGCGAGAGCCAGCCCTACATACAGTGAGGGAGAGGAAGTTTAGCCCGTAGTTCCTAAGGGAGCTCATTTAAAGCTGCAGGCGGACATGTTCTGGTCTGGGCGGGGGAGACAGGTTCCATCCCTCAGATTTATTTGTCAGAAATGATGCTTCAATTCCAGCCTTGACTGGCCCCTTATTTTTTTTTTTTTAAAAAAGGAGCCGTCTCCTGTGTGGGTAAAAAAGCCCAGTAAGTTGAAATAGGAACGATATGATAATGATGGCACTGATGATTCTGAATAATTCAACTCCTGTGCACCCCTGATTTACCGTCTGTGTCAGATTAATTTAAAAAAAAAAAAAAAAAATCAATACAGAATGGAATGAATGAGGCTAGGTGAATGATGTCACAGGGCAAAATACAAAATTGTCATGTGACTATGAGAACCTGAGTGATGCACGCATTAGATGTGTCTCCGTGGACAATGCCTCATAGATTAAAAGCAGGATTTGTCAAAATTGCATGCACGTGCACAGATCTCTGAGGCCAGTTGTCAAGGCAACGGCTAAGGCTGACAGAATTTTTTTTTTTTTAAAAAGGACTGTCCGTAGCATTACTCGATATCACTGTCTGTGCACATGCAAAAAGCACAGACCAGCATTTACACAAGCCTCCGAGCGATTAGTCCAAGCAGGATACACATTTCACTTTAATGTCTGTTTACCAGCTACAGTCCCAGCCTCCCTGACAGCATGGTTATTTCACCATCATGCAGGGACGCGTGCTAATTTCATCAGTCGTGAGCCCAGGCGAAACGTGCAAAAAAAAAAATCAGCCCATGATCAAATATTTGTATATGAGAAAAAAAATGTAATTCAGCTTTTAATCAGTCTTAAATAATAAAGTCGCAGACGATGTATTTCCTGTGCTAGAAATGATTCATGCACTTATCATATTAGCATTGAAATCTTGGACAGGGATGCTCTAATGTTTCGTCTCCTGCCCTGAGCAATATTTTATCCATTTATTAGCAAATTCATTGCAGGCTGAGACAGAGCTAAAAGCCCCCAAAGGGACCACTCTGTTTTATAGAGTAGATGTGCTGTCGTGCCATTATCAACTCCCCCCCTCCCCGCCATCCCCCGACCATACCCCACCGCGCTCATTTCTGACATGAATCACAACACGCTCTGGATAATGAGGGTCTGCTTTGTCACAGCAGCAATCATGGAGGCCCAGCTTGTTCACAGCTGTACCTGCAGCGATGCAGGTAAATGGCTGTACATGATGCAAATTCTCATTCACAGAGAAGCGTCGAGCGAGATCAGTGATTACAATCTGAAGACGACGCATGCTGGCCTCCTGATTCTGCAGCAGAGCACTCCATTGTGATTCCACAATAATGAGCTCTTCTGTTTCAGTCTGCTGCATGTGCACGCAAATCGACGTGGGTCAATTAGCGTCACGCATAAAACTGACATTGCATATATGCATCCGTGCATGTGCTCGTGACTTAAAGACCACAAAGGTGCAGAGTGTGTATAGAGGAGCTGCAGTGCAGCAGCATGAGCTCATCACTCTTCTCTTCTCTCCCCCCCGCCTTCAGTGCCCCCCTTCCACCATCCCAACCCCCCCCCACGCTCGCCATTACATAAGTTAATGCAGCACACACCCTCATTATTCTCCAGGCTGCTGCTGCGAAGACAAGCAAAGGAATATGTCATCAAAAGTAGAATAACAGCGAAAACGCCACAGAAAGAGACAGCGGCTGTGTTTCCCTCTGAGCTTTGGCAGTCCCCCACTGATCTCAGAGAGCAGAGTGGAGCACAGGCAACACATTTTGGCCCTTTTATAATCATATATCGGGTGTACCAAAAGGAAGATATTACCATTTTCTTCCCAAAGCATGCATTCTCCCCATCAGACACCTCGGTAAACACCCTGGACATGGGAAGTGCTCTCTCCGGAGGGTGGCATTCTTAAGCATTAGAGTAAACAAACTGGCTTCCTCAGATGATTAGCATTTCAAAAGCTGCATGGCTCACCACGAGCACTGTAGATACTGCAGCAGAGGCAGTTCTCCCAAATATATTCCCCCATCTAATGTTGCAACCCCGCTGCAGCAGAGAACAGCAGTAGATGAAGAGACCTGTGGTTTATTCTCAAGCATTTCCCCTACATGGCAACTTATTTGTTAGTGTAACAGTCAGATGTCCTTTCAGCAAATTAGGTAAGCTAAGACAGCTAAACTAAAGGTAACAAAAAGAGGAGAAAAAAAAAACCTATCCTCCCACACAATGCTGATGTCCCTCTGGGAGAGACACAAGTGTAAATTATTCAGTGGTGTGGACACTGCCTGCAACATAGATCAGAAGATGCCTGTGCATAACTAGCCCTTTAGAAGTTGAGCAAACCGAATCAACAAACACATATCTGGCTCTTTTTCTAGTCTTGGGCGCTGGTTAAAAAAAACAAAAAAACAAATCCGTAATGATGAACCCTGCTGTGCAGACTGGCCCATGGCAACAGCCTGATGATATGGACTGTTGCAGTGTAAACCCGTTCTCCACTGGATACGCATTCTTGACGAGCACAAATAAAAACAAACAGGTGAGCAGAAATACGCTGAATCAACTGTGAACGCCTACATCTGGGCTCGGAACCAGTTTCACGCGACCTTGGTATGAAGATGAACGCTATAATTACGAAAGGAAAACACTGTGAATTCGATCTGTTCAGCGCCGAATCCGCGAGGCAAGAAAAAAAAAAAACAGTTGACTTTTTCTGTTCTGGCTAACTGCATATTAAAACAGCCATAACAGCCCCCTTACGCCTCTATCGTCCTGACATTTCTGACCAGAAATAAAGCTTCCATCCTAGACACGTCTAAGCTTTTCCACCCCTGAGAGTATTATTTTTTTCTCTCACCACAGTGGAACTTGCAAGCTCGCTTTGGCTGGTTGCTACTTTTCCATTACAAGAAGTTCCTCTCACAGCCCCCCCACCCCCCCGACAGAAAAAAAGACCTCACTCTGACATAAAGCCAGCGTACCAAAGCAGGGGACCAACGAAAGGGTCAGTGTCTGCTCTCATTTATATCTACTAGCGAGAAAGTTGAGTCACCTACTCTCCGGATCCAGGTCAGGCCAACACCAATTTGTGGTAATGTCCCCAGAGACAAGTCCTGTTGGAGCCATTTACCTATTATGAAGCAGTTCAGCTCTGTCAGGAGGTGTTTAACATCCCGGTTCCATTCAGATGAGACTCTGCAGAGCTTCGTCCTCCACTACTCCGTGGCAAGGATACCCACAGTGGGACGAGGAGGCGCGAGTGACAGGCTCCAGATCCACACACATTAAATAAGTAATGCTCTCGTCGTACTCTCTGACACAAAACCAGAGCGAGATCAGATGCACCCCGGTGTCTACGGTGTCAAAGCTGCGGGATGAATCGCCTCATTACTTTAACGTCTGGGATATTTAGCAGGTTAGCGTTAGCATTCAGGATGTTTATGAAGCGTTTGTGTGTTTGTTTTCTTTTCTTCCCCCATGTTCCAAAATGGGAAAGGAGGGGGATTTTAAAAAAGGATGGACGACAAAGTAAGGGGAGAATTTAAGGACTGGATGAGGAAGGAGGAGCTGCTGTCTGCCCCAATCTGGCAGCGGGCCAATCAGAGTGTAAAATCCACCAAATTATCATAAAAATAACCCAATTTTGAATGTATTTATTCATAAAAGGATGTTGTTTGCTCTATTAGTATAATTAGGCAAACAATGCAGTCAAAATATACACATTGAAACTACAAGGGCACTTGTAAGAGCGCATACCTCCGCCAAGGCCCCAACAGTCCCCTTTAATTCAATCAAGCCTAATCCATTATCAAATTAAACATATTCAAATCCGGATTTTTATATGGATTTCCATCAATGTGCTCACTCATCCATACCAGCCATTTAAATAGGCCAGATCCATGATCCATGCATTATTCCCTGAGAAATTAACAAAAATGCCGTTAAACTCTGCATCTATCATGCAATGTTAAAGAAAGTGAGAAAGAAAAAATTCCTGGATCAGTCCCTTTATCCAGATCCACAACTAAAGTTAAGGGGGTCTGTTCTGGGCCGAGAGACATCCTCCATCGAAGTTTGTAGAAATCTGTTCAGTAGTTTTTGTGTAATCGGGTTGACAAACCGACCAACCGACCAACTGACCCAGGCAAAACATAACCTCCTCGGAAGAGATGATGACTGAAGTTGCAAGTCTTACATCACAGAGCTACGACAGAATGAACTGAAGTAGGAAAAAGTGATTCTCAATTTAGTCCCTATAACCTGAAATGACATTTGATTTAGACTTTTATCAGTTATCACAAGCCTGCAGAACTCACAGTGTAGCTCTTTGGGTCTCAATTAAATTAAATCCGATGAGAGGAGGGAGTATGACGATAGAATAAGACATTTTCACCCGCCTCGTTACACAAACACTCAGCTGGGTGTGTATCAGTGGGTGTTTTTGTCTGATTGGTGACGATGTACGTGTGATGAAAGTGGTGTTGGACTGTTTCTGATATTTGTGTGAGAATAACATTTATCTTTGTGTCTGTATAAACCAAAGTATTACAATCTGCTACATCTATATCCTATATCCCTATAGATGAGGTACATGTAGGTGTGTGAACGAAAGTATGTCATCTAACTTTTACCTTTTAATTTTCCTTTCGTATGAAATGTGCTATTTAAACAAACTGGACTTGTTTGTTTTTGTCTTTCTGTATTTTTTTCTCTTCTCTTTCCTGAAATGTGCTGTAATATTTTTTTGTAGACTGGGGATGTAACCCTTTGAACTCTTAAAAAAGGGGAAAACTGAGTGTCGTATGTATTTGCTGGCAATTTGAGCGAGCGACTGATACTGTGACCTTCTTGTGTATTCGCTTAGCCAGCCAGAAAAAAATGAGAAATAAAAATTAACAGAACAATTAACAAACAGGCAAAGAAAATCTGCCACAGGAACAACAGCAAAATATAATTTCATCGCAGAAAAATAGGAAACGGGCGATAATGAAAGGCCTGTATGTTTGGAGAAGTCGCCATTGTGCGAATAACAGAAGTACCTATGAGTTTCCCTACAGGCTGCATGAGTACAACCACAGGGCGACTGTGACAGAAAGGTACAATGGAAGACACTTAACCACATGATTCCATCCCTGTGGACTTTGAATAATAAGATTCATGAAGAACATCTTTTATGTTATACAGAATAATGGTAATCTCAGCGTTCATTCAGAGAGATTTGAATCCTGTATGTCGGAGGACAGTCCTGCTTTATGGTCGGACAAAGTAAAGTGATAATAAGGCTTAAAAAGAGATGATAAAAGAATGACCAGATTATTCCTAAGTCTCTTTTTTTTATCAAAGACATGTCCTTGATAAAGTAGACTGCCTTAAAAGACCTTGAAAATGTCTTTTCTGTTCCCTCTCTTTGCCTTTTCCCAGCTGTGTGCCAGTGATAATATATTTCCGTGGTTCTGGAAAAGGGAAACCACCAAGCTCGAGCATATAGACAGGAATGTTATTTGATCAGTCAGACGTCAGAAATATCTGCACAGGCTGCTGCGGTCGGTTGGAAAAAGACAACCGCCACTTTACACACTGCGGGGCCGCTGCCATCCACGATGGTCAATGCAAGATGGTCTCCTACCTTATAGTTCGGCTGGTAATGCAGTACTTCCACATCGTGTCCCATACGGCAGTGACATCACTGGAGGCATCAGGCATGCCCGAAAAAAATGCACATGGCACCGGGAGGAAGTTAAAACAAAGTTTTTTTTTAAAAAAAAAAAAGAAAAACACAACTGCAGTAACTCCCCCCTAAAAGAGCCACAAAGAGTACAGTCTGTGCTCACTCCCTCCTCAACCACAAATTACACCCCACATCCTTCACTTTCCATAGAGAATCCGCAGAGAAATTCATTCTTTTCGCTGCTAAAGTTACTTTGTCTGTGCCTCGTTTTTTCGAAAAAGTTTCTTCTCCCAGCCCTGGTTTATGTTGGGCTCAGAGTTGCCGCTCTAGCTGAGGCTGCCTGATGACCAAGTAAGGTAAAGGCCCAGTACACAGAGTATAGCAGAGGAAAATCATCCCTCTTCTGAACAAAAGCTCTCCACCCACAACGAAGCACACACCAGTCCTTTTTTTCTCCTCTCTAGCAGACACCCCCTTCCTTTTTTTGTTCCTTTTTTTTTGAGCCGTTTCCAAATGTGATCTTTAACTCATCTGGTGCTCCCCAATGGTGATGGGCAGGGCCTGCGCGTTGTGCATGTCTGATGTGCGCTTGTGTTTCTGTGGAAGTGACTCAAGGGAGGAAGAGAGAGAGAGAGAGAGAGGGAGAGAGAATCAGAGTGATAGATGGGGAGATAGAAAGAGCATGGGAGAGCTCTCGGTCCCTGTGTGTATGGTAATACTTGGGCCCGTGTCCAACAATCACACTGCTCTCAATGGGAAGGCCACGCAGGAGGGAGGGTGAGCCCCAGTTCAGCAGCTGGGAGAGGCTGTTTTGAGTTACTACACTGACCTCGCTTTAACAACACGGTCTCAGTCCTGGGATACAATCTGACTATGTTACAGCAGAGGCCGAGCAAATGTAATGAAGTTACGCCCAGTGACCAGGATATTCCAGTAACCCTGCAGGATTAGACACATAATGAGTTATTCACTGTGTGGAAAAAAATAAAAAAACAAAAAATAGAATCAACAATCGTCCTAAATAATTCCAAAGCTCGGTTGCGTCACAGACTGAGATCAGCCATTAGCAGCAGTTTGCGAAGGATTTGGTTAATTATTTAAAACTGAGTCGACCACACCGCTTTTGAAGTCTGATTTAAAATGCTGCACACAGGCCACAAATTCAAAAATCAGATGAAAACGAGACGACTATAATATCATTTGGTATTGAAGTAGCACCTCCAGCTGGGCGAGGGGGGGGGGGTTCCTGAAGCCTACGTTCAAAGACGGGTTGCCAACTAAATCGGCGATGCATTATTAATGAATCACGGGCATACTGTAATCTCACCTTCAGAATGCTAATGCTTATGACAAACTGTGTGTTTATATACGTGTGAAAGCATTAGCATATAGAGATGTGACAGAAGGCGGGTAGCCCCTGGATTTCACAGATACTGGATCGGTGTTTCCACACCGGAGCTCGCCTCTGATTCAGACATCAAACATCTGCATGGCGGGGTGTGCACAATGGAAACCGCTGCTGCAAACACAGTCGGTTGGATCTCGCTGGTGTAGCAGGAGGAAACAAAGATGAAAAAAAATATTGTAGGTCTGTCCGTGCGACTGCTAAATTATCCTTTGAAGCTGAAATTGCTGCTTGAAACGTGCGAGATCACAGAGCGTGAGGCTGATTGGGCTAAAAGTGAAGAGCACCTTGACTGCCATGGAACATCTATCCATTTCTTTATTTTCTTCTTTGCATCTTCAAAAGATCTTCAACAATCTGCATCTCAGTTTGAAGGAGCTGTATGGAATGTGGAGCATCAGATATATGTGTCATGAAGGCAGTGAAAGGTTTATTTTGGAGGTCTCTACACAGCAGCGGGGGGATGGGGTGCATGATTTACACTGAGTGCGAGGGAAGAGTTTGCACCTTTTTAATATACCTGGGAACTGTGTGAAAAAGGAGAATACGTGCGGCAAAACCTCTAATATGTTACATTTAAAGAAAAGGTACATCTGCAAGCTATCACACATCTCGCATCCTTGGATCCACTGCCGTGATTTACAGCTTGAGGTGTCACCAAAAGACGTTAAATCAAATCTGGTGACACGACCGACATGTTGCGGTGAAAGAAAAAGAAAATCTGAAATCACATTATAGATTCATCAAAAAAAAAAAAAAAAAAAAGGATTTCTTTGTCAACCTTGATGGGAGCTGCAAAGCTAGACTCGGTAATCAGGCGCGGATGATGCAGTAGGTGAAAGGTGAATGACGAGAGGTCCCAGTGGGACAGGAATGAATGAATTCAGTCAGAGCCGGCTCGTCTCGATCTCTTCAGCGGTGCCAGCTTCTGAGCAGACAACCGACACAAACAAGATCAGCCCGAGTGCCAAGTTACTTAACCAAGTGCTCCTACAAAATAACAGCCGTAACCTGGTTCGCTCAGAGAAATCGATAATGGTTCAGCCAGCTCGCACGCCCCTGAGTAATGCCTCGCTCAGTCGACGCGCGGAGCTGGGCACCACAACAGTTTCTCTATCAATCAGCCACGCTGGAGTCTGTTTTAAAACATATTGATTGGCTTAATGTTGAGAGCACTTCAACACAAGCAGCAACGTCAACAAGCTCACGGCACTCACTCACGGAAAATTATGGAGTTGTCCAAAACCCGAAGCACAAGAAGTACGAGAGATGATCTCACACAGTCATGACTACAGGATTCAGCCATTTTTAAACATACCTCTTGTAAAAGTTGTTGTGAGGGTGCAGACACAGCACATGCCAGTAATCCAGGCAGAACGCTTTGAACTTCCACATCCTAAGCTTGGACAATCAACAGGGCAGAACAGCAGCGGGATCCGACAACATTAAAAAGGCACCACGAGCGCAGGATGCTGCTCATTTCTTCAGCCAGAGGATCCCTGGCACGGACGTCAGATTTGTCCTCCTCTGGAGCTCCAGCCTCGCGCTGCCACTGGATGACCGCCTGAGTGGCTTTAACCCGCCCAGAACAACCGCATCACTCCTGGACCTTTCTCAGTCATCACCAGCCCCAGAAAGCCAGGCCTTCTAGGAACCCTGCTATGGGATTGATTTTGGATCCAGTGTTACTGTTTGGGATCCACCTTCCCAAAATAAGCTCTAGTTTGGCTGCTTTGATTCTGTTTTAGCTCCTATCCAGGTCAGTCAGTCTGTCCTCTCTGCTGGTCCCCAAACACAGTGCGTCAGCCCAGGATCCTCTGAGACATGATGGCTACAGCCGGAGCTCTGCACCGCTCCAGCAGGCACAGGTAGCGGAATGTGAAGGAGCGTGGATACGGGGAGGAAACCTCCAAAACTCGCTCATCCCTGTTCGAACAGGCACAGACTCACTGAGTATCATCAATGGCCTCCCCTTCGGTCTCCTCCTCCTCCTCCGCTGCTAGAACAAACTTTCTAATGAGGCTGGGTTTCTGCTCTCACTCGCAGCGTGACTCTCTCCTCAGCCATCTTTCTCCTCCTTTTCTCTCCTTCCTCCGATGAAATCCTGAACCTTCTCTCCTCCTATCTCTGTCCCCCCTTCTCCGGATCCTCTCCCTCTTGCTCTCTCTGTCTCCCTCTGCCTCTTACAGCTGCTGCCATCCACACAGGACCTCCCAGAAATGTGCCGATTCCGGTTGCTGGGCAACACTACCGTACTACTGAAGCTTCAAATGGAAGCCTCAGAGAGCAGTGTGCGATTGGTCGGTTTTTCAGCGGGGAGGGGCTGCTGCAATGTTGTATGACCACATGAGTTTATACACATGCTTTGTTTAAATAAATACGAGCTAAGAAGGGGTCTCTCCTCTTGTCTTGTGTCTAGTGAGGGAAAGGAAATGTTGCACTAGTCGACTCATCAAGGTCATGGAAGCATTACAGAAGATACAATTGCACTTAGATTGCTTGAGCAAATGCGCCGTTACGGTCAATTGAGTGACTCATGGACGGAATTCTGAGTTTGAGAGATGTATGACGCAACGGTGGAAGTGAATTTCCAGTGTTTTAAAGCTGGATCACAGACGTCTGTGTGTCTGAAGGAGCAGCATGTTTAAACCTGCTGCAGTGCCTATGGGAGAGCTGTCAGACTCGGACACGTTCAACGTTGCTCTCTTTCTCTCGCCAGAAGGGGGTTTTTGCATTTGAAACACAAGCACAGTGCTGTTCTTTCTCTGCCTGAGGTGCAGTGCCACGCTGCAGTGCCACCCAGTCCCAGCAGTCATGGGAAAGGGGTGTGGGAGGGCCTCTCATCAATATTCAGCCACTGTCAGCGTCCACACACACACACACACACACACACACACACACACACACACACACACACACACACACACACACACACACACACACACTGGCAATACCGCGTATTTACACAAACAATCCGAGTGGCATATGCAAACACAAACGCGCAAATAAACAAACACGCATTAATGTGTGCGCATATTTACACATTTTTCTAATTGGTATAGTTAGATCAGTTTTTCGTCTGACAAGTGATCTCCACATGACTCTTTTCACACGCCTCCTGGCACAATATGGGCTTCCTCTGCTTTCCCAAGCAGACATATAGAAAAGGCCAGGGCAGCACAAAGGCGATACTGAGAGCATGTGAACAGAAGGGATACCAAGGAATGAATTAATCCACGCACCATTCATCAGCCTTTTGTCACAACCCAGGGCTCCTGTTTAACACACATCTCACAGAAAATGACCACACACGCCTGTTATCTGTTGCACTCCTCTACCTACATAACAAGTGTGATTATCTTCCCCCGTTTGAATTTCTGCACTCTGAGCTTCAGTTGTTTTGTTTTGCAGATTATCAGATGATATTCAGCAACGGGGAGAAGAACTCAGGCTGCTGGTGCTAAAGGGTAGCCGACTGCACATAAAAAGTATTTTTGTCACTCTTTCCGAAAAGCTGATGTTCATCAAGATGATTTACTCATGTGTGGGTCACGCCAGATGGAGAACCCTTTTAGTTCCCTGTTTCTAGTTCATGTGAAGTTTGCCTTCAGTGGGAAGTGTGGGTGGAAACCCCACTGTTCTGTGCGAGAGCCTGTCAAAGCAAAGAAGAGCAATTATTGCCGCACTAACTGGCATAAAACACAGATGGTTCTAATTCACAGAGACACGACCGGCTATTATTTGTTTTTGTAGGTTGAAGAGTTGAGGAAGTGCGTAAACAAGCACAACAGGATATGATTTAATAACAAGATGGATGGACTGCTCAACATGGCATGCACTGGCATGTCCATATGTGTGTGTGCGTGTGGTGCCTGCTAAATTAACATTCTTTCCACTCATCACAATGCATGCCTGCACCTAAATCGGGCTAGATGTGAGTTAACATGTGCAGGCTGCCAAGCGTGCAGTGTGTTTCAGTGTTTGACAGGGGCGCGGTGCATCCAGTGACACATTACTCAGTAGCTTTTTTTGAATAGGTAAGAGCGGAAAGTGACAGAAAATATGGGAGGAAGGAGGGTAAGAGTGCACCAAAGCTGTCTGACTGATTTAAATCAGGACCTTAAAGCCACGTGGTTCCATGGAAAATGCCTCAGACGGCTGGGCCATCAAACCACACCCATTCACCGTTAAGGAATAAGTTCACCCTATAAATGAAAATTCCAAAATGATCTACTCACCCACATGCGGGTGAAAAGTCGGGTGAAGCTTCGACTGTCGACTAAACTTTTCGGGAGCTTTACAGCAAAACAGTTTTGCAGCATTCTGAAGAACTGATGTAAAAGGTGGCTTGTTTTAAAAGATTAAAAAAAAACAACTAGACAACTAGAGAAAATCTCCCTGGGAACCCAAACTGATTTCAAAGTCCCCATCTATTTTACTTGTTTAAAGCATGTGTTGCAATCCTGTTTTGATGTGAAGCTCCAGAAATGTATTTGTGGACTACAAAACTTCACCAGACTTTCCTTCTCCACAGGGAGGAGTTGATAATGACTACAAATCAATTTTTGGCTCAACTCGTGCTTTCATTTTCTGATGCTTTTTCCTCCTTCGTGACCTTTAACGTCAAAGCATTTCTGCAGAGGTCGGACTCAAGGTCAATTCTGACATTGTGTCTGTAAATCAATATTTGTGTAAGAAGTATGGAAAGAATATTAAAACACAACAGACATTTGGTGAGGATATGAAAATATGACAGATATTTGGTGAGGATATCAAAGTATGGCACACAGTTCCTTCCTTCCTTCATGACTTTAATGTCCATTGCACTGCAGGTGGATCGATAACAATCTCCTCTGTCTAAGAGATCAAAAGACTATAAAAGACAGACAATTATATCTGCTCAGCCATCAATCTGAATAAAATGATCTGAAGTGAAAAGCCTCGTGACAAACTGTGATAGTCTCCACGTGAGGTGGATCATACAATAGGACACTAACACAGACTGATATTGAGCCTTTCAGTGCAGGGACCCAACCTCTCTCTGCGACTGACCCATACAATTACTGGTAAGCTGTCCTAAAGATTTCATCATGATCCACGCTGAGCAGGAGATGTACAGTCAATAAGTGCTTCAAAAGAAAATAGCCTGCCGCAGAAAATCCCTCCGGTTGAGTGTGTGTGAGAAGTAGTGAAACAGGAGTGGAGGACATGGGATCCTCGGCAGCTTGGAGAAACAATGCATGGATAAGAGCATGGAGCAAGGATGTGAAAGACTGAACGACAGCTGTGGGTGGATGTTAAAATCGACTTTTTTTTTTTGCGGGCAGGCCGTCCTGCCCACAAAAGAGCCACGCTGGGCAACAGCCTTCACCCTAACCCTGATCATCTGTCTGTCCTACAGACCTCCCTTCCAAACCGACAGCAAAATAAACACCATCTGTCATAAATTAAAAAGGCGTGTTGTGCTAAAAATGCACGTTAAAAAATCAAATCACCACAAATGGGATCTAAAGTGTACAGAAGAGCCTGAGCTCATATTGGTCCTTCACACATACATGTGTTAGAAAAGTTCACCCCCTGGTGGCCGACCGGAGTAACTGGCACGCTCTCAAAAAGCTTGAGAGTCAGCGAGCTGATGTGATCGGGGGAACGAGGAGTCTGACAGGCATGCTGATTCACTCGGAGCACATCCACACAATACATCATGGAAATGAATTTATCTCTCATTCATGCGGCATCAGAGAGGCATTCAATAACTGGCATACCTCAGATCTCTAGTGGCCGACTTGAACATCGCTACACAAAAACAACATCCATTCAACACAGTTAATGACGGCTGCATGGAAAATGCGGCTTCAGGCTGTTTTAGGACGTTGGTTTACTGTGTAAAACCTCAACTCTTTGCATATGGGCGTCACTGATGTGTCATGCAGTTTTTGCTTCCTCGTCTATTTTGGATAAAAACATAATTCCTGCAGTCAGCAGGGAGATACCATTACTGGCAAAAAAGGGAGGCACAGAAGCATGCTAGTTCATCCTACAGGGCAGATGATATCGACTCATATCATGTTACAGGGCTGCTCAGGGGAGAAAATCTTACATGAAAGTTACAGAACAGTTTGCACGAGCACTTGCACCACACGGATCGTACAGTACAGCTCTTTAGCCCGCAGCCTGAAAGCAGCCGTGGGGGGAAGATAGGTGGAGAGGAAGAAAAAAAAGGGACAGCAGGAGAAGGAGGGTGTGAAGACAAAACTGGGAAGAAAGAGAGAGAGAAAGACACACAGAGGATGAGGAGGGGAGAGATCCATAATAACAGCAGACTCACTCCTCCAGCTTTGGCTTTGGATTAAAGCAGAAAGCTCAGGCACAGACACACAGAGAAGTGAAGAAAAAGAGAACAAACAAAAAAAGGGGAGGAAAAATCCTCTGTGGCTGGTTGGAGGTGGATCCCACCACCTTCAGTCTCTGCCAGCTATCTTTAAGGCCTTTTGCAACCTGAGGCCGGGCAGCAGAACTGATGCAGAGCGCTGTTGTCCCTGTCGATACACCAGCAGAGCACGCGTGTCTAACACAGCCAGCTTAATGTGGCAGTAGTACAACACTCGAGTCTCCTATAGAACAGAAAGAGGTGGTGGCATCACTGTTAATAATCATATATATGATATGTCGAATGATGCGTAAAGGGCTTATAACTGAGCCAATGTGACGGCTTCACTGTGAGTCACCATTACAAATCCCTGATAGGATTTAGCGCGTCCTGTATGAAGTGAGCAACGCACGCACAGAAATTCCAGAGTCATGAAAGTGACAAACACGCATATAAAGAGAATATTGTATAAGCATGAGTCAGCTGGTATGCATTCTGTAGGAGTGGCTTACAGCATTTTTCCAATTATGAAACGGTAAACAGAGCACCATGGAAATAAGAACCAATATGCGAGATAACATGCTCAGTGGTATCTTGGTATGGTTGTTATTATATAACATTGTTGCTGATAAACATATCCTCCTATCTGTTTTTATTTTTGCCAGAGGAACAAAATGTTCTGGAGGTTCATCCTTTTCTCTCCTCTGTGCTGTTGCTTCTGACGTTGCTATTGGCAAAGGCAGGGGCTTATTATGGGCTGTTTCAAACCGCGGATGCATCAGGACTGGCTGCTCCCCGGAGGAAACTTCAACTCACTGAAATGTGCCCCTGAGAGCCCGGCGGCTCCCACTGGTTTGATAATGCGTACACATGGCTGACACGGCTCCAGATGCAAAGTCAGCCACTGAAAACTCAGTGCCAGCCTGCAGATGTCCAGCTTTAGTGTGCAAATGACAGCCCTCTGAGCTGACCGAGCTCAGCTGGAGCCAAGTTTGTGCTATTCTGGCAAAAGCCAAAAGGCTGCTGTGGCGTCGGGTACAGTGTGGTACAGTACTGTACAGTAGGCTGCTTGTCTTGAAGGGCCAATCTAGTGTTTGAGCTGTCTTTACACCTGCGCCGTCGAAACACCCCAGTGAGGTGGTTCGCGACACTCGGATGATGTATTCTCAGTTCTGTTCTGGTCTGTTCTGTCAGACGGTTCTTGATTGAGCAGCAGTGATATCGTAAGGCGTGAATGTCAAAACCATTAAGAAGAGATCAAGCAGCTGATCAATACATGGGCTTCTACAGTCCTTGGTGTAATTGCTGGGGTAATAACGTTGGCGCATTAATGGCTACGATCATGTCCACTTTACAGAATGACTGTAATCACTTGTGGCAGTTGAATGTTATTATAGCCATCAGTCGAGGGGAAAATCAAAGGATTATTATGGAGGCAGACCTGTACGTACATACATACAGCACGTATCCCTGCTTTAACAAGTGACTCACTCCCAGCTCTGGCCCCGTTCACTGATGCCATATGAACTGACAGCATATTCTGTGCCAGCCCAAGTGCTGGTTATGCCAGTGTATTGTATGTAGTTGTTGTCTCATGCAGTAGCAGTATGCATCCTGCAGCTGATGTCCCCGGTGGAGGCATATTCAGAGCTCTGCTTGCAGTTCCCTTTGTCTGCAGACCGAGCACACTGTGCTGTCAAAGGCTCCGGCTCAAAGTGAAGGAATACGCTGTTCAGTGCCTTACAGCTCTGGTGACGCACTCTATTTTTCATCAGCGCTGGCGTCACTTGAACAGGGGCATCGCATTCAGAAACCTCTCAGCCAATCATGGGAAATGGGCATTCCTGCTGTAGTGGCTTTACGGCACGAGTGCCCTCTGAGCATGAATGGCATTATCTCAATGAAGGTTAAAGCCCATTGATGTTTATTGGGCACCTTGTCGGTGCAAATGTTATATGCTCAGTCTGCGGCATAGAGAAAAGCGATAATGAAACCCAGAAAACCCAGAAATGAAACTCCTGGATGCGCAATGTCACAGACAATAAAATTCCAATGCACATCCTTCATTATCTGGAATTACCAAAATGAGCACATTCTTTGGAAAGCCATTATTGCTTTTTCAAGGACCAGTCAGATTAACAGCTACCAAAGAACGAAGTGGGGCAGCAATCCCGGTGGAAAGTATCTTCAGACCCATGTCAAAGTCCCTCAGACAGACCCATCAACAGCTGTTAGCAGGTGTATCTGATCTCACCGTGTGGTGAATTAAGTCCAACTAATCACATTGTTTTCTTTGTGACTCTTGTTGTGCTGTTCCTGGCTGATCGTTTCAACTTACAAAACAGCGTCAAAAACCACCTTGAGCAAACCGTTATGGCTGAGTGGTACATGTACAGGACTGTCACACAGGAGATCAAAAAAACAAACAAATATTATCCTGTTCACATTTCAAATCAAGGTTTATGGAAATAAAAAGATTTAGGCAATGCAAATACTTTATGAATTACTATGGGTTAAAAAAAAAAAAGATTAACATCAACATTAAGAGCAACATTAATTATGTGGCGTGATCTGACCTGATCGTGCGAATTTAGCAATATCATTACAGTTTGATTCACAAAATACAACATGTGCAGTGTGAAACATACGTATGACGAGTTACCAAAATGTCTCCACACACAGCAGCACACAACAGACCCGCTTTGATTATTTATTGTGCATGCTTCAGTTTTTCATTCTCAAACACACCGAGCATGAAGAGAAAACATTTTCGGGGCCATGCGTGTTTGTTCCACCATGCTAAACTGAACCAAATACGCCTCTCGATGTAATTTGAAATAATCTACCCAAGGCAACCTCTGCATCCCTCCAGGCCACAGCAGTGGAGTGTAGTATCCTTAAAGGCTGTGAAAGCCTTCGGCTAAGCTCAGGATATCCTCGTCTTGGCCTCCCAGTGTCATAGGCACAGCATTAGAATTCCAGAGGGACCGGGGCCTGCCAGCGATGATGAAATGACATTTACAACAGGACAGCCTCGTCCCGCTCCAGCTCCTCATTAAAGGGGTATTGGCCGAACACTGAGTGGGCTTCGGCCTGTTTGACAGACCAACCAACATATTAGTGTCAATGTTTTGCACATCTCCGCTGTCCCTAAAGACTGCAAATGTTTAACAACATCATCAAATTGGACCACAGTTTAACCTTCCTGACTCTGCCCCTCCGCCCGGTCATGTGACTTTCTGTGGTTTCTTTTGGACTAAAGCTTGAAGGAGAAAGATCAACGGCTACAGTATCTCATAACCGTAGCCAGAAGGAGATGTTCGACTGCCTGTTATGAAACAAAAAACAGAATGAAGCATGTAATATAATTATAATTACTGGTATGCAAAAGGAACTTGAGAATCCGCGGAATGCATTCATGGCTTAATGTGCGCTGCACACATGGAAACAAGACAGAGATTTAAGCCAGTGAAAGGCGGGGGCAGATTGCCTGTGAAGGACTTGGTGGAGACCCATGAAGGTCTCGTATTCATTAAGATGACTGATCTCCATGTATGGTACTAGATCATGACATGACAGGGTAATTCAACTCAGCGTTATGCACCAGCTGGTAAGTACATGTGTGAAAAATTCAAACGTTCACGCACGCGGGGCTGTAAAGGAACGAGGGGCTGCAAAGTGATGCAGACGACGCGCACCACAGGGAGGGAAGCAAACTTACATGTGCCTCTGCGGAGAAACAAGGCAGTAGAATGCTTATTCAGCTAAACACTGAAGGAGTTGAGTACTAGGCTGTGTGCAAGGAAAATTCACGTACAGCACTATAACCAATACACAAACCCCCAACATGAATATTGTCCACCTCTATCTGAGCAGGACTGACACACGATTTACAGAAGTAGAGGTGCAAGATTTCCACGCACAGAAGGATTTATCACCATCCCAAAAAATAACAGCTCAGCCCAGCCGCATTTTAAACACACACACACACACACACACACACACACACACACACACACACACACACACACACACACACACACACACACACACACACACACACACACACACACACACACACACACACACACTCCAGCAATGCCACACACACGTACACATTGTACAGATCACACGCGAGGACACACTCACACCCACAAATATACGGCAGAAGCTGTGAGGAACTCGTGTGCCCAGTACGAGCTGTCACAGCATCCTCCAGAAAATGAGTCATTTCTCCCAGCCGCCTGAAGCTCCCTAAAGCATCGCTCACATGACTCTGTTGTGATTTTAGTCATAACGGCAGGCTCACAGACACAGCACAACACACGTTTCACCACATGTTACTGATCCATCTATGTGACAATTTATTATTTTTTTTAAAGCATCTAATTCACACAAACATGTTCCGCCTCGCCGTCCCTCCCATGGAGAGAGACGTTGTTTACTAAGAGCACAGGAAGGGAACATGAGAAAGGGGTCCGGATGCCATAAGTGACTCAGCAGAGACACAACAGAGGTAGACACGGTGTTTTACACCACCACCCACTCAACTGCTGTCTCCATGAATGGGAGCCACACCAGCGCCGCCCAGCCTTGTCTACCTATCTGAGGGCATTCATGCTCAACATTCTACTCACATGTCGTAGAGCCTGTAACCCATGGCGGAGCCCGGTCTACTCCCAGGGTCCCGCGTTCGCCTGGGGTCCGTGCTGCTCACCACGGCGCGCCACACGCTTGGCTTGTCCATCCTGGATGCTGGTCAATGGGACTCGACGGTGGGATGGCGTGCGCACACGGGCTCACTCACATTCACTCTCCTTTCTCCTCTCCCTCCCAGTCACAAACACAAGGCTGCCTGATAGCAGTGTGTGTGATGTAACAAGGAGCATCCAAGAGGCAGGCGGCTGGTGGGGGGGGGGGCTGGTGATAGCGATGGAGGAGGGAGGAGGAGGGGATGGGGTGTGGGGGGGAGGTGGTGGTTCATAGAGTCAAGAAGCTGAAGGAGCTGTCTGTTAAGCCTGATGTCTGATGAGAAGCTTTAAAAGGTGGATGACTGATAATTCTTCACAGGTGCCAGCGCCTGGGAGGCTGCCACTCCTGAATGAAAAGCAAAAAAAAAGGACACAACCTGCAGGAGAGCCACTGGAAGGTTTACTGCCTCTCATAAACACAGAGAAGCATCTGCGTACGCCTCTCTCCACCCTCTGATCTGCTCTGAGTAGTACAGTCCTCAGCAGGGCCACAGGATTGGCTCCTTGGTCTCCATAGAAACAGGAGGATGTGTCAGAGGTAGGGCTCATTATCATGCCTTCTCTCCCCTCCCTCCCATTTTGTTTTTCACTCCCTCCCTCCTCTCCTTCTCTCTATTTTCCCATTACTCTTCTTCTCACATACTCACACCCCTTCCCCTCCCTCTCCATCTCTTTCCCTTCTGGAATCAATGCACTTTTTTTTTTCCGTCTCCGGAGTGTCTTTAAAAACAGATGAGGCTTTCTAATGAGTCTTGTGAGGGATGGTGCAAACAGGTAAAGGCATTGTGAAGCCCTGGGTTGATGATGTTTGCAGTACAAAAAGACGGATGAGATAATTAAAGGAAGTACAATAATAAAAAAAAAAATGATACGCAGGAAAACTAGGAGTTGTGTTTCTAGACTTTATAGTGTCACGAAACACAAAGTTGGTGAAGCAGAAACTGTGTGGCTTGCATAGAGATTGCATCATGGACAAGCGATGCTAAAACCAGGAAGGAAGTGTGAAATATTAAGCAGAACTAAGGCAACATTACTGAAGAGTCCATCTTGATCCCGCTGGTAAATGGAGGTTTTGACCACAAAATGATAGCAAAATGTTGTTGACACCTTCGCCAGGTAACAGCATCCAAAGCGGGATGGTAGGCAGGGCAGTGGGGTGTCTACGGAGACGAGCTCTCATCAGGACTTTATAAAGCAACACACACACACACACACGCAGTGGAGACACAGAAACCCTGTACTGATGGCTCACAGTCTCCAGGGGAGGATGCCTTTCATCCCGGACAGACTCGATGGCACACAAAGGGCTGTCGATGTATCGAGTGTTAACGCCGAGGTAACTAGCGCTGTCAGACCTCTGTCTTTCTGTTAATTAACTTGTGTAGTGGCTAATTGTAGATGTGCACCATCTCGCTGCAATTACACCGCCTGTGTAGGTTCTAATTATCAAGCACGAGTGTTGATCCACTTGTCAGTGTGTTTGTGTTCACCTGCTGAGCGCAGAGTGGAAACCCTGTAAACATTTCTGACCAACGCTTCATGTCCACATATCCACAGCGGGATTGTTCTATTGCACAGATTGCCATCAGCTTTAATGTCTGCTAATGCTCCCTTTCCCTTTCCATTTTGGGCACTCAACGACTTTTGCCTTCATGCCGCCCTCAGGCCATCATATCTGCTTTACACACAATATGCCTCTCAATGTGGAGGCCGCCAATACACCTACTGAGCCAGATCATGGTGGAAAGAAAGACCCTAGTTTTAATAATCACAATACCTTCTTTTAGGTTGAGGTTTTTAGCCCTTTTACGCAATGATCTACAGTTAAAGGGTAACTCCACCAATTTTACACATTAAAGCGTGTTTACAGGTCTTGGTGAGTACTATTGCGTAGGACAGAAAAGTAATTTAAAACATGTTGTGGCTCTAGTGAAAGCTGCATGTAATCTGATACATTGCCTCCAATGATGTCACTCAGTGTTTATGTTGTATTGTGGGTAACGGAGAAGAACACGTAGAATGAAAAAAGGCGACCATTTGTTTCTATTCTCTCCAACAGTGTTTTAGGACTGCAAAAGTAGACCAGTGGATTGCTTTTAAAAAAAACCTGGCACCTACATTACCCACAATGCAACATAGCCAATTATTAACATCAGAAATGATAGACGCAGCTTCCTCTGGGGCCACAAAAGGTTCCATACCACTGTTTTCACATATGCAGCTGTCATCCAAAGACCTGTAAACACAGTTTAATGAGTAAAAATGGTGGAGTTACCCTTTAAATCACTGACATTTTCTATCAACATTATCCACTGCTGGGTGTAGGTTGGGTGTCAGCCTTTAACAAGCAGGTCTTTAGAACTGTTCCCTACTCATTCCTCAGCAGGACCACTGTACAGAGCACAGAGACACTTCATTAGCGAGGTGTTCCAGTAAAACTCAGTTGTGCGTACGTGTGTGTGTGTGTGAGCACACATGGCGAAAGGTTTAGTGGGGGGGGGGGGGGCTCCGGCAGGGGAAACGGTGAGCTCCATTCTCATCCACACCGAGTGTCTCTACACACCCCGAGCTGAGTGTTAGTAGTCGGGGCACACGCGCACAGACGGAGGGGCAGAGCGGCGGGCAGGATGCTCTTTCAAATTGACAAATAACCTTAAATTCATGGTTTCAGTGACACCCTTTACAACACAAGAGCGCAGGCTTTAATGCCCCCCCTGCACATGCACACACACATTCAGAACAAAAACACAAGCACACACACACACGACCATGTCAGAGACTAAATTTAGTGTTGAAATTGAATTTTCTGCTCTGGCGTGGCCCTGCACATATCAAGACATTATGCTACGTGGCCTTTAAGATGTAAATACACTGCATATGTTTGCCTTCTTGTGCCAACCCCTCTGCTCTCCGCTGTCACCATATGGCCCCTTTTAATCCAGCTGGCCTCGGTGCACGATGTTGAGCTGCTGGACTATCGCAGTCGTGTTGAGCGCAGGACTGTTTGCTCAAGGCTTTTTCCAGCATGGCAGCGCACAAAGCACAGACACACTTGTTACATGCGCACATGACGAGCACACTGCAGAAGCTTTCACTGTCACAGGAAACGCATACTGATGAGTTCCATCCTAATTGCCTCGTGTCTGTCCTCCCGGAGAACGAGCCAACCGGAGATCTAACAGAGTGAGCGTACAGTCAGTAAACGTATGGAAACCAGTCTGATGGTATATGTTTTACTGTAACTGGATCCACATTAGCTTTCACAAAGACATCGCTAGTCTTCCCGGAGTCGGCATAAAAGACAACAACAATAGAAACAGAGAATATAAACAACACAATCCAAATAAAAAGATCAGAAAATGAATGTAATGACTCTAGAAATGAAAAAGAGGGACAACAGCAGCTTGAAAACAATGGCAACACAAAAGAAAACCAAAACAGCAATACGTGACTGTTTTCTATGACTTTAAGGAGGAAACACAACTTTGTGTGTCGGCGAGGAGAATATTTCAGGCTGAGGAAGCTCTACAAAGAACAGCTCTCAACGTATGGTTTGTTTCGTGGACATGGCAACCATTGATAACCGGCGCTCCCTTGACGCACATCATGCGTCTGACAAAAACCAGTGAGTGCCACTTTTTCACAAAAGGACAAAATGATTTGCATGCGGCATGAATGACAGAAGACTATATCTTTATACACTGTTAGCCATGAAAAGTGTTTGTGCATCGGACACAGATTAGGATGGAATGCGAGGATCTTTGAAATGTTTTCTCTGCAACAGGGTCGATCACAAACGATGGAACGCATGCGGAACGTCTCCTTGAAATCGCAAGGCCCTTTTCTCATCATGGAAACATTGGGCCTCATTCATGAACAGTTCTTACGAACAAATTTGTTCTTAAGTCCCACTTACGAAGATTTTTCGAAGATTGTGGCATTCATGACTTTTTTCTTATCCAGGATTTATTCTTAGGTAAGAACAAATCCTACGAACACTCAGGAGTACTCTTACGCACATTTCAGTGCCGACATTTTGGCATGGTTGTGTTTTCTTCTCCTGTGCAGTTCAATAAAATACAATATTACAGTGATTATTCTTTCATATTTATTTATTTATTTATTTATTTATTCATTTCATATTTTTGGTAATTTACAGAGAATTTTAGATTTTAAAATAAATTAAATGTGCCAATAATTTAACATTAATCAAGTAAATTGGAAACCATGCCATCAATTAGTAACCCCCCCACCCTATTTATACGTGGCATTTCTCCATCCAAGGCCTGCAAAACCTGTCACACGCTTTCAATTTATGAGGTGGCATTCATCAATGTAGGAACACAGCTGCAAACAATTCTGAGGCTTACAAACGCGTTGATGAATCTGACGTAGGGTTTTCTTAAGGAACCTCTTAAGAACAACTTAAGAAAGAATCTAAGAAGATTCTTAAGAAGATATTGGTGAATGAGGCCCAATGTGATCAGTCTAATCAGACCAATCAAACCAAGGCGGTACATTATCTAATTAAACACCCAGTGGAGTGACATTAGCATTCCTATTTCCAAATACAATACATGCAGTTTTCGCAGTGTTGCACCAATGGTCCACAAATGTTAGTGTAGTAAAAAAAAAGGAGGCATATGAAGAGTGGCACTCTGGTGTCTTTTCTTGCGTTTTATAGACTAAACAACAAATCGGTTCACAAAATAAGGAATCTGCAGGCTAATCAATAATGAAAGTGATCTATGCGGTATATAATCCGGTAAAGAAAAGGAGACAAACAAAACTCAAGAGTTTCTGCGCTGGAACTGAAAATCCCAGACTTTCCTGACATCGCTTGTTTCTGGCGGAATTTGCTGTCATTCTCTGCTGAGTCGCCTTGGCTGATATAAAGACAGATAGCAGAGATATAAAAGTGCCGGAGATCACAAGAAAAAGCACATTCTGTACACTTCAACTTCTTCTCCACACTTTACTCCCGTCAAAGTGCGTTCTGTTTGTCCTCTTCTCATGGTGATTCGCTTCACTGGATCTTATCAAGCTTTAACAAGAGAAAACAGCATGTTCTTTGTGCAGTGTTTTTGTATTTCCTCTTTACGTAGGAACAACAATGCTGGTGGAATCGTCTGTGCCGAATAGTAGAAAGCATTATTCAGCCCTCAGCTGAGCTGCTCTGTAGGGGTCCCGTCTCCTCTCTTGAGACTCCAGCCCACTTCAAATACACTGGGAGGAGAGAGCGAGAGAGTGACAAGCAGAGAGACAGGTAGGAGGGAAGGGACGTTCACCACAGCACTGAGAGCTGCAGACCACAAGATGGCAGTGCATCACCTCCGCACCAGCCTGATGTCATCAACGCCATTACTGATGTTTAGACGTCCCTCGGGTGAGGAAAGTGGGAAAAAACACATGTTGTATGCGTAATTCAGCAACATTAATCAAACATATGCGGCGTCAAATAACTATTGTCAGGGAGGAGAAAGACGCCACTGCACTAAGTATTAATCATACTGCTAATGTGCTTTACCACAACATATTTCAGCTGAAAGAAAACACCAGAGCCTGTGACAGCCACAGTTATTTCAGCCTTGTTATGCTCAGTTTTCAGGAAGCTGCTCTGATCGGAACTATAACGGAAAACACTTTTCTAACCACTCCAATTAGCATCAACAGCTGGAAAAACTGAACTCCCACCGGGATAGGACCCGACCTCTCTATCCCTCTGCCAGAGACGAAGGGTGAGAGGTTTAGTATCCCTCCTGTTTTGTTGTTCCTCCATGTAACAACACAGCGCAGCCTCTCTGTAGCTCGCTGGCAGAGGGCACAGCGCTGTGCACAGGCTCCTTCTGTCACCGACTTGGCCTCGAGCCTGAGGACATCAGAGGCAGAAGACAGACGAGGTACTCATCGCGGGCCAAACAAATAAAGAGCTGTCTCTCTGTCCGGGATGGTGAAGCAGAGACAGAGTCGGCCTTGACCCCTCGGACCTGCGTTGAGGCTCTCTGCTTGCCGTCATAGAAGTTTCGACTTCGCGATAAGCCGTGACGCTGACGTGAAGCTGTAGCAGCACCACTGACACACATCTAATGAAGAAGTACTCAGACTCTATACTTAAGTAAAAGTACCAATAATATAAAGTGAAAATACTCCATTACCAGTAAAAGTCATTAAACCTTACTTATATACAGAAGCAAAATCTAAGTATCAAACGCACTCATTAGGCAGAAAAATCCCCTCCATTGTATGATATACATTTTAGCTGGTTGTTAATTATTCTATAAACACTTCAGTGATTCCCGACATAGGGGTCAGGCCCCATGCAAAAGGTCAAGATGAAGTGTTGATTAAAAGGGGTTGAAAAGAAGAAAAGACAAAGTTCTGCTACACAAATTAGTATTCATTTTGCGGATTTTTCTCTAACCTTTGTTGTTTTTATTATTCTTCTCAGCCTCAATAAGCTACTCAAAGCCATTCACACATCCACTCAAGCACAGAAGGAACATCCATTAGAAGCAATTTGAGGTCCAGTATTTTGCCCAAGGACACTTAAGCCCCAAGCCTAAGTCAGGGAGTCGAACCACAGCTCATTTTTCATTTATTCCCCCAACTAAAAGCTGATTTTTGTAAGTGGTTCCCAGCTGAAAAGAAAACATGCACAATCATTTCGTCTGAAAGGTGAAACCAATAACTGCAGCTGTCAAATAAGTCTACAGGGGTAAAATGTGCAGTAATCACTGTGACATGTTGTTGGCAACGAAAATCTTTAATTTTTATTGGTTGTTTGGGTGTTTCACCCTAACCAAGTTGCTTTTGTGCCTAAGCCTGAACAGACCATCAGCACAGCATTGTCACAAGACTGCATTGAAAATTGGACCTAAAGAAATGTTAAATGGGAAAGTAAAGACATTTAAAGTTTCAACATATATTTGTAGTTTACTGAGATATGCATTGTCACCTCTTATCCTGCCGATTAGGTTGATATTTTTTCCAAGAGTCTCATATCCACTCCTAAAACAACAGTTTGTCATCATATAGAGTATGTTGATTATCATCACCGTCTTAGCGAAAGATCATTCTAGCCAGCAGCAAATAGCAGTGGATAGTATTGGCCAGCCGATACATGTCAGGCTCTGGTATTTTCAAATATACGGCATGTATGAGCCTTCAGTCAGCCTTCAAATGAAGAGGTGATTTAGTATTTATTATGCCCTCTATATGCAATATCTCACATACAAAGGCACAGTGACGAGCTACTCCAGGGCTCCTTGATCAGGTTTTTCTGCTTTTGCATGTCCATTTGTGCTTATTATCGCACAACCCATTCTACTTTCATGATCTCGGCCTAATCCCTCTGTTGTCTGCACTTTCTGCTCCTCACCCGCAGGAGACACACACACACAAAGAGATCATACAGTCAGCAGCAGTGGCATCTTGTTAATATCTCATTACACCTGTGTCGACAAGATCCCTCTCTTTTTCTGAGAAAAGCGGAGCTGGAAAGGCAGCTGAGAACAGGCGATCACGCTCTCCAGTCTGATTTCCTGGGGAATGGTGTGCTACTCCTTGCCTCCGTCACCTCATGCCCGCGAGCCCTCCCTCCGCACGATTGCGAGCAGCGATACAGAACTGTGGAATTGCAAATGCCTCCAATCAGACTGGCGGATAGATCTGAAACACTCAGCGGCCCTGCGCATGATATTACAGAGGCACGGAGCTGATGAACTGATAAGCTATGTGCGAGAGTTGTGGCGTATCACTAATCTCTCACTATATCTACTTTACCACTGGAAGTGACAGTGTGTACTAGACAGAGAGCAAAGCACTGGTTGAGAGAAAAAAAAAAAAAAAAAGGACGCTCCAGCATGTTTACACTGGGGCTCGAGGCACATCGGCTGCGCTTGAATCTTCTATAACAACTTTCAAAATCACACTGTCACACATGATTTTTCCCTCGCTACGGACACCTGGGTGTCTTTTCATTACCGCTGAAGAGCTGCGTTTACCTCAGGCACGTTGCACATTACACAAACTCCAGCCCTACGGCGATGGAGCACAAAAAAAAACCCCACACACACGCATTTTGTTATAATTAAGCTGCTTCTTCATGCGTACAGAGTGCAGACTACGAGAGGTTTTTTTTTTTTTTACCCCCCATCTGATGAAAGAAAATACTAGTGATTAATATTAAACAAGTGCGCTATGTCTTTCGCTGTCACCATAACGTTGGTAATGTCGCGACCAATTACTGAGACGGCCTGCTGGCTGACACGTGATTCAAAAGGTTTAAGGTTGAAGCTACAGAGTAAAGGTTATCTTGTGCTTCCACACTGATTCAGATCAAACTGAAGACAGAGTTATGTAAAGAGAGACACAGGTCGGGTAAGTCCTTGAACAAGTGTGCAGTCCACTGTACACTACGGTAATATTAATTTTTCCTGGAACCTTTTAAAATGCTTTTGTTACAAATACATAAAACATCTGAGTAAGAAAAGTGAAAGGTTGGTGTTTTCACCTTGATAATTTACTGAATTGATTATAAAACATCGTTCCAATTAATAGTTTGTCATACAACTAATTGATGAACCGATAAATTGTTCAACCAGCACTACTTGAGAGTATTACAATTTTATCCATTTAGAAGCAAAAACATTGTGAACTACGAAGACAGAGTCCCAACAGTCTCCTTCTGAACTCACTCGTACATCACTTTTACACTGAAATTAGCACATTTACACAGATTTTGTTTAAAACACGGGTACTAATAACTGGCAATTGACTCGTTTGTCATCACATAGGCACTGGAAAGACAGTGGGGCATAAGTCTTGATAATATTCTGAATTACAGCTGCACAAACAATGGTAACTTTTTCAATTTCTTCAACTTCAGTCTCCCTCTGAAACTCAGCGTCGAATGAGCGATGTTCAAGCGCCGCGCAGCGACAGAGACGGATGGAAAAATATAAACAAGCCAACAGCCTTTAACTTCGAGTAAATAAGCGTGTTCACCTGGGCGTTCACATCACAGCCGAGCTGAGCCTGAGGCAACAAATACCCACGACTGCTGCAGAATCAACTGACCAAGGAGTAAATCCTGATTGTACACATGAGCATTGCACGCAAAAGTCGGATGAGAGCAAACATACATGGGCTTTTTGGCCGGTTTGAAAGGGGTGATAGATACCAGCTACCAATATACTTTTCATCAAGGTCCCCACAACAAAAATATGGAAAACGGCCAATTTTGCAATGTTTAAGAAAGCGAGGATGCATTCCTTTTATCTGGATCCACGACAAAAGTCAACAGGGTCTGTTCTGGGCCGACACTCACCCTCCATCCAAGTTCTGTGGAAATTCGTTCTGTGGTTTTTGTGTAATCCTGCCTGACAAACCAACAAACACATGGACACGGGTGAAAACAAGACTTCCTCGGTGGAACTAATCATTCCAAAGATATCGATTTAAAGTCAGTCAGTTCAACTGTCTGGAAAAAAGGAAAGAAGCTGCATGTTTTTAATCTGTAAACAGACATTTTGCAGTGAATCATGACTGAATATCAGATGGTGCAGCATCAATTTAGATCTATCCAATCTTTAAATAGCACAGGGCCTCGAATTTCATATAAAACACAGCCAACACTGTCACAGACGAATGCTGGCCAGCCTTTATTGTATTGTGTCACAATCCCTCAAAACTGTTTATGTGTGGCATGGCCTCTGAAAAAACAATGAAGGCACACACACACAAAACAGCAACGCATGCAAACACACACATTGGGAACATTTCTCTCTCTCTCTCTGGGCCAAAAAAGGCTCAACCGAGTGAAGTGAAAGGCACACGGCACAAAGAGCCTCACATTCTCCTCTGTTGCCGAGACTCAAAGCAACTTATCATAAGCCACATGGCCGTTCTGCAGTCCAGAATCAAAACTGTGTGTTTTCCAGTGATCGCGCCTCGCAGCGCAGCACGGAGCCTGTAATTAACTCTTAGAGAATGTGATGACGAAACAGGAGCCGGGGAAACTTCAAAGACAGCCCAGAGCTTTCTCCCCAGAGTTCAAACAACGCCATGGAAGTGGGCCTTCTGTTTCATACGTCTATTAAATCATTGTGCAGTTGTGATTTCCCATCTGGCGAAATCAAAACTTTACAATACTCACAGCAGTAAATAAAAAGGGCCAATAAACAGAGAATTCATACAACTGGCTGGATTTTATGGGAGGCGGAAGGCACTTTCATTACACTTTTTTTTTTTTTTTAAACCGACACTAACTCCTGCACACGACTGCTCCTTCCTGCACACGACTGTTTGCTGCCACGTACAATAAATGTTTACTGTGTCGCTAAGCCCTTTTTTCCAAATGACCTCAGATATTGTCAAGGCTTTACAGAGGAGGAGAGCACAGCCAGTGGAATACACACACACACACACAAAAAAAAAAACGATTCAGTACAGGGTTCATGAACCAATATGGTAATGCTTTTCCATTTTTTACAGCATGTGTCACCATATTCACCCCTGCGGCTACGTCGCAACATCATGAGCTGCCCTCCTGCCTCCAACCGTCGCTAAATGGCACGCCGGCTGTATCCAGCAGGCAGGCTGAGGGTCTGTGATCCCGCCAAGGCAGGCAGGCAGGCCATTCTCAGGGAATCAATAGGCTCTGCAGTGGTATTATTAGAGGGCCTGGAGATAATCACAGGTTCTGTTCTGAAAGAGTCATTCACGATAATGAATATCATTAAGCATCTGAATTATTTAGACTTGAAATGGAGCTCCTGGTTCGGCTCTGCCCTAACGGTTGGACGTCGAATCAGAGCCCAGAACACAAATAAACGGAGCAGGGCGATATTAGCAGCTTTATGGCCTTACGGTACTACCCCGGGGGCTTTAAGAGAGGGTTATAAACGACATGCAGGAAGATTTACACTTACCCATGACTGCCTAGCCTTACCTTTATCTCCTGTAAAGCCCCTGCTTGTATCTATTAATCAAGTTAGATGTGTTTTCCTAATTGAGAAAAAAGAAAAGAGAGCGGTACAGAAAGATAAACAGAGCCAGAGAGGTGGAAGAATACAGAGAGGCAGATGTTTTTTTTGATGAGTGGGAGAAAGAAGGAATCAAAAGAGAAGCGTGAAGTAACGAAAAAGGAATAGGAGAGCATCTCGGGTATTTAAAAAGCTTTCATTCAGCCTTGAGCCTGGCTCGATAGGTGCAGAGAGGTCTTAACTCTGGACAGGACTGAACTAGAAGGCAGCTGCAGGCTGTGAATACAGCAGCTACTGCACAGGCAAAAACCCCATTCAGACAAAAACACGCTTTTTTTCTTCATGTGGCTTCTTCATAGCACCGAGGAGCTGCCACAAATAGAGGAAGTTGCTTTTCCCTCTACTGATGAGGCCATCTATATTCCTACATCAGATCTGGTCATATACTCCATGACACTGCTGCTTTTGTAACACTTCCTTTCAAGTTGCAGCCACATGCCTTCAGATAAATTCAGATTATTTTCCACTCAGCAGACCGTATAGAGCAATTATCCTGTCTCACAATAAGCTGCCGTCCCGCATCCCCATTGGCCAGGGCCGACTGCTCCACTTTCACTTTCTCAACCTGACACGAGCGCACTTCCTGCTCTCACCTCTCGCTGCCGCAGAGCACTCTAAAATCAGCAGTTGTGGCAAGACAATGCGAGCGGGAGAAAATGTAACAGTCAAAAGACAAAAGGAGCGGGGATATTTCCACAGCGGCTTTTTACTTTTATAACGGACCCCCCACATGGAGGTAATGGAGGAGGACATGGGGAAGTAATTGGAAGGGACTGGAAGAGAAGGAGGGATTCGAAAGGAAAAAAGGACAAATGAGAGAGACCTTGACAGCACTCATGGGTAATTGTCATGTTGACATTGTGTCCAGTAGGTTTGGCATAGAGCCTGAAAAGGAGACAGTCGGGTGGCTCTAAAGCTCACTGCGGCTGTCACAGCAAACACAACCGAAGCTATCTGCAACCTGGATTCATGAATTTCATCCTGTTTATGTCCCCTTTCTTTTTGTGCGGTATAACAGATATTACACTCGTATCGGCAGCTGAGCCACTCTCGTACCCAATGGCAACTATTAAAGAATCCATTTCATAAAGTCCAATCGCTTATAGTACTTCTCCTTCTTTCATTCAACGAATTCACTTTTAACTTTTAGCTCTTTTATGCCTTAGTTGCAAGGATTTCTCCCCCTCTGCTCCAGGGTCCAACCGTGCTGGAGAGTAGCAAGTCAGGACTGGAAAGACATTGAGCACCCTGAGCAACATGGCTCGTTAATGTGATGCGGGCCGTTCTGATAGAGGTCAGTTAATCTACCGCTTCCGTTCAGGTTCAGATATTCTAATACACTGGACGCATCGGCGCACATGCTAAAATCCTGGTCATTTTTACTGGGTGGAGATAACAGTGTGTGGTCATGTGTAAAAACCTTGGAGTCACATTAACGGAAACACTTCCCTCTCCAAGGTGCTGAATTCTGCCAGCCAATTGGAATTTAGTCCAGACTTTCATTTTCATCTGAACCAAGCGTAAAATTAAGCAGAGGCAAATTCAGACATGTAATTTGGTCAGTTAATGAAAGTAGAGTGAATCAATAGTGAATAAATTACTCAATCAGCAGCAAAATAATAAGCGACAAGTTTGATATTTCATTTTGATATTTCCAGTCTTTTAAGTTGTCAAATCAAGCAACATTTTTTTGTTTTATTGCTCCTTTTTTTTTTTTTTATAACTATTTAATCAAGCATCTAGAGGGGCACTCATTAGAGCACAAAGCTCTACCGAGGCCAAACAGCCCCCTTTAATTCAATCAAGCCTAATACAACTTCAAACTCAACGGCCCCATATCACACTAAAGCTAAACTGCCCATAATTGCTTTACTACAATTAAAACTCACCAGATCTGTTACAGCCAACCACTAGGGCAACAAAACAATGCATATGAAATCGTGATCTCCATCGTGTTGTGGAAAAGCGATGATATAATCTGTTCGCCAGTTTTTGTGTAATCCTGCTGACAAACCGACCAACCACCAAACGGATACATGTGAAAACATGACCTCTCCTTGGCAGAGGTTGAAAAATAAGGTTTTCTTGCTTTTCTGTGTATTTGAAATTAAAGGTCTATTGTGTAAGATATAGTGCCATCTGGTGATGACTACCACAAAATAAACCTCCCTCTCCTCACGCTCCTCTTCCAAGCATGCAAGACGATCTATTGCGGCTGCTGAAACATTTTGAACACACGAAAAGCCCCTCTGCAGAAACCAGTGTTTGGTTTGTCTGTCCTGGGCTACTGTGGAAAATGGCAGCTTCATGTATGAGAGGCTACTCCATCTGCAGTTCATTCTAAGTTAACAGTTTTAAATATCTCTGTGTTTTGGACTGTTGGTTGTAGAAAAACTCATTTAAAAAGACATCACATTCAGCGGCTGCAACTCGTGATGGACATTCTTCAGTATTCCTTGATGCTTCCTTTTACATATAACTATTAATTGAAGAAAAAACAATAGACAGATTAACTTAGAGTGAAAATAATCATTAACTGCAGCCCTAAATGAAGCTTATCTTTCTTGCGCAATCACTGAAAGCTGTTAATTAAGTGCTTCTTTAAAAGGGACGTTGTAAACTAATCAGCGCACTGGAGTTGTCTGCTTTAACAAAGCCTAATGGACCAAAAAACTTTGCAAAAAATGAAACTTTCCTCCCTATTTTTGCCTTCTTCTGCAATAATTATGCGTTTTCAACAGAATCATGACCAGAAAAACCACCGTCTGGGTGTTCTATCCTCTTTATTACACAAAACAAACTCTGCAAAGACACAACTATACGTTTCCCTTCGTGCTCCAAGCATTAGGATGCTCTGGCTATTACACTCTGGAGGCACTGAAGTGAACACAATCAATTTGAACAGTTTGTGGGCTCATTGTTGCAGTTCTGGCTAATTTACTCTACGCTCCCTCTGCCGCTCATCTTAGCAGACTTCGAAGCAAAATTACCATAAACAGTATCGTCGTACATCTGCATCATTATTTAACCAAACTGACTCAGTATGCACGTTCAGGCACAGGGGATAAGCTATCACATCTGTGCCTGTGTGGCTCTTTGGCTAATCAAATGTTGCTTCTGCATGTAATTGCTTTGTTCCCAGGGCAGGCGGCAGAGAAAAGAGAGGTAGATGGCAAGAAAGAACAGGTAGAGAGTAATATGAAAGGAATGCAAACACAGACAGGGAGGTAAAAAGAAAGTATTCAGTAAGAGCAACGATTCAAGTGAATCCCTGGGGTCGGCTGTGGTGATTACAATCTAACAGCCGCTCTGCTTGCACTGAACGGCTGTCCCTTGAGATCGCCCCCGACGCCAAGATAAGCATGTTGAGCGAGGCCGGTCCTCTGCGAGCAGCTCTGCCTCGACACCAAAGTTGCCCCATTAATTCCCATTACCTTCTTAAAAACTTTCCAAAGTTGGCAGGAATTAGCGAAACTTTTAGACGACGACAGCATCTAACAGATGTCTGAAATCAGCTGAGCAGACCAAGTCCTTTTCTTTTTTTCCTCTTTCGCGAGAAAACTTTCTGCCGACTAATGCCACAACTACAAACACTTTCTATAATTCAAAGTTTCCTCTAAAATTTTCCCAATATGCTCACTCAAAAAAAAACAACTAAAACGAGCGGGGTGATTCAGCAGACTGCGGGGCAGGGCACAGCAGCTCACAAATGGCACAACAATTAATATTTCACTTTCTCGCTTGCTTCTAATGCCACACGAACAGACGCCAGAAAATACAGCCACAAAAACATTCGTCGCCACGTGAGAGCCTCGCACGGCCCCACTGTTTGTTTCAGTGGAGAGTGATTACACAGCATTTCTGTCACATTGTATTTTCATGTGAAAAATGTTGTTGTCTAGTTCCTCTCTGGTTTTACAGCGCATAAACACAGAATCGCAACATGGCCTGGGTTCAAATCCGGTGCAGGACCTTCATCACATCGTGTAAAAGGTACGTCCTCTGTCTCACCAAAGGATCGAATGCGGAACACGACACAAAACAGCAGTGACCAAGGCCTTTATGATAAACGTCTGCTTACCGTTTGATTTATGCCACGACTTTTCAGTTCTGTCACTTATGAGTGAGAGTGTGTGACTCTGACCCTGAACAAGAGGGTTGAGGGCATGCATTTATAACACGAAACAACATTCATCCACACAATAAAACTACCAAAAAAAAGCAGCATAAATAGGACCATAGTCTTGCACGGCCAGACATATTTCCACATGCTTTGTCAGAGCCGGAGAACGGTCTGGCTGCACCAATTCTCATGCTGGTATAGGGGGGAAAATAGCTCTTGCTAGCTTGTATTTCTTTTAACCACAATAATCACAATGATCACTGCAGAGCCCAGGATGCAACAATAGTGCCTCTGCAAAACTGTGTCAGTGATAACTTGTTTTGCACATTGTGAGGCAAGCCCACTGGTCGCCTAACAAGGGAGAGCAATGGCAGGCTTATACTCACCAACAAAATAGTCTACAGCATCCAAGACGCATCCTTCCTAGCGAGGTTTGTGGGGAAACGATTAAGTGTGATACTTACAGTGCTCTTGGGAACTAGCTTAAGTAACCAAGTATCATAACTGAAGCACCGGCAGGCACTCTCGAGGCTTAAGAAGCGCTGGGCTAAGCGGGCTCGTGATATTGCAATCGCAAATCTCTCTGCACAACCTTGCAATTTTTTCCAAACGATGTATCGTTGTGATGATGGGCCAAATTTGCAGAAAGGTTGTGATGATTGGACAAAACATTTAAAGTCGTAATTGGCAATTGCAACTTCATGGAGGAACTGAATATTAATGTTGCTGGTGTTTACTAAATTTCCGAACCTAGATCTTCATGAATGAATGAATGAATGAATGAATGAATGCCTTACCAGTCGCTCTAAGAAAGAGGATTAGCGTTGTGTTGCCATGGAAAAATGCTGGTCCAGGTGAAGTGACATGATATTCCTGCCAGTCGCACTCATAGTTTACACCCATAGTATCAAGGGAGCAAGTAATAAGGTTGATACTTGTTTTAATATGTTGATTATTACCTCTGAGAAACAGCATTAAAACAACCACCTGAAATTAACCTGCAAAGTCAGATGAAGATATCTGATGGGAGCACGTCCCCTGTGACATAGCACGGTCATCAATTGCTAATGAGAGGCTGATTGCTGTGATTCTGCGCGAGACGGGTGAGCCTAAACAGAAGCAAACAATGCTGCTGGGGTTGAAGGGGGGGGGGGGAGCAATCAACCTCCAATCACAGCCCTCCTCTTGTTTACAGTCATGATCCATTTAACCTATTAGCTTTCGGCTGCGCTTGAAAATTACTTACAGAGCAACAGTCACATGGGGACAATCGGAGAGAGAGAGAGAGCGCAAATAGAAGAGCAAAAAAAGCACATCCTCATTTCTGCAGCGCTATCAAGGTCTAAAAACAACCCACAGATATTCCTACTCATCAGAAACTCCTTTTAAAAATAGAACGAAAAAAATAAAATGTTCCCACTATGCACTGGGATTTATTTTTGGGCTGCACATGAGTCAAAAGTGGGCTATGGATTAGGCGCACGTTGCTTTTTGATGATGAGGCACACAGCACTGCTGTAGGAGGTATCTTTGAAACTCTCTCCAGCTGTTTGAAGACCCCCCCCCCCCCCAAGTCTGTCCCACCGATGCGACTGACTGCTCTCATCTCTTTTGTCTTTTTGAGGCTCTCTCAAGCTCCCCAGCTCAGCACAGGCTAATGGGTGAGCAGCAACGATGGCTCACATAAGCAGGGATCATATTTCATCAAGGGCTAAAACCTAATGATCTCTTTCTATAGTGCATCTGGCCACTGGAGTTCATTATGCCAATCAGGAAAACAACAGTGCAGTGCTGAAACTGCTGTGTCATAAAAAGGGCTGATGAATGGAGAGCAGCTGCAAAGACTCCCAACATCAGAACGCAGCGAAGTTCGCAGACGTCAAGCTGTCACTACTGATGCATCCGCCACACAGAGGCTTAATGCTGGGGCAGCCGTGATGACTTTTAGATTAACAAGGTGAGAGTAAGACAAGAAAAGGGACTGCTGGGAAATTGGTCCAGCACTCATGGGAGAAACATTAAGCACACAATCATAAAAAAATACAACATCTTACTGTACCCAAAGGACGCCGACTTCCATTTGCGGCACGGGATGACTCTCCTGCGGCCTTCAGACACTAAAATCCCAGGATTCTCTATGACTTCCACAGGTAGGGAGGCATGTCTCCTGCGGAAGAAGAAACCAAATTAGGACAAAACACACTTCTCAGACTGTAGCCACAGAAGGGCAGATGTAAAACAAAACCTTTAAATGTCATGTGACTGCTCTGAATTATAATCATCCGCTTTTCCCTCGGAGGTTGCTTCACTGGGAATACGTGACTCTGTATTTTCACGGATTATTTCGGGACTCCTGCTGCATCTGCACACATAGTGAACCAGGTACTATTACATTTTGCATTTTATCTTCTTTCCAGGAAGAACTGCATCAATTACACAACACAACACGCAATAATACATATGTCATGTCAACAGTTACAGTATTATTGCATGTCCTGCAGATCAAACCACAGGATGATTCGGACAAGCTTGGTAGTGTAGATAAGAAAAAGTATCATCTCTACTATGATTAAATAAAGGTGCACTCTGTAGTTTTGGAAAATAAATGGAAATGCAGAAATGTTATATTTACAATATAAATGAGGTCATAATAGAAAAAACTTTTTTCCATAACTGAAAAAAAGCTGTTCTCATAGTAAAATAAGTTCCCCAGAACACTGTCTGAAGCTAGAAAGGCAGGGTCCACCGAATATAAAGAAAGTGAAAGGGTATGAAATTGTGTTGTCCATTAAGGTCAGTTTATTCAGTCTTTAAAATCAATCAATGGAGATCTTAAAATGTCCTACCAAAAATTACATAGAACACCTTTAACTAGACAGATTTCCATAGCCTTTTATCAATTCAAATTCCTTTTGCGAGACCTTCTTCCCAAAGACCAAATTCAACATTGTAAAAGGGTTTTCCAGGTAAATAGTATTTCCATTTACTGCTACTTTATACTTCCTAGCTATAACTAGCAGCCTGGCTACAACTAGTAGCTTGACTATAACTGGCAGCATGGCCATAACTGGCTATAATTGGCAATCTGGCTACAACTAGCAGCCTGACTTTAACTAGCAACCTGGCTACAACTTGCAGTTTAGCTATAACCTGCAGTTTGGCTATACCTAGCAGCCTGAGTATAACTAAGTAGTCTGGATATAACTAGTAGTGTGGCGATAACTAGCAGCCTGGCTACAACTTGCAGCCTGAGTATAACTAAGTAGTCTGGATATAACTAGTAGTCTGGCAACAACTAGCAGCCTGGCTACAACTTGCAGTCTGGCAATAACTAGCAGCCTGGCTAATGTCTAAAGAAAATAACTGAAAGAACATTGACCTAAAAATCCAGATCTCAGTGCTATTAGTAAGGCAGAGTAAAATACCGGGTTGTAAAAAATAAGTCGGCAGGTTTTGTTACTGACTGATCTCGTGGAAAGAATGCTGCAGTTGAGCTGCTTCAACTTCAACTAGAAAGGGGAAACACGCATCAACAGGGGAACAGACACTGACACAACATCTGCGCTCTCCATCCAGTCAGTGCTTGTCCCGTCGCTCATGTTTTACCAAATAGCATAGTGAAAGCAAAGTCTATGAAACCAATCTGGAAGATTCTTGGCATGAGCTCTGTGTCTACTTAAATAAAATCCCTTTGTTACTTTTGAAGAACTATCAGAATAGTACAGTACACTTCAAATTTGTCAATTTGTTTTTGTGCACCCAAAAAAACATGTTTGTCTATTTTTGACTGAGCAGTGGCAGCCACAAAGACTGACATGGAAGAGAAACACAGCATTTGACAATTAGCTCATGAAATGTTGAAACATGGTGCAATTTAGAGAGAAAAGGACTGATCAAAGACGATAAAAGATTAACGACGGGTAGGTTTCTTTGTAGTATATCAGTGCGACTTCACTGTGTGTGCTATGACTGCTGCAGTTCAGGTGGTGTTGTCCTCTGCTGATCGCTGCACAGACACTTCTCATCTCCTTCCACTGGATACCATTTCCACAGAGACATTTCTCTCTTATCTTTTGTTTGTTAAGGTTTTCACCGAGCTGTGCCACCTTTGGGCTGGTTGTCTCAGACAGGCCAGGTATATTCCTCAGGCTGTCAACCTGCAGTCAAACAGCAGTGGCCCCCGAATCTCCCTCAGGGGATGTGGTTCCTTTTTTTTCATCAAAATCAAAATGCCACAGCTGGCAGCCTATCTAGCCGATAGTCGGCAGCCAATTTGTTTTAGGAAAACTCTGCATGTACATACAGTTTGTTGAATAATTGCTCATTTTTCCAGTCAAGGAAAAACCATATTCCGAATAACATTATGCAGTATTAAACTCGTGCATTTTGTACAAGCATTCGTGGCAGAAAAAAACACCAGCATCCTTCATTCTTTAACACAGCTCATACTTGGGCTCTGTGTGAAAAATGAGGCCCAGAGTATATCAATGGCTAATTGTGTCGTGGCTGGTGCCATTTGCTGCTGATTCGGTATAATGAATTATTAATCCCCAAAATGCTAATGTCTCTGCTCTGGCTGAGTTGAGAGCTGTGAACCTTGAATAAGTGCGAATATTCTTCCTGTCTTCCATTAGTTACTCTGATGATGCTTCAGAGTCCAACAGCCAGACCTTGTTTCAGATCTGTCACAGCAATAAATGATGCACAAGCGGTTCATAAAAAGAAACGGCAGCTCTTTCCCACCATGGAGAGATGCTCTGCCGCTTTAAAAACGATATCCTCCATTGTCTTTCTTTCACCATACACGCTGTGGTTTGTTTAACTCGCAGTGTTTTCAGAACAACGATTGCGACCTGGGATCCTGCTTGCTCAGTGCAAAGGGACTCGCACAAGGACAAACACGGCAGGCTCGTTTGTCCTGCACATCCGAGCTGAGCATTGCTCTCCATAGCAACAAGGAGGACGGCGAAGGAGACGCGAAAAGATGATAGGTTTGTGTGATCCCTGCGGAGAGCGCCGACTGAGGGTGAGAGACAGCACTAGACCGGCCCTGAACCACAGCGCTGTCACCTCTCATCCCCGTGGACAAATATCAGTTCAAACTGCCCTGACGCGTACTGTCACTGCATCGGAGGAGCGGCCCGCTCTTTTTAGGTTAGATTTCTGTGTGAATTAGGCACAGTCCAGTCCACTCATTGTTCTGCTTCAGAGACATGTCCTGCCTGAAGACAGAAAAACTGCAGCTCTGTGGCTATTTCAGCAAATGGCTCATCTGTTAGAGGCAAAAGAGTAAGCAGGGGAGTGCGGTCTCTGAAAACTATTAGTTAATTCCTCTGGTGATGTCATTCTGCTTTGCAAATCACCCCTCAGTTTTACATGTAAAGCAACAACAAGTTGGCCCAAATGAGTACGTGAATAGATTGGAGGCACTTGGCTTGCTGGTGTTATTATGAGACACACTTTGAGAGAGGTTTGTGACCTCCACAACAACAGCTCGAGCAAAAGCTTATTCTCCTCATTGTCATCTCTGCAATAACGGGGGACGGCTTTATTATCCATGCCTCTCTGTTTCCCCAACTCTCTGTGGAGAATTATAGGGAAATAAAAGCCGCAGACCCCACAGCGGCTTCCCAGAATACCTCCAGTCACTCACTATGCTGCAGCTCTCCGACAGGCCACTCTGGCATTTGTATGCATTGAACACATTCAGTGAAGACAGACGTCTCGCAGTCGCGGATACGCCGAGGGCTGAGCGATGTGGCCCTTAAATAACGTCGCCATGCTGCATATTTTGCATTCAACACTGACAACATGACAATTGGTACTTTGATAAAATAACCATCAGTAATGTGGATATAATGACTAAGCGGGTAAAAGCAAGTGTTGCCACAAGAGGAACAGTCTGGAATCTCTCAACCACAATGCACCCTCGGCCCGGGCGATGAAATTTTTAGCAATATTATTCATTGATGGCAATGAGAAAAACAGTTTGATACAATTTGATGGAGAGTAAACGGAGAGGTACTCAGCCGCAACACCGTACAACAAAACATCTACATAACTTATAAATGATGACCCATGCACCTCCATAAAGTGGCTCCATTCAAAATGAAATCTAAGGGCTTCACCCAAAACAATACGAAATTTCAATTAGCCTCTCTGTTCTCAGACACTCCAAATGAAACACCTGCCATTCGTCATAATAAGCCGCTCACGGTGCACAGGTGAACAGGTATAAACAACCAGAGCACAAATGGACTTTCAACATTAGACTACAGCGCAGCTTTTATCCGGCACTCTCACTGCAATTGCTATGATAAAGTGTCGGACCACCCCTCTGCTGTGGGCTGTTGCCGTAGGCTGGGTTTATGAATGAGTGTCTTACAGGAGTGCGCAAGGGAGCCGGAGAACATCTCATCATCGGACGCTCACTGAAGAACAATCCAATAAAAGCGGGTCACTGAGGCCGTTGAGGGCCCGCCTGCCTCTCTCACCCAGGTTCTAATCACATCTGAATGAAGCCATCCATTCTGATTACAGAACAGCAGACCAATTAAACGCCGCCATGTTGTTATTCCTCTCTCATTAGCCAAGGAGTGTGTATGAGAATAACCTCCCCCACACCCCCGTCACCGACAGGGCCAATCGCTCACTCTCTCTCCACACACGAGCACAAACACACACTCAAACTTCTATCAAATCAGTGCACAGCAATCCTCCGGGAGCACGTCTTATTTATTTATAGCGCCTGTGCCAAGTTCAGTGGCTTCTCCATTATTAATGATAATGAAACCTACCCGGCAATGTAACGTGCAAAATTTTTAAACAGCCGGGCTCACTTGTGTCACAGCGTGGCACATTAACAGGGCGAGAGATGTAAGCGATTGTAAGTCTGCCGCGTGTTGTCAGCAGAGTGCTGTGTTGGCAGCGGTAGTTTGATTTTGAGCAGCGTTGAGCCCCGATACGAAAAAAAAAAAAAAACGGGAACGCGCTGCCAAGATAAAAACCTGTGACTGCTCGAGAAATTCCCAGCAACGGTTACAGCGATTTGAGACTTGATGCTGCTTCACTTTAAAGACATGCCACAGAATAATTACAACGAGATACTTATACTATATCCACTGGGAGAGCATTAGAGGCCGCGGCATACAGTTCAACTGAGTGTCTATGTGGAGCAGTGTGGCGGAGCTCTGTGGTATGGAAGCCAAGAAGGGACACAAATCATTTCAAGATAATATACATACTGATAAAGATTAACTTATACCTTTGAAATACTGGAACTTCATTCATTAGGTTGGAATTACCCTCTTCTAAGTTTTAACAAAGTCATATGACATTTTGGAGTGTTTAGCTCGAGCCCCCATGAAGAGCGCCAGGCTTTGAAGCCGACTCTTGTAGGGCCAAACGGCGTAATTACAAGATCACGTGGTGCACCTGGGCCCAAAAAAATACTTTTTCCCGGATGCTAACATTGTGAAAGAGGCAACTCTGACTATGACAAACTTTTTCTTTCTCAGATCGTATGACTGAAATAACTTGACGAGCAGAGGTCTGATTGGCTCCTTTCAGTCTTGACTTTTTACGAATATTATTATGATTGTTGGTAGCACAGACTGATTTTTGATCATGTTACTGTCTGTTCTGTCATATGAGAAAAGTTCTTTCAGATAACAGACAATTTATAATTCGGCATAATCAAATGACATTTTCGACAAAAGCATAACAAAATGTTAGCGGTATTATTGCAGAAGTTCAAAAAACACCAGTGTTATAGTCAAAGTGAATATTTGAAGTGGTAACTGCAATGCATTTATACAGATCTAATCCCTAGACTTCTCACATTCATTACTCTTATTGTGAACGTGTCAATCAAAAAAATGTTCAATCTTAATTGAAATCCCCTGATTGAAAGTGAAAGAAAGGATGTTTACCTGAGCGTCAAAGTGCGTCGCTGCACATCACCGTGTGCTTACAACATTCTCCCTTCAACCGCTCTTTGCTTCCATAATTGAAGTAGGAGCAGCATTCATTCATGTATGTGGGACAAGATGCACTTATCTCTTCATTAATGTTTTTTTTTTGTTTTTTTTATGCGGCTCAGTCTGTTTTCAATGCTGTGAAGGAACGCAGCTTTGTAGCGGAACCACTCTGCGGATCTGCCTTGAGACGTTAACAACATCGCCCACTTAGCTGTAGCATCTGGTCCTGTGGTTGTGTGTGGTGTGCTTTAATATTCTGGCAAATTGAAACTTGAATAGGCAGAGTCTTATTTAACACTTTTTTATGAAGTGCTTTGAAATTTGGTTCACTCATTCGCTTGTAAAGCCTTCTATCATTCCTTTCTTTTTCCGTCCAATTACATATAATTTAATAAAACAGTTTTTCGGCATAAAACCTCGTGCGTCTTGTCCAAATGTACATGTGCAGCCTTGCTTACTACAGTATCACCGACTGCACCTGACATAGTGGGTGACGAGCCGCTCTCGATGCTTGTCATTGATTTTCAGGATCACTGCCGTGTGTCTATTGCTTAAAGCCGAGCAGATGTCAGAAATCACTTTAATTCAGACATGTCATGGCTTTTCACTGCCAGCGAGTCACATGACGCAAAAATGAGCCGTAAGAGACGTGCATACACAGGAGGACTGAACCTCGGCTCGTACATTAGGACAATAACGATGCTGGCACGACGGCTTCTTATTAACGAGGAGAAGATTCCTGGGAACTGTGGCCAAATTCACAACCAAGCACGGCACGCAGGGCGCCGCTGCCATTTGGGAGGTTTCCAGCCACATCAAAGCATCGATTTGGTGAGATGGGATTGTTTGCCTCTGAAGCTCGTCCTCCATTTCCCCTGCTATGCTTTTAGATTTAAGCAGCAGCAGCACTGGTTCAGACAGCGCCATATGGAGAAAGTTAATCTGATGATAACTAGAGGGCCTTCTTCTGATGTCAATACATACACATGATAAGATGTGTGATGGAAAACTTTTTCCTCATTTAGCGTTCATGGCACTGGACGTATGGAGATTATGTCAGATAATGGAAAAAAATACTAGCTATCAATTCATAAAATCTAGTGTTAGAATGATGCCAACAAACAATTTAAATCAATAGAGTTGCAACAATTAGGTGATTAGTGGATTGGTCCAGTTGAAAGAAAATTAGCCTCCAGCTGTTTGATAACCAATTCACTGTTTGTTACAAGCCATAATATCAAACATTTGCCGGTTCCAGCTTCTTAAATGTAAGGGTTCGCTGCTTTTCTTTGACACTCATGATAGTAAATGAAGAGTTGTTGGGCTTTTGGACGACTGGTTGGACAAAAGAAGCAATCTGAAGATGTCACTTTGGATTTGGATGAGTGTTTTTCCCAATTCCAACTGCTGAATACCCACTGGTGTAAAAGCAGCACTCGCACACATCTTCAGGACAAAGTCGACAACTTTCAATTTCACCAGCTGGTTCCGGCCAGACAAATATCCGCACCGAGAGCTGCAGAGTAAGACCGAACGCCTCGATGTGTGTGCATGGAGGACTGAATTCTCCAACAGCTAATGACTTACAGTATTGAACACTGGCTTGTTTATTATTTCAGAAAATCCCTCTTTTGTCCACAAGCAATTTAAGCGGAGGCAAAGTTTTGTAACTGAAAAACAACTTTCTGAATCTGAAAATAACATCCATTCCAGCATACAGATGTTTTGAGGGAGATTAATATTTGGCGAACCCACCTAGAAGAGTAAAACTAAAAGCATTAAACATTGATGAGACTTTTTTATTTGTTCAACTGATTTTAACATAAAAATTTTATGTAACCCATTTTCTACTTGGATTTTTTTCCCCCCTCTTTTGTACAGTGCTGTTGGTAGGAAAGCGACTGTGAAACTTCACATCTCCAACTCTTCTGTGCACACACACACACACACACACACAAACACACTTTCTGTTATGGTGCGGAGACCAAGACTGGCACACGTCTCCGGGCTGTGGCCCTCCGGATTTAGCTTCGAGTTTGTGATAGGACAGTCAGAGCAGAAGAGAAAGCGGACCGGGCAGCGCAGACAGCCGAGCACCTAAGGGAAGAACGGACTTGACCTGGAAAATTTTGTCTAAAACACAGGCTCCGTTACACTCTGTTCAGCTTGTCTAGACACGGCCGGCTCCCTTAACACACAGCGCTACAGAGGCAGATGAAGGGGGCTGTTTGGATCCCACAGCGAGGCGTCCCTAAAGAGAGAGGCTGCAGATAAAAAGGGTGTTTTCCAGTGAGACACTACATCCGAGCCATATTTCTTCACTATGTTCACAGCAATGATCGATTCACATTACAGTTCTAAATCAGTCCACATCTTCACTCCATCAGCAGGGACCCATATAACATCTCCAGCCACTAAAGTTCACACAGCGTACGAGCTAATGGCTGAGGAATGTGACCTTGTACTGCACTTGACATAAAATCTCATCATTTCCTCCACTCCACTGTAATATCCACAAACACAAACAACAGAAACCTTATCGGGCCGACCTCGGTCCTTCCGACAGAGGGATGGCACCATGATGTGACATTCAGCTTTACACACCGATGTCAAAAACACTTATGCAGCACGCTTTCTTCACCAAAGCGTTTTATCTGAGCAAGGTGATCTTTCCCGCCAAAAAGGCCACAGGATTTACAAGCGTTTTTTTTTAGAAAGATAATGCACAAAATGCAAGAGTACACTGTCTGAGTTTTTGAACATACCTGACCATTCTGGAAGAGTCAAATTCAGACCTGAAAGACAAGAAAAAGACTGGTTCACTGATTCTGTTGAGCGGGTGGAAACAAGAAGCTGCAGTACGTGTGTAATGCAGCTAAAGACATGAGCAGTAACAAAACGCCTCACCGACCACCATCGCTTGATTCAGCATTTACATTGCAGCTGCCAAGTTTAGCTATTTGGCACCGGAGGGCGACACTTAGATCAATCTAATGTCCTAAGAAATGCTCACACTTCAATTCCAGCGACGACAACTTACTGCCGATGTGACATTCACAACATTAAAGATGAAAATTCAACTGGGTGTTTTAAAAACGTCTCCTTATTAGGAACAGGGCGTCTTGCCCTTGCAAAAGTCTTTTTTGTGTTGTGGTGTTGATTAAACACTTTGGTCTCAAATATTGTGACAGAAGAAATGTCGCAGTAGGAAAATCACATGTGCAAATAAGAAAATGAATCATCAGTTTCAGTTTCTGGGTGCTGCTGTAGAGTTGCAGATTGAGAGGAGCTAGTTTCCAGTAGCCCATGTTCATTTATTTTCACCCTCGGTTTGATCAATTGGTGCAAGGGAAGAAGACCAAAGTTACACGTTCATACACAATACAAACAAACTAAGTCAAATGCGACTCCCAGGGTACATTTCGGAAAAAAAGGCAGAAGCCTAAAAATTCTATTATATACCCTTTGAGTGGCGGGTTGAAGCTAAAGATGAGAAAACAAATTTGCATCAACTCTTTTTTTTTTAATATATGTATATATTCCGGGTCACATTTGGATGAATGCATGGTGATGGATTTTCTCCATAGCCACGACAAGCTCGTCCTCACGGGTATTGGAGTTTATGTTCGCCACCAGGGGCACTGCCAGGGATTTTGGGCCCCATGAAAAGAAATCTAATTGGGCCCTATAGGCCAGCGAAAAAATGTTATGCTGTTTTATATGAAACTATGCATTTTAATGATATTTTTGACTATCATTCCCATATTTGTGAGGAGAACAACATGACAGTTACTTGGTTACTGCTCACTGTCTCCCTTGTAGTCCTGCATGCAGGTCGACTCACAGGTGGTGGCTTTGGATTTGGGGTGAAAACATACATATATGAGGCTATATGGTCTTTGCGATTTAATCTTCTGATCTCCAGAAAATATAAACATTTCTCTGATTGTATTGAGAGTTGTATTGAGTCACACAGTCTGCATGCAGCAGAAATGTTCTCCTCTGTTCCTGCTGCAAAGCCCCCTGAGAGTCCCAAACTACTGACCAAACATTCTATTTTAGTGATAGCTGAATTTGAACTATATTACACATACATATGCTTTTTTTTTTATTTCAGAACTGTTTTTAATACATGAAAATCATTCTGAAATAAATATGGATTATAGTCTATTTTTATTATTTTATAACTCTCTTTTAACCCTCTGAAAATGATGGTGGATCATCTGGCATTAGCATTACGGTCTTCTGAAGGCTGTCATAGGCTCAGTTTTTAAGATTTATTTAAGCATCATAGAAATCTTGAAATTGAAATGAATCCGCTGATATCAAACATGTTATGCTAGCTTACTGGGAAAGGAGCTAGCCTAAATATCGCTCCAAATGTAAACAGTTTATACCACGAGGTCAGCCACCTCAATGTGAAATGATTGCTTGTAATAATAACTTTCAGTCAGCACTTAATCAGGGAAGAGATGAGGATGAGGAACCTGCTGCTGTTCAAACTGAGAAACTAGATTCATGGCTGTCTGACTGCCTTCAATCTTTACAACTGCTGACATTAGCTTTAACTGTTCTTAAACTGTGTTAGCTGTGAACTGTGCTCACCTTTTTTTTTTTTAAAGAAATGTGTGAGGAGTTGTCTTCCCTCTTCTTGCTTTCTTTCCCTTTCTGCTTTTTCCTTTCGTTTAAGGCTCCCTGATTTAGCTTTCTTGGGGAAAGACATGTTGATGAGCAGCAGCCACTCCGCTCGTTAAGCCGTTTGAAGACGCATGAACTTCGCGCACCTGCAACTGCAGGGGTGGACTGAACCATTGTGTAATGTGAGGGGTGAGAGGGGTCTCAGACAGCCTCCACTATTTTTTGTTATACAGAATAAAGTCTCATCCGATTTATTCTGCCAATTTTAAATTAATTATGACACTAATTACTTAGAAACAAGAAATAAAATAAAAACAATATTTTTTATTTCAGGCCTTTCGAGGGCCCCCTCCCCCATTGGGGCCCTGGTAATCAGTCCCACTTTTCCCCCTAGTTCAACGCCCCTGTCCACCACCACCAAACATGACTTCTCAGAAGAGTTTAGATAACTGAAATATCAGCCATAAAATAAACATGTAGGGTCGTTATTGTTTACAGTTGAGTAAAACTGAGAATATCGGTGAAAAGAATTTAATCTAAACTGAGGAAAAATATTACTGGAACCTGCAGGCAGCTCCGACATGTGGTGTCTCTGTCATTACTTGCAATGATAATGTTGTCACAGTTGTGTTTCTCTCACTCTCGACTACTCAAATACAGCAGCTCGGTCAGTAGCCTCAATCTTTAAACTGTGTCGTCAAGTTAGCAATAAAAGCCCCCATCAGGACTTTCAAATTAAAGCCTGCAGAAAACATTTCACATACATATTAGGACTTCTGGTCGAGTTTAGGCACCAAAACTACCTGTCAGGTTTAGAAGAAGATTGTGCTTCGGGTTCCGCTACATCACGCTAACTTACTTATGTAATATAACAATTCAATCTTGAATCTTGGTCACATTTAGGACACGTACTGCGTTTCCTTTTTATGGCCCGTCCAGCCACCCTCGAGCTCTTTGTAACTCTATACCACTGCACTGGAAGCAGACTTTCAGACATGAAAGATTAGCAGCACAGGGCCACTGACCAGGCTGCTGTATGTGATCTGTTGGGAGAGAGAATGGGCTGGCGGTTCCCCACAGGGACAAGTCAAAACTGTGGAGGGAAAAAAAAGAGGCCCATTTCATCGCACAGATATAATAAAGTGCTGATTTAATAGCGCTCGGTTTGACTCTCGGGTACGTCTTTTTAGATCAAACTTCAGGTACGTGGTAAACACATTACTTCACTTTTGGCCCCAGTCATGGTATCATGCGTTTGCTGTTGCGCACTGTGTTCTACATTTCGGTCATGAAATTTCATTAGCAATACCCTGCAGTAAATGGCTCTCCAACAGCAAGGCAAGTTCTCCTCACGTCACAGAAAATAAAATGTAGTCTGTTCTGCGAACCACAGCACTAAAGGGCAATAAAGCGACTGCATGCCTGTATGAGGGGCAGATTTACGAGCCCCTGTGTTGCCTCTTTTCACTCTTCGCATGGAGAAAACAATGAGCTATTCATGGCGGAACGACAGTTAAGTGACTGACTGTACCATAAGGTGATGTAGCTGCAAAGGTTTCTTCTGAGAGGGGCTGCACTGCTCAGAATATGTTCTGCCCAAAGAAAGACAACGATCGCCTCTGCTGTACAACGCTCTGATTGACAAGTGATTTTTTTTCCCACCCTTCTTATCACTCCTCTGATACTTTAATTTCCTTTCTGCTTGCCGTGCCATGTTCGCTTTACTCTTTTATTACTTAAACATTTGCCTCTGATTTCCTGGTATATAATCAAAAGACGTTAATGACTCAATAAAGCAATGGACAAACTTATTACCACTAGTGTTTTCATTACAGCAGAGCCCATTACGATTGTGTGAGCGAGGCCAAGGTGAGGACTAGAGCTCGGTCAATAAGAACACAGCTGTAGGATGAGATTCATTGGCACACGCATGCCGCAGTCCGGATTCAATGGCAATTACCAAAGCTATCGATTGTTGTATATACAATGCATCACGGAAAAGAATGATCAGAGCAGGACCATATTTCACAAATCTTTTCCGATGAATGATACATCCGTCTATCAAGCTCCTCACGCTCAGCCGCGCAGAACAAACACCCTCAGAGAAAACCAGAGTGAGGAAGAAGTGGTCAGAACCCTGGACAGCTCCTGCGTCCTGCAAAAAGGCCACTACAAACTCCTCCTCCTCCTTCTCCTCCTCCTCCTCCTCCTCCTCCTCCTCCTCCTCCTCCTCCTCCTCCTCCTCCGACTGCTACTACAACTACTGCATCTCTTTTTCATGAAATTTGTAATGCCCGCAGACCTGCAATTCGCATGAGTTGCCTTTTTTGAGTGAAATGGAATCAATAGCCAGTCTGAACAACTCAGAGTTGTGCTGATTGGATCCGAGGCAAAACTTGGTTACCACAAAGCGCACTAGCTCTTTCAGAAGGAGACGGGCTCATTGATGAAGTATTAATTAATTTCTCTCGCGGCCTGGAGAGAGCTCATTTGTCGAGCCGTTAAATGGGCGAATTCCACACTTTTACGACCTTATCCAAGCCGAATCTATCACCCGCTCGATGACGACGGGGGTTGGATTGAAAGAGAGTTAGAGTCTGGGAAGTTTAAAAATGTGTTGCAGAAACACTGGCTCGGAGGTTCACCCAGGTGCATTCCCAAAGACGTTTTAAATTATGCATGAAATGCCAAATCCCATTGGAGGTATCGCTACACAGGAAGGCCTCCACACAAGCTGCGAGATTGGTTTCTCCCACGGTGGCCCGAAGAGATGCCAATTCTCCAGCAGCAAATTTAAGACTTCAACCCAGCTGCTTCCTCACCACAAATCTTACACTGCTGTCTTCCCCGCCGCACCGTACAGTGTCCTCAACGTGAACTTTACCTCGGGGCACATAAGTGCACATGTATGGCATACATTTGTGCCCTTTTTATCCCCGTGGCTCAGAGTCTGTTGCAATGAGGACAGCCTGTTTCCTGTTGTGAGGGAGGAAACGGACAGAGGGCACAGCCAGCGCAGAAAACAAGAAAAAAGAAAATGCTGACTCAGGCATTTATCAATCTGCCTTTCTGCAAGAGTAAGTGCAACCGGACACGCCTGTAGAAATGCACCGGTCTGCTTGTTTAATCATAGCTGCCCGCCCGGCTTCAAATGAGCCGAGACGTCACATCGAGAAGGCCACACGGATTCCACACTACGCTGCCCCCCTCACATCCCTGTTTTCAACATGTTTGCTGCCGTTTTTTTTTTTTTAATAATCATTTCTGTACTGCACTTTCATGCACCATAAAGGCTTGGGACACGTTTCCCTTAAGCTGTTTTACTTTCCTCGCCTCTTACAGGAAAGACCTGCTCCAATGTAATTATAAAACCATTATTTGTTTTTTCGCTGTAAAATATTGAGAAGGGCTAAGCCTTGAAGAAATGGCTTCTAGCACTTCATCACATTATCGCCTTTAATATGGCAGCAAAAAAAAAAAATAAAAAAAAAAAAGCAGAGTGCTGGAGCAATAAAGGAAATGGCTGTTTTCCTCTCCTGAGCTCAGAAGAAAATCTGAGGTAATTTCAGTTTGTCCGAGCTGTGTGACTGATGCAGTGATCTCCAAGTACGAACGTTTTAAAAATGTCTTTACTTAAATCTTATTTTCTGGTTATATATATATATATATATATATATATATATATACACACACATATATAGAAATCATCTTTCACAGCTAACAGAAGGAAGTCCTTAACTGAACTGCTTAGACCAGAGTTATTTAAGAAACCCACACAGTTCCTGGGCTCACTGAGTGTGCGAAACGCTTAAAGCTTTTAAGCGAACGAACGCCTTCAGGCCGTGATGAAAAGGAATAAATCACATCTGGAGTTACACCGAATTTACACAACTTTCTACGGAAAAACACAACAGCACTTTGCGCAATTTTTTTGGCTCTGGCCTCCATTCATTACAATGTCACCGAGTGATCAATGGCTCGAACCGGCAGTCGGCTACAACAGCTCATTCACGCTGACAGGTTCCTCAGAGGCACACCGTGAAGCTTGACCGTCTCATACAGTATTTCACAGTCTTTGTCAGTATATTATAAGATCCATTTTTCTCTAAGAGGACCATTGCGGTCAAGATGAAGCGCGCAGTGTTTCAACACTCGATGCAGATTCTCACTCTTGCTTGTCTGATGAGGTCCACGCACGTGTGGCTTTATGTCCGACTCCCTTGCTTTCGAGCTTTTTTTCTCAGTCCAGTGCATAAATGAAGGGCATTCATCATGCGTTAGGGCTCTTCTGTGTATTACTGCGGCCTAAATGATCTGTATTAATCAGAGACTAATTACAAGCAGAAATGTGTCTGGCTAAGCAGATCTAATGAGTCAGTCCAGTCCTCTGCAGTGGTTTGCTTCTCATGGTGCCGTCAAATTATGGATCTCTCAGGAGTTCCTGGTGTGTAACCCCCCGCTGCAAGTAGGGAGGGTAGCAGTACATGACACACAATACACGATTGTATATTGCTGAAAACGGCTCAAAACAGGCCACCTGCTGCCTGCACCAGCTTTTCATTTCTCATCATCTACTCATGTCACATTGTTCCGATAGTCAATATATTATTTAGACAAAATGCCAAGGAGCGTGAAATGTGCCGGCAGAGGAACTGGACCTTCGAGGTGATTTATATTACGGCATTGTCATTCATCTGTGTTCTTTAGAGAACCACCGACACCATTTCTTTCCCTCCCGATACCTAGAAACTAATCTGAGACCCCACCACCATGAACTCACCTGGTTATACTGCGGCTCATTTCAGAGGTGATGAGTAGATTTTCAAGCCATTAAAAACTGTCGACTGTCATGGACTCATCTGTGACGTCAAATCACACCAGGATAACATGAGTTTTCAGGTTTTTGCACAAACTTGTGGAGACCAGTCCAGGTCAGGTGCACGCTATCATTAACGCAAAAGAGGGACATGGCAACCACTCAGATATTCAGAGATTCAATTCCTCAGTCAAACAGACATCTCATCTGTCTTGGCTGTGTTTAGGTTATACTGTACGTGCCAAGTTGAAATATGAAATATACAGGCCGGGGCTGTAATCTCCCAACATCATTCTGATGTTTCGAGCCAAATATCCTGGTGGGAATCCTTTAATAAACTCTCCTCAGACCTGGCATTTCAAATGTGGATAGAATCCGAAATTCTGTCTCATATCAGTCGGATCTGACTGATAAATCTCAGACCCTTGACGCACTTGTTCATGCAGAAAATGTAGTTGCCCTTTCCCCCAACCTTGACTTCGCTAAGCACTTGACGTAAAACAGAGAGCTGGATACGAGAAAATCTCTCTTTCACTCTGGCTGCATTCCTGAACATATTGCTAGGATTTAGATCAGCCTTTGGAAGCTCCGGGGCAACACAGAACACAAACAGCGGTGCAAAACCAGCAGCCGGAGTGGAAACACACACATTATAGCCCCATCACCGACGAGTGAAGGCAATGGGAAGGACAGATCCTGCACTGTAGCTGGACAAAATCAGGCTCCTGAAACTACCTCACAACGTATTTTCAGCCCAAACACTGGTTGTCAAAAGGGTCCAGCCAGCTGTGAGAAAGTCCATGTTTGACATCGACCCGCGATGACTAAGAAGATGTGTGAGCAGTAGCTTCCTCTCTGTGTTTAGCTGTTGACTCAGCCTCCACCTCGTCAGCGATCCATACACATTCTCACACACACACACACACACACACACACACACACTCACCACACTCCCACTTGGCAGAAAACTAGTGGCAGCCTTTCAAACTGCTCTCCACAGGTACTACGCTACAAATTGCCTTCGATTCAGCTGCTGCATCAGCTGGTTTTGACAGCTGCAAGATGAATAATTGGTTCAACTGTGAAGAAATAAAGAATGAACAGGCGACCGTGCAGTAGTCTGGCCTCGCTGCTTTGGTGTTGATCACACTTTGTTAAAGAGGGAGTGGAGTGTTGTGAAGCCTTGGCTAGCTTCAAGTACAAAGGCTTTCAAGCAAACACACATTTACAGTATACATTTACAAGATGCTTAACTACATCTTTCTAACAAACTGACTGAAAATGAAAAATTGAGAACTACAGAGAAATTTATCTTTTCCTGGTGTTTCTGTAGGAAATCATAACAACTGATAGCATAATAGCAATTTAAGTAACAACACCGCTTAAACAGTCTGTACTGATCTCTTATTAGCCAAGTAGCATTAGTTCAAAATTTTGAAAGACATGGCTGTGAACTTTCTTGCCCAAAATTAAATGAGAAGATCAATACCACCCTCCACCACCGTGTTAGCATACTTAATGTGAAGATACCGGCAACAAACAGCTAGCCGAACTTGACGTAAAAACTGGAAGCGGTGGGAAACAATTAGCCTCCGTTCAAAGCCAATAAAATCCACCTGGCAGCAACTCTAAAGCTCACTTTTCAACAACTGAATCCTGTTCGCTCAGCAACGGTACACAAACAGACATGTAAAAATGTCAAGCTGTGTTTTTCTTTATGCTAGGCTAAGGTTACTGGCTGAATGCAGTACCTTCATATTTGGCATACAAATAGCAGAGTGGTATGGATGTTCTCTTCTAACTCTTAGCAAGAAAGCAAACAAGCCTATTTCCCAAAACGCCTCACTATTCCCTCAAGGTATGTGTCACTAAATTCTCCCTAATATTATAGACTAGGCCTAACTTGTGGAGTTTTCTTGTTAACAAAGTTTCCAACTTGTCAGAGTTACTAACAGAAACATAGTTTGTGTTGAACATGTTGGCGCTTTGTTGGATGAATAGGACAATCTTTTATTCTATTCTTCTGTAAAGTGACCACAATTTTTTAGATGAACTAGGACTGGTCGATATAGCTTTTTATTTACGTCTAGGCTCTATCTGAATACACAATATACATCTGTATATTTCAAAATCTTCTCAAAATCACTTCAACAAATGCCACGACTGAGCGGCAAAATTAAATATCACAATATTTCTGACCAAATACATCAAGATCGAATCAAAGTCAAAGTCCAAGTCGATTAAGTATGAGAATAAGTAGAACAGTCTGCTAGGTTGAAGGAAAGACACATCACTTTACTGTAATGCTGCCTTACATCCAGGAAAAGACAACATTTATGTCCTGTCAGTATTTGATCAGTTGGGAACTTACCTGCAAAGCAGTCCTTTAAACTAAAAATGGGCAATCATTAAGCAAGCCGTTGACTGAGGTAATGCATCAAGTCAGAAGTTGGGAGATTTTTTTCAGAAGCTTACATACAGGTGGACCAGTAAACTCGCCCCCTGCTGGCTGTTAGGAAAATTGCAGGTTTATGTCACTTCCGCGTTGGCTTAGGGTTATTATTAGGGTCATTTTCCAGAAGCAGATGCTCTGTCCATATTTCCTGAAGTATATGATACCAGCACACCTTGGTTTCACAAGAATGTGCTTGTTCGTCCCTTCACTTCCTATTCACAGACCACACAGACAGAATGCGAATTAAGCACACGGCGGTGCCTCCACTCCATCTTGATTTCATTCTAGCTAAGAAATAGGAATCTTGAGCGTGACCGCAATCTAAGAGTGTGACGATTCTTTTAATAGATCCCTGGAATGAAGCCATGTTGTCCTGCACATTCCTGCAATCTAAAATGAAAAAACACTATTATGAAATGTCAGAGGGATCATAGGCACGGCTATTTTCTCGCTCTCTTCAAAAGTTCAAATCAACCTGAGACAGAGCAGCAGAGTTGAGTTTGTTGATTTAAATGTAACATGGTTTGCTTGAGCTGTACCATCCGACCCCCCCACCCCCCTCCCTCCCCTCAGAGTGGCCTTTACCAGTAGCAGCATCAGATAGGAGCAACAGTGCTCATTAAAGCCATCATTATTCTTTCTTGTGGGACTCCAGCTACATCAAAAGGATACAATGCAACCTTAATAGGTCTGACTGAGGGAATCAGAAGTCAACAATGCCTGGCTCCCCTCCAGCAAGACTGCGGTCACGCTGAGACGCGAGGAGGGCCAGTCCATTACAAATGAAGGCAGTCTGCATTTGATTTTGAGTGCAAGTTGCAAATAGTCTTCGGCCATTGCTAGAGATTTATAGGGGGGGTCTGAATGCAAATCATCCCTGCGCAGACATTAATCTGCAGGGGTATTTCATTAGAAGGGGCTTTGCAGGAGAGATGGAGTTCATGTGCTCGTAAATTTGGTTTGGCACACTGATTGTTCAGCAGATCGCCGGGTAAGTGAGTGGACGCCAGCAGCCACGGGAAGGAGCTTTCCTCATCATGCTAGGATTTCCTGCCGATGGGGGCTTAAAACACACGCTAAAGCTGTTAGGCTGGCTCGGGGTGAACTGTTTATTACCTTGCCAATCACCGCTGTGCTGCACTCCGGGTGCAGGTACAGCTCGGCGAGGTGCAGGACGGCTCGCTTTGGCGAAAAACCTGGTAATTGCAGCCCTAAACGTGGTGACTCGCCGAGGGAGCTACGAGTCTTGTTTTCATGCTTTTTTATGTCTGTCATTGTTGTGTGTAAAGCGTAATGTTGGGTTTCCCTGTCATGTACAGTGCTGTGCTGCAAAAAAAAATTCCCTCTGGGGAGAATTGGGTGTAACTAACTATTTAGCAGTCCACATGCTCCATCCCGGGGACTTAGTAAGGGCAGCTGAGGTTAGCACATTACAGAAGAGAAGCCAAGACACAGTCATTATAACCAAGACGGATGCCAATATAAAACCACCAGGGACTCAAGAGAGAGACTCCAGTGCAGGCCTCAATCGACAACCTAAAAGAACCCTTATCAAATGCTTAAATATTTATTGATTAACTCCTTTGACCATTAAGTCCTCTGGCTTGATTCCAAACTGCTCAGAGACGTGCTGTGTAACCGACAAGATAGGGTTGTAAAGGATTGAAAGAAATATTTAAAAAATGGGCACAAAAAAAACATTAAATCTGCTGCTCTTCTGAAGGCCGCCAGTGTCTACAGTAGACAATTCAAGCAGCATTATGTAACAGTACAGTGTCTTGCAACGGGGGGGATGGTGTCTGTGTCTCAGCCACTCCATCCTCCCCATGTCTTGCTTCCGCAGTAGGAAACTTCAGTGAGAGGGGAGGATCACAGCGTTACATACATGATTACTTCAAGATTCCAATTTTTAACACATAAAGTTGTTATGACGTGATGAGTTTTGTTTGCGGTCAGCACCTACAATACGTCTGACAGGCTGTTACACACCTGGGATTTCTCTTGGCGACAGCGGTGTTTTACCGAGAAACTGTGGACGGCGCCAAATTGCACAACATCTGCAAAATGTTGCTTTGATAAAACACTTTGAAACAACTAATTAATTTTCTTGAAATATATGTTTATTAATATCTGGTAATCAGGTCTGGCATGTTGATTTACATCTTATTTGTTTGCCAGCCAAGTGTCGCTTTATGATCAGATTATTGATGAGTTTCTTAACTGTTAAATGGGGTTGAAACTATCAATTGCTGCGTTACACGATTAATCTGATTGATTTGGTTTTGTTTGCTTTAACATTTTAAAAGTCCATTTCAATTCTGGTGAGGGTGCAGTTTGCAACCTCACCTCACCTTCCCTCAACAAGCATATAGTAGAACTTACGGTGGCTGCTTAAAACATGAGCGAGAGGCCCTCTTGAGAGGCCAGTTCATCATTTCTGGGATACTGTAGACGCATGACGGCTTCGGTGTAGGAGGAACTGCTTCCTCTTGGACATAAAAGGCTCATTCGAAAACTCAACTGTTCTTAGTTTAAGGTGCTAATACACTAATGCAAGCACAATTATGAATGTTACATTTCATCCGGGTTTCTGTTAGCGTATTACAAGCCCACCTGGCCAAATATGACCCGTCAGGCCTCAGCATCAGCCATTATGGGAAAATCGATTTTGCTGAAACGTGGGTTGATAATGTGATGATCCAACAATAAAGGATGAAGTGAACTGTGAGGGAGTGCAGGACTCACAATTCATCTTCAAAGGTTTGCAGGCATGTTCTTTTGAATCGAGATCCAATTTTCAAATCGGTGATTGAAGATGTTGACAGTATTGAACTGCAGTTACAGTGGGGCAGCTCAGGTGGAAAGTCGATACGATGGCTGGGAGGCCCACCTGCGACATCTGTCGGTCGAGGCCTCTATCAGAAAAGACGTCTGGTCGCTGACCCACGCCACGGTGCCGCTTCTCAACGCCATCACACCGGCTTAATCAAAAGATAGTGACCACTGGGTTGAGCAAGTTTTCTGGGGGAGACCCTGATTCCATATACAATTAGGTCACCCTGAATCCCACACACTGGACCTTTAACCCAACTAAAATCTAATTAAAAAGGTCCAACACAGCAGTAAAACAGGACTGATTACCACAGAAATACATTTTTAGACTGTTAACAGCTAAACACGTGTTTTTTCTAACTTTCATCTTTCATCAAAAACTGTTATTTACATAACCCTGCTGCTGCTTTAACTTGTCAACTTTAGGTTGTGAGCATCAAAGCAGTTATAGTGAAGCAGCAGCTGAACATGTGGAAAGAATATAAATCACTCTACAAAATATTAAATACTGTACACATTGCCTGTGGATTTTCTCTATATGTCTTTTTTGTTTCTCACAACCCCTTTGAAATGGTAACCAGGTCACATCCTGGCCCAGATCCTGCACAGAATCAACAACTCAACTGCTTTGCTGCTCATTTATCAGCATTGAGCTCCATTAGAGCCTTTACAGGGAGAGTTGGAGTTAGCAATGATTTGTCGTGTAATTCATCAATATTTGATCACTTAAGATTACTTATGCTTCTCCACTGGCTGCGATTCATGCTGAATTTAAATGACTGCCTGAGAAAAAAAGAAGAAAAAAAAAAAGTCTACCTCCACCAACACTGCCGTCTCAGCCATCACACTGAAGTCTGACACCAGTGGTTACCTGAGACACAACACTCATCTGAATACAATTTTCCGAGGCAATGCCTGCATTGTTTCTGCAAACTATTAATATCCAGCTGTCTTGTATGGTGTAATAGGTAGCAAATTGCCAAAGGGCTATGGGTTTAAAGATCTACAGTTGGTTTCAACACAGTTTTACTAACATTTAACAACATGGCTATGCAGAGAATGACACATCAGCTCTCTGTCATGCCAAATACTGTTTACACTCGGCTGGCTATCCAGGCCTGGGACGATGTTTGAATGCTAAATGTGGGCTGGCAGATGCATCCACCAGCACCGAGATAAGAAATGAAAGCACTCGCGGACACTATTCCCCTCCGCGCACAGGTCAGATGACAGTTTCAGATCCTGGTGGATCCACTTCGATCAAACGAGCAGCAGCCTCTGCTTCATAATGCAAATATAAACATCCACTCTTTCACTTTCATTCAGACTAACCGGATGACTTTGTTTAATTTTACTGATTATAATCCGCAACCAGAAAAAACAGGCGCGTGTGGTTGAACCTCTGCTAAAACAATTAAGTAAGTTAGAGTTAAAAAGGTTCAATTTGTGCCAACACTTGACGAGTTACGAATGAGACTCAACAATAAACTACCGTACAAATTGGGCCTTTAAAAAGAACTTCTGTGCTGTGCTAGAAGCCGGTCATTAGTTTGTGTTACCGGTCTGTGTTTCCATTAGCTACTGTTGTTCTCTGTAAGTGAAGCAGAGCGAGGCACTGAGACGAGGCGATTGAGAACATGCATAAAGTCACATCCTCCTGGCTGTCACGGAAATCTGACCCGAGTCCTTCACAAAGACAGATTTAATAACTTAAACTAATCACCCACAGGCTCGTACCGGCGAGATAGAGAGCGAGACGTCCATTAAAAAAAGTGATTAATACATGTAAATTGCAACAAATTGTTACACTGGGCCCCTTTAGCTGCTCATGAAAAGGCTTTTATGACTTATGTGTGCTATAAAAACTAGCCATCTTGTATTACCTGTCATTTAATTCCTAAGTGAACACGAGGGACACAAGAAGCTGTAGAGTGCTGTTAAAAACAAACACTGTTCGGAGAGAAAAACTGCATATGATCAGCATGTATACTGTTGAGACTAAAGGGCTGACAAGGCAAGGCTCATAGGAACCATGAAAAGAAGAAACCTGATACGTGTGTGACGGCTAATTCTTGCCCGAGTGCCACACCAGCCGTCTCTATACAAAGGCTTTCCATCTGAACTCAAGAAAAGTGTGAATAAAAACTTGGACTCCTTGGCACTGAGAGCGACTCCTCCGCAAGCTGATTCTGCTCAACCAGCTCATCGAGGTTACAATCACCTATGCGGACGATTTTATGGATCCACATCAGGGTCAGTGCACACCAAGATGATTTCCAATACCAGCGCAGCAGCCGCACATCCTGAGAACCTGACCGACAATGTTACCCAGGAGCCTGCTCGGCAGAACTCGCAGAGAAATCTGTTGACTTGGCACCACAGGTTCCACTATCAGTGGTGCATCAGATTTCCTGCTCTCTGCATTTTGTTCCTAAAACAGAGTGGAGAGGAAAAACTGTGCAAACATCATACCAGGAAAAAGCCTTCCATTTACGGCCAACCGAAGATAGCAGCTAACAATCTCATGAATCTTTCAGCAGCAGCAGACTCTGTATCTGTTACTTGTTTTGGAGGCAGAATATGGCTGTTAAACATGGTGTAGGTTTTCTCTCACCCCCCTTCCAGTCACTTAATGATGATATCTACAGACAAAAAGAACTGCAAGCACAGCTCACAACTATTTGCATATAGCATGAACAAACAACACACTGTACTCAAGAGGACTGTAATCCAAATACAGCGTATACTGCAGCCGACAAACACGGGAACTGAGCACAAAAGAGGGATGTAAGCTTCTGACTGACACAGAAGTCTGACTGCTATTAACATCCCTTCTGAGAGTAAAATGCAACGCTACTGGAAACCTGCACACGCTGAACAAGAGTGTGCATGTGATGGGTTTCAACTGGTGAAAACATTCAAGCAAACAGCTACAAATGCAGTAAAAGAACGTAAAGCAGGGTTACTCAAGGCTGCATAGCATGCCAAGGAAAATATACATAACACAGCCTCACTGCATCCTCACACCATCACCCCCTGCTAAGTTTAACACGCAGCGTGAGCTCAGCAGTTAGCTCTCGCCACAGCAACATGATCCAGAGTTCAACCCCGACTGGGTCCTTCCAGCGTGGAGCTTCACGCTGTACATGCTCTCAAATACTCCCACAGGGTTCAGCGAAGTGTAAACCCGTCCCTACAATCAGCACCGGGATTGGAAAATGCCCAAATGCATCTCCAGTTCTGTTTGGATTCCTGAGGTGGTGATCACAATCACGGAAAAAAAAAACACGATATGGGGATTCGTTTCCAAGTTAAACTACCTAGGAAGTACAAGGACAAAAGCTTTGCCTTCCTGAGAAACTCGGTGTGGTAAAAGGGGCACTTGTCAGTGATGAAACCTCATATTCTAAGAGCAAAGCCAGGGTTTAAGGGCAGTAGTTGGACATTTTCTTGTTGAGAGTTAGTTAGTTGTTGAGAAGATATACACCATATTCCATGACGGTCAGCTTAGCATAAGTATTTAGGTATAGATACATTTTCAGATTTTTTTGTACGGATGAAACTGATGGTAAGCTTTTTTGTCACCTCCAAAGAGCCAGGCTTTTCCAGCTTCAAGTCTTTATGATGAGCTAAGCTAACTGTCGTCCAGCTGTAGCTTCATCTTTAGCATAGAGACACGAGTGGTATCCATCTTGTCATTCTACTTGAGACAAGAAAGCAGACAAGTATATTTTTACCAAAATGTTGACCTATTCCTTTTAAAAAGGTGCAATATGAAAGAAGTCCCTACCTGTCAAAAAATGTAAAAAAAAAAATGTAAAAAAAATGGGGCCAGCATATTTCCAGAGTAACCACCAACTACTGCTACCTGTAGCTGCTACCTCGTTAGCTCAGTTAGCTGAGTGTTTGTTGAGCGACCAGTCGGTTGCATAGGAGCTTGGGACCGGGACAAGTCGGGACTAGCCGGTTAGCATGCTAACTTCAGTAGGCTATACATCTTTGCAACGCAATACAAAGATGTCATGACTTATTTTTTCATATTCTGATGATAATCTCAATTTTGAACTAAAATTCTTACATATGGCACCTTTCAGCTGACGGCTGCAGGGACTTCTTTATGTTTTGTGGATATCTCTGTTGATGTAGCTGCTTTCTCCTGCTTCCTTGCAGTAGGTGCAAGTCACTTCCTGATCACTAAGCTAAAATGACAATCACCATGGAAAGAGAGGATGAGAGCAGACTTGGCAGCACAAAGAGAGCTGTGACCACATTCTTGGCCTGATGTGAGAAAAAAAAAACTCCGGTTTGTCCTGTCACTAGGAGCCGGATGTGCCTTGTCTCCATTAATGTGAATGATATTCTTATGAAGGATATCCAGGCAGAGCCAAGGTCTGAAGTGTGTCTGTTTAAACAACATTAGCATTCTCTATTTGCTGATGATGTTGATATAAAGATATGTGATCTCAATGTGGTTTGTATTGGAGGTTTTTTTCTTTTTGGTTGTCTCGTTATGTATTCAACGCGAGCGGCAACAGTGAGTCCATGGCGGGACTCGGGTGAGGAGAGAGGAGGCGGACATGTTGGGGAGTACCTTTTTAGACATTTGGACGATAGGGTAACAAGTCTCCTTTTCTCCAGTAGACCAATAAATCAGCCAGTAAACCAAAAAAATACTATGGGGTGAGGGCTGCCATATTGTGATGCCACGGGCTTAAACAAACTACTCACCAAACTCATACTTACACTGTGGAAACACTGTCATTCCAAACAAAGGCATGTAAATGTTATCACCGTCTAAAGTTTCTGTTCTTAGAAACCCAGGAAGCCCTTGTACTGTACTTGAGCTAGTGCTGGATGATCGTTCCATTTTTATTTATAGGCAGCTTTCAAAGCACTCGAGGACATCTTATAAGACAAAATTAAAAAGAAACCCTAGCGTATCAAATATCAATAAAGTCATACAAGGCAATGGTATACAATACAAGCTAAAAGGTGTAAACTCAAGAGGGAAAAACTAAATGTATGGGTAATCACTATAGTAAGAATCCGACAGATTATGCCAGTTTGAAAAGGTGATGTTCAGAGGTGAGATTTGAAAGTCGAGAGCGAGTCAATATTGTGAATGTCTTGTGGGAGAGAGTTCCAGAGGCTGAAGGCTTTAGACTCTGCGGTAGTCGGGCAGGCAGATGGTGTGCTGAGTTGGATGCAGAGGAGGATCTGAGGGGGTGTCGATGTGAAAAAGTTCAGAAAAGATACAGAGCAGGTGGGTTATAAAAAAGGGCTTTAAAGGTGCGAAGCAGAGTCTTAAAATCAGCATGATATTAAAACAGGGAGCTGGCAAAGCTGCTGAAAAACCAGACTGATTTTTTTAAGTCTGGACACGTTAAAGGAGACATGTTACGTTCATTTTCAGGTTCATACTTTTACTTTCGGTCACTAATAGATAAGGTTTACATGCTGTAGCTGTGCTACATTAATTCTCATGTGCAAGACTAACTGCTTGGCATAAATCATTCAAATGTATGACATGGTGATGTAGTGTGATGTCACAAAGTCACAGAATTGAAGGCGGGACACTGACGAGGACATTTAGGCAGAAAAGGAGCCTCTGTTGGTGCAGACTTTCAAGAATTTACACACATAAAAACCACTGAAGAAAAGGAGAAAAATGAAAATGCATAAAATAGGTCCCCTTTAAATTATTTGGCATTTTTATATTTCATAGTCTGGACCGGAGAGGTGAATATGACCACCTCACCAATCAAAAGACAGACACTGCCATCTCAAGAGCAAGGTCGCTAGCACAGCTAAAAATAACAAACGTCCGCCACAAGTCATCAGAGCACAAGATGTTGTAAATGCTTTTAACCTTCCAGCAGCTGCTCAGTCCTCCCTTTGGAAGCACGCAGTCAAAGACAGATTAGGAGACGACCCCGAGCCTGGGAATTCCTGGGAATCCCTCAGGAAAAACGTGTAAAGCTTGGAAAAGATCTGAGCTGCTCTGGTTGGCTGCTGCTATTGTGTCCCTGACCTTGGCAAGATGTAGAAAAATGGAGTACAGTCCAAGTACACACTATTTAAATCCCATTTCCTCTGTTCTGAAATGACCTTTGCAGATCTACGAATCAGTCTTGATTAAGAACACTGCATTCTTCAAATTGCTCGCCACATTTAAATGACATTTTAAATCCTGCATCCTCCATAAACCACACTTTACATTATTAACAGCTGTCATATTCCATCAGGTTCACTGGGGTAATCACAGGCTCCTCGCTAACTTCTCCGTCAGTCTTCCAGATCTGGGCCGAAATAGTGTTCAGACACTGTGACCGCACAGAATGAGAGACCGATTTTCTAGGGAAATCAGACAGAATACTCCAGAAGTGCCCGACAGCGATTTATATCGGGGGCACTCTAAAGGTCAGGGTTACACTCTGTCCTAATCTCATGAGTCTGGTTTTATCAGCCGGCAAAGACATACAGTCCATGAGTCATCAGTATTGATTTGCCGCCACCGGACTTCATGACACTGGCACGGCCCTGGCTGCAAAGGTCAAGCATGATCACATGATCCTGCGGACTGTCACAGGCTGAGTTAATGTCTGCATACTGAGGCAGTTTGGAGCTACAGCCATCCGAGTGTGAACTTGCGTAGGGTGCAGGGAGGGTAATCCCTGCGGCGTGTCTGACTATCAACGCTTTAACCAGCACTCTCGATATGAAGCTCCACGGCAGCTGCCCTACCTGCTCCGTCCTGCCCGGGGCTTAACCCATCGCCCGCAGATAGGGGCCGGCCCTGTAACATAATTGAATAACGAATCCATCCGTAGTCCGTGCCTTCTTCACAGGGGCTGGAGCTACAGCATTCCATATAACATGGATTAATGTGCCTGTCCATGCACATGAAATCCTTTAAGACCTTAAGACCACTGAGGGCTATAGCATAGGAATAATTTAGAGTTCAGTTGGCTGAAGTTACAGAACCTGACAAGTCCAGACAAATAAAAAATACAGCGATGCCAAAGCAGAATAATCACAGAATTTAACATACGGATCGACCAAATTAAAAAAATTAATAAAAATGTTTTAAAAGGGCCAATAGCGATTATCTGTAAGCAAGTCGACCAATACATTTGCAGTGAAAATTCAAATCTTGCTGTCAAAATTCAGAATTAACATTAATAGACTGTAATTAAGTACAAGTAGTGCACTTACGCAAGATTTGAAGGTACTTTATGTGAGTATTTCTATATTCTGCAACTTTATACTCTAACTCCCCTACATTTATTTTGATAACCTCGGTTGCTAGATACTTTGCATATTCAAATCATTCAGTTTCCACACATTGGTGACTACAGACAGAGAGGGGATGCTGCAGGAGTCTTTTTTTAATTATTTATAAATCTAAAAAAAACTGTCCAAGCATGATTTAGAAAACAATATTCATGGCTTTATCTCCTGCAGGCTGATCCTCTGTGATCTACTGTGATCTACTGTGATCTAACTAGCTTCCCAACAAGACCATCATATAGCTGCAACTCATCCAAAATGCTGCTGCCCAAATGTTAACACCTGTAAGTGAGAATGAAAGTGAGAACACAATTCTCAGATCCTTGTGCTTACAGTTGAACGCAAAACGTATTTCACAGTCCCATGTATTGTCTTTCAGTCTCTTAATGGTCGAGGCCCAAAATATATCATAGATACGTTGATGCTCTACAAGCCGGGCAGGTCTCTCAGATCTGCAGGGACAGGTCAGCTAGTGGCGTTCAGAGTTAAATCCCAGCATGGTGAAACAGCTTTTAGCCTTCATGTTAACACTGGAGCTAAGAGTTGCCTGAATGTAGCCATTTTCTTTAAAAGGTTTGGGGAAGACATTTCAAATCAGAGGAGAAAGATCTTCATGTACTGATTATTTGTATGCCTTAACAAGCTAAATAAACAAACTATGATACTATTTCATGACTGAATAAACAGAATAAACAAACTGACCTTAAAGACAACACATTTTCATACTGTTGTACTTTGTTTACATTTGGCGGACCCTGCCACCCTTTTAGCCTCCAACAGTGATCTGGGGACCTTATTTTCCTCTGAGAACTGCTTGTTTATTCAGTTATGATAAAATATATTTCTGAGTTTGTATTATTACAACATTAATATTGTAAATGTTAGAGTTTTTATTTCTTCTCCAAAACTGCATACTGCCCCTTTAAACTAAACTACTGAGACTGTACTTTTTTCTCCTGCTTCCAAATAACAAATAATCTTATGGTGCTTTCATTTTTACTTTTTCTGATTTTAAATTTGCCTGAGATTGTATTACATTTGACTATTTATCTTAATGTGTTATCATTTTGCCTGTAAGAGGAATGACCTCTGTGTATGATAAGCTGCAATATAAATAAACTTGCCTTGGTGCTGACAGTCAGCTCAGGCCATAAATCAATATGATTAAAAACTAATCTTTTGTCCATGCACACATGTGTAGAGCCATTAACATGTCTGAATCAGTGTGTGATTTACGTCACATCTCAATCTGAACTTGATCTGCTCATCATTTCGACTGCACAAACAGCTGAAAACAACCACGAAGGCTAAAGTAAAAAAAGGTAACAGCTGGACTGGAGATCAGTCTGAGAGGGGAACTGCTGCTGCTCTTTCCACAATCAGCTCACAATGGTCAGATATTCTCTCTTGCATGTGTCCAGACATGGTCAGGAAAAGCTCTGAGCTGTCCACCAAAACCCCCATTTTCTATAATTGAGCCGCGCGTAATCCTCGGACCCATTTTTCCATCAGCAAACCTCAGGAACAGGCAGGCAGGCAGCTCGTCTAGTTGCAGCTGCGGATCACTGTGTGGCACTGTTGGACACGAACTACTTGTGGTCTGAATGATTTAGCAAGAATGACTTTAATCAACTACAGTGTGTCACTTTTAAATACTTATGAAAGAAATCGGTTCGACAGAGATTATTCGATTTTAATTTTAAAAAAACAACATGACACTATCTCAGATCTTACTTTTCCTGTGTGATGTGCTCCTTTATGGCTCCCAGAGTGACCAGGCTGTTGCTGCCCTGCAGCAGCCTGCAGGTTGCCAGGTGCCTCTGGTACTGATCCTTCAGACAGGCGTTCTCCGTGCACAAGTCGGACACTTGCTGCTCCAGCTCCCCTATCCGTCCCCTCTGCCTCTCCAGCAACTCCTGCTGGGTCTCGATGATCTTGTTAAGCTCCTTCAAATATTCCACAGCCCTGGTAGGATTCTCGGTCGGGCTTTCCATGTCGCTCCGAGTGCCTCTGGTTTTTTTGCGCCGTGGTTCCCTGTTGTCTCGGGGAGACGCTTCTAGTGTAGTCCAGGCTGGCTTCAAGCGCAACAATTCTTCAGTGGGTTGCGCCTTTTACGCCTCGCCATTGTTTTAAGCCGGGTGTAGGGGGTGACAATTCAGGATGTGAAACACTCCCGATACGCGCGTCAGAAGTCCCGCGGCGCAAACAAAAACTCAGGAGCCTCTAATCACGCATCGAGCTGCGGGTGTCAGCAGGCATCCAGGCTGCCAATCAAACAAATGTGGCACGGCGCGCCGCGCGGATCGGACCTGGCTCCCCGTGCGGTCGGGCTCTTCCCCCTGTTGGCAGCGCGGTGTGACAGTTCCTCTACCTTTCGCTCCTCCATGCCGTCCCCGTGACTTTTCGTAAACAGACGCTGGCTGTCAAGTAGGCGGGGTTTTCAAGTTTTATGAATCCGCAGGTCTCATCGAGCGCAATCACGGCTGTGCAGCTGCAGGGGGGGAGACGGGAGATGAATCCAGAGTTTGTCCGCACATGTTTGTTTTTTTGACCTCATCCTCTCCTCTGTCAGCTCAGCGTGTCCACATTCATGTTTTGTTTTGTGCACAAGCACGAGCATGCATCCTCACACTGCACACACAACATCATAATGATGATAACTTTGCTGCATTGTATTCCTCCTCCTCTTGTGTGTGTGTGTGTGTGTGTGTGTGTGTGTGATGCTGTAACACAGTCTGGTAGACGCACAGTGCTGCCGCTTCTTGCCTGCAGAGTTGTTTACTATGCTGTCTGTGTATTTCACCAGCAGGCTGTACCCCCTCTGGTGAAATGATCGTGATAGATAGACGCAGCTTTTGTTAGTTTTGGAATAAAAAATGACTGTCCCCCCTTCAGCACACTCTATGTGTGGCAGGAGGCTGCAGATTTGCACAAGCGGCGTCCCATGGGTGTCTGAGAGCAAACTGCAGCACTGCCCCTGCGATATAAAAAGGCTTCAGTCTAATGGGTGACCATATTCGCTCCCATCTGCCTCGCCTTGACGCCTCGAGGCTGCATGATGCTGCCATAAAACTGAAAGGGTAACTCTGGTAATTTGACACATTTAAGGTGCAATAGAAGAAGAGCAGGCCACCTGTTGACGCCATACTCAAAGCAAATAAGTAGTAGCATGTCAACAGAGTAACCGCTAACCGCCCAGTTAGCCATTGTTAGCTCAGTTAGCCATGCAGCTAGTGATCTGGACCAGGCCCTCAGGAAGAGCGCCGGGCCAACTTTTGTAGAGGCCAAACCGTGTAATTCCAACACCTGGAGATGCACTGTGGCCCAAAAAGAATCATTTTTAGTGGCATGACTGCGAAATGACTAATTTGACTGACATGAGTTAAGCAATTCGGTCCAATAAAATTGGGACAGTGCAGGGCGCTAAACCAGAAGTTCGCCGGCTCGGTTGGCCTAAGTCTCTATTGTGAGCGCTCTGTGGGCCCCACAGCGAGAAAGATCCATGTAATTTTATACCCGGGAAGTCGAGCTTTGTTGGCTTCATGCACCACTGAGCTCCTTTCCTGGGAATGAACGGTGTTCTACCACCGGAGCTGTAACCAGATTTTGATTGCAAAATCCATGGGCTAGGTGGTTAGCATGCTAACTTCTCTACGACACAATAAATAGATGATTTTACATCAAAACTGTTATTTCTTCACATTCTGATGATGAATTTAGTTAATTTTTGAATGTTTTTACCTCAGTTTTCCACACTGCCCCTTTACAGTGTGTTTACAGGTTTTGGGGTGTGGTGCATTATAAAACGTGGTTTAAAGCCTTTTGTTGCTGCAGTGGCTGAGTTGCATTGTGGGTAATGTATATGTCAGGGTGTGAAAAGAAAGCAGAATGTGTGGAATAAAAAAGACAACATCTCTGTTTTATGCTGTATCAACTTTTATCATTTATGGGTTGTTGTTTTTTTTTCAAAACAGGGAGCCTACATTACCTACAATGCAACCTAACCCTAACCCACTGAGTGACATCGTGGAAGGCAATCCATCCAATTACTTGCAGCTTTCTCTGAAGTTACAAAAGCATTTATACTACTTTTGCAGTAGTACTCTGCAAGACCTATAAACACACTTTAATGGCTAAATTGGTGGAGTTACCCTTTAAATCAGTTTGAAAACTACTGGTTAGGTGATTGAAGGATTTCTATGAAAGTTTTAAAGCAGACACAGCCTCTGTAGGAGAATGAAAGCCTGTTTGCCATTTTGAAAAACATGCCTTGCAGGATCTCTATAAGAGCTGGGAGGCAAATCAGTGACTGAGACTGAGCAGTGGCAGTCTGCATTATTTGCTCTGCTCCCTGTTTCTTGTGATGCTCCCCCATGGCGGCTTTTGTTATGAAAGCAATATACACGCTCGCACTTTAAAACAGTTGTCAAAAAACTGAAACATTTTCATATCCACTTCCTCTCCCATGCCTCCTGTTCCCTTTTGATCATTACATTTCAAAGCTCAGCGTTTTGTATTTCTGGATTTCAGTGCAAAGTAGAGATGCTGAACGTCTTGTCCAAGGAATTGAGTTTTTTTCCTTTTGCCTTTATGGCACACCACCTGAAATCTGCACCATCTGATCTGAGATATCTTGTTTTTTTTTAATTTGGAGGCAGAGCTGCAGGAAAAACAAGCGACAGCGGGAAGGCGTTTGGACACGGACTACAGATGGATTTGGTTATTCTCTGTGGCTCCCATAATCCACGTGGCACGAGACCAAGAAGGGCTGCGGGAGCCTCGACATGCCACCCAGAAGGATATACAGTTCACAGCCAGCACCAGCCAATAGTCGAAGGGTGGTGCTGCCCGTCATCGCTTCCAACTGCCGCGCTTAGTTCCTCAGTTCTGACGCATTTCTTTTCAAGTGGTATACACCGCACATGTCATAACCAGGTAAATGTGTCTGATGTGGGCCCTAAACACAACTGCCACAGTGTTAAAGGGGAAAGCAGACAATCCTCCAGCCAGAAGGCCTCACAGTCAAATCCATGTGTAACAGCACATATTAGAGCGGTTAAAGTATCCTTCAGTGAGATGTTGAATCCTGTCCAGCTCTGGCGTGTGACCCCCTTTCTTGTCCACAATTACACTATCAAAACCACGCAGCTCCATCAGTCATACAACCGGCAGATCTGCTAGCACTGGAACTCATGACTTATGGATGAGGAATGCCAGCACCCACAGGATATCAACCACTTCAAAAACACACAGCCTGTTGCTATTATGCACTCCTTTTTTTCTTCCCTTTGGCTGACCAGTCGTATGCGGGTGCCATCCAGAGAGATTTATATTGTGAAATCGCTCATATATTCGCACCGAGGCAAAGCCACTCGGAAGCGCTCTGACTTCAGCCCTGCAAAACATTTGCCAGCTGTGATGGAAGAAGGGGGCCCCGATCATTTAACCAGCCGAGTGGAAAACTTTTTGTTGTTGTCGTTGTCGTTCAGAGAATGCCAAGTAGTCTCTGCCAGAGCCCCGACAACCTCCTCATCCAGACGTACGTTTGTGTGATGGATCTGAGCTGGCACACAAGACGGAACATTGTCGGCAATAAAGTAATTAACTAAATGTTTCTGATACCCATATAAAACATAATTAACGTCATAAATACCAAAGCCAAACAGGTTGGGGAGTTTCCTCCTGCGGCTAATCAAAACAGCAAGAGCACAGAGGGAGCTTGATGAGGTTTGCTTTGACGCCGGTGTCATTGTCTATATAAATTCAGCCCTTCTCTTTTCATGACGCCACGTTGTCCAGTCAAACACGTGTGTTCCCTTCTTGTTCCCTCCACTTAGATGTTTGAGCGTCACTGTGTAAAATGATGTTTGTGTAGTTTTTGCACCAGAAGGATTGTTTTCACACTCGCTGCTACACGTGTAAATGATCACAAGTCATCCTCGTAGGCGACCTTCAGCCCTGTTTAAATCAAATGCCCTGTTGATCTATACAGATTAAGATTTAATACTCTAGTCTAGCCATCAGAGCTGAATAAAGAAACGTGACACCCTATTGAGTACATGCAAGAGTGGCGCGTCCACAAGCTGAGGCTTGACTCCACAGTGAAGACGTCTTGTGTGTGGCAGTTACATTTGTCAATTAATATATTCAGGTGTTAAAAGTTATAATCCATCTTTTTTTTCTCTGCAAAAATCACGTCAGATACAGAACCTTTACATATGTGTGTGGATGGGATCTTTAAATGTCTGCCACTAAATCCAGTTCAGCTACGTCACAAACCGCCAAGTACTGGAGCTTTCACTGGGCTCGAAAGAGCGACCTCTGACTCCCCTTGCATGCGGGTGTGTTTTCCAGGTGGATCGTCCCACACCCTCCTCATCATCCCCTGGGAGCATCCTCACCAGTCTCGTCAGGTCTCATTCATGCCCACCTCATTGACACCCCCCCCCCCAGCTGATGGCGCAGTAAGCCATCTGGAACAGCAGTGGTTTCCCTTCACCCACGGACGCAGCAAACAAGACAGCTCTGGGCCTCCACAGGCTGACAGGTGGGGTCCACTCCACGCAGCCCCATGTGCCTTAATGGAGAGAATAAATTGAGCGTCATTTTAGCTTAACACGGACGACTGCCTTAATGAGCTATAGATATACGGCACGGTCACGTCCGAAAAACCCCACATGCCGCTATCATTTGATGGGAGTAATTTAAAAACAGTCATTTCCACTTGTGGGTTTCATCCCGTTTTAACCAGAGCAGACAGTAAATCAAAACCAGGGTGCTGCTGCTGCTGCTGCTGCTGCTGCTGCTGCGTTGCTGAGCTGGACAGCCAATCGGCTGGAGTGTTTCTTTACACAGCAGTTAACATGTTGTCTTTTCCCACATCCTAAAAATAACCCCAGGGCTCCTGTTGGGGCAGTAGCCTGAGCCACACAGCTGGTCTTCCTGAGCATCCTCGTAAACGCCCCTCAGGCATGAGCGAAGGTTCTCTCTGCCTAACACCCCCTCTGAGAAATAAAGAGCATGTGGGGAAATAATGCAAAGATTAGTGTCGGTGCATGTCCCAACTCTGGATCACTTTTCACACGCAGCGGTGCATGTTTTGTGTGTCTTATGTGTTTGTAGACATCATTTCTGCAGATCCCTGAGATTAGCTTCTAGTAACAACAACATTAGAGCTGAATTGTTGTACATATGGCAAATATTCATGAGTCTGGGCTTCTGTGAAAGAGTAATTTGCGAGGAATGGCTCAGTCGAGCGGTCTCCCAGTGAACAGGGCTGGGCACCAGACTGGGACTGAACCCAGCCTCGGGGACTGACAGATGCCAGTTTGAAGACTCGGGGATTCACTACAGAGCTGACTCACTGCAACTGAAAAAACAGCACAAAGAGCCGGGATATCTCCACGTCTCACTCTGCGGACTGAGGATTTATTTTCGAGCAAAGGCGAGCCAAGACTTGTTTTCAGTGAGTTTTTTATGTTGTTTGCAGTTTGAAGTTTGAACTGCTTTCACAAAGTAATAAAGCTCGAGTTTAAAGGGAAAACTTGAGTTTAGATGCTGCATGGTTGAAGTTGGTTTGTAGCAGGAACATGTGTGTAAAATATATCCTTTCATTATACTCAGATTTTTTTGGAGCAAACCGGCAGCTTTTACATCTTGCAGCTGAAAGGCCTGTCGGACTACTGCCTCTTGTGGTATGAAGTAGTATTGACAAAAAATTCTGGTCATATCTTAAAAGTTGCCTTTTCAAAAGTGCATATTTTCTGCTTTTCTTTGCAATATGTCAACATGAATATGTATAAAGTTTTTGACTGTTGGGTAGACGCATGTCTTACTGTTTTAGGTTGTTTAATTTCTTCACTTTTGTTGTCTTAATGTAGCTTTAACATCTGAGGGGAACATGTATTTTGTTTCATCTGAATGCTGTTGAATTGTTACAGACCCGGGGTTTGTATTTATGGTGGTGTTGTTGTAATCAGAAACTACGGGGGCAACAAATTGCACAAAATACCAATTTCTACATTATCTAAATTGTTCTGTATATGTATTTTTTTGTGAAATTGCCCCTTTAAATATGCAGATTTTATGTTTTATTTGCAATGTCAACACAAATATGTGTATGTTTTTTTTACTTTTGGTTTGAAGAAACTAGAAATTTTAACAAATCGTCTAAAAATAGCATCGACCCTAGAATCACTAAAAAGTGTAGATGTTTCAACAGTTAAATTACTTGTTGAAAATGCACATTTGTGGCAGATGATCAGACGGCTGCGGCCCTCAGATGTACCGCTCCTGATGCCTCGCCACTTGACAAATAATTCTGCGGTGCACATTGTAGTCTGGCAAGCTACTCATGATTGTGTAGCAGTTGCTGACATGCGGAGGGCGTACAAATGAGGCGGGTGACTTGGACCCACCAAACGCAGTGTCACAGACAGATGGGAGATGTTTGATCAGTGGTCGCAGACCTTTAGACATCTGCAGGGAGCCAGAAACAAGACCTCCTTTCTAATCCCCTTTGGTCTGTGTGTACAATATGACGGTGTGTGAGGCTTTGGGATGTCTGCTGTCATCACTGAAGAGGAACTTTACAATTACATATAGTGCTTCACTTGCATTTCTAATTGCATCTCTCGTGCTGAGTTTGCATGAATATTCCTGTTTGACTGTTGTGGCCTTTACTGAGAAGTTACTTCAGTGTTTCTCCGTATAAACACAATAATCCATGAAAAGATCTAGTGCATACGAAGATACAACATTGACACAGCGAAAGCCAAGAAATAAGCACAAACACCAGCGGTATCTATTAGGATAAAGCAGTTTAGATGTAAATTCAGCAAAGACGTAAACAAAAATGTATAAAAGAGCAGGTAAATGGAACGGCACTGATGCAGAAAATGAATTCATGGGGATGTTGGCGTGGAAGAGCGCAGGTTGAGTGGGCGTGAACGACTACAGTTTTAAAGCATTTAGTTAAGACTGGATTTACATCTGTATTTCTAATTAATCAGAGAAGAGAAGATGCTTTCTGTGAATGATCAACTGTTGAAATTCTGTACATGCATGTTATTCAGGCTAAATTCTGAATTAAATGTAAACCTTTCACATTAGGAATGCATTTGATGAATAATCACAAGAGCGAAGCCGAACGTGAGAGGTAAAAACTTTAATTAGCAAAGACAAGAGCATATTCACACAAGCAAACAAACTTGTGGCTGTATTATGTGCCGAAAAAGCTGTTCAGATATGATTGTAAGGCATGACTATGAATCTTGAACACACAAAAAAAAACCAGCACTGATGCCATTTGATCATCACACACGCTCCTCCTCCAGTAAAAAACTGAATTTCACTAGCTAACATAAATATGATTCCTTGTCAACACTTCTTCTCTTGAATACAAAAATATCTCATTTAAAACAAAGTCACACTTTTATGTCCCGGCAATCCAACGATGCTACAGTAATCTCTTCTCAGGAAATGCGGTCTGGCCAAAACAAACGCTACATTTTCAGAAATGAGAACAGGTCACATTTGATTGCTTTTTGCACTGAAGCGACACCGGGATATAAAAAACTGAAGGACGGTTCACATTCCTCAACTGTTTCACATTTATGAATTAGAAAGAGCTGCATGTATTATGGCTCAAAACAAACTCAGTAATGTATAACGGGGAAGTTAAAATTCCCCCAAAAATGCCCCAAAAACAGAAATAACGGACCTTTTCCAAGTCAGGATTATGCACATTTGGAGGGTTCTTCACCATTGGACGGTTTCAGTGGACAGAATTTTCACAAAATGTGGAATCTTCAACATAACAAGAACATTGTTTCACTCATAAATTAACGTTTGCCTTTTGTGATAAAACAATAAGGTTCATCCTGAGTTATTAAATTTCACATGTAAAATAAAAGTAGCACACACAAAACAAGCACACAAAGCAATCTGACTGTTTAAGCACAAAATAGTGATGTGGCTTTTTAAGCGCGCCTTCAAAAGATGTCAGTAAATACCAGTGTGGTTTTATATAAGAATACCAATGGTAAACCGTAAAAGACACACAAACTGTAAATATATATAAACTGTTTTCACACACAAAAAAACGTACACTCAAAGAAAGTAGCTGTGTTAACTCAGCTTGCAGCTCTGAACTGATCTGCTATTCTGAAACGATTTTTGTTTTTTTTAGCGTCTGTACCGACGAGTAAAGACAAATGAACAAAACCAAGATTTTGCAGTCACATCCCACATCATTCATACTGAGGGAGAGAGGCACACTGCTGCGCTTTAATGGCCTGTGGTGTTGTTCTTCTGAAGAATAGAGACCAGACAGAGAGCTTTATCAGTCTGGATAATAGAGACGCGACCTGGGGCAGTTGGGGTCCATCCTTGGTATTAGAAGGTTGAAGGAATTTAGGAGTTTAAACCTGAAAGAAAAGCCAAATACAGCACTGAGTAAAGAAGGACAAGGTCGCTTTGTGGAGAGAAAATATAAATATTAAAAATATAAACGAGCAAAATCAGATTTTAGGAGTTAAAATTGGACAAACATGGAGGAATTTTATACGACATACTACTTGGCTTAAAGAGAACAGACTTATTGATATTGGTGATGCGTGTAAACATATTGTAGCAGCCAGAACAGAGGCTATAAATCAAGACATCAAACACCTCTTGTGCCAGCTTCACTGGCAATAAACTGGAGACTCGTGGAATGGTACGACTAGTTCTTTTGCAAAATTTTTTTACATCCAATCAAATCTGCAATGGGTGAGGTTGCATTTCTTTAAAAAGAAAAAACAACAAAAAAACTTTTCTGACACAAGAAAAGGTTCCTGGATGCTGTCATAACCTCTTCTATCCTTTTCTTTTCTAATGAATTGTCAGTGGAGCTTTACAGCCCAGCAGCATCACAAACCTCTCTTTACCCATTTTAAACCAAAGTGAAATGGAGCTCAAGGACCGGCAGTTTGTGTTATATCCTTCTGCTTTAGTCTTTATATACTTAATAGTAGTGACAGTGTCCTACCTGAAGTAGGTGGTGGTGTCCTTGTGGTGAAAGCAGGATGATGAGCCTGTTACCTTAACACCGAGTGAAGGACTGCAGGGGAGAAAAACACATTTAAAAACACTTCATCGGGGTGTTTGCAGAGCTCTGCATTGAATAAGCTTTAGGGAATCACAAAATGTCTTCACAACTTCACAACAAGTGCTTCAAATTGTGATCAGCAATGATGAACACAGAGATTGTCCAGTTAAGACAGTACTTCACTTTTGAAGGGATTTGTTCCTTTTGCTATAAAAGACGAGCTGACCCTGCAGTGCTTTGCAGCGCTGGAGACATTTCGTTTCAAGAGTGAAAACCATGAAAAATATAAATAACTAAAAGACTAAAGTAACGCCTCAATGCCTTGTACGCTTAAGTTGCAGAAAAAAAAACCTAATTCCGTCAAACAAAGAATGACACGCTGAAGCTGAAAAGAACTGAAACCTCATTATTCCTCACTATTATACAAAATAATCCAGGTATTCAAACCGTAATTAGTTATTACAGAACCTCAGAATACCTCAGTTTTACAAGCATAGCTTTTCCTGAACAGAAATGAGATGACCCACCGATTATAATTATAGCTGTACCAGCCAGCAGGGCGAACAGGGTGAAGAACATCATCTCATAGGAGTTTATAAAGCTGTGCAGGGAGTCCGGAGCAGCAGCTGCTGAGAGAGAGAGGGAGAGGGAGAGAGGTGGATGAGATAACAGGCTGTCAAAACCTCTTCAAAGTACGGAAGAACAACACACTAACAAATATTAGCCCTGGCACTAAGGGATAATGATGCTGTCAAAAAGTGGTAATGAAATTTGAAATCCCAACGCTTTCGGAAAACGGGACATGTCCTACAGTTGACAGAAATGTTATTGAAGCATAAATAGAGATTGACTTGTTAAATAAGTTGTTTAATAAACTAAATATAGAAGATTATTATAATCATGCTCAAGCTATGACAATTCACCAGAAAAGCGCTATAGAATACAGGCTAAATCCCATCTCCAATTTTTACCCCTACCCCTTGTTGTCGAGAGCTTTCTTGCCCCTCAGAACAGAATTTCAAGAGGTTATGGTTGAAATCTCCTGCTATGAAATGGGAAGTCAAGACCCTCAACCTCCATCATTTGTTGTCTGCAGCGATTACAAATGTGCCTGTCTGTAGCTGAGGTGAATTCTCCTGTGTCACCGTGGCAGACCTGGTGTTATCACAAGGCTGCTCGCCTTTTATCTGATGGACATAGAAAAGCATAGATGCTTAAAATTCATTCAGAGCCGCACACTATCAATGAAGTCATGAAATGAAAAAAGAACACTTCTTCATTACAGGCTAACGACCCGTGCTGCTACTCTGCCAGTCTACACTGATATTAGAGGAGTGGAACCAACTGAAGCTATTTCACTGCTCGGCCTCACTTAAGTTTTTGGGCGTCACATGGCATCAAAGGAGGGAATGCCGTATTGAAATACATCAAAATGTGGTACCATAGTGCAAAAATGCGCCATAATAAATGTTACGTTAGTTGGCTAGGTAGTGAGCTACTGAGAGATCAGCAAACTTGTAGTGATTGTGTTATGCAACAAAACGGACCAATATACACTGAACGACAGACTTCACATGACCCTTGGATTGAAGCTTCTGAAAAACCTCCTGTTTGGAGGGCCATGTACTCCTGTTGCACTTCACCCTACCCCTCTATCCCACAAGAATCGAGACACTCTTCACGTAGGCATGAACAAAGCAAACGGAGGGGTAGGGCTAAATGCTAGGGGCGAGGGGTATTTGGGGATTAGGCGCACGTCCAAGTCAAAAATTCTCAGTGTATAAATAAGCACAATCGACCCCGGCTTGTACTCCACTAACAACGTGCCCTGTTCTCCTCAGTTAATTGGGCTACTTTTGTAATCTTTACTTAAGTGAAATGAGGAAAACCTAAGAGCTATGCTGAATGCACAATCATGACACCAAACCATGTGAGAAGTAATGTGAGGAAGAAATTAGAATTTTGGAAAATGTGGGATAAAGGTACAATTCGGCTGTATTGCTGACATACTGTGAAATGCAACTGCTTTACAGTAATGTTAGTTTGTCACTCAGTGAGGCAACGGACGCACCAGGTCCATGTTAGTCCATGTGGAGTGCATTTGAATTAATTCAAACTAATTACACGTTAGTTCAAGCTGGTTCAAACTTGATTGTTTGTAAAGGTGACAGCTCCACTACCTTTCCTGCGACCTCACTTTTAAGCAACACGACCTTGTGTCCTGAGGCAGCGACTTGTCATTTGCACTGAGGGGAAATCTAACCTTGCTTGGCAGCACTGGGATCAGCCACGTGAATCAAAGTGACTGGGATGACGAGAGTCTGGCCGCAGGAAGTGCTGCTTATGGAAATAGAAGCAGAGAGCGCTGCCTGGGGATCCACAGCGCTGATGGTGTACTTCGAGAAACTGGGGAAGTCATGGTGTACCTCCTTCTCTTGGACTGCGATGCTGGGAGAATTAGACACCACCTAAAGATTTGGAACAGTGTTATATACATAAATACTGTTACCTTTACTTAAACAACATTAAAGATGTAACAGTAGCACATTTTGATTAGAGGTTCTGCAAGCAACACTGTTTATCCTGACCTCCATGCTGGAAAGAGCCACTGTTGGGCCATAGATGGTGAGCTCAGTTGATGGGTGAAGGTTCGAGAGCAGCAACTCAGTCTGGTCAGAGTAGAGGCCCGGCTCTACGGGCAGCACAGCACTCACTTGTTCCCCAGAGAAGGCACTGCCCTGCACGCCTGCCCTCACCAGCAGGTTGGTCATGGACATGCTAAGCACACGGGTCTGGTGGTCTGTCATTGGCTGCAAGGTCATGGAACATGTGTAGAGGCCTGAAGCAAAGAAGAGAGAAATGTGATGGCTCAAGATAAATGACTTATGTGGGCATTTTGTAAAAGAAAATGACTACAGCATCCCCAGCGTAAACGTGGTCTCAAAAAGCTGCACAATGCTTTTTAAAAGCAATATAATGTCTCTTCCCACTCAGTTCTAATCTTGGAATTTGTCAGGATCATTTCACAATCAAATGCTCCCATTAGGACCTTAGCGGGATGCAGCTGAGTGATCACAGCCTTGTACACACACAGCTGATCCCTTCAGAAATAAGCCAACAACCGGGGTGAATTCCCAAACCCCAAACATGATTAGATCAGTGCTTTCAAGCAAAAGGGGCTCTCTGCAGTTCAATACATCACCTGGACACCTTTTATAGTCTCTGCTAAATTTATTCCAAGAGCAAAGCAGGTATTGATTATGCCCTTGTAAACAGTATTTTCCTGTCCAGCCATGCAGAGTATGTGTAAACAAAGTGCCTACTAGGTAAGGTTTAAAAGACATTTTTTCATTTTTCATTTAGGAAATGTAGAGTGTTTCTTAGAGGGTAGACAATTATGTGAATGTTAAAAGGTAGTTTTCAAACCCCCAAAATGCAATCCCTTATTTAGATGAAAGGAAGAACTGCAGGGAGCGAATAAAGCCTGATGCACGGTATCTGAGCAAAATGAAATGACTCAAGACACATTGCTTCTTTGACAATTAACATGATGTCTGGTGTAAATTCCGATCAGCCTTACCAATGCTGGAATCAAAGCCGGTGTGTGTTTTGAAGACATCATTAGCAGAGAAGTCAACAGCCTCGCTAGTAAAGCTGAGGTGACAGCTGACAGTGGTTTCTGGCTGCAGCTGAGAAATAGCTTCAGTCTGGGCAGGGGAACAGGTTCCTGCGGGGTAAAGCACACTGGCATGAGATACCAATCATCCGAGCTTCATTACACACAGGGTCTTTAGATTTTCAGTCAGGCAGATTCAAATGAGATTACAGATTTAATGCAAAAGTTCGACATTTTGGGAAACATGCCTGATCGCTTTCCAGTATAGAGTAAGATGAGAACACTGATACCACCTCCTGCATTTCTTTTGTTAAATATGGAGCTACATCTAGCAGTTGGTTAGCTTAGTTTAGCTTAGCACAAAGACATGAAGCAGGATAAACGGCTAGTGTGGCTCTGTATACAGCTGACAAAAAATCTCCTAAAGCCACAAGTGTCTGGGACCTTTAGTCTCAGGAACTATTTTCAAGGAATTAAAAGGTATCTTCAGCCGGTTTCTTTCAGCATTTCTACAAACATTTTTGTATGCAACTGTTGCCCCCTATAGTTTTGGAACAACATTTGAATTCTTTCTGACAAATAACACCTTTAAAAAGGTCTTATAAGGCAATTTGGTTACAGTAGGATAGAGCTAGGCTATTACCTAATTTTCCTAGTCTTTGTGCAGACATTATGTTATTTAGCTTCTCATTTAATGCTCGGCAAGAAAGCAAAATTAATGTTTATTTCTTATTTCCCAAAATGTTGAACTATTCTGCCTTTCTAAATCAAATGAGTTCAGTACCAATGAGGTTGGTTCCTCTCTCTCTGGTGGTGAGTAGGACCTTTGTCTCCTTGCCGTTCTTGACGGGTGTAGCCTGCGCCATGGCTGCTGTCCTTGTAGATACTTCTACTACCACCTACCGAACCAAACACAGAAATAAAACAGCAAATAAAAAAGAGGATTCAAGTGTGTGCCTGGAATAATCACATTATAAATTACATCCACACCTAATTGTTCACATCATTCACACCAGACTGTCAGTGAAACAAACCAATTAAAACAGCTGAGAGTTTAATATAACACTACTGTTGCTTCTATCAATGTCTCATCTCACACAGTTAGAGAAACATGTCCATTCAGATCGTAAAAATTAATGTGAGCTTTCTGTTTAAGATAAAATACCTTACCCCGAATCTCATCAATTCTTATCCTGCCAGTAGGAAGTATTCATATTAAACTGCAGGTCACATTCAGCTCACGAGCAGGAAGGATGCAGTATGGTGACAGTTAGACAAGATTGAGCCAATTAATCCTTTTCCAAACTCCATCGTGTATGAGCATCTCAACAGCAGTAACATCATGCACCCACATTAGTGTGATGACTGAAAGGTGATGATGGATATACTATGCACCTGCTGGGATTTTATTCTGGTTATGATATATCGCTGAAGGACTGAGACAGTGTGATGCACTGATGGAGAAGATCATAATTTCTGCAGAAAAGAGATGTCAAGAGTCGGAATAAAGAAACCAGAGTGGTGTGCCGTTTACGTAATTGGAACACTCCGACTGGTTTCTTGTAGCTCATTCATCACAGCCATGACGAAAAGGGAACCGATGTACCGGAGTACACAGAGTCTGTCAGTGAAGCATTGCAGCCGAGATAGTCATTATTTCCTACTGATAAAATACCTCTGTGTATGTTTTCAGAACACCAGGTATCTCGTAGTACACAGTGACCGTCCCAGAGTCTCTCGCTACTGCTGCACCACTTTTAGGGTCCACCTCAAGAACACCATTAGCAGAGGAGCTCCAGGTACCATGAGCACCTGCAGAGAGGGGAATATAATGCCCAGACAAAAAAACATGGACTTAAAACTGAATCGACTTATGCAAGATTATATCAGCCAAGGAAAGTACTATAATTCAAAAGGTTTGAAGATAAATAGATATTTAATCCTTGAAGAAACAATTCAATAAAATGCAGAGCCATCTTTACATAGTCAAAGCTGAAATAAAGTTAACCTTTTAATTTTTCAAATGTTTTTCCTTTGTTCTTTGTTCACAGTTTGAGCATTGGTGAAAAGGTAGACCTCTCACCATCTGGGCCGGTTAAATGGGCATTGAAACAGACCACATCGCCCACCACCAGTCTTTGGGCCTCATATGGGTAGATGGCATGCTTCACAGGTATTGGGACATAGTCGGCCACACCCACGTTTCCACTGTCCCACACGGCAAGAAGAGTGAGGCCCACATTGACGGTCCTCACTGTCAGAGTGTGGTTACCGGGTCCGATCCATACCTGCACCAGGTCATCCCTGTCGGACAGAAGAGAAGTGCAAGCTGAATTATGGACTAACTAATAATTTAAGTGCTGTAACAAAACACAATTATTTGACTATTTGTCTTGTACTGTGACTTCTTTTAGAATTAACATCAAACTCAAGGACTTCTTCCTGGCCCAATTCCCTAAAATTCAAGGACCCAACACAACATAATTCAAGGTATGGATCAAGATTAATTACTGCTTATTTGCTACTACACTGGGAATATTTATTACAAGGACTAGCAGGCTTTACAGAAGCTCAGAGACGACAATTAAATAGAGGGGCTTATATGTATACACGTCTTAATTGTGCTGTGTTATAATGATGGCAAAAAAACTGCGAGGGACACATTTGCAGACAGCAAAACATAGCCTATATCAAAATAATGAAATTTATGTTCTTGCATAAAATTGATAAATGCAAACACATTCAGTAACCCATGTCTATCTCTATTTTTCCCATAATATTTCTATGATTTCCATTAAAGAAAGTAGGTAATAAGAATCAATATGGTAAATAATGATTTATTGTGCAGATATTAAGTAATTGTAACAGGTTCAGGATCAAAGACCACACCAAATATCTCTCAGTACCTTGCTGTGACACCCCTTGCTCTTGTCATTGATCCACATTTGACCCTTTGTTGATCCCCTTTATACATGACCCCTATAATCCTTTAATCCATGACCGTCACACAACTCGCCACACCTTATCTGTCTTTCCAACAAACTTATGCTACAATTAGACAAGCTTAACAAAACAATCAAGTGAGAAGAGTTCTCTTTCCTTCATGTAGGTTTTTTTTTCTCGCTACAATAGTTCTCAGTTGTATTCTACTTTTGTCTGCTGAAAATGTCTCCAAAGCATTTATTTTGAACAAATAGGGCCAAAGCACTCCCACATCAGATAACGGTAAAATCAAATTGGCTCCTTGGAGACTAAATTGGATCTAATGACATAACTTAGTCCCAAGACTGTAAACCTTTCCCCTAAAATTGTCTGTCAGCACCTGCAGAACAAGGTACCACAATCAATGAGTCCCTCATTGGGTCAGCAGCAGTGCTCCTCCCTGTCAAAACTCCCTTAATTTACCTTATTCAGTCAGGTGGAAACACCACAGCCCTGTAAATTAATGTTGTGTACTCCGCACGCAGTCTGCCACTATACCCTGCTGTGACCTCAACTACTGTGGCTGTGCTGTATAGATATTAATGCAAACTCCCTGAACCAAGAAGAATTGTATAGAGTATCATAGCACTGGCTAAGCATAGAAAAGGTTATGGATCAATATTATAAAAAAAATACACCATGCCGAATACATCAGAATAAAGGGCTAAATGGATAAAAGCGTTCCAAATGAATACATTTTCTGTTGAGCTGGTCGAGGATGAGTAGCTTGTGGGTTGACATGACTTGTCTGACAGAATTTGAGATACGGGCAGACATTAGGTCATGCAAGGCTGGGCGAGGTTGCACGAACAGACCACTCAAAGGGAGGCCTTGATACTCTCTCTCTATATATAGCCCACAACAGCGGGATAATAGCTTTTCAACCTTGGGGCACAGAGCAAACTGCAAAACATTCCCTCCCTCCCTTCTCTGCCGGCCCTGAAGTTTAGCTCACTGAGTCACACGTTTATGAATGTATGGATTATATCAGTGACATAGTAGTGCGGCGACAGACCTGTTTGTGGAAAACGTAAGGTCGGAGTTGGAGCCGTGTAGGGCCTCTCCAGTGCTGGCATGGAAGTGTACATTGAAGGTAAGCACGACGCCCAGGGGGAAGGTTTTCAGGCTCTCTCTGTTGTGCGTATAGAGCACCGGACTGGTACTGAAGCGCACATATGAAACAGGCACCACCTGAGGAATGAAGGGGAGAACCAGTGTTAACGGCAGGAACAATGTCAACAGTGCGTCAGTTCTCCTGTTTATGGTTTATATGGTGGTGATACACTTCAGCCCACTAAGAATTAGTTTGGTGCAGAAGTACAGGTTCAGAATGACACATGGTTAATATTTGCTATACTGACAATTATATCATTATTTACAAAGACTCTATGTAAAATCTATGACATTTGAATTTCCCTTATGTATTCTTGGTCAAACGGCTACATACTAGGGCTTTGACATCGAACTTCGGTATTCGAATATAATTCGAATATTAAAAAAAAAAACATATTCGAACGAATATCGGGCAGCTTCTAAATATTCAAACCTATAATAAGCATTATTTTTGGTGAATTTGTTTGTCTGAAAACGTAGTTTTCAATCCAGATTCGAGGCTTTTTTCAGCCTGTTTCGTGAAACGCGAGCTCATGAGCATTGATCACCTGGGGCTTCTGTACTGATGACGTTATCACGTCGTTAGCGCGTCTGTACACTTTTTCCACAGAAAAACAATGGCGGAGCAAAACGCTGCGAGTGCGGAGGGAGAACTTTACACGCCGGAAAATTTAAGGAGTAATGTGTGGCGCTTCTTTGGTTTCCTGAAACAAGGAAAAATAACGAGAAAGGACAAAGTTATTTGTAAAATATGTAAGACTGAACTTATCTACCACTCCATGACCAGCAACTTGAGAGCCCACCTGTCAACACTGCATCCCAGCACGCTGCTGGAAGAGGACGAGGGCGAGGGATCAGGGACGAAGCAGCCTCGAATTGACTCTGTGTTAGGTTCTTCACGAGGCCTCCCCTATGCCCGTCAGGAGAAAGCGACCGATTTGCTGGCACGCTTCATTTGTGAAGATATGAGGCCCATTAGCGTTATATATGGCACTGGCTTTCAAAACCTCATCCATTATCTCGAGCCGGCACTCAAGATCCCCTGCTACAGGACCATGGATGGTAAAATAACCAAGCTGTACGACACAACCAAAAGTAACATCAGGGAAATGCTGCGTGGAGTCTATAAATATAGAACAACAGAAAAACGACTTTCTTTTGATACCAATATAGGTCTTACTGGAGGCATTCAATGATCAAAATATTATCAATAAATATTCGAATATATTCGAATATTAATATTAATAAACAAACAAAGTTCGAATATGATTTTTTAGGCAAATGTCAAAGCCCTACTACATACTGAGCGATTACTGTGCTGTTATTTGTTGTTTTGTTATGATTAATAAATATAGATATCACACTACAGGGCTGGGGGCAAAATGTCAACAGAAAATGTAGAAACATCATTTTTTGTTTTGTTTAGCTATTTATTTATATAGCCATGCCAGCTATGCTTTGTCTCCACGAAATCAAACTGAAAACACAAAACAAAGACAAGATGTGACATAGATGTGATTTTTTTCCATATTGAGCTAAGTTGCTTGAGCATTTACCGTTTAGGAGGCATAATTTTAATTCCACAGTGCTTATTATCATATTTCTAATTCCAAACTGCTGTATCATAATCTAGTGTAAGGCTGACCCAAACGCTTCAAAGCTTCTATGTATACAGAGGAAGGAGATGTTGCACCAGCTGCTCAGAAAAAAGAGGTAGAAGACTGATAAAGTGAACAAGAATTGGAGCTCTTCCAGAGCTTTTACGTAGTCTCATTGCACACAGTAAAAACCAGCGAGGAAGCATTTCTGCTCAGCGTGCACACATGCAGTCCTGCAAGCGTACTCAAACCTCAACACTTGCTTCCTCATCAAGTTGACTTTTAGGACTCAAGTCCTCATCCTTCATTAGACCCATGATTACAATAAGCAAAGTATATAATTAAAAAGTAACTACAATTTTGATCTGCTTGATGTTGATGCTGCAAATATAATCGTGGGTAAATCTCCCTGAAGCCCCAAAAATTATATTCGGGACAGCCTCAATTTAGTGTTTAGCTTGTATTAATTAAATTGGTTCATATGTTACTTTAAATAGAAAAAATGTGGATGACTTATAGTGGTGCAACGGATCATCATTGATCCGTGATTCGTTCGGATCAATATTTTCGGTTCGGCACACACGTGATCCGCGGATTGATTTATGAAAAAAAAAAAGTTATGCGCATGTTCAATCCACACACTTGTTAAGGGCAGCGTGGTCATGGCGAGCGGAGGAACGGAGGAACTTGAACGCCCCGCGTCATTTAAATCCCCTGTATGGGAGCATTTTGGCTTACCTGTGAAATATAATGACGAAGGAAAGAGGTTAGTGGATAAAACCTTGATGGTGTGTAGGCACTGTGGCACAAGAAAGCCATATGACAGTGGAAACACATCAAGCATGGCCACGCATTTGAAGCGACACCCCGTGTTTCACTGAGAGGAGTGAAAACGAAGGCTGCTCAACAACCGCTTATCACCGCGGCATTTGTCTTGTCTTTTTTTTTTTTTTTTTTGCTGATCCGAAAAATGATCCGATCCGTGACTCTGATCCGTGAAACAATCCGAACCGTGAGTTTTTTGATCCGTCGCACCCCTAGTGACTTATATACACAGCGTCTATAATAACTATAGGTAACAGGTCACCGAGATAGAGTTCACTGAAAACAATCCAGCAGGAAACCTATTTCAGTACCAGTAATGTGAAACGTAGTAGCATCCAGGAAGTAGATCTCTAACTGACCTTCACAGCAAGGATGAGAGTTTGATTGACACCAAAGGTCTCTTGCGAGGTGATCAGCAGAGAGGAGATACCAGTGAGAGAGCCAGAGAAGAGAATGCCCTTATCATCCACTTGAGCGATGACAACCTGGTCAGGGCAATCCAGCATGCGATAAGAGAGTGCACCCAAACCATCCCTATTGGACACAGAGAAACACAATCACATCAAGTTTATCTGAGTTATATACACGTTCACATAATTGTTCATCATGCAATCGAAGTTGTCGGAGAAAACCACATGGTTGTATCTCTTAGAACAGGCAAAACCAGCAAGCAGGTAACTCACCTGTTAGTTTGGAGTTTCAGGGCCGAGTTCGGCGCCATCAGTATCTCCTCAGCCTTCACTTCAGGATTAAGCATGTGCAGCTTGTCATAGACCTTGATCAAAGCAGAAATGTTGAAACTCCAATTATTAGAGGGCTTTAATCATTCTTTGATGTTTCAGCACTTGTGACATGTCATAGTTTAATGCAGTTTGAGGCTGGATGCATTCAGCTCCAACTAATCTGCAGTCTTATCACTTCACAAAGTTATCAACTTCAGATTTTCCAAAGCTCAGCAACTTCTGCGCTCTGCTGCCTTAAATGCCAGCTTTCTCTATTATGAAGGAGCAGCAGGCAGACATGGTCATTGCAAGTAGTCCATAAGGGGGGTCTCTCTTCTCATATCTGCATTTACAGTATTTATAATACAGGTGCATTGTGGTGTAGCCACAATGCCGTACCTGGATCTGGATTTCATCTTCGAGCACTTGCAGATTCCCCATTAGCTGCCTAGCAGCTGGGCCAGTAGCTTTGAGCACCACCTTCAGCCCTGTCCTCCCTCTCGCTCGTCCAGTCACCCTCATGCCAAAGTTGTGCTCTGACTGGAGCTCCACGTTAGCCTGAAGGAGACAGGAACCATTATTAGAAAGGCAAAAATAGAAGCAGCAAATCAAATAAAACGGCAATAGTGATGAGGAAGCGGGGATGAGGCAGAGGCTGACAAGGATGCAGAGACAAGGCAGATGCTGTTTATTTTAATCATACTGTAATGCAGAGGCAACACATCTTAAATCAATCAGATAAAAGGATCACAGGGACAAACAGGACCTAAAATAGAAATGGTTCAGTGGCAGAAACTGCATGTGATGCGAAATACAAGAGCAAACAGACTGAAGTGCACCTCAATGTGTCTTGACTGGACATCCAGAATGTCTCTCTTGGTGGTGGACCACTGGAAGGTAAGGTGAGGAAGAGCATTGCCAAAGGAGAAGGGTGTTTGACTATTGGTCAGACCCATGACATACACAGGCATCTAAGAGAGGGAAAGGGAATGAAAGAAGCCCATCTGAGTACAAAATTACCTTTAGAGAGTACAGAATTAATGTTTTTCCCCAATTAAATCTTATCATAATAACCATACCTGTGCTCCTGTCTTCAGTCTTGTGATAGGTGCTCTGATTCGAATTGCAGTCAATTGCACAACCTCAACTTCTACTTGATCCTGAGAACACAAGATGATGAGCTTTTCATCTGTAAAATCTAAGTGAGCCATACACTAGTCCAGATCATCCACATATATACATATATTTACCTCAGACACAACCACTAGCTTCCCAGTCTCGGCATCAACAGCTTGGACCAGCCCTGTCACTGTGGCATTACCGATGGTTACACCCCTGACATGGCCCATGCCATTGACAGAAGCTATTTTCTCATCAGAGATAGAGAAAAGGATATGGGACTGAGGCTGAGGGCCACCCTCAGATGTGATCTATGAATGACAGCAGGAATAAAAAGGAGAAAAAGAGAAACATGAAAAAAGAGAAAGAAATGTGTATCACTCCCTCATGATTAATCTTGACAGCAGTGACAGTTTAGTCGATGGCGTTCATCAATGCAAAGCCTGATAATAATTTGCTGAAAGCTATTATCCTTTGTGTATTCAAGTACTCGTGATTGGAAAAATGGAGATCCAACACAAATAATGTGCGGTGCATGTGTATTACAGAGTTTAATGTTAAGCAATTTCGAGGCCTATTGGATGGATGGTAAATGCTTTCTAATTAAAGCATGAGCTGAGCCAAATGAAAGGCAAACTGGATGTTTAAACCAAGAGCAATTAGGCTAACATCATCTTCCAGAAGAGTCCTGGCAGAGTCCTCTTTTGAACGATAAACTGAGGACCAGATGAACTCTTCTGGCAACATAAACTGGGGCCAGCTGTTTCCAGACAAAGCATCAATATTGTGCATACCTGCATCATTGCTCCAATTAACAGAGTCATTTTCCGTGGGATGAGTTTGAATGGTGGGAATACCTAGAATTAAGGGGGAAAAAAAAATTAAAAACATGCGCAACATATGTAGTGGTCAAAATCACAGTAGACATTTAGGGAATTCACACATAATTGTACCTCGATTTGCTGAGGTGCAGATGCAATCTTTTTCCCATTTTTATCCACAACAACAGCTGACAGAGTGGTCTGACCAATAGAAGCACCTTTCACTAGGAAAACAGCTGTATCAATTTCTGTGGACTCCACTAATGGTCTGCAAAAAAGGAATTCAGCAATTAATGAGAAGAATTACAAGTTCTTACCTCCTCAACCTAAACAACATCGTATTACTTACTTTAGAGAGACTATAGCAGAAGCTGCCTTGAGTTTAAGATTCATGAATTTGAAAGAGCTGACTGGGAAGGGCTTCTTATTAGAATCCAAGACTCTGACGTAAGCTCTCACAGATTTGCCAATCTCCACCTGCAACACAGATGAATGACATACATCATTAGAGAAATAATCATTTCGGTTCACAGGCAGGACAAACCTAATGATGCTAATTCAAGACAGGCCATCTGTCGTGAAAATTGGGTAGGAAAGTGCAAGAAAGAGACAACCATATGTAGTGCTTAGACGTCACTGAGGCATTTTAGGAATGTGTGGTACTGATAATAGGGATCATCGAGCCAAGCACGGTCTGAACCCAAGATGAGAGATTATGGGGCTGGAAAACTGACCTTGTCAACCACACGCACAAAAACCTCCAGGATGTCTGAAACGTGTACTGTGGCTGTGGCAGGTGCGTGAAATGCCAGACAAAGGTCATGAACCATCACCTTCACCTCCCCTGGGTGGACAGGAGAAACCTAGGCAACCACAGCAAATAAAAATGAATCTTTTCATGGCCAAAAAACTCTAATCTCTGCATTAGTTTGGGCACAGAGATTTCTTGGAAAGCACAGAGCATGTTGTTTAACATCATAATCCCATCACACACACAGATGTTGCTTCTTACCTCAACTGTTCTTTGGGCGTCCTGGAATACTACATCCACTATTCCTGTAACACTGGTGTTGACAAAAAAATAACCCGAACCTTCTTTGAGGGCCAAGTTCGCCTGCAAAAAAACAGAAAATAATCAATGCTTTGAGACAGCCCTGAAAATCACTTAAATGATTACACATTGCGGGGCGATTATGAAAAACATCATAGTACAGCATAATAGTTTTCTGAGAGCCAGCTGGCCTTGCATGTGACATCAAAGGAGTCCTCTGAACACTCTCACTTCTTAAAATCCTCTTACACAGGTCACTAGCTGTTATTTAACCCCCACACCTGCTAAACACTGCTCCTATATTACACAGGATTAAGAGAGTGAGGACCACTGAGGGAAGACAGCAAGGGATATAAGCATCCACTTTGTCTAGAGAAAAAAGATTATACATATTCCTTCAGTTGTTACAGAGTGAAGAAAATTAATTTCCATTTTTGTTCTGTAACGCAAAAAATAACTAAAATAACTAAAGAACATCCTTTAAAGTTAAATGACAAATGCAATTTAACTTTTTAAGTAAAACAAGTGATGATGAGACAGCCTGTCAGTGTTCATCTTTGTCAGAGCGAAGTCGTGTTGCGTATGTGAGGTCACATAAATCTGGCTCTTACCCGCACATCTCGGTGGTTGTATATGGTCAATGTGTTAGGTGAAATTTTCACATCTTCAACCAACAGGAGCTCCAGAGTGGCTGAGATAGGAGTTAGAGGGTCATACTGTCCAGAGGAATTGGAAAAGAATTAGTCTTAAGGATACTAAATGTGATACATATTATAAAACATACAATGCAGTGTGCTGGTTTCCCTGATTATGAAGGGCAAAACTGTGACAGGAAGTCAGTTGAAGCTGGAACAGCTCCAAAGAACAATACAATCAGCTTAATCATTAAATGTACAGTAGGTCCAAGTTTAGTGCTAAAAGAAATATCAACGAATGGAGTATAACCTGCAGACTGACTCCAAAACAAAAGTTTATTTAAATAGACAACATTTCCTTCATAATCACCTGACAAAGATCTGACATGGAGCACAATGTTCACATGGAAAATAAAACATTAAACTGATAACTGCTTCTGCTTTTTAAGAGGAAGCAAAAAAAAGACTTTCATGGGTTTGTGGTTGAGCCACTGTATTCACTTACTGGACTGGGAACATTAGCTGCTGCCAGATGTGAAACTTGGTAACCCAGAGTAGTCACTGTGATGGCAGCAATACCGGTCTGATGATGGACAAGAACTGTCCGGCGTCCTGCCAGATGACAAGAAACTATTTTAAAAATCAATTACACAAACACCTTTTCAAACTTCTTCTTTTCTTCTCGAACAGACAGCAAAAACACAATAAAAAATGTGTTCTCAGTGATAGGTGATTGGACATTTCTCCGCCTGCCTCTGGTGTCTTAGAATTAAATCCTGCCAGGGATTTTCGCTCTTCTGTTTTTACCTCATTACTTTCCAAATGTCTCAAGAGAAGAACGAAGCTAAGCTGAGAACCCACTCTCTTAAAAACACAACAAAATACAAATGGATAAGAAGGTTGAAGGCACGTTACACAGTTTTACCGTGAAGTTTCATCTGTTTGTTGCTGTCTTTGAATGGCAGCAGCTCCATGGGCATACTTGGTTCAATGCTGACCACTGACACTTTGGTGGATTCCCACAACATGCTCAGAGAGCTGAAGTTATCAAACTTCCTTCCTTGTTGATCAAACACAGCCAAGTCCAAAATGGGGTTGCGGTAATTTGAGACAGGCACCTAGAAAAAGGTATTCTTGATCAACACTATTGTCCAAACACAATACTTCAATTAGGGAAAAGAAAAGACACGTATTATAAATGAGGAATAATGTGCAATTAGTTTATTTTGTAAGGTCCCGTTCTCCACGTGTCCTTAGAACAAAACTGTCTCCTTTCAGGACCAAATTTTTCAAAAAGAATTGTGATCACCAAAAAATACTTCTCATTATTTCTTGAGCCTGAACTCAAATGGACAAAGTAATTAGTGTAAACGAGATACCAGTATTAAATGTGCACAGCTAAACACAGCAAGAAAAATCTTGCTTGTGAAGGTACCACATACATACCACTTGTTTGTTTTGCTGCAACAGCGGACAGGTCAGGTCTAGCTGTGGGCTGGTATACACTGGCACCAGAGTGAGGCGAGATGGAGGGGCACATACGAACTTGACCACTGCCAGCTCCACAGCAGGATAAGGATTGGTCACACTGGCCTCATTTCCAACCATTACCTCCAGCACCTGAAGAATAACACCACACAACTCAGTTGAAAGCTGACAAAATATTGTATATTGTATTTCTATAACTATTCTCAGGCTTTACATTACTACAATGAGGACACTCATGTGCACAGCAGGCAGCATAAATGGTAAACAAAAAAAAAAAAAAGAATACTTCAACAGATCCCACCTGCTCTGCCAGGGCCCTGCAGGTTGCTCTGACCCAATGCTGGTTGTAGTTGTGAGATGAGGGACTCGTCCGAGTGAGGGTTACGCTGGCCTCATCCTCAGCTCTCAAGTTGCAGAAGAACTTTGAGGGCTCTAACACCCAAGGGCGTGGCCCGCCCTCAAATAACATGTCTTTAGATGATCCCAGAGTCACCACAGCCACAGATACGGGGTCCACCGCCTGCCAAACAACATTATTTCATCACAGTCATACAAGCAGGACACTTTCAAGAGGAAATGCTTTTACAAATGTCAACACATAGGAGGGAGCAACATAAAATGAAAAATAATGGAAGAAATAAAAGCGGGAATTTATCTGTATCAACTCGGCCATTCCAGTGTTATGCTCGCAAAATGCTGAGCAGTATTTTTCAGCAAAGAAGCAAAAATTGGGTCAACCCTTGCTGCCAGGCCAAAACAACTGAAGAAACTTCACACAAGTGTGTGCAATATCATGAAGAATACTACTCAATTCCATGATAAAAAAAAATACATAGCCTCAAAAGCGGTTCATCAAACAGCATGTTACTGTACTGATAGCACTAAAATTACATTTCAATACATTCAAAAAATTCAAGAAAACCACAGCTACTGGTGTTTCAGGAGTAAAGAAATCATTGTGATATTAGATTTCACCTCAGCATAATACTCATCATACTGTTAAATTAACTATGACAGTTGAAGTTTCATTCTGCTGCAGTACCAGGCGGACAAAACAAATCAGTGTAGCAACTGCATAATGCATAATTAAAATGCACAGCTCACAGAAGAAACCCAGGAGGAAAACATTTTAACACTTGCTGATCATCACATTTCTGCCTTAGTTGTAAGGAGAGACTGTGTGCTATGAATGTGCAGCCTGAGTGTGTGTTTCCTTACGAAAGCTAATTGGTGCTTTGAGGTGAGAATAAAAGAAATCACAACAAACACTTCAGGTGCAATTCAAGGTTATCACACTATTCAGATGCCCCATGGCATTCAAATAGAAAATGTGCGAAGTATACTTTTAAATAAAAACAACTAAAAATGACACGCAATAAGCATATGGACATTAATTTTTGAGACCTTGAGAAATATCTGATAAGAGAGCAAAACTATCAAAGTACATGATATTCAAGGTCCCAGAAGCATGAAACCTTTGGACTCACTTTAAGGGGAAGATAAGCTGCAATGGTGATCTTGGCACTGAGGTGAACGTTGCCATGGGTGTAGCTGACAGTAAGCATGGTGTACCCAGGAGCAAGGGCCTTGGCTCTCACCCCACTGCAATGGTCCTGGCCTGGAGCCATCCTTTCTGGATGAGGACAAAGGGGGTTGGAGGAAGACAAAGAGTCAGAGAATGCAATATGACAACAAACAAATAACCACAATTGTTCATGCAGGTCAACTCATTTATTTTCCCATCTTCGGCCACACTCGAGTACAGAGAGGTATTACTGTTTGTACCAGCCTACTTGTCTGATTAATAATACAATATTCCAAAATGAAAAACTGTAGAACTTGCTCACAGGGGATCTTTCAAAGAGATAAATGTTGTAATGACAAGGCATAAAAAATTTAAAATGCTTCAGTCTTCGAGAGGATTGTGCCCACATTGTTTGTCAAAGCGCAGGCCACTGCCAGTGTTTTGTCTTAAATGTATTTGGGTGGGGAGATGATACAGATTTTTTCTCTAGCTATAAAGATACTTGTATTCATCATTTCTTCCACAATGTGAAACTGCAGTTGCAAGTGTGCACTAGCACTAGTGTTTTCATGACAGTAATATGATTGTAGTAATTTATGTCTGCATTACAGTTATTTTCTGCAACAACCACAATGAGCACAATGAGAGCCCTGCAGTAGAAGAAGCACTGGACTGAGCGCAGCTGTACTTTTAATACAAGAAAGTGAGAAACATAATTAGCCTCTTCATATAAGCCCAACATGGATGTTCACTCTAGAAGTTACCATAAAACACTTTCATTCCTTGCATAAAAGAGTCGTGATCACTCATAACCCATAGTGATTAACACTAACCAGCGTGATCAACAAATGACTCCCATGACTGAGCCTCCACTAGTTAGTGACCTTAACTCAACGGCAGCTGTTACACAACAAGATATTGTGTTGATTTTATCATTTGAAAATGTGTTGCATCACAATATGACCCAGTCAGTCAGTTACACATGGATTCACCATCTAGCAGTTGAAAGACACCATGGTTCTCCTCCTCAACCTGCAGGTCAAAGTGGGAGCAGTCGCTCAGCATGACCCGCTCGTTCTCCACCTCCTCAAGCAGGCCAAAAATCCTTAGGGGCAGATCCAGAACCAGGCCCACCCTGGCCTCTACTGTGCAAGGAGCGAAGTCCATAGCCACGGGCTCAACAACATACACCTGAGAGAAAACAGGATCACAGAGGCATGAAAGAGTGTTAGATTGAGAGCTTGGAATGATCGTAAAACAGGCAGATTTAAGCTGGAAGACTGCAATATATGTTTATAACAACTCAATTACTGTAAGTAAGAATTGTGTTCAAGTCTTTTGAATAAATATATTTATATATAAAATACTTCAATTAAAAATTAAATAAAATAAAGAATAAAAATTAGATAAGACTGAACAAAGACTGTGGAAGGAGAATGAAACCTCACTTGTATTAATCTTTGAAAAACTTGCAGCAAAATGCAAAGTTAAAAAGAACTGACAAGTCCAAATTTGGAGAGTTGTTCAAGCTCTCTATAACACTGAAAAATATGTAACACCATATGATCCAAATGAGTATGGACAATTTGTGTATTCACTCATTCAAGAGGGAAGGCTTACAGGCTGAACACCCTGCCGCTTTGAGGTGCCCAGCTCATGTGCCTGTCAAGCGAGGCTGCAGCAGTGCGTCATCGAGAGATTTGGAGTCTTGGCTATATTTACTGTGACACGTGCACGTTTCACATCAAAAATAGACCTGAAAACTACCTATAGACAGTCATATTGACATCATATCAGTGTGTCACTACAGTTTTAATGTCAGTTTGTGTAGAATATGGCACGAGACATGAAGATAACACTCAAAACAGGTGAGGGGCAGGTTTCTTTCCTGTGCACTCTTTCTTTTATCGCCTTCCTCCAACTCTTTGTCCCTCCCATTTTCTCTCTTTCAGTGGGGTAAAGGAAAATCACCACATTATTTTTTATTGATAATAAATAAATGCAGCAGCAGCCATCAACTTTTAACAAAATCCCTGAAACTTTCATCTAAAATTTCAAGGAACAAGGAAAAAGGTGGTTTGATTTGCACAGATTTGATTGACAGTGGCCTGGCGACATGAATTTCAACACATTTTTAATCACATATTGCTAGTTGCTAATTAGTGCGTGGGATTTCATGTGACAGCATTTTCCCCCACTAAGAACTGCCTAAAAACGCATAAAAACACTCAGACAAAGACAAAACTCTAAAGTGAAATAAATTGTCTTGACAGAACATTGCTCATATTAGGTGATTAAGAAGACAGTTTTTTGGCTTCTTGAAAAAAGAAAAAAGATCCAAACCTGTTAAAAGATGTCACAATATGCAGGTTTATGCAGTAGCAGATGAATTAACTAAAGTCTTAATCTCCTGGAATCCCCTGGATCCATATTTGTCGCTATTACTTGAGTGCGGCTGTCAACCTCTCAAGTGTAATCTTGACTTTTTAAATAAAGCGGATTGTTTGAATTAGAAGTGACCACATTATCTGCTCCTAGTTTGACATTAACGATATACTACATATGACAATACCGCAACTGAAAACATTGTATGTTAATCAGGCTCATCATTTGTGCCATAACTTCCACATGAATATTTAACAGGTGTTTTGTTTTACAACTTGACCGTGTTAAATGGTCAACTTACCTTCATTTGGCCAAAGTGCAGCTGGTTGCGTAAATCGTGAGCATAAACTACACTGATGCCAATGTCACTGACTGTTGTCATCACTCCCTTCACAGTCACTGTGGCGACAGCTGGATTGGAGGAAGACCAGCTGAAATTTCCACTCCCTCCTGTCGCCTGTCACAAGCACCAAAGAATAAGATTCATCATAAGTACAAGAACGACACCTCGGTGGCAAAGAGTTATTGCTACAAACACTGTCTCATACAAAGAGTGTCCTATGCTCTACAACACTTCTGCTATATGACAGATTAAAAGCTATTCAAGCACAACGTTTGTGCATTGATGTGTTCTGAAAAGAAATAATTACCTTTATTGTGTACTGATAAGCTCCAACCTTGGGCTGCCATGGAAATGTGAGAATACTGGGACTGAGAACTATAGGATTATAGATCTCTACATCCTGCTCATTGTGGACTGGGTTGGCAAGTGCATGGACGTTTCCGGTCTGAAACAGAGCAGAGGCCACAGAAAATGATGAAGTAGAGGAAATGGGCAGAAGGTTAATGCAATAATGACAGTCCAGCTGAATTACTCATGGTCACAGATACAATTAAACTCACTTCATCAACAACAGCACTTAGAGTAGCATCAATGAGAGTCAGGCCTTCTTTTAGCGCTTTGACGCGATGATAAGATCCATTCAGAGAGGACTCCTTGACTTCAAAGTACTCGGCAGGGAAAGCAGTGTTAATACGGACATTCTGAAAAATAAGGTCAAACCCACACAAAGATGTCAAACTAGTGCATTTGTATGATTCTAGACAGACGCTTGGTTTCACTATTGCAGACTCTTTTGCTAATGCTTTTGATTTGTACATACCGAAATGGTGACCATTTTCTCATCACTGGTTTGAAATGCTGGCTAATAAAACTCAAAGGCCAGCAAAGGAAGGCTCAAAAAGGCAGTAAATCTCTCTTCTCTAATGTCTCTCAGATGTGTTTTGGGGGCTGCATCTAATTACAGATGACCAAACTTTTGTTTTAGCCATCATACATCAACTACAAAATCCTACTCAGATTACTGGAAAGCAGGCAAATTATCAATCCTAATAAAATGAAAACAGAACAAACTAAAGGATACTTGTGGGGAAAAAACAAGCAAGAAATTTGTTTTGTTTTTTGTTTTGACTGCTTATATAAGTCAAGCAGAGGCGGTACCCTTTACTAAAAATGAAATGTGAAATATTTTTATCCAGTTAGCACAACAAAATGCCGGTCATAAGTTGAGTCCAACACAGAACACCCTTCTGACTACCATCACATTCTGTAGAAATTTACAGAACATTCACATACATGCAATATGAAAATATCTTTAAAAATGAACGTAGTGATTTTCCTGAAGCGTACTTACATCAGAGAGGAAAATTTTGTGGCCGGACTTATCAAATACTTCAATCAGGATATCATACACTCTGCCTGTTTCCAGGACCCAGCTTTCCCCTGGACGTATTTTAAAAGCTAAACAAATTACAGAGAATACAGAGATTAGCTACATCTTCTAAGCACTCAGAGAATCAAACACTTCTCATTATGTTTTCAGTGGTAGGAGCTACAGACCTAGATAGCCCGGTTCAACCACATATAGCGTGCTGTTGGGTAGGCGAGACACTCCCTGCATTCGAAGACATAAGTAGCTACTAAGGAAAATTAAGCCAGGCACATTCATTGACAACATCAGCTCCATACATAATTTTTTTTGCCAAATGCCTAATACTGCTCCTGGCTAGTATTTCAGTCAGACTCTGCTCATGGATAAGAACAAGATTTGCTGTACAAACACTTCACTACAGGTAACACAAATTCTCAGACTATATATTATCAGCTGAAGGCAGCTATTAAGCCAAAGAACACAGATCAGTGAAAGCACACTTTGTCAAAAGGATACTTTTATGATCCAGCACCACATTGGTATGGCCCAGTTGTATTGCTGTAACTGTGGAGGTGCTTTGATCCAGAGTGGACACAGCAACATCTGGGTTTCCATTAGGGCCGACCACACTGTTCCGAAGGTTCAGTTCATACTGATCACAAGGCATAACGAGCTCTGGAGAAACACAACGCAAATGCAAATTAGCTTATGAGCTGGTATTTTTGTATAAGGTAAAACTGTAAAAATGTCACAGCAGCTCCACTCATCTGATCACAGTGAGTGACATCAATGACTAAACCACATTTAAGCCTCAAAATCATGCTTGAACTTTAAGACCTGAGTTAAAAAAAATTTTTTTTTGTAAACATGCCTGTAACTAAAGAAAAAAATAAAACAAAACAAAATAAAATAAAATAAAATAAAATAAACTAATAATAATAATTTTATATATACATATATATATAAATAATGTACTTTACTTTACTAAACACAGTCAGACCTGTCATCGTGCCCTGTCTTATCTTCAGGAGTCTATACCGGATGGAAGTTCCCGCCAGCAAGTACACATCGTGTGCGGGACTCAGCATGATGTTCTCTAAAATCAGCAGTCTCACCTCTGCTGCACCCACATCCTGTAGCACAGAAACCATGGTTACAGAACAACAAATCTTCAGCTTCCTGCCCTAACAAACTAGAATAAAGTGGTTGTAGTGTTCAGACTAGAATTACCGCCTCCGCACACTAGTCAAGTTCCTGTTTCTGAGCTAAGGCAGTGAATAATGGGCAGGACATTTTTTAAAGGAATATTACAATGTCACAGTGCATAGAGTGTGTATAAATGTGTATTTAAAAAATATACGAATTCTTGAGTTAGTGCCAAAAATGTGCTTTGTGAGGTTACCGTGATCTTGATCATTGGCCACCAAAATCTAATCAATTCTCATCATCATCCTTGAGACCAAAGGAAAAGTTGTACCAAATTTGAAGACGTTTCCTCAAGGTGTTCTTAAGATAACCCATTCACAAGAATGGGATATATGTAGATGTACATACACACAACCCAAAAACACAATGCCTTCGTCTGAGGCTGTTTAACTTTGTGCTGGTTCAAACATCCTTACCTTGTACAACGACTCTTGTATTTTGGCCTTCAGCTTAGCATGTCCCGTTTTCAGTCCTGACACTAAAATAATATCGCCCTGTTTCCCAACACGCTCCATTTCAGATATGTAAGTTGGGGGGTTGTATGTGGACTCAGAGAACTTAAGTACCCTTGAGGAGAGAAAAGAGATGAGTTAGAAAAGAATACTTGAGACTAAACTCACTATGGTTGCTCGCATCTGACCTCAAGATTGATTACCCATTAGAGAGAGAGAGGATATATTATGGTTGGTTTCACAATTCAGTGAAGGGTGACCCTTTTGTCTCCTTTCAGTCTGCCATCAGATTTTCAAAAGTTGGAGATTGAGAGAATTATTATACGGAAAAGCATACCGTAATGAATTGTAAGAGTCAGAGAATCCATTCACATCTGCGTCTTTCACTAAGGTCCAGTCAAACACCAGACCTGAAAGGGTGCTGAAGGTGTTTCCTGCAACATAAAAAAAGAGAGTCAGGCGCTACTCCTTCTTGTCACACATTTTAATCAAAACACATTTGCATGCATGTTTTGGTGATGAAGAGAGAAATTTAGGATATATAACTTTCCGCTTGCATTAGAAGGCTGAGGTCACTATATTTGAATGAATAATGTATGCTGAGCACGACTTTCTGAAAGCTCCTGGCAGCCAGATTAGCAAAAACAAAACCAATAGGCATTTCATTACAGGACACTTGCCGTCCTTTTGCAATACACTCCATCAAAGGAATCCAAAATCCACTTTTAAAACAAAGCAAACAAAAACAAAACACCAGGAGTGATCATCTGAAAGATACAGGCTACAGCTACAGCTCATTAAACTAAGTGTGTCCACCCTAAATGGAACCAGTCGAACAAACAGCCACCCCACAGAAGCAGCCTGAGGGGAAAGAAGCCCTTGTCTAGAGCTTGCTTAGTCATTACTCTGAGAAGCCTAGAGAGGAACAAATAAACAATACGGCAGACTTGTTTCAACAGCAGAAAGAATGATGTAGTACTACGAGTATTGATGTAAATTACCCTTTATAGTCTTAAAGAGATATTTATTCCTTAACAACATAGAGCAGCATACAATGAGAATCATTTCATCGTGTGATAAACCATGACACGTTACCTTCAGAGTCCAGTGCATGAATTCTGAGCGCCAGTGGTGAGTCCTCAAGATATAGCTCTCTGGTGGTCGACACTATCTGGATGTCGCTGATGATGTCAACAATAGCATCACAACGCAACACCTGTCCTGTAACTGCAAACGGAAGAGGGGCCAAAACATCTTATACACAGTACAAACTGCACAGTTTTTCACTTTAACCAAACAATGAAAATCTCAGAAATAAATGTCTTTAAGGTAACTGTGATTTAAAAAGCAGAGCAGTTTCTCGTTGAGGCACAAAGACTAGAAATCTACCCCCAGGCTAAAACATGTTCTTTATCAAATGTATGGAAATAGCAAAAGAGGGTGAGATAGCTCCAGCATCTGCTGCTCCTGGCAAAATGTTGCATCTAGTTTAGTATCAGTTATCTACCAAGTCAAATATTGTGGCTTTTCTGGTCTGGAGCAGTCACTGGATGTGGCATAACAGCTGGAGCGAGTTAGTCCACATTCACTGACAGCGGTCTGAACATATAGTCTTACCTTTCGTTGTTTGTTTGTTTAAAAGAAACAACTAAGATGTTTCTATAAGGCCCAATATGCCAGATTTGTCTGATTACAGAGAAAATGCTCAGAACTGCCATTCACACATGACTGCCCAACCGTGCCACAGGCAACAGATGACATACTGCATTTCACAATCATGAACAAGGAAGAATACAAATTTTTAAAAAGTGTTGGGCAACACACTGACAGGATGTCGACTGGATTTGCTATTCGGAAGGGAACAGAGCATATTTTTTTACAGCCTAGAGATATTCTTGTATCACCTGCACTTTGAACTACAACTATTTGAAAATCTGTAATGCACAACTCAGGGTTCCAATTTGTTCAAGTGATGACTAGTATTTTCAGGGAATTCAGTAAATACCACCCAATACATTCAAATAGGATAATAAATGTCTGTATATTACTTGTATTTACTCAAATTATCTCCTTTTGTATTTAGCACCCACTTATTTTTGTATAAGTTCAGAGTTGATTTACCCACTTTCTGCAAACATGAAAGCAGATTTGCAGCATTTATATCACATAAAACAATCATTTTTCTTACCTTCTCTGTCATCACTTATAAACATCAGAATAACTGATCTCACAGCTCACAGCAGTTGACTGCTGTTCAACACATTACGAGCCATAACCAATAGTCGGTTTGTGTGACTGAATGCCTGTACGTATTTAAGTATATTTACTATAGTTGTACTGTGTGTTTGTGCAAAAAGTAAAGCTTGAGGGGAAGAAATTTCTTCCTCCAGCTGGTTCGTATGGTAATTTTTCTATACACGAATCTATTCCCTAACTCACACATAGGAACAATTCCTGAATAAGCCACTTGTGTTTATCAACATAGAGCAGGTGTATTATTTACCAACATCTTCAGCAATAATGATGCTGGTCAGTCTGGAGGGCTGAGTGGAGAGCGCCTGGACAACAGCTTTGCGAGAGCAGCCTTTGCTGCTGTCTTCATCCACAGCCTGGATGCTTGCTACTTCTGGCCTGTTGGAAGACCTGGATGTAGGAGCAGCAAAAATAAAGCAGTTCTTTATTTATCACAATAAGAATGTTGACCTTATGTTGATCACAAAGTAGGTTTGAGGTCGAATAACATTTTAATACTTGGAGGAGGGTAATGTACACTTTGGTGTGACACAAGAAAAGTACATTTAAAAAAATTAAAAAAGGATATCTGACAGAAATTCATTTGAGCTTTGAAGGGTTGAGCAGCTTTCTGGCTCCAACACACTGCCATGAACTCACTGCATTGTAAACAGTGTGCTTGGCCATGTGGCCTCATATGCCCTATGCAATATGACACCTGAGGGTTTACGACTTACCATCTGTAGCAGCCTTCAGTAGTTTCCAACGTGAAGTTAATTTTTGTACTTCTAGCAAGCGGCAGCAACACTTTGGGGATATTTAATTTAGAGGAACAGTGAACTTCATTCACCGTTATTAACAACAGCAACGCCGACACTGATAACTTAACGGAAATCATTTCCGCTACATGAGATTGCGGAGATTTATTGGCAACGGTCGAATGAATGAATGAACGTTAAGTTTCTGTACTAGCTAAACTTCCGCCGTCCCATTAAGTTAGCTGCATATGCTCCACTGTTGAAGCTGCGGTTCTGTAACACACGTTTAAGTGAGCTAGCATCGCCCCTGGAGCTATTTCTCAACTCAAACCCAAGGCGCCTTCCTGCTCGGTTTCAGTTTGAGTCGATTGTTAACGGACAGCTGCCACATGATGACAACAGTTACAGTGTCCCTCGGTCCTCTAACTCAGGTCCTTCGCTTTGTTTATCCTCGGAGACGCTTCCAAACACACAGCAGTTCAAGCTATGGAATCCCCGGTTTCATTTTAATGTGTAAGATTAGAAAAATGTCATCTTAAAATAAGCATATTTCCTAAAAAATACCCGCCATTAGCAATAATTGGACTCAGTGTGCATGCCGGGAGTGGGGAAACGTCATATACAAGGGGCGGGTAACAAAGATTATGACGCTTCTTCTTAAAGGTACAGTGCTTTTGTTTTCTACCACTGAACTGAACTGAACCCATTCACAGTGAATTGAATCACACAGCAAGACTAAATTCCCAAAAAGATCAGTCTCAGATTCTTAGGGACACACTGTGTCTTCTTTGAGGCAATTGAATTAACAACCTCTGCAAAAGAGGTTTGTGTTATTTTTACTTGTGTCTGTAGGACTTTGTATGATAGTGAATGGAGAGAGACAAATATTTTCATCCCGCTTGAATGGTGCCATGAACTACACGTATGATGTTTGTCAATTTCCAAGTCAATACAGTCACATTCTGTCATCACTTCAGTAAAATAGCAACTCAGCAAAGTAAAGGTACTGAAAAAAGATGAAAATCCCAATAAAACTGACCATATTGAAAACTGCATTTATGTTAAAGGGTGGTTTGTTAGTTATGTGAGCTGCTAATATAAAGGAGCAGCTCTACAATGTTTAAGTTACAGGTTTTGGTGACCATTCGATGAGACGACATCACTAACATGACAGTTGGCTGTGGAGTCTTTCTTATTACTTATTTTCACAGTCTTATATTACATTAGTTTTTAGACAAATTGCTACTTTCTCAAGATGAAAAAAAAAAATCTTTTAAATTGACATCATATGTGTACTTCATGGCACAATTCAGACAGGATAAAAAAAAATATATATTAGTCTCTTTCCATTGACTGCCATACAAAGTGTTTCTGAAATCAGTCCAATAGAGCAAACGGGAAGAGGTGTGACATTGGCTCTAAAAGGACGGACCCAGGTTTTTTTTCTTTAACATTGTGAGATAGGCAACTTAGGCAAATTCGACATTTTGTAGATTTTTAAAGGAATAGTACATGCATATTGACAGAAAAATCAGGCGTATGCATCAGCAACCTCTTTGGGCACACCTCGTTCAGCAACTTTCAATGTCACTTACAGCCCCATTAAAACCCTGCCTCTGGTTATGTAATACAACCCTAAAGCCCTTAATTTCACCCCGCTTATCTGAAGCTTAACATGCAGTTTACAAAAGTTACGTACTTCTGTCTCTATAGTTAAGCTCTCAACTGTAGTTTAGATCTTCTGGTCTTGATTTCAAGGTTCTAGAAGTGGTGTTGAGCTGTGTACTGAGAGTGTTTCTGATATGTTGTCATAGCGGTGTACAGACCTTAAAGCACCATAATGCAGTTCCATATGACACGATCATGAAAAAAATAATTGTGTGCCATAAAGTTGCACACATAGTGAACTGACTGTAATAACATGTTTGAGCAACCCTTGACACTGGTAGGCAATAGATTCACCTACCCATGGACTCCGACCATCTAAGACAACACAAATCAAACATCAGCCTGCCTTCCTACACAGGGAACGCCTGCTCTGTATGGTGGATGAACTTAACGTGCAGGGCATTTAGGCTTTTGTTGGCCTAAGTAACTGAATAATTTGCACACATTGTGATTGATTTGTATTATAATAAATTGAGCTATGAATTAATCCAAATAACCACAAAAGGAAGACCAGCATGAACTGGCTGCCAGTCATTATTTGCATTAGATGCATTCAGAGTTTGGCTGCCTGGATATTCAGTATTCAGTCAAGAACATGCAGTGCATGACTTTTCACCCCTAGGTGTCACTGACAGCTACCTGTATATCATTCTCACCCAGATTTGGGTGACGGCAGAGAAAAGGGGACAAGTTCTTTCTTTGATACAGAGGCAAGCAGGGGAAATGTCATCCCTGCCCTTTAACTAATGCCATATTCTACCAAAAACATAAAATAAAGTTTCAGAAAACTATGGCTAAAAAGAAAAAATGGCAGCATGTTTTGAAAGTACAGTGCTGTTAAAGGCAGGGCATTCTCAAATCTAATGTTCTCTTCATTTGTTTGCATGTGAGATCACTTTCTGGCATTAAATCTGGCCCTGAGATAAAACATGAATTGTTAACAGAATCTTAATTACAGCCCTCGTTCAGTTGGCTGCATTATTTCTGATCCATCCTCTCATCCACTTTGAAGTTATGACATCAGTGCTCCTCCTGGTTTGTGCCTCTGGTTTTCAAGACACAGAGAGGTGCAACAGCTTGACTAGCAGATACTTCTGTGTTGAAATGTTGAACACAATGCTGCTTTGTGCCAAAGGTGACATATTGTTTGAGTCAGAGCACATCAGCAATGAAAGCCCGTTGCTGACTGGCGCTCCGTTCCAGTAGGTTGGCTTTCAGGACAGCCATATATTGAATCAGCAGCAATCTACACATAAACTGTATATTCACACTACAAAGTCACTTGGTTTAAAGTGACAGCTTGCCAAACTTGGCTTGACTTTTTCGAGTTATTTTTGGTTGGGAAAAAAACAACATATCTTTCTTCAGTTGGATGCAGTTGAGAATGAAACCTGAGAAGACAGTGCAACTTTCATTTATTCTGACAAAGCCGCTCTGTGTGGCCTTCACTTCTACATTTAGTTTCATCTTTGTACCCTATCCATGGGCAACAAACGCACAATTGATGTGAGGAATGATGTAATGTCTGGGAACATGGAAAACAATACCTGAATGTCACGCTGTGTCTGTAGCACTTCGCATAGAAGCTTGTGTCTAGACAACACAGAGTGCAGCAGCAGACTGAACTCATTCAAAGGAGAAAAGTGCTTGTAAGGTAGAGTTGTTTTCTGGGCCTTGGCTGGATCATTATGCTATTTCCTCAGTTCAGATCTGGCACAGTCAGAGCTCAGCAGAAAGGGGGAAGTTTTCAAAGGTTTTTTCTTTTAAATTGTCTGACTTTGTGCCTGTGTTTTTGATTAGTTAAACAGTCCCAACCTTTAAAAGTTACTGAATGTAGTGCATTTAATCAGCTAGTATTATTCAAAGTGCAACTTTGTGAACTTTTGCTAAAATATATCCAAAAAATAAATAAAATCTTTCTATGTAAAAAAAAGAAAAAAAAGAAAAGCTAACCATATTGCAGAGATATCTACTGAAGTTAGCATGCTAATCAGCAAGGCTAGGCCTGAACTGTCACAAAACACCAATTTGTACCTCAATAGGCAACAGTCTGATAGTATAGCTAGACTCCAGAGTTTGATGCTGTCTGATATCCGACCTTCACCTCTCTCCTCTCCTGCTTCACGCCTTACATGTCCCTTCTCTGTGTTCATCATCTTGATAGGCTCCTCTCCATCACTCAAAAGCTCCTGTGTTAGTGGTGTAAACAATACCAACATTCCCCTGGAACTCCAGGCTCCACTAGCTGCATGGCTACCTGAACTATTTAGCTAATGGGAGCCGCAGTTAGCAGCAGTTAGTGGTTATCTGGTGATGTGTTTTCCCCTTTATGTTGGGAGTATAGTTGCCAATTCTTTCATATTGCATCTTTAAAGCTTCACCTTCCAGGTTTCAATATGTTTTACAATGGAATCTCGCTTTCATAATCTGCAACATTATATACCACACCATCAAAGATTTTCAACTCTGATATTAGACTAAAAAATACACGGCAACACCCACATGTTGCTCATGCAACAGTTTCCTATGTCACAAATGGCTGCAGCTGCTTTGCGATTCCATCCAGTGTCTCCTCATCTGGCATGCATCAGCATTCACATCTTTCCTTGTGTAAAGTGGGAAACTTTTCTTGGCCACCGTGCTTGGCTTGGTCCAAACAAGTGGGTGCAGAGGGCCATAGCACTTACTTTAAATGCTTACTCAATGGCAGTATTCTCATCTGGTGGCTTCCACCAGAGTTGTAATGGGCTTTGGAGGGGTCACTGCTTGAAATAGTCGGTGAAGTACGCAGCTTAAAGGTCCCCTTGGTGTGAGGCACAGTTAAAACTGCTGTAGGTAGGCATAATAAAAAGGTGTAACTATCCAGTGGAATCAGCCTTTGCCTCGGGGAGCTATTTTGTGTGTTCCAAGTAATGTAAAAAAGGAGGTGGGACTGGCTCAAATAATTACCATGGTGGAACTCTCACTGTGTGTGATAAGACTACTGATGCCCAGATGGTCTTGACTCAGCAATCTGGTGAACCTTAATGCTGGGTGATATATATTTTTCGTAATAATTCTCTTAAATATCAACATTTCCCTCAAGAAGTGATATACTTCTCTACCTTCAGATTAAAATGGACTAATTGAAGTGAAACAGGGCCGGCCTGTGGAGCTGTTCTGCAAGTATTAAATCCTTTTACACAATCTTAACTACATGCTTTAAATTCCCTTGCTGTTTCCAGGGTCTAGGCATTAGGTGGATAGAGCTGAGTGGGTTTGCATTCGCAGCTCTGTGCATTCACGATCATCGACAATAGAGGTGTAATCTGTCCAAAATGCTTCCATGTGCCTCACATTTAATGAAAACTAACAAGCTCTTTATTTACATATTTTTTTTGAATGGGTCATTTAAATTCACATCGAGCAAATGACCATGGTTTTGATGGCACATCAGGTTTGGATGTGTTAAAAACTCAACACAGAAGTGAAGTGGAAAGAATCATTTTGCCATTTAATAGCTGAGCCAAGAGCTGTTGTGCTGTGGGGTAGCAGCCCCCCAGCACACATGCCTTTTAACTACACACTGGAAAGTCTTTACAAGACCCAGGTGGGCAGTCACTTTCACCACATTACATTTGGGTCTTAATTTCCTGTGGTGTAGCCCCCCGCTGAGCCACAGTGCCCGGCCTTTGCTGGTCTACTTTAAAGACTTCCTCCCTTCACTTTATCTTATAGACCAGCAGCAGCGTATTGATGGAAAACATGTTTGAGTAGAGGAGTAAAAACTATTTTTTTGTGAATCTATAACATTTATTGGTCATTAGCCATTTGTTACAGCCAAACCACTGTGATTGGAATACTACAAATAATCATCCGGCACTTTGGATGTGGGATTCTTACATAATCATTGCACAACATCGTAAATGGGATGATGTCAAAGGATGATTCCACCTTCAGGTCCTTGTGAAGTGACTCATGAAATGAACAGATAGTGGTCTGATGTATACAGTATATCAACTCCGACCCACCCCATCTTTCTGACTGAACAAAGGTTACAACAAACATTACAAGGCTCTATCCACCTGTTTAAACAAGAGCAGAAGACCAGGACAATGCATCACACAATGGACAGATAACACTAAACGCCTGCTGCGTTAGGGGGGCCAGAGAAGACAATGATGTCACCATCACTGGCATCAGTTTAAATGAAAGCCCTGAAGAAAATTGAGGCTATGCTATCGTCAAAAGAACTGAGGCAAGAATGACTTCACTGCGCTGGGAGAACAAATAATAAACACAGCGTATTAAACTTTAAACTTTAATTCAATATCTAGAGTGTGAAATAGAGAAAGTGCCCATTAGGTACATTATTAAGAGGCAGGGTTGCAGTCACTGGGCTTGGGCAATTAGTAGTGGCATAAGTCACCATTCAAACATGCATGAATGAGAAATTACAACAGTGTGGGGTGCAATTACCTCTCCCAAATCAATGCGTGTCAGATGACATTATCTCGCAGGCTGAGAGCCATTACTGAGCTGAGGGTTTCCAGCCCCAGAAGAGTGAGGAGAGGTCAACTACTGTGGGGGGAACAGACCATTTGTTCCCTGCCTGTGACATGAGGACATCTCTCTGGAGTCAGAGGGCCTCAAATGTTCCAAACCTACAAGCAATGAAGCATTATCGGTTTCCTTTTTTCTTCAACCATCGATTTCTGTTGTAGAGATGATTTATTTTTGTGTGGGGACTGTCGAAACTAGAGTATCGAGCTGTTGAAACGGCACAAGGATTAATTTACATCTGAAGAGGTAACTGGTGACACAACACAGCGTATTGCGATAGACATGCCGCTGCAGGTGGCTATTGCTAATATGTGTTATGTAATCTGCGTCGTTTGGACAACATCTGTGGAAGAGAGGCGCTTGTAAAATTCGATTTCCTTTGATGGCGTTTTATGGTATTGCATGGTTGAGTTTTGAGGCTCCAGAGCAGGGCAGGGCCGCACGGAACGGGGATAACAGCTTCCTCTGGGATGAACCAGGGCCACTTAGCTCATGTGTCAGGTTATTAATGATCACAAGATTGGGTCAATCTCAAGTTGAACTTGATTTCAGTGAAACTATGTCACACATGTGTCTCATGAAGGGACACAGCTTGACTGCCAAACTTCTGTTTACTGCTTTTTTCAAATACAGTTATATATTTCATGTATGTAGTGATGTTGGGTACAAGAATAAAATATAATGAGTAAATAAATAAATACATAAATAAATAAATACAACCCCCCCCATAAATGTATAAAGGCTGCCATATCATGCAGAATGTATTCATTTTCAAAGTCCACACCAACAGAAGCTCCTCTCTCCCACAGAAAACAACTGCACTGAAACGCCTCATAAGTAGTCCCGCCTTTAATTCTGTGACTTTGTGACATCACACTACATCAACATGTCATTAATTTGCATAATTTATTGATAGTGGCAAGTTTGGCATGTAAGAATTGATTTAACAGTTAGCGTGCTGGGTCAGGCTTGTGTGGGCTGACCAATCAGAGGAGACTGGGGGGTCTTAAAGAGACAGGAGATAAAACTGAGCATTTCAGACAAAGTGGGAATTCCAGATTCCGTGAGAAAACTGATGTGTTTCTTACTGCCAAATGCATCACATCTTTCAGCAACGTTAAGTGGACTGGTGGCAGCTCTATCGTAGCTGATTTTACTCCAAACATTGCCAACAACATTAGGTCTGTTTAACACTGACCCAGAACAATCAATACAGCTGTCATGAGTAAGAAGTTCTCCAGGTCACATTATGCTTAGAAGATAAGTGGTTTGTCATCAGGGACTTGGCAAGGTGTTGTGAATAGCATGGGTGTGCAGTTTATTAGATGAATTAGATGAGCGATTATCAATTCATTCAATCAATATAGACATTCAGGAGCATCTGGGGGGTCTTCATAGTGTGTGACTGGCGCAGCTGCATTTGAACATAATGAGCAGTGAGAACTAATAAAGGGGCCACTGACTCATCTCTGTCATTGATTAGTCAAGGGAGACCCCTGAAACAAAGTGGCCAATGGGCCCCTGTGCCCCTTGTGGCTGTCTGGCCAGTCTATTCACCAACTGAGGCAGCTTTTGTCTATATTTACTCTCACTGGTGGCTCGGTGACACTTGAGTTCAGACAGGGACAGAACTGGAGATCAAACCAAAGGATACAATTCACTATAGTCCGCTTAGGAGAGACGTGCAGTATCAAATTGCGGTCACTGCAGCTCTAATACAATTAACTTACCCAAAAGGCTCCGCTCAAACATCATGTGATGTCTAATGATAGTAGTATGAGCCTGATTTATTTGTTTGGTCTGCTGGCATCTCCAGGAGTAAACAGCATATCAGTAGGATAAATATGTTGGCTCTTGGTTGGAAGCTGTGGAGCTGTGAATAGACTCAGGTTAAACAACAGTAATTGTGAACATGGGGTATGTGTGAAAACAAACTACAGACTGTAATATTCTTGAAAGATTACACGACCAGAGGCACTATTTCTTCATCACACAGCATCCCGATGATCTCTTCTATCACCATGTGCTGACAACGCACATTTTCCACTGACGTCGCTCCATGTTAAGTCATTTCTCGTATTTTGGATGATTGCATTGCAGAAAAAAGGGGAACAGAACCCGTTTAGAGGGAATTGGATGTGATTCTATGGAGGTTTTGTCCCGCCCTCCCCCCATAAAAAGAGGGAACGGAGGGCGCTCCCAGCCTCCCAAGTCGGAGTCAGGAGGACATAAACTTTACGCGCACAAGTTTCCTTTCTGGAGCACGAGCTGCGCTGCAAGGTCAGAGACGCAAGGTAGGTAACACGATTTTTTTTTTTTTAATGGATGAAAACGCTTTCTCAGTTGTGATGCGACACACTGAGCAGTTTAAACTCAACTTGACGGGCACCTTTGGACATGTCATGTGCGCATACGGACAGCATATTCAGATTTTGGTCAGTAATGTTACATTTTGAGCCTCTTTTCACTTGAGAGGCAAGTTATCGTAGCCTAAATCTACTAATACTGGTTATATAATGCTGGTATTGGTGTGGTTGCATTCAGTGCGTGCCTGTTCGACTTCACTTGAAGCCCTAACTGAGAGAAAAAAAAAAAAGTGTGGGTTGATCACCAAAAGTGCAGCCAAAAGTGAAAAGACAGCGAAAAGTGCGTCCACTTTTCAAATAATCTTCAATGAATAAGCGAGTCGTTCCTAAATCCATTACCTGTCACGGAGATGTCAATCAGTAGATGCTGGGACACACAGTGTTTGCACGTGCGTATGTGTGTGTGTGTATCTGAGAGAGAGAGAGAGAGAGAGAGAGAGAGAGAGAGAGAGAGAAAGAGAGAGAGAGAGAGAGAGAGAGCTGAAGGATAAAGGTCAGTTTTTGGCTACTGGGGTTGCAAAAGCACACACTGACCCTGTTTGTAAAGTTTTCCTGGAACTGATAGCCGTGCAAACAAGCCAACAGACTATTTTTTCATTCACAGAAAACAGCCCCATCAAAATCTTCATAAAGGAACAACCGGATTGAGTCTCATGTTCTGTGAATCAGATTTCCTCATCACCAAGTGGACTTTTTCTCTTGTTAAAATGTCCCTCACTCTCTATGAATGTCTTGTAGGCAAACACACACAGTCACAGGCGCTGTTTCGGCTGGGTCCGACGCACCATAGCAGTGGGCAACACGCCCGTTAAAAGACTCCCAAGATCTGGTGAAATGATTCAGAACCCGCAGCGCACAAAGGCATCATTGATTCTCTAAATGCAGCTGCAGTGCACTTTGTTTTGGGCTTTTGCCTGTTGTATGAGGACAGACCGAGCTGCAGATGTTGTGTTTATTTTGGTGGGATTATTTTAAAGGGCCTCAAGGCTTTATTTTTATTCATCTCAAATAGATGCACTGCATGCTTTGCCCGGTGCACAGACTGGAATTAGATCTCCCAATACCAGTGCACAGGCAGCCAGGCAGATGCACTTGAAATAACCAGGTTTCCACATGTCTTATTATTTTTGAAGCAGATCAAGAGTACAAGCACTTGTAGATACTGCATGTTGCACTTCTCTGTAGATATCTTCTACTTGTGCTTTCTGTAGCTGCTCCTCTTGCGGTGGGAATCCATCCCAAAGACAGGCAGTTTGGGGAAGAATGTGATAACAAAACAGTTTTGTGAGAGAGCACCACCACTGTAATTGGTGAGGAGAATTTGTTGCATGAAACGCTGAAGGAGAAGTTCATCATGCAGAACGATTCTGAATTAATCTCTCATTTTGAACTTTTCCAGCGTGAAGTGTCGCACAAGCCTCTCGCGGATTTGGCACGAATGCGAGCAGCGAGGCAAAACAGGAAAAGTGAAATAGAAAACACCTGGTTTGGAATCTGCTCTCCGCGATCTGAAGTCACATCACTTACTCACAGGATCAAGCCTGTCATATTCTGACTTGCGGTCACTTTGTCTCTATGAAGAAAAGCCCCAGAAATCTCATGTGATCCATTAATTTCTCAGCTTTATATTACTTTAATCATCACAATATGTCATATTTCAAACAGCGCTGCTTCTGCTAGTTACACTGTAAGTTGTGGGTTATTCCTGCAGGTTTGCTGAAACAGTTCATCCTTCATCGGCCGTTAAAGGCAGAAAATTAATAATGGACTGAAATGCCGTATTTGCACAACATCCCCACCGTGTTCTGGGGAAGTGTGGCAAACAATAACATTGTCGTAGAAGGGAGGTCTTGTTATTCCAGCATTGTGTTTTCAGCAACTCACAATTTTCCCCTCAAACAACCTTTGGCCATATTTTCACATGCCATCAAATATAAACCGCAGCTTTCATCCCCCGTGGTGCCAGAAATGTGGGCGTGAAAAAAAATGTAATCTTGGCAGGTGGTCAAATTAAAGCAGACAGGTTATTAAGTCAAAACATGTGTTTCTGATAATAATTGCGAAAACCGTACCAAAAATAACAGGGCACTGATTGTTATCAAGCTGAGTACCAGACAACCTTTGCACTGTAAATATGTTGTGCCACTAACCACTGTTTACTTTCACAGGCTAAAAGACATGAGAGTCATTCTCATCTGGGATCAGAATCTAGCCTGAAGAGACACTTACGGTAAAGAAAACGGATTTTCATTCTCTTAATCCAAAATGAACATCCCGAGTGCAGCGTTGTTTTTCTGTTGGATGGTTCTGTGCCTGGACACCGGTCTGAGCCAGAAAGACTGCACAGGTGTGGACTGTCCTGACATGCAGGACTGCATCGATACGGTTTTACCGAAGGGAGCCTGCTGTCCCACCTGCACGCAACGGGGCTGCACCTGCGAGGGCTACCAGTACTACGACTGCATCCAAGCGGGCTTCCAGAAAGGGAAAGTCCCAGCGGGGGAATCTTACTTTGTGGATTTCGGAAGCACCGAATGCTCCTGCCCCCAGGGAGGGGGGAAGATAAGCTGTCGTTTTATTCCGTGCCCTGAAATTCCCCCCAACTGCATCGATATTTTACAACCTGCGGATGGATGTGCTCAGTGCCGGCGAATTGGCTGTACCCACGGCAACAAGAAATATGACGCGGGGCACTCCTTTCAGATGGACCACTGCCAGGTTTGCCACTGTCCGAATGAAGGTGGAAGGTTAATGTGTTCGCCGATCCCCGATTGTGACATCCGTGACTCTAACAAGCCCATGTGGGTAACGACCACTGAAAACAATAACCCTTTGAGAGACATTAGCGGTCGCCATGGAGGCCAACAAACGAGTCCCGTTGAGCCATTTTCCAAGCTGGCACTGGGAAACACTCTCCCGCTGTATAAGCCGGACCCACCCAGTTTTGGCACAGAGGAATATGACTATACCCTGGCGGGGCCAACGTCTTCCACTATCCAAGATCTGGCCCAACCACTGGAATCTACTACAGCACCACTAGCTTACCCAGAGTCAAGCTCCACTTCCCTCAGCTCCCGTGATGACAGGAGACATGAGCTGAGGGAGACGCAAAAAAGGCCAGATTCAGAGAGGAGCAGAGAGGCTGAGGTCGCACATAACACGGATCCGAAAACCACTGAGACTCGTGAAAGTGAAACATCAACATCGCTAACAACCACACCGAGAGTGGCCGCAGAGAACCACAGGCCACAACAGGAAAACGCTGAGAGGACCATTAGACATAACAGTGAGCGAGGCAGGGTGGTAGACGGCACCGAACAAGACACAACACGCACAGTCCAGGCAAACAAGGGGTCCAGGCACCATCACAAACACAGTCAGGGCAGTCGTGCGAGAGGTCACGGCGACTCCCATTCTGCTGGCCATAAGGAAGAAGACAAAGTGTCGGCGGAGCGCAGGCAGCCGCCCGGCAAAGAGGAGCAGCAGGGCACACATCCCACAATTCAGTTCAGTCCCACCAGCAGAGCTCCAGTCAGGATGAGAGAGGATGGAGAGCAGCCTCGAAGACAGTCCCAAACCCTCCACAACTACCAGACGGGAGACACAGAAGGTAAGTTTGCATATTTTAAAGAGTTTGAACCAATACTGACCCGTGTTCCAACTGGCTGTTGAGTCCTTTGATCCATTCAAGGCCCTTGTCACGATAAATCACAATCTGATGATTTATGGCCTAGTGATGAAAATGTTTGTTGTTACTTTTTTCAGGAGACATTTTCCTCTTCCTCCTCTCACATCCTGTATTTATAGGAAGAATTCATAATCACTCCACTCGAGCTGGCAGCCGTCCAGGAAAAACAATTGTCCATGGCAGGGCTGTTCTCCCTAGATAGCATTTATCTACCTTACTCAGAAGACAAAAGAACCGTTCTTAGTATGAAGTCATTTTCATGCATTCAAGTTGAGAGAACGCTGTTGTTCATTCTCTAGAGGTTTGTAAATAGCGAGTAATACTGAACCCGACGCTGTATTTATATCGTTGTGCTTTCTAACATATCTGATCAATCCTGTAAGAGCAGCTGAAATTGCAATTTCTTCCCCCATGCTTCACTCTGGGGAGAGTTCTGCCTCCTGCCTGGATCTTTTTATGTGATTATCAGCAGGTTCTCAAACAGATCGGTTCCCTTCAGGGCATATAGGCCAATCTACTGCAGGCACTGGCAGGGGAAGCAGATGAAGAAGTAATTACAATGACGTCTAGAGGATCGGTAACATTGTAAAACGTAATTTTCTTATTCCTGGATATGATGTTAGGTTATAGAAAGACATTTGATAATGCCGTGTAATGATCCAAATGCTTCAACTTTGATGAACATTGTGATTTTATGCAGTTCCATAAGAGTTAAGGATTCATAAACTTCCTGCCAAGTAAAACCTAATTAGATCATAACTCCTCCTGCACATTATGGCTTTATGGCACAAGGTACTTTCACTATATTGTAAGACTTCGCTATGAAGTGAGTGGACTTAATTATAAATACGTAAAATGTCCTAGCCTTGTCATTTCATCCGTATTACCCCTTCAGTGAGCGAGTTACTTCAAAAGTTGGTTGAGGATTTTGAGAGCCGTCTTATCGGTGGCGCTCTGTCCGGCAAACCGCAATCTGGAGGTGCGTAGTTAACCTACTTTACAGCATGATGTGTGTTGAGACCTGTCAGGGCTTTTCTTTCCTTTCAGCACCTGGCCTCCATAGGTATGTATAGAATATAATGAATGCATCTGTGAGGGGTCTCAGGGAGTGAACTCCAGAGGTACCTCTACCAGCGTTGAGCTGGAGAGAGAATAGGTTGGAAGTGGACTGTTTGTTGCCGTTTGCCTCGACACATTTTATGTGAAACCGAATGTCTGCGAGCCAATACAGAAAGTCCTTTCTCGGGGGAAATAAAACAGATATTTGCTTTGACACACGTCCTCAAAAGTTTTCCACACCGTCCAAAACTGCATTAGGATGAGATCCAGCTATTCAAATGTGAAGGATGGTTTTGTGGAAGACAGCTCGAGTTGAAGGTTAAAGCAGGAATGGTTTTTCTCCTGGGATAAGGAGCCAACTAACTGCTCGGAAGACTCAGTCTGTGGGATGGAGGTTTCACTGGTGAAGGTCATTGGACTAAAGGAGGATTTCCAGAGCGGTGACATGTTAGAGCACAAGGAAAAACCCAGCTGATAAGGGTCTGGACCGGTGTCTGTTGTCAATGCAATTAGTAGACTATGCCTTAGTTATTTGGAGGGGAAAAGAGAAAGCATGAATATCAAGGGCCTCAACTATGTTTTTTACTGAACATAAATGGTCTGCCTTTGCAGTGGAACACGGCCCAAAATAAATGTTTTTTTTGTTTTTTTTCTTTCACTCAATAATTCCTGTTCATTTGCCCTCTCTCTTTCCAGCCAGACACAGTGTGTGCTCAGAAGGGGGATGGGATTGTTTAGGCTGTCTGATGCTGGGCTGGACCTGGTATAGGATTTCTTGGGGGCTGTACCTGTGAGCGGCATAATACCCATGTGATGAATGAGACCACTGTTGTGGCGTGATTGCCAGACGGTACTCACTACTCCCTCATGAGCCGGTGTGATTACCCGTCTCCCGTGAGGTCGCTGGTTTCCCAATCTTCCCAGTAATCATCTCATCTGAAGCACACCTCCGCACATTTTGCTCTCAGTTATTTCCCCCTTCCTATTTTACCAAGCCCCAAAACCACTGAGGCGGAAGAAGTACTTGTAAAGTAGCAGTAACACGTTGTGGAAGTACTCTGTTACAAGCACGTTTCCATGCCTTCAGAGTGAAAGCACAAAAGGAAAAACATCACTCATTCTGCAGATTGGTCCATTTCAGAATAATGTACATGATTGGATTCTGTTTATTTATATATTAAGGTATTCATCGCTTTACTGTTTAAGTTTGTAAAGGTGGGGATAATTACTTGGCACACTGATTGGTAGACTGCGCTTAAAATACTTGATAAATGTGCTCACGGCAGTTATTTTCCACCACTGCCAAACCAAACTGACCCGGAGGAATGCTAGACGCAGATAATACGATCGAGCCGAGGCGAAGAAATCATCTGAGGTAAGGTGGAATAACTGAAGACGTGCTTGTTTTCACCAGCAGCACTGTCACAACATGCTGCCTATGGGAGCGGGCTGAGCGGATGTATAATTTTCCTTAGGATGAAACGCAGGGTGGATTCCAGAGATTGGTCGAGTGAGAGTTCCTTTCCCGCCGCACTGCTACCGTGAAGATAAGTCTGAAGAAGATAGCTCTCTGTCTGGTCAATCCAGGGCGCCTTCCGAGTAATCTTTTGGAATTTTGGCGCGCGTCCCATCCACAGCGTGTCCTTACTGAGAAACCACCTCATCCACATGTCAACCATGCTTATAAATAAAAAAAATAAAGTAAAAAAAAACAAACCCCATCTGCTCCAGATCCAGGAAACCGCTCATAAAAAGACAACCACTGTATAAGTAGAGAGAGGTTGATGATATATTGTAACACAATAACAGACTTGCCTCAAGCAACTCATGTGAATTTCTGTCATTAACACACAGGCAAAGTGCAGCTGTATACAGATGTTTTCCAACTTAGAGTACAAGCAACTGTGAAATACAGTAAATCTCTCCTATGAAATCTTGCACTCGTATTTATGCTTCATTGATTTAATGATTTCTGATGCAGAAAATAGTTAGTTTTAATGGCACTTGTATAACAGCCAGTTAGGTAATATCATTCCTCTGTGTTATTGTCGTACGCCAGGTCCAAAATCGGGATTTGGACAGATTTCCTCTGGCATGAAATCAGCAGATTTCCTGTGTTCTGGTCTGTGAGCACACCTCGGAATATATAAGGCATATTAAGGCAACGGGAAACAGGTTTAGATTATGAGACTCTGGAGAATATTCGGTCAGACGCGTGCAGTGGAATACGCTTAACCAATTTTAATATGCAAAACCATTTGCTAAAGCTGATGTTGCGTAATGCCATTCTTGTGTGTGTGCTTGGGCATGTCAAGGACATGTGTAGCATCTTCAGGAAACCAAAAAATGAGTGCTCCATTGGTGACAAGTTGTGCCAGTGTACGTATGTTAATGTTTCACTCAGGATATTTAACCACGAGGAGGTTGAAATGGATATTGTGAAACCAAGCTGTAAAAAAAGTCATACAGTAATCTTTTCTAATTAACTTAACTTAAATATACCACTTTTATTTCCTTCAAGGTGATTAAACTTACATTTTTTTCGTTTTTTTTTAATAATACTTCATTACTTCTTCATAAACATGATTGCTTTTGACTTGAGATGATGAGTCGCATGAATATACACAGAGGAGTTCTAGTTTCTAAAGAAACATCTTGGCCGACTAAATGAAGAACTGATTCTTCAAACAGAAAATACTCAGAAATAAAAAAAAATTTGTGATACTTGTCAATGTCACTGAACAACGTAGAGCGGATACAGACAGATTTAGCCACATGGCTAAAGCTAAACACCAGCCTACCAAAGCAAAAAATCAACTCTACGAATCAAATCCAATCTGACTCGACCTAGAAATCTCAGTCTCAATAACATTAAAAGGCGCAGTAAAAGTTTGTAACTCACTGATCTAGGTAAGTTTGACCCATCTCGAGTTTTGTTGCTAAGAGAATACACACGTCAGTCGGCGACCAGATTTCGACACAACACCGGCACTCTCTATCGAGTGGTCGTCCGTCTGCGCTCTTGTTTCATCTTGATTTTGATCACTTTCCCTCCTAACCTTCTTGTTTCTTTTTGTCTTTTGCAGTGTAGAGTTTCCAAAGTTATTTCGGTTTTTCCACAGCTACCTCGGGATAGCGACCGGGGAAAACAATGCACCTTCCTGTTTTGGTAACTCGACGGGAGACACGCTGTCATTGTGCCGTAATTCGTCCTTCGTTTTTTGCAAGAGAAATTGAGCCCAGTGGCAGACCGACCATCACGGTGAAAGTGAGGCTTATGGGGAACCAATCTGTACGCAGATGTTGCAATTCAGCCAGTACACCTTGCAATCATCATTTACTTCAGACTGCTAGGTTAAAGCAAAGAAGCTGTCTATTGCCAATTAAATTTGTTTTCTCAAGTTCAAACAAACTAAAATTGTTTCACAAAAACAAAAATTTAAAAGAAGACTTTAAACTCATTGTTCCAGGTTATTCACATTCAAAATTAAGGCAGCAGCTGAACTCACATTCTTTAGGATAAACAGACCCAAATTGTTTAGTTAATCAGAGACTGAGGCCTCACATCCTCTTTGATCCCCGCCGCAGAGAAGATGGATAGGTGACGGCTGGCCCACGATCTCGGGGAGATTAAGACATGACTTGTCAATAATTGAAACCTGAAATGTGTTGTTTTGGGAAATGAAGTCATGGTGACAGAGGTCCTCCCTGTTATGTCACAGCCAGCTGTTCTCGGACAGTGATTATGTGTTTCAAAAGACACTGTATCTCTGCGAGCGCTTATGTTAAAGGTGAGAGGAACATTGTGTCACTCCCTCCAGAGCCTCGCGCAGGCCTGCACGCACGCACAAACAGGGAACGCATGCTTTCAAGTTCCCAGCATCAATCATCTGACACGTTCGACCGCATCAGTTTGTATGTCATGGACACAGTGTTGGTCCTGTTCCCTTCGGGCCCACCTGTATTGTAAATCACTGCCAAGTCCACAAAAAGCAAAGACACACGAGCCCTGATTAGTGGCAGCACACTGCTTTATGACATTTCCAGGCGTGTTGAGAGTTGCCCCTTTTCTGGTTGTTATTCTAGCTCCATATTTTCGGAGGGTGTGATGTCACCAGTTCTGCGCCTGGTGTTAATGCCATATAGGCTAATGGCAAGATATAATGACAGGCCTCGGAACAGCGAGACGCTCCTTAGCCACCTTTTGAAGTGTGCATGTTAGATCTCCATTGTGCGAGTACAATAAATCAGCTAATTGTTGCACAGCTGAATGGAGCGACTTGCGATACAGTCTTAATTAGAAGGCCCGTCAAAGAGACAGGAAGAGACTCGAGATGTAGCTCGGCTAGAATAGTTTATCACTGTTTTCATTCCCAGTAGCTATTTTCCTGCGTAAACACGGTCATGAGCTGTATGCATTTTGCCTCTGTATACATCCCACATTCTGTATGGACACACGGAGCAAGCTTGTATATTGTTCATGGCGGGTGAACTGATTCCACCTGGAGAAAATGAAAAGGGGGCAAAAGAAGGAGGACGAATAATTATGTCGTCTGTCTTTTTAATATACATTCACTCGGGTTCAAAGGGACTTGTTCTATGTGCACGGCCGGCGCAGATACTGTAGTTAGGTATCAAAGAGTCGTTGTGCCTTTCAAGGTTTAGATTTTCTCATTTCTGAACCTTTAAATTATGCACGTTGCACCAAGTCGCTCGCTCTGTTCTGAGCGATCGCCTTGGCCTTTATTGCGTGGCCCATAGGTGAGCCGCGGAGAGTCGTTTCAGCAAAACTGCAGCGGACGTAAAAGTGAAAATGCTACAATACCGGGGCACTCATCTATTTTGAATTGCAGTAAGATTATTGCTTGATCTCTTTCCACTGCGTGACTTCTGCTCTCACTTAGCGGAACATGCCTTGAGTAAGTAATTAAAGGCGCAATACAGTAGCTAACACTTCTGCATTGAAATAAAAAACAACCAGAACTTGTGTTGAATATTTTGTGGAGTTGTGTACTTTTAACTGCATTTTATTCAAGGTAAAGGTGCATTTGGTCACCTGTCAAAGGTGTTGTATCCACTTTAATCCCTCTAGTTACTAGAAAACAAAACACGGGAAACACTACATGAAACATTAGAAACTGAGGAAGGAAATTGGTGAACTAGTGAGCTAGCCACTCTGTTATTTAATGGAGGACCATCAATCGTTTTTATATGCTGTGATGGTTGTTTAAAGACCATAAGAATCCCAGTTTGACCTAGAAATCCCAATCTCAGTGCTACGAAAAGGCAGAGTGAAACATCCTGTTGTACTAATAAGTTGCCAGGTTTTGTTATGTACTAGATTCGTAGAAAGAATGGCAGTTTCACCATCACCACCGTTGTTCCATGTCCTGGCGTTCACGGGAAAAACATACGTATGTATGTGTGACACCTCACTGGTGAGTGAACGCCCGTCCTTGGTCTCTGTCACTCTCCCTTTTCACCTTGTGTTTTTTTTTTTTTTTGCAAAGTTTCCACAGTTATCCCTGTCGTTCCACTCCACACCTGGGGGGAGAGCAGCCGGGGAGAAACAATGTCTCTTCCTGTTTTAGTCGCTGCGGTGGCACACTCGCTTCCTCTTTTGCCAAAATTCGACCTTCACGTTTTCCGGCACAGATCCAGCCCTGTGGCCGACTGAACAGCAGAGTGCAAGCAGAGTTGATAGTAATCCCAGTATGTAAAATACTTGTCAAAGTGAGTTAAAAAGCAAAGTCAAAACACTCGGTGCAACACAAATATGTCATGTTTCGTGCGCATCCAAATACGGTGTGACTGAGTGTCATGAGTTGTCACCTACAGTAGCCACAAATCAAAGCTGGAATGCACTGCCCTGTTATTGAAGGAACACGTATACATTTTTCCCGTCTGTTCCCTGACCCAGTTTGAAAATGAAGTGCTAATGTGTTACTCTGCCTCTCTGCCCCAGTTCTGATTAGCCAGGATTTAACAAGAAAAAAAAAAAAGAAAAGAAAAAGAAAGCACAATTTTTCTCTGAATGTAAGTCTTTGGTTTCATACTTCTGTCTGCCAATGGAAGTGAGAGTGAAGTCAGGAAGTCTGAAAAAGAGAAACACAGACTGTTGTACGTGCAACAGTCACCAAAACTTGCAGCTTCCAGGACAAGTGTTCCTCAAAGAAAATCCAGCTCACACCGCAAAATATCCTGTAACTAGACGATGAGGAACGCTAACCGCCCTCCTCCGGCTGAATTCTAACCATCATTTGATGTGATTCCCCTCAAACACTGGCTGCGCCGAGTGGGATAAAACTGGAACTGGGTGTTTGTGTTTCATTACAGCGTCTGCCAAGGAGCTGGTGGAGACCTGCTGTGAGACAGGGGAGAAATGGGCTTCAGCTAATGGCCACTGCAACAACATGGAGCCACCCACAAGAGATAGGCACTCCATCTGCTGGTAAGGCCATTATTAAACGCCCATTCGTGTCATTTAGCTCTGCACACTGTAAATCATCTTAAATAGTCTTGTGTGTGACGCCATTTATCTGCTTCATGTGACTTCTTGGCAAGCTGAATTTGAAGATGGATTTGTTAAATGACATAATGACAAAGAAATTTTCATTTTTTTTGCTCTCAAATTAGTTTTATTTTTTAATGTATTTAAGTTCATATTTCTTTGGAAACACTTAAAGGTCCTCAGAGCTTTGACGGTTAAGTTCTAAGATTTAATTTTTTAAAATTTCTCCTTCTAATTAAATTTAGGAAAACCTCAAAACACATTTCAGTCAGCTTTGCAGCAGCACCCGTGGGAAGAATAGCCGGCCCACCTCGTCGTTGCCTTAGGGCCACAGTTGCCGTCCAAACTCACCCCTCACTTTAGTTCTCTTTTCTCTTTTTCTCTGCCAGGACTGCCCAACAACAGTGCTGCCTCGGCACCTTCGGACAAAGTCGATGTCTGGCCGGAATAAACGCAGCCAAAGCAGGGGATGCGTGTCAACAGGACGGCGGCGATAAATGTGGCGACGACTCCTACAAGGAAAGTATTTGTGAGGGGATACCACGGCAAAGGGGCGAAACCCAGTTCACTGGGTTCACAGGCTGGGCTGAGTCACGTTGTAAATTTCAAATTAAGAGCCTAATAGAGTCTGAATTAGCAGATGATGAATGCATTATTAAACGGCCCAACTGAAAACATGTGTAGATGGTACGAGTCTGTCTAGAAGGTAAGAGTCTCCTGCAGCAACTTTTATTCCTGATATCTCCTCTGAGCATTACCGCTGCGGTGCCAATTCCCTGTTATTAAATTACCTTATTGGATTCAGACAAAATGATTTAGGGCCAATTACAGCTGAGGATTCTTGCAGCATTAAAGCTTTACGATCTTCAAAGCAGCCCTCAGCTATTGGAAATGTCAGAAGTCAATTGTTTGGCCTCTCTGAATTGCCGAGACGGGGAGTGATAATAGATGCGGTAAAACAGTAGCACTGTTATGGCTGTTAATAGGGGGGATCAAGTCATGGTGACTTTGCAACTGCATCGCGTTCCCCCGGTTTCCCAAAACCACTAATTTGACATCTGACCTTTGTGTTGAAGGGTACTTACTCAGCAGGCCCAGAGGCCCTCGAGCAGCACGGGGTCATTGCCGACTCTGTCCTGCAGCACAGCTGTTAAATATTGACTTTCACCACCTCACTATTGGACCCCTGTAGATTTAGTAGTGTTATGCCATCTTCAGCCACGGTGCATTACAGTGGTCGTTACTTCAGTTTTATGTTTCGCCATGCCCCCTGAACTCTAAGCGGTGATCTTGCTGAGAATTGCAGCATAACAGTAAAAGGCTGAGAGCAAGAGGAGAGGCGGTAAACATTCATGCCTGAAACAAGCAAAGTTCAGTTCAACAGGAGAAGCTCCAGAGCCATGCTGGTGGCTTTGTGAGGCCATTTAAATATCAGACTTGTAAAACAAAAAAAAACATACCTTAATTCATTCCTTTGTAAAAGTTCAAATATTGTGTTAAAATATTACTTTGTTAATATATGAAACTCACCCATGTGAATGTCAAAGTCAAAGTCTTAAAGTATCTGATATTAAATGTACTTACCTATCAAAAGTACAAGAACAAGTTAATTCATACTAATATTTACCCTGATGTTAATAATGCATGGATCAAATGTTTATCAGTCTGGTTGATTATCATATCCAATATTCATATATTTCATATATTTTCTTATGATCAGAATCACTGCTTCTTGATCGGTTTTGATCATTAAATAAATTCATTAAAAATTGTTCTACTTTGGCTCTAATGCAGCATGTAACTAGTAACTAGAGTTATCAAATCAGTGTAGTGGAGTAAAAGTACAATATTGGAAAAAAAAAAGGTTAATACTCAAGTAAAGTGGAGGTACCTCAAAAATGTACAGTACTTGATTAAACCTACTAAGTTACATTCCAGGACAGATAAATTCAGTGGTGCTTTGAGCTAAATGCTAATGTTAGCATGCTAACATGCTTACAGTTCTTACGTTACGATGTTCGACATGTAATGTTTGTCACGTTCACTTCCTTAGTTTAGCACGTTAGCATGCTAATGTCTGTTAATAAGTAGGCTACATGCAATACAATACAAAGTGAACAGTTATTAGTTTTGCAGGTCAAATAACCAAGATTTCACCTGATGTCAGCATCAGACATGAACTCAGAGAATCACTATTAGCATTTATCTTCGTGGCGCCATTGAAATTTTATGTCAGCCCATCCCATATTGTGACATTTCACAAAAGGAAAACAACCTCAAGGCGGCACTCGTTGGAAAGGCAGGGGATCATCAAGGGCAGTAACCCTCTTCGGACCATGATGTCAGTACCTTGTGGTCACATCTTTAAAGACTAAACACAAACCTCACATATAAAATGAATCACTGATTGTTGCCCTTTTCATTAAAGGGATTTTCTAAGTGTTTTCCAAGTACAGCAGCTTCTCTGATGAGCCACGTGGCCCATGACTACTTGTGTAAAGGCTGACCGTGTGACATCACCTGCAGGACTGCTGTGACTGCTGCTCTCTGGGGCTGCAGCTCCGCAGCGAGGGGCATCGCTGCGAAGCCCACCAGTACCTGGGCTTCCACTGCAGACGCGTCTTTCTGACCTGCTGCGAGGGGGACGAGAGCAGAGCCGGGGATCACGACGACAGGCACATTGTCAGAGAGAGGCCAGCTCTCGCCCCCACCGCACCGCCTACAAAAGGTACTGCCAGCAAATATTCGCACATACAAACGCTCAGACAGAAAAAAAAAAAAAAAAACGCCAATGCAAGCATGCAGTCTGCCAAGGGAGGGGACATAGTTTGGTTGGGGCTTGGAGTGAACACTGGTGCACTGCTAACATGGATGATGCAGCAAAGAAAGGGAGAGAGACAGAGAGACAGAGATAGAGAGAGAGAGAGAGCGCTCATGTGGACCACAGAGAAAGAGGGAGTGTGAGACCAGGAATGTTCACATGATATATCTGTCAAGTGTATGAACTTTACAGCAGACTGGAGTCTCTGCTAAAAACAACAAACAGGCAGATCCACTCACACCCTCCATGAAACGTCTTCATCCTCAAATAATTATTATAACCCAAGAGACTGTTTGCCTCAGTTTACGGTGCCTCTTTAGGGATCTGAAGTCCGTTAATTCACGACATGCATCTCGACATTCCAATCGAATCAAATCTCACATTTGCCCTCTATGTGCGAATAAACTCAAACAATACATCGCGGGGGGACAAACGGACACAAGAAAGAAATAACTTCATATACAACATTTGCTCAATTGATAAGAATATCCAAATAATTAAGAATCAGTCATACAGTTATTTTTACTAAGTTAATAAAGTTTGTCCTATTTCAGCAATTTAGAAAATTGAGGGATGTTATAAGGGAGTCTGGTGGATTTCTCTCCCTCTTCATCTTGTTGTTGTTGACTGTGTAGGCTAGTCGCTGAGGCTGCTTTAACCTGGAGTTTGTTATAACTGACTGTCTTGCAAGTTATCCTGGCTTCTCTTGTTACTGTGACTGACTACAAGCATCTCTAAATGGACGGAAAAAGCACTGATTTAAACCGAAAACAACCACATTTTTTCCCACTGGCCATTAAATGGAAGCATTGCAGTGAGACGCCTCAATCATGTTGAAAAATGATGCTCCTCTTTGGCCTCCCAGAACAAAGTATACTGGCCCAGATCACCCCTGTAGTAGATCTAGTGCCTGCATGCCCACCTGGCATAGCATTAAACGATGCTTAAAGCTGGTACGAGGGGAAAACATTTCAATGCATGTTGAAATAACATGCTCATCGAGGTTGTGACTGATTAGACGCTTTTACATCGGTTGTTTTATTTTATTTACGATTATTTCGTTCATTTTTCTTGTCCATCTCATTTGGGAGTAGTCACCGCGTCGTAGAAAACAGAGGAAATATAGAAAGAACCACATTTCGCTCCTTCCTCAGGCTGTTCCTTAGCGGTCTTCGTGGTGTGTCAGGTGTGTTGTCCTGCTGGGGGGGGTCATTGTCATCGGGGGTTGTCGGGGCTTGGTCTGCGATGGTATATGGGTGGTTGGTGTGTATTGGGTGGCGCCCCCTTGGGTGCTGGGACCTGAGGACCTGCACTGTGGATGGGTGATTGATGTTGTCCACTTCGCCTGTCTGAAGTTTTGATGCTGTGGCTGGGTCAGGGTTAGGGTTAGGGTAATATGTATATTCAGTATATATGTATATATTCTTTTTTTTGCCTTTTCCTAGTTTGGCTCTGCTGTCGAAGCATTTCTCCTGTTATATCATCACCCTGAGTGCCGTGCTTTTGCTCTGTCTGTCAAAGCACTTTGTGAATTCTGTTTTCTAAAGGTACTATATAAAGTTATGAATATATTATTATTAAACTACAAAATAGCTGGATGTTTATTTTTGATTGATGGCATGTTGTTGTGCAGTTTATTCTAAACAGTCCATTTAAAAAAGGGCGTTGCAAGCGGAGTATAACTAATGTGGTGCACGGCGGTGGTTGATGCTGTGTATTTATCCCTGCAAAAATAACACTACAATAAAAACGAACAAGAAAAGACATCCTCCTTACACTGCGGCCATTTTGTCCTCCCTGTAATTATTACATTTATTCTTGCAGTGAGTAATAAAACTATGTTGAATGTTTAATGCCTTTTTCATATTGCCTGTGAGCGCACAAACACTTTCTCCTCGTGTCGTAGTGTCCGACAGCCCGTACCCTAAAGAGGCCTTCTCCATCGGCGAGGAGCAGGATAGGGAGAACGCGGCGGAGGGTCCCGTCGAGGCGGAGGACGTGGACGAGTGCCTGACGTACGAGGGCAACATCTGCCACCACAGATGTGTCAACACGCCGGGCTCTTTCCGGTGCGAGTGCCTCCCTGGATACGTGCTGCAAGACGACGCTTTCACTTGTGCGCAAGGTAAAACGTGAAGACCACCAGTCTCGTTTTGTCACACACACACACACACACACACACAGGAACAGGAAAGCGACTCTCTGTGCCATTTGCTCTTTGAAATATGCTTTACAGTCTGCATTCCTCTCAGGAAGAGCCCATTTGTTGTAATTTGTCTACACATTCGCAGTGTATTATTTTCCTGGTCTCTTTGAGTTCCTTCCTGTCTGCGAGCGCTGATACTGACTAATGATAGTTATTTTAATCGCACACTGACATAGCTTTCCTGGACTGACAGGAAAGCTCAGCTAATCACATCTCCGCCGTTGTCAAAAAAGCTTTTCACTACTTGAAACTCATTCTTTGCACAGGCTGGAGGTCTCCTCCGTGTGCACTCCAGTTTAGAAGTGTTTCCAGGTAATGCTGTGTGACGTTTCTGCAGCGCGCCAGACTTTAATCAACAGCGGCTTTTGCCAACACAAGCCTGTCTCAACAGGATACTAATGCCAGAGCTCTCAGCAAATTACAGTGAGGAATGGGGCTCACTAATAAAACCAAATGTTTGTCTGCAGGCGATGTGTTTTCCTGTCTCACCTTCACTGCTATTACAACTTTCATCTGTAGCTGCCGGCCTCATATCGCTGGATGAAAAATGCAGGATTTGCACGAGGTTTAAGCCTCTAACTAAGACCGCAGCAGATTGAGAGGTGGAATAAAAAATCTTGATTACAGTGTAGTTCATCGCGCCTGTGATGAGATTGTTCATGTTTCTGCAGAGACGCTGGACGAGGAGAACAGACTGAAGGAGGATGACAGAGCGGCGGCGGAGCCCACTTCACCGCTTCCGCCTCCCACCGAGCCCTCGGTCCCACTCGACCCCTGTGAAGGTTAGAAACGTGCTGCTCAACGAGGGGATGAGCACTTTCATTCCTCCTTACGTCTCAGTCAGAGGGTGGAATATGCGCCGCGCCGTAGTGGCCTGTGTTCGGAGGAGAGGCCGGCGCAGGCTGCTATAGATTGACACGTTGTTATTTCCAGCTCACCCTTTCCATGAAATGTAATTGTGCCGCAAATGTCAGACGCGAGCACCCAGATGCTATCAAAGGTTAGTTTGTTTTCAGCCACTCATTCTCACGAGCTCTCCATATTATAATCCGCTCAGGGTCGCATTTTGTTTCTCTTGTTTGGTTGCCATGACACCAGGGGTGGAGGTCTACCACACCGTGAGCCAAAAGTAGGAAATACAATATGAGCAGGTCAGGGATCAACCTGGAACAAGGAAATGAGCGAACGGCAATACTGTAAATAGTGTACATGTGTCCCGCCCAGAGCCACAGATCTCTCCTCTGTTTCACCCTAAACGCTGTTGTGTTGGCCTTACTAATGCAGTATTACTTTCAGGCAACGGCCCGTGTGAGCAACACTGCACCTCAGTGGGCGGAAGGCCACAGTGCTCCTGTGTCCCAGGATTCTCCCTTAAGGCCGATGGACGCACCTGTGAGGGTAAGGAACCAAAATGCAGCTATAATGCCGAGAACATTGTGTTATATCACACCCAGACAGCGTGTGGAAACTTTGTGCAGTCGCCGAAGTGAAAAATGGCCCGCAATTTAAGCCCCCGTCTCGGGTTTCTTTTTCAGCTAGAGGAGTTCGGTTCCAGTCGACGAGAGTTATTTGGCAAGACTGTCTGCCACTGATTTGTATTTTTCTCTAATCAGAGCGTTGAGATTTGCAGAGGAGATACAGCCCTAATCCCCCCTTCACTCACAGTGATGCGGACAAAAAAAAAAAAATGAATGTGAGACTTCTTCTCAGTCTCCCACCCGAGGGATCATCCCATGCATTATCAGGATGTATCTCACCACCTGTGTCCCATATATGCGCTTTATTTCCACTCAGAACGGTGGTGGGCCGTGTCTTCTATCATGAGGCCGATCAGCTCTATGTCTAAGCTGTCTCCCCGGGGATATATCTTTAAGTTAAGTCGTAACCACTGGTCTGTCTCCCGCCTGACAGCAGCAAACTGTGGCAGTGACACAAAGCGGCACTGTATGGTGACAAATTTCTCATTGTGTGGACGTTGTACCCGCTGGCCTTGGCCCTAATCTCTCTTCCAGAGGATAGTCCGACCTGTCTCTTTAATCTGCTTCTAACTGCTGACGGTCGCACACGGGCCAGAGTTGATGGTGTTTTTGTTTTTTTTTCACACATCTCCCTGCTTCCTCTAAACCCATTCATCCAGAGTCTTCTGCTGTGCACTTTTCATTATTTGTTCTCCTTTCTTCACACTGACACAAGCCTCTTTTGTTCTTTTTTTCAAACTTCCAGATATAAATGAGTGCTTCTCCGTGCGTGCCTGCCAGCTGAGCGAGCGCTGCGTGAACACTGTGGGGAGTTTTACCTGTCAGAGGCTGATCACCTGTCCCCTGGGACACCAGATCAACAATGACATTTGTGAAGGTACACCACCCCTTCTCAGCATCAAAGCGCTGACATCTTTCCCACTGTGAACACGTTGTGAATACCAGCAGGAGAGCGTTTGTATGACGGCATGTTCACGGTGTCAGAAAAAGCACATTGTTCAGGCAAACTATAACTTTTACCACCCTTGAGAGTAAAGTTTTTTTTTTATTCTCCACGTCCACTCATTGTGTAATGTTTAATGTGAGCACACAGACGAGAGGGAATAATAAGAAAACATTACTCCGATGTATTTCCATAGAATTTGCTTGCTGTTAATTCTCAGTATCCAGAGCTGCCTGGCTCGTCTGAGTGGGCGGCGCCCAACTCTGCGATGCGAGCCTCCCAATATGTCTCATTATTTCCATGCTTGGCCTGTGCAGAGGTCTCACTCATGAGGCAGCAGCAGTGTTCAGCAAGAGAGACCCCTAAGATGAGTTTTACAAGTAAGAGCTCCCTGCCACCGCAGATGGGCTTCTGTCGGCTCAGGCAAAGAGACTCAGCTAATCTGCAGCGACTTGTGAAGTTTAAGAACGTTCAATCAGGCAAAGTGAGCATTTAACAGGAAAGTACGTTCGACGGTAAGCCTCCCAACAGCTGCCACTCCAGGCAGCCTGACTGAAAAGACATCATATTCCCTATTCATGGCTTACTCAGAGAAACGCTCCTTTCGCCTGCTCACAGGCCTAGACTGAATTGTGTCCGTCTCTCTTCTCTCGACAGAATGACTCTGTCTAAACCAAATGAAATTGTGCAGTCTTCTTCATGTTAATCGGCTGTCTTTCTAACCCGCCGTTGCCAACAATCTTTAATACTTTTCCACCAGAACGACACATTTTATAACCTCACTTTCTTCCGCTCAATCGAACCAAAATGCCCAGATGTCCGACGAATATTGCCCAAATCAATGCCACTTACTCTCTCCGGTTATGGCCGTTTCTTATTGAAGAACTTGACACAAACATCAAATTTACACTTCTCTCAAGATCAAACACAACCCCGCAAAAAATTGCCTGTATGTCTCTTGACGAATGCAAAACCTGCAGCATGAATTTCCATTGTGCAGATTGTAAACAATATTAGACTCAAGAATGGAGCTCAGGTTTGATTACTTTGTGGAAACATTTCACTTCTTGTTTACATCATCCAAAGCACAGGAGACTGGGCCCAAAACACATTAAAGAAAAATGGACATCAGGAAAAGTAAACACCAAGACTACAAAATATATGAAAACGATATATTTATATTATAAAAGCAATTATTTGTCAGTTTGAAGGCAGAATACAGTTGTTACATTCCTGGATCACCAATACTCTGCTCTGTGCATTCATATTTCATTCATATGCAGGTATTAGAAACAAAACTTAAGAAATAAAGGCAAGCAAGACTAAAAATCTACCTGCATACTTTCGCTTAAAAGCTGACACCAGCCACATGTTTAGCAGGTAAACCATATCAGTTCAGTTTGTTAGCATGCTAACATTTGCTGATTAACACACAATGTAGCCTCCAGCCGAGACCGATGGGAATGTCATCAGTTCATCATCAGGTGTTTGGTCATCAGCTGAAGTGTTGAGCAAATGAATCACTCGTTCAGCGGGAGACATGGGTGTCCGTGAATGAAATCTTATGGCAATCCATCCAACCACAAATCTCAACCAAGGTACTGGTCGAGGAAAAGTCAGGAGAAAGTCACCAAACTTCATGAGGATTCATTGTCTGCTAATCCTGTATCTATGACATTTTCAAAGCAATCCATGGAACTGTTTTTGAAATAATTCAGTCCTTTATTTACTGAGCGAACGGTTCACTGTTTACCTGCATTAAACCGAATAATTGCTAAAAAAAAAACACCAATTAAAGATTTAGAAAAGCGTAAAACATTTCTGTTCATACAAAGTGTCTTTGCACTTGCACATTATCTATCTTATATGTCTTATACAACAAATGCAGTGAGTGTGCTACAAGGGAGTAAATACAGTAGGGCTGATTATGTGATATGATTAGGAATCAGTGTGGATGATTGTACGGATCAAACATGTTTTCAATCTGGAGAACATCGTTCGTAGACCGGGGCGTCTCTGCAGCACTACAGTACTTCAACATAATCCTGTTTTGTCAAACATTTGACCCATTTGACTTTTTTATTATATTTCGATTATTGTTGTGCAGCCCTGAGAATAAAGGGAGCAATAAAAGGGGAAATAACCACAAAGAGTTCAATGGGTTGAATTCTCAGTTGCAGCGAGTGGACTCTTCGATCTTTGCGGGCTCCTGGAGGCCGTTTCCTTCACTGGGAGGTCGCTGCCAATCGCTCACACATTCATCCCGCTTCCCCCACTTTTCTCTCTCCGTCTCTGTCGAAGTGAGGCTCACTCAACTCTTACCGTCCCCACCGGGCTTGTGTCAGGATGCTCAATCACTATCAGCTGTTTGGAGACCTGCGCTGATATCAGCACGGCTGACTGCCAGAGCTGGTTTAGGCCTTGATACAGCATACAGAGTGGGATATCGTGCGGGCCTGCCTAAAAAACATGAGACACTCATGCATTATGCAGACACAGACACACACACACACATACGCATGCACCACAATTTGAGATTGTGATTTCCCTCCAGCTTCGGTTCATATGCTGCAAACAGATGTGGAAGGCTGATTGACAGGAGTAGATCCCTCAGTCGGCAGGTGTTAGACGACTCGGGGGGGAGAATCTACCGCAAAGTTGATTCACACACTGCTGCATGTGACTCCCTCTGGTTTGACTCATCAGATATGTTCATCCCATTGAAATAATAACCTGTCATTTATTCATTCACTCTGCTAGTAATGAGCGATCAGTGCAGATAAGAGCCCTAAGTTGTTGCACGTCTCTTGTCCTCTTGATTAACCTCCAATGTACCGACAGGGATTGTTTTGTGATATATGAACTGCAGTAGAAGTGATGACCAGATGGGGAACATTTAACCACAGTGCCATCCAGTGGTGAAGTTTGGCATTACACGCTTACTGTGTCTCTTTGCATGCCCTGTAGTTAACACATGCAGTGGATTGTTAGACTGAAACTAATCATGTTTGATTTGCAAGTAATCATTTCTTCAGTTCTCATGAACCCGTGTGTTTATCTCCTCCAGACATCAATGAGTGTGCGCAGCAGAGCCATAACTGCGGACCCGGCTTTGAGTGTGTGAATACCGAGGGCTCGTTCAGGTGCAACCCTAAACCTCAATGTCCTGTGGGCTTTAGCCAGGATGCACAGGGGAGCTGTACGGGTAAGGAAAATCCCCTTTCTGACTGAGAGGATAATATGATTCCATACACGACTTTTTTTTCTTTCTTTCTGGTTTTGATTCTCTAGCAGGGGAAATAACACGAAAAAGTGATTGTTTAGGGTAAAGGAGATGAATATGTGTCACTGCATGAGGGTTAAACAGAAACGTCGGCCTTGTTATACTGTGCAGTCAGTGGTGCTTTTTTTGTTTTTGGACATTCCCAATCTTGTTCACACGCAGAACTAAATTAAACCAGACAGAGCACGAAATGTCCCCACTGGTGAATCACAGTCTGTGTACACGCACGCCATGCAGGTGAATCAGCGCGGCTGCAGTGACAGAGGGGTTAAATGCCACACAGACAGGAGATCAGAGAGGTTGCTGTAAGGGGCTGTGGAGGGGTGGATAAAAGCCAATCCTCTGTCCGCCTCCAGTACAAACTGATACTGTGGAATTAGCCCCCAGGGGCAGGAACTGGGGCATGTCGAGGCAGCCGACGCCCCTGTAAAAGATGTGTAAAAAGAATTGCTCTGAGAAATGAGAAAATTGAGAAAATGTCAGAGACGCACAAGCACAACAAAGTTATGCGGGGGAATGTGGCCCGTGTGATGTGTGCTTTGATTTCACAGCCTTGCTAAAGAGCTGCCCTCTGGTCTCTCTGGGTCTTCCCTCTACTTCTTCTTCTTCTTCTTCTTCTTCTTCTCCTGTCTTTCTTCATCTTCATCACTCTCTCTCTTCTTCTCTCTCTGTAACAGACATTGATGAGTGTGGCGCTGGGGCCCAGCCCTGCAGCCGCGCATTTAACTGCATCAACACGGTGGGATCCTACATGTGCCAGAGGAAGATAATATGCAGCCGCGGCTATCACGCCAGCCCTGACGGATCCAGGTGTATCGGTACGACTTGTAACTGTTACACTAGGAAAACGTCTAATCTTAACTTGATATACATTAAGGAAGGGAGCAGTGGAGCAAAGGGAAAAAAAAAGTCACACTCCCTCATGAATCGGTGGCAGCTGAATGTTATCATTGTGTTTTCATCGTCTCTTCCATCCATTCATGCTCGTCATGTAGATGTGGACGAGTGTCAAGGCGGTCTGCATCGATGTGGAGAGGGCCAGCTGTGCCACAATCTGCCCGGCTCCTATCGTTGTGAATGCCAAACAGGCTACCAGTATGACTCATTCCGGAGGATGTGTGTAGGTATGTTGGATGTCACACACGTCATCATGCGGCTGAAGTGCACATGCTACACAAGTTTTTTTGCCTTCTCTCCCCTTTCGCCCTCCATTGCTTCTTCGCTCTTTCGCACCACTGTACACCCTCTTCTTCGCCTACCTACTCTGCTGCTCCTGATTATTATTCTGCGGCTGCTGCTGTCCCCCCCCGCCCCACTCCTACAGTAGCCACTGGGCTGATCACGTCTCCTGCTGCAGAGGACTCTCTTCTCCTCTGCCCCTGCTGCTGCTGCTGCTCCCTCTGTTTGTGATTCACTGTGTTGTGACTCTCATGATAATGGACTCTGCTCAAGTGTTTAGACTATCGGCAGGCAGCTGGTCCCCTCGCACAGCACTCTCGTTGACATGCACACAAGCACGCTCGGGCATGCACACGTCCGCGGCCCGTTGCAGGGCGGCGAACGCGCCCACGCTCGGCTGCACACACGTACTTGCACACATGGGTAAAAAATGCAATACACACTTGCAGGGGTTTGATGATACTGCTTCTTCCTCTCAGATGTAAATGAGTGCTGGCGCTACCCGGGACGCCTGTGTGCCCAGACCTGCGAGAACACCCCGGGCTCCTACGAATGCTCGTGCACCTCTGGCTTCCGCTTATCCGGCGATGGCAAGAACTGTGAAGGTGTGTGTTAATGTCTGCCTGCATGGGTGTGGGAGAGTGTGTGCATCCACGTGTACATGTCGGTGCATGCGGTCGTATGTTTTTTGTGAATCTGTGCGTGAAAATATGCCTGTGTGTGTTTGTTGTTGTACCGGGGCTTGTGCGTGTGAACTAGATTTCATGGACTGAGCTGATATATAAGGGCTGGCCACTGTGCAGCTTATCGCTGAAGAGAGATGACAGTTAGTGGTATTAATGTATTATACTGTACATCACGCCATGCCTTCAAGCACAAACCAGTAAAAACATAATTGGCTTCATAACAACATCTTGTTTATATGTTGGAAGAAAAAACATTGAAAGTCCTTTGATCAGGTGAATTGTGACAGTAATGAGCTCTAACCACTAATCTCCAGATGTGAACGAGTGTTTGGCCAGCCCGTGCAGTCAGGAGTGTGCCAACATCTATGGCTCCTACCAGTGCTACTGCAGACAGGGCTACTACCTCAGGGAGGATGGGAACACCTGTGAAGGTGGGGCCCCGCTCCGTTACACATCATAAATACCGAATTGGTACCGAACTTGTGTTCGGACAAGTCCATGCATCAATCTCACATGATTTGCTTCCTCCTTGTGGTTTCCACCCCCAGACATCGACGAGTGTTCTCAGAGCATCGGCCATCTGTGCACCTATAAGTGTGTGAACGTCCCCGGGAGTTACCAGTGCGCATGTCCCGAATACGGATACACCATGTCTCCGAACGGACGCTCCTGCAGAGGTGAAACCCAAAACCAACCAAATGCATCCACTCACCGCACCGTGCCTCACTGAGTTCTGCTCTGAAATAGATTTTAATAAAATGTCCCTGCACCCATTCGCTCTACAAAGACTGTATGGTAATGGCTATGCTCAGATAAATATAATTGGTACTTTCACAGTGGCTCGGTAATTACACAGGCTATAAAACTTTATTGGACTAAAAATCTTGTCTCACTAATTTTTTTTTTTTTTACTTGAGCAGTTTTTTCTCCACCCCTCCCTCACAAGGACTCATTTTTCTCTAACACGGTTTAAGCGCCGAGGCTTTTCCCTCAAACTTCCAATCGTCCCGTGACTAACACATTATTTCCTCAGCTGCAGGCACTACACCAGCCCTCATGCATTAACTGTGTGTTTTATGTAGATATTGATGAGTGCACCACGGGGGCCCATAACTGCTCTCTCGCTGAGACCTGCTACAACATCCAAGGAGGGTACCGCTGCCTTTCTCTCAGCTGTCCGCCAAACTACCGCAAAGTATCCGACACGTGAGTGATGCAGTCAGCCTTGCTCTGTTTTTGTGGTTCATGTGAGGTTAGCTAATTGAAAAAGGGATTTTTTTTTTATTAATCTATAAATCACTGTCTCTTAAAATCTCTCCCTGGAAGACAATTAACGCAATAAACTTTGAATCACCCTGATGTTGAAAAGTGCTGCACAAGTAAAGTAAAGCTGCCTCTCCTTCCCCCATTTCCTTGTAGTCGCTGTGAGCGGATCAGCTGTCCCAACTACCTGGACTGTCAAAACACTCCTCTGAGAATCACCTACTACTACCTCAGCTTCCAGTCCAACATCGTCATCCCCGCCCAGATCTTCCGAATCGGACCGTCCCCAGCCTACTCGGGGGACAACGTCATCGTCAGCATCACGCAGGGCAACGAGGAGAACTACTTCAGCACCCGGAAGCTGAACGCCTACACGGGCGCCGTCTACTTGCATCGACAGGTTGAAGGTCCGAGGGATTTCTTTATCAATGTGGAGATGAAGCTTTGGAGACAGGGGACGTTCACCACGTTCCAGGCCAGGATCTACGTCTTCATAACCGGCAACCCTCTCTAACTGTTAGAGACGCGCCATGGCCACTATGGACCTTAATTCAGTTCATTTTTCACATCACTATTTAACAATGTCAGTGTTGAGTAGTTAATCTCGCTTTTTGTCCAGTTGAAGTTAATATAAAAAAAAAGATTGCTGTGAGACTTAGTGGAATATTCAGAGAGTTCTTTTTTTTTCTTCCCATGTCTGTTTCTGTTTTCGCTGCATTTGCATGAAACAAAAAAAAAAAACTGTAATGTCAAATCATTCTGTTCCTTTTAATTTCTCACTCGATTTGCTAAAATATACAGTACGTCTCGTTCATTTCCATGCCTCAGAAAACCCATGAAAAACACATTCCACATTTTCAAGAAACCCATTAAAAAAACCAGCGTCCAAAATAATAACTTCAGAGAGGCGGAGATATTTATTATCCCAGCAGAATGAAACAATTTACTTTTGTTTTGATTATCTTAACCAGACATGAGTAAAGCATAAGAATCATAACAGATGGACTCTTACTTCTCCCCAGCTCCTTTTCTTTCTTTTTTTTCCAAACTGAGAGACTTGTATCCCAGTTTTCTGTTATCAGATGATGATGATGATGATGACGACAACGACGATGATGATGATGTGTGATTTGATAGCAGAGGAAACTGTTCTGTCTCCCGTCACGGTGCTTCATCCACTATGTCTGCTGCTGTTTATGTTTTGTCCTTGAAGTATTTTATATTATGTAATTTTATATTACTCTATATGGTGTATTATTTTTTTTTGTATCAGGCACATTATGGATGGATGTATCATATTTTTTATGCTAGATTCACAAGCAGCAAAGTATTTTAGTAAAATATATTAAAAAAAACAGCAAAAAACACCAATGTGGTTTGGTGAATACCGGCTGACTTTATTTATTAGGAGGAATATTAGCTGTGGTTTTGTTTCATCATCGTCCCTCTGTAGCTCTCACTTTATATGCGACTAATTCCTGCCTGTGCACTGTCTATAGAGAACTATTACTTCTCAGTGAAGTTGTCAAAGAATATAATCCATTCTTGTCAGGGCATGTCACACAGTAAGTGTCCGTGCCTATTTACATACCTGTTCACACCTCGCCAGTGAGCTCAGCGCGAGCGTCACCCGCCGACTCACGGCTGTGTGACGCACGAACACGTTTAACGGTGGCTGATAAAAGCATGTGGCGTTTGACTTCTGAAATAAAACTGACTACAGTCTTCTCATATTTATGTGTTAGGTCTCACAAACTCGGTTCATCTCCATCTGCTGTAGGTTGCAATATAGAAAGAGTTGCACTCCCACCTACAGGATGAAGGTGGTACTACACCCTGAGAGTTCTGGCTTCCTTCCAATGCAGCACTGGTGTCTTACACAACTGAACAGTCTCAAACAACACACGGGAAGGTGCACCTTATTTCCATTAACATGAGCTCACCAAAGTTTAGAAGAGTTTTAAGATCATTTTCAGTTTTAATAAGCTCTAATTTGAGTGATAATCTGACCTTCTGCCCCTGTTCAGAGTTCAGTGAACCTCCCGGACCTGCTGTAATCATCGGAAAGGGTGTGTGTGTCTCTGTGACAGCCGTATTAATGCATGTCGCGCATCCAAAACAGAGCTGCTCGCCAGCTTTCTGGTCTCTGGGATGAGTTATAATCGAAGCCGAAGGTCATTTCAACAAAAGAGACTGATTTCCAAGTCTAAATTTAGCCCCTCGCTCCCTGTTTGTCGAAAGTAATAATGATAGCTGGCTGGTTAGGAAACATTCAATACAGCTCCCTCTCATTCTTCAGGTCAAAGACGATCCTCCTCACATAACTCATAATAATAGCTGTGTGTGTGTGTGTGTGTGTGTGTGTGTCGACTGACTCAAGGTTTCAAACACACCCAGCAACTGTGATGCCACTATTGGTATGTAGAATGCATAACGAGCCCTCGAGCTGTGATTGATGCCTCTTTCCCCTAATTAGCTTTATCTGCTCTTGGAGATTAGGTGGTGCTGTGTTTCAGGGACAGTGAATCACGCATCCCAGACAGGGGAAGATACGCACAGGGAGACTGACAGGAAGTCTTGAAATCTCCAGGACAAAGGAAGAGGGACTGTAAGAGGGTTATAGAACTGCAGAGTTACAGCAGAGACAGATATAGTGCCACAGTCCCTGTATTTAAGATGAGGCCTGCAGTGTAGCCTCAGTGCCACAGTTTGCAAAATATCCACCGATGACAAATTATTAAACAAATCTAGAGTATGTTGAATTACACATGGACCTTTGATGATATGATGCTGCATTAAATTCACTCATCTTTAATTGGATCTGAAGGGTCGTCTGGGAAAATCTCTGTCAGGAAAATTCTTGTACCTTTCAATGGGTAGAATATCATGACCTTGAGCAAAGTATGTTCTTCTTTTCTTCTAGCTGAAAACAGATGACTATCTGTGATTGTAAATAATATTTGTAGCCGTTCTCCTCACTTTGTTTTCCTTCAACTAACAGTATATATGAAACTGGGTCAAAATAATATTAGTTTGGTAATTTAACCCACCAGCAGTATAAAAAATAACTCTCAGACTGGGTCAAAACGACATTTTGGTACTGGTAGAGTTTACAGATCTGGGTCTTTGTTTGACCTGCGGCTACTTATTACAAGAATTTAAAGGCTGTCAAGGTGTGCGTGGGTTGTGACGCCAAGCGTAAATGAGTCAGGGTGAGTACATGTGTACCACTGCTCATCACTCTATCAATCTTTCTTTCCTTGTTTCTTGTTGCCACTCTTCTTTAAGCAGTTTAAAGGTCCAGTGTGTAGGATTTCACAAGATTTAATAGCAGAAATCGATCATAATATCCATGATTATGTTTTCATTAGTATATAATGAATATCGTGTTTCTGTTGCCTTAGAATGAGCACTTTATATCTACAGAGGAGCAGGTCCTCTAAACTTAGGTTCTCCTTTACGCTTGGAAGGGAAGGATGAGTGGAGGGGTATTTAGTTGGTTGCAGTCTGCAACTATCATGCTACCAAATCCTACACACTCACCCTTAATAAAACCTAACTCCTGATCCACGATAAGGACAAACTAGGTTTATGAGGAGCCAGTTCCAAAAACAGAGTTATTCATCTATAGCAATTAAATGTATATGCAAAATGTATTACATAATAATAAATTAAAGCAAAAAAACTGAAGAAGAATCAAGGCGATAAAGGGAGTGAGGAAATATTTGCCATTGTATTTCCAATAAACTGAAAGATATATTCACATAATTATGAATTTAAAAAAAATAAAATGAAAAATGGTTATTGCATTGTAGGTGGATACAAAACGTCATGCAGTCATCGATTGCTCACGATGATGGTCACAATGAACCTCTTAAAATGCAGCTTTTGGAGGGAAAAACAACCGCAATCGACTGTACAGCGTGCGTCTGGGTGGAGGTCGGAGCAGAGGTGGGGTGGGGATGGAGTATGATGAGAGAGGGAGGAGGGAGGTGGAGGGGAGGGAGGTGGTGTTACAGACACGCTCGTCTTTGATAGCTCAGGTGGTCATCACCCGAGGGGAAAACAGCGTTAATGGGCATTCTCAGCAGCAGACAAGCACAGGCTAGCGCTCCCTCTTCCCCTGCTGCCATAAACAGGGGGAAGTATGCATCATTAGATTAGGCTGAGGCTAACTACCTGCAGTCAGGCCCACTTCATACAGTAGCTAGCGGTGCCAACCTCTGGCCTCCCACCGCTCACCATGATTGGCTGGGTCTCAGAGCACGGCAGTGTGACTGGTCAGCTTGTGGAGTGATAAATAGTCTGCGCCACAGAAAGAGTTATTATGTTGGATTATGTTATGTGTCAGCGTTTCTATCATAAGCAATTATATTGACAATGGAGTATGAGTGACAGGTGACCTCAATTACATTAGGAGACAATAGTGATGCCTGAGAGTGCAGTCTATAAGGAAAAACTGATTTGAGTTTATTAAGATGTATGATTACCATGGGTGGGTCTCAATCATCTGTCCCTGGAACAGGTAATGTAAAGACACAGGGCACAGATTAAAATACCTGTATGGTTAAACATCAACAGGAAAAACGAAAACGAAAAAAAACAACAAAAAAAAACCACAGGACAGGAAAGGAAAGGTCCAAAGCTTAACTGCAGTGGAAAGAAAGAGCAAAAAACAAGAGAAGAAGAGTTGGGAAACATAGACGGAGACAGCGAGAGAGGAATTTGCCTGAGAGGAGATTGAAGGAAGGTATGTAAGGTTGCCTGTCACTTTGAGGCGCCTGAGAGCTCTGCCTCGGTGTCATCGCATCACACTTCAGCACATAATGTACCACATCCCTAATAATTCCACCTTTTTGATGAAACTACATGCACAGAAGAACCTAACCAATCCCATAAATACTGTATTGCTGCCTCCAGTCTGACCTGTGAGGAGTCCAGGAGGAAGAGCTCCAGGTTAGAGTATGAGATTCAGCCCCGGGGGCAGATACGGGGGAAAGCGAGACTCATTCCTGTAGGAGTCAGTTGACCTGACGGAAAGCTCTTCTGCAAGGCTCCCTGGGTGGGAAGATTTACTGGAGCCTTAATCACAGGTCGACACTCTGACCAATGGGAGAGGAGCCACAGGTGATGCGCTGCCTTGTTAACTGCAATTTTGACAGAATGTAATGCCTGACATGCTCGGCATGTGTGACTTTTGACACCACAAACCATGTTTTTAACTCTCTGGATGTACTGTATTTGCTCATGCACAATTAGGGTTTGTAGGGCTGTATAGTATGAAATGTGTGAAGTAAAGGGTCAATTCCCCAAAATGGTTTTTTACTCATTTTCACACTTGTTATGATGGTTTTTGGTTTAAATTTTGAAGTTTTTAAACTTTTAAGCTACCCTATATATACAAAGTATTTATTTATTTATTCATTCATTTTTTTCAGTCACATGATAAAAGTAAGCTATTAACCAGCAAACTCCACTGAGGGAGACTATGAGGTAAAAAGCCTGTAAGTGGACCCAAAATTAAGATTACTGATTTTCAAACAAAACATAACCAGATACATGGACAAACCTTGATAGAGATATATGAGAAATCACTCTTTGAAGGAGACATTTACTTGGTGTAACTTAAAGAGGTGTGAATGCTATAGTGCTCAAAAAACACATCAGTTTTCTTTTACTGTCCAGTGCTGCAGCACTGTGTTCCTCCTCTGTCTGAAACGCTCTGTTTTAGCTCCTGTCTCTTTAAGGCCCCTCCTCCTGAATACCTAGTCTCCTCTGATTGGTCAGCTCACACACGCCAGCCCCGGCATCACATCAACAACAACAGCGCGGCTGTGCTAAATCAGTTCCTACATGCCAAACATAAATAGCAAAAATCATGCATGTGTGGTGACAGAGTGTGATGTCACAAAGTCACAGAATTATAGAAGGGACGACTTACGAGGCATTTCAGGAGCAGTGTTTTTCTGTGGGAGAGTAGAGCTTCTGTTGGTGCAGACTTTGGGCTTTTTAAAGGTGCGCGTATCTGCATGTAGTTTTTGGGTAAAACATTTAATCAGAAGAGAAAGATCTTCATTCACTGATATTTTTATGCCTAAACAAACTAAATAAACAAACTCTCTTTGTTGTCATGACTGGATAAACTGAATAAACAAGCTGATCTTAAAGGACAACACGATTTCATACTGTTTTACTTTGTTTATACTTGGCGGACCCTGCCACCTTTGTAGCTTCAAACTGTGTTTTGACTGAGGACCTTATTTCCCTCTTGTTTATTCAGACATGGAAAAATGTAATATTTCTGAGTTTGTGTCATTATTTTCCTTAATATTATAAATATTAATATTCTGAGTTTGTATTCCAAAACAGCATTGTGCCCCTTTAACTGATACATACTGATCCATATCAGCTGATCCATATCAGCAGGTCCATCACTTTGGCTCTAGGCTGCGATATCTCAATAACTATTGGGGGATTTTTCCTGAATCTATGCGCCCCAGATAACTTGTTATAGAAAACCATCTGAGATGTCTTCCTTGGAAACTTTCTGGAGAAAGGCAGGCACAAAAAAATCTTGGACGGTCATTGGACAAACCATCTGACCATCACCAACCAATCAGATCACAAACCCTATGATGTAGTGGAATGCGACCAGCGGTGCCAGTTGATAAATCAAACCCCTTGAGCAAAAATCATCGTTTCAATCGAGAAAAGCCTTCTTGCGGTTTTTGTGCCCTTCTTTCAATCAAATACAAAGACATCTTTGACATCAACATTATTGTTTCTTCCCCACTCTGTTTTTAAAACATTTATACGATTAAATGGTAAGGCTATTTATGAATATTTTGTAAATATATTTGTATATTGTCATACAAATTGGACAAAAATGTATTCAAAATATCGCACAAAAAAGTTTAAAAATAGGCGTTGCAAAGTCTCTGCTAGGTGTGCACACTTTTCTTTGAACTGATATTTAAAAGATTTAATTAAATTGCTGCTGCCAAAAACAACCCATCATAATTGAATTTTCCTGCCGTCTGCTCGATGATGTTACTGATAATGAGAATGATGACGCATAACTAAACTGCTGCATATCAGTAGATCATCTGGAATTGCAAATCATCGTGTTTATTGGTGTTGTAACACCAATCCGTTGAGTTGTGATAAAAAAAATAATAAGAAAGGGCCTCCCCAATTTAAGCTGTGAAATTTCACAATATTCAGCAAATGAATTTTGCAAGATGCAACAGGTACTGCGCTGCTTTCATGGCTGTCTGCATACCAATGTGACCGCAGTCTAACTATTACTCTCTTTATCTCGGCCCCCTCCGGCACCAGGGTAAGAAAACCCTGTGTTCTCTTTCCAAAAAAACCTCTTCTTTAAATCCTCTGTTGGATATATGTACATTTGTTTGTGTTTACCCCTACAGCGTTTCATGACAAGTCTGTCGTTCATCAAAAAAGCAGCGTGAACGCAGCATTCTGAGAGGTGGTTTTGAGAAAATCCAACTTGAATGATTAGATATGAAACCGCAGAGATTATCTGCTGCACTAAAGACAACATTCTCCCTCAGTGTTTTGTTAGAAAGATTGATGCCTGTGTATTTAAATCCTGCTGCATGTGGCCGTGAGCTGCCTCACTCTGACTGACGGCTGCTCAATATTCTTATTCATAAACACAAGCAGCAATCAGCATAAATCATGTCATTCACTGCACTTTATACCCTTCAAGAAATATTTTTTTAACGACAGGTTGATTTGTTGTTATTTCTGTCTAATTGTCTAACTTGTCACTGATGCACACGCTTATGACTCACAAGCAACACGCCCAGATAATGGTCTTGCTGCAGTGGGAAATTTCCCTAACCCTTCACCATGACTCGCAGGTAGCCTAGGGGACTGTAAGGATGCCCGTTTGCACTCAAGGCATTTAAGATATTTACAGATCCATTCTGGAGTACTTTACCTGACATACAGTATGGCCATTTTTCTGGCTGAGAGTGAAAAAAAAAAAGCCTTGGAGCACCAGTGGAAAGTCTCATCGTGTTGAAACAGTGTCACTTCAAAGGTCTGACCGAGACAGAGCTCTGAGTCTTGTCAGGTCTGTTTTCCTGTCTGACGTGGAGTGGACAGTGACATGCTCAGGATGCTGCTTATGCATGTCACAGAAAATAAGTCACAGATAATTTTGAATAATTTCTAAACTTGATTTACCCAAATTTACAGTATATAGTTGGCTTTAACTGGCCAGGTTTTTAAAATGTCTGTCAGCATACATACGCACAGAAAAACATACATGTGTATTTTCATACACTGAAAAAACAGTATATATACATACATACATGAATAAATATATTGTATAGAAACAAACGAATATAGATACAAATATTTGCATATTAATAAATAGACCTATATATAGGTATGTGCATACATATATAAATGAAAATGTGCAATCATAAATGGGAAATGGACTTACATTTCTATAGTGCTTTTCCAGTCTACTGACCGCTCAAAGCTCTTTACAACACTGGTTACATTCACTGGCTGCCATGCAATGTACCAACCCACTCATCAGGAGCAATTTTGGGGTTCAGTATCATGCTCAAGGATACTTTAGCATGTAGCTGTTGGAGCTGGGGATTTGAGTCAGCAACCTTCCGATCACTGGACAACCTGGTTAAAATATAGAGACACACATAAATAAATAAAAATATACATTCGTAAATACATACATACATACATATATACGTAACAATATGCATGTATGTACATACATACAGTACATATATACAGAGATAAAAAACAATTTCATACATACATGCATAGAATATATGGACAAACATATCTAAATACAAATACACATTCATACATATAAACATACATACATGAAAATATACATACATGCATATATAAATGAATAAAATATACATACTTACATACATACTCTACATACATATGAATATGCATAAATACATTTTAATCATTGATTGAAACATACATAGGTATGTAATGTTTGTGGCTGAACAGTTGTATTGAATTGCGCTTGATTTCAAAGATGTGCTCCAAAAAAGTGGCCACTGAGTGTTTCGTTCTTTGTAATTTGAAGGAGCACTTTAAGGCGTGTTGGAAAAAAAATTTAACTTTTACTCCATAATATAACTAAACAAAGAAACAGTTTGCCAAAATCAAAACATTCAGATCAGCTGATGAAATGATGGCAGGACTCCAAGATACAACTCCACCACCCACTCATCATCTGTGTGAGTCACTGTTGCTGCTCCAGCCCTCCCTTTGTCTCAGTCACGTGGGTTATATCTCTAAGTTACAGGTGTGCATCCTCACAACTCTGGCAAATCACCATCTACCTGACACATCTGACCTTTGAGTTACCCATAAATGCCCATTCCACTACACAACTGTGCCACAGACAGCAAACAGAGCACCTAGGCTATCATTTCCAAATAAAGATGAAGTCTCCCTTGGTCTTCTTGCTTGTGCTGATACTCTGCTATCTTTGCAGAGCTCAGACACCAAATATTAACAATGACATCTCGGTTCAAGCTGCTGAGAGTGAGGAAGAGAAGGCTCAGATGCTGAGGCCCACGGATGAAGCTGAGGGAGGTCAGCAAGCGCAAGAGCTTCAGCCCGACATCTGGGCCGAGCTGAGGCATCTGAGAGACATGGTGGTGGAGCAGAAAGTGGAGCTCAGGCACCTGACGGCCAGAGTGACAGCTGCTGAGAGCCTGGTGGAGGAGCTCCTGACGGAGAATACAGGTACACTTTCATAGAGGAATCACTTAATGACAAAATTGATGCAGCTCATATTATATAAGGACATTTTTTTCCAGCCATGGAGGCCAGGATGACCACTGCTGAGAGCCTGGTGGAGGAACTGCAGAGGAAGAATAACGGTAAACATTGTACCCAACAATGAATTAATTTCGTTTATTTGCATTTAATCTTGTAAACCTTTACAATATAATCTCACAATTCTGTCACATCTTTCTGTCATGTTAGCACAAGCCACAGAGCTTGCAGTCACTCAGCAGAGTCTCAGCTCTCTACAGCAAAGACTGACAATCAGTGAAAATCATGTTGAAGATCTAAAGAAACAGCAGGAAGGTAAAGGTGTTTTTTTTAATGGTTGTTATGATTTGTGTGTTGAATTGCGCTCATAAAGTTATAAACGTATGCCTCCTGATCTCAGGGCAAAGAGCGGCAGTGCAGGAACTTCAAAATACCAACACAGGTAAATCATTTACATGTTTTTTGCGAGTGTGTACAGGAAATACAGAATGTAATTCAGATTTAATTGTGAGCTGTTCTTTAATTTTGCCACAGTGAAAAAAGTGGCTTTTTCTGCCTCCCTTCTAACGTCCGGTGAAGGCAACACAGATTACGGAGCTGATCTTCATCATCTGATCTACAGAAATGTCATCACCAACACTGGAAACCACTACAACCCAAACACAGGTATAGTCTGATTAGGCTTTTTTCATTTGATACATTTGTATTAATTTCACTTCTATCAGTTGTGATTGTTCTTTTCGGTTTGTGTTTTAGGTTACTTCAGTGCACCAGTGAGAGGAGTGTATTATTTCAGATTTACTGGCCATGCAGCACACTCTGAAAGCAACATGAAACTGGATCTTATCAAGAATGGAAATCCTGTAGTAAGAGCCGGTGATCGTCATACCACATCTGAAGATGCTGAGGACAATGCGTCCAATGGGGCAGTATTGCAGTTAGAAGCAGGAGATGTTGTTTCAGTAACACTTGGTGGAAAAGTTTGGGATGACCAGTACCACCGAACAACCTTCAGTGGCTTTCTGCTCTTTCCTTTGTAAGATATTATAATTGCAGCCATGAGAGCAACATGCAGGGCCCAGTATGTGTCATTTCACAGATGAGTGTAAATGTATTTAGGGGTTTTTATAACAACACAAAAAGTGCATCTTTATTTTTGTGCTGAACCATAAAACATGGTTTATGGAAATGAAAAACAAACAAAATAAAAGTTTGTAATAAACAGTGCATATGAGTCTTCACTTGTTTTCTCACATTTCCCATTTTAATAATGCCAAGACATCCAAAAAAGACAATAACATCAGCATTTTATAATTATAGTACAACATGGACAAAACTTAATAATGCTTTAAATGAGCATGTCTCAGTAACAATCGTCCTGCTTGTGAAAATGCATCATCAGGAAGCGTTCAAGGGTTTACAGTGAAGTAACAAGTATTAGAGCCGAAGCTGATTTTGCCTTAAAGGTAACCAATTTCTTTTTAAATCAGTTTTAAATGAGTCTCTAGCCAATTAATAAGCTGAGGCTCGGATGAAATCTGGAGATACATTGACCCAAATTTCAGAGTAAAACAGTAACGTATTTGATGAATCCTGTTACGTTCCATTAGCAAACTGCTAACATTAGCAGAAAGACAAATCCTAGCTAAGGATACTGATATATAGTTACATTATATGATAGCAAATATATAGCATAGCTTGATTTTTAAATGTCAATACACATCTTGAACACATTTATTTAAACCTGGAAGGGAAGCGCATTGGATTCTATCACATGGAAATGTTATCTAGGAAGTTGTTGACTGCTGATGTTAGCTAACGTGTTATCAAATGTATGGTTTAACCCTTGAATATGCCGCCTTCAGATTTTCACTCCTTGTCATCTTTTTAGTTGATGATTATCCGGTAAGCTGTAAATTGGTAACAGTTTGACAGACTGCTTTATTTACGACTTGCAACCAGGAACACAACAACATAACATTATTCCAGCCTACGAGCCGCCTACCCTGAACTCGCCGATCAAAGGAAAATGGCCACCTAATAAATATGGTCAATTGATTAAAATTTGTGACAAATTCTGAAAATCTCTTGAAAATTTAGTTGAAAAAGTTTAAAGTGTAAAGTAAATCGTTGGAAGTAAAACGTTAATGTCAGGGTATAAACAGACTAAACTGCGGTCACATGATTCCAACTTCACCACCACTAAGCGTCTTACACAATCATTGTAGATGTGTTCTCTAAATTAATCAACCTACAAGTTGGAAAGTTAGAGTTAGTTAGAGAACAGTTTTTAACTAAAGTCGGCCCGTAAAGACGGACTAGTGAGTGGATGAGACTCCGCATTCGGCGTTATGATGTTTAATGTCTGTGACAATGTCTGTGGTCTCATTTAACCACTTGTCAGCAACCACCATTTTGAAATTATGGAAAATTTAATTATGTATCGTATGTCTTTAAACAAAATTTGTAAATATCTTAAGACCTTATTTCAGGCATTAAACCAAAAAACAATTCAAAAAATTTAAAGGACTTTGAGACAAGGCAACTGTTTCTGGGTTTTAGGACTACAGACTACACCTCTCCATTACACTTGTGTAAACTGCATAATTGACCGTAATAAGCTTCCAAAGTAGTTGTGATGTCACAAACTCATGGTAGTAGGTACATCTCCTTCATTTCTGATGTAATGTGAGCACAGACAAAAGTTCCCAAGTCACTCTACACGGTGAATGTTAAACACTCAAGTTGGGGAATCAATAACAAAAACCCCTTTTTTTGAACAAAGTTTTATTTGAAGTTTTATGTACAAAACTACATTACAGGTAAGGGTGGATGCTACTGTAGAGGCAACTAACCTGCACCTTATTAGTGAGAATGAGGTCAAGTTCTTCAAACAAAGCCTTCTAACAAAGGCCCACTTTGGATAAGGTGGACACATTATGTTATGAAGAAAAAAAAAAAGGAGGAAAAAAGCTCAACAAATTCCTCAGATAAAAGTGGAAGAAAATGACATCTCATGAATGTGATCATTGTTTCCTTTCCTTTGGTGTTTCACATCATAAACCTCCCGGAATGCAGCTGCATCAGCGTTTGAGCTTTGACTAAATCCATTCAGACTCTTTGTTGTGCAGTCACTCAGATCGCACAGGCACACACACGCACGTACACACACACACACACACACGCACGAACACACTTACACAACACCACACCTCGGTTATCAGTCATCTACTACGGCTCTGATAACCACGATCAACACACAACAACACAGAGTCATGCTAACTACACCTCCATTCACTGTCAGCGTCTGTGTTGAATTCTTTCGCCCTCTTTCTTTCGCTGCCCTCCACTTTCCCTGTTATTTTCCCACAATGCACCGAGAAGCCTATCAGCCACGAATGATCTACAAGCTATCAGATGCCCTCACGGTACAATTTCACACCCTTGCTGGAAGATATAACAGTGGCTCTGTGCAACGCATGTACGGCTGCGAGCTCTGTGAGGCGTTGAGACTCCCTCTGCAAGAAAAATGGAGGCCGGTATCAAGCAGGAGCGCTCAAAGGAATAATTCAGCTGTGTTTATGGAAAGAGCCTGGAGTGCGTTGGAGACGCGGTGTCTCCTTTGAATCTGATGAGGAGTTTAGATCAGACCTGCAGCTATGGTACGACTAAGGAGCGCTGTTAGTCTGATCAAACAGCTGCCAATATGAAAAGGACTGCCATATCCTCTTAGCACCCGGGGGCTGTGTGAAATGAATACAGCTCCTCTTGGTTTCCCTCTCACAGGCACCTCTTGGGTTGGAAACATTTTTTCATAATTGCATTTAATTCTATGTTAGGTGTCCCCACAGTGCCACTATTAAGGTTAAGGCTAAGCTGGAGAAGCTTTTCAACTTTTGTCATCGGGGCTTTTGCTCATTTAGAGGCAGTATCATTGATCCGGCGCTAAGAACACAATAAAACACACAACATATTAAGTTGTATCCCTGTTATTTTCAGTATTCCACTCATTCCCATGAACACACGTCTATTTCAATTGACTGTGTGTGTGTGTCACTGTGAATCCCCGGCTTTGCTTCGGCATATTTTTGTAGCTGATGAATCAGATGGCTTGGGAGATGGATCTGAGTTAAGAGTCTTTAATGAGAGAGGGTATTCCCAAATTTGAGAAAACCTTACTCATTGTTTCATTAAGGTAGTCTTTCATTAGACTAGATTTCTTTTTTTTTTTTTTAAACCTCCCTGGCAAGCTTAAAGGATAAGTTCGCCCAAAAATCTAAATTCAGTCATTATCTACTCACCCTCAAGCCAATAGAAAATTGGGGGAAGTTTCTTAGCGCACAAAATGTTTCTGGAGATTCACAGCCAAAAACAGCGCTGCAGCTTTCTTGTGAACAGCTGAAGAAGATGGAGACTTCTTTTGGAAAATCACGGGGGGGGGGGGAGGGGGAAGGGAGGTTCCACTCAGCTCGACTGGCTTAGTCCAAGTCTACAGAAATCGTAGTTGAAGTTGGTGTACAAGCGCGACCGTGAAGGTGCAAATAACGTCCTTTCGAAAACAGTTTGGGATCTCTGGGCTTTTCGGCGGTTTGGATTCCGCCAGATGAGCTGTATGGAGTTTTAGACAAGTCCCCATCTACTTCAGTTGTTTCAGAGATGCTGCAAAGTCGTTATGTTGTGAAGCTCTGAAAACGTTTTGTGGACTACGAAACTTCACCTGACTTTCCATGGGCATGAGGATGACCACATGGTGACTGAATCTTTTTCATTTCTGCGCAAACGTGTGCTTTTCTTTGCGAGAGCTCGTTAAAGCAGTGACATTGCCTGGGAGGTGCCTCCTCTATCTCACCTACAGCCTTTGGAAGAGGGTCTACTGAGCTGTGAATATTTTGGTTTGGGCTGAGTTCACCAGAAAAACGCTGAATGAAGCATCCCTGATACTGATCTGTTAGCATCGTCTTGACGACTTTGTTGTTAATGCTGAAAGGAAACACACAGGAAAAAGCAAAGCAGCGGGCGAACATGTCAGAAAAGTCGGTGAAAGAAAGTGTGGAGACACACTCATGCCTCCACTTGCATGCATGTGTTCTCTCACACACACACACACAGCAATGACAGTACGTCTTTTGACTTTAAAATTAAAGGACAGATTCATTATAGGATTATAAAGTCAGCTCTGGAGAAAAGAATCAGTATTTTGTGAGATTAGCATCAAACCATCATCCAGGGTAACTAATTATAGGGTAATTTATGACAATAGCATTACAGCATTTGCAGAGTGAATTAGAATTCAATTCATACATTGTCCTTTTAACCAGATTTTTTACACATTTACAGACAGAGTGATCTGAAAGTAAATAAAGACAATCTGATAACGATGCATTTTGTGCGGTCTACCCTTTTTGCCAGCACATTTCAGGCATTACTGTTTACAGTTTGTTAATCATTTGCATATGAGGCCAATAAAAAAAATCATTCTTATAGGAGAACCGGGGAGTGTGCCATGATAGCAGTTTAGGACACAGTTGTGTGCATGTAGGAGCCCCCTGTAGGTGCGATCAGTCTTCTTTTTTGTGCTCCAAAAAACATGTGTGGTGCAGGCCAAGGCCCCAAGGCGAGCTGAGAGTAAATGTGCATTCCTTTCTGCCTGATTTAGAAGAGAAGTCTCATCTTTTTTAATGCACTCAGTTGATCAGCGGTGAGCAGGAGGCATTCCTTGATCAGACTCACGACTCGGAAACGGTAGAGGTCATGTAGCCATTCTGGAAATGTACCTTGAACCCTGATTTCTTGAGTGCTGGATGCTCAGTGGAGAGCATAAAAGTGCTGAGAGATTGAGGATAAGGTTTCAGGAGGGATCTAGATGATCTCTTTTGGCAGCAAATTAAGGGGTTTTAAAATTGTCTTAATGGGAATATTTGCATGTGGCAGAGCACTGTGCTGCGATACAAAAAGATTCTGGCACCAAATGTACAAGGCGCAAGCAGCAAACATGCAAAGAACCACGCATGCATGCAGAGACTCATGCAGAAGCACAGGTATGCACACAGAGGGCAGCTCTGAGCCAACAATTCAGTGGAAGTGAAGCCATGCACCGTGGCCAGAGCATCTGCTCAGAGCTCTGAAAACACCTGATTGTGCTCACATTCAAACGCTGAACATTGTAATTGACCGGACAACAGATGGGCTACACAAGCAGAAACACACAGGAATGTTTTGTTTTTTTTACTTGCTTATGGTTTGATTCATATTCTTCTCATGTTAAACGTGGACACTGTCTCACTGACAGAAGACACCTGAACCAGCCACGTTCCAGCTTCAGACAGCCACTAACATCTGGCTTTTCTTTCTAATGTGAAAAGGTTTCAATAGCTCCAAACGACTCTACAGTAGTCACAGGCATCTACCGGCTCCAGCTCTGATCAGCAGCGATGGGAATATGACACCCAAGTGGATATGCAAATTTTCGGCCCTTCTGCGGCGCGATGCTTTGACTTGAATTTCAGTTTGTTTAATTTTAAGCATATATGTTGGAACATTTCACTTTCTGGCCGAGAATTAGACAAGAATATGATTACCTCTTGGCCTCAGGGTGTCACTTCCTGTCTTGCAGCTTTACATTCACCATGAGGTTGTCAGGCAACCATTGGAGACAGCAGGAACTGTAAAGAAACAGTTCAGCATCTGTGCCTCACCAGAAACCATACAGGTCATCTGTGCAAGCAGACTTGTATCCTTGTTTACACTGACTGTCAGGCAGCAAACTCCAGTGGGCGTAGTTATTACAAAGGGATCAAAGGATGAAGTCAGGCAACGAAACAGAAAGAGCCGCAAAGTGCACAGGGAGGAGGTCGGGGTGGATGGAGCTTTATATTCACCACACAGGCACGAAAGTGGTATCAATCATCTTGTCTAACTGTGGAACCGTCCCTTTAATTTCTTTGTGTTTTGATGGGGATATCACACGTCTACATCTTCAGGTTTTAACTGCCACTGATCTGACTTTTCTTTCCCACAGGTGGAGCTGACAGACATTTATAAGAGTGAGCTGATGAAACAGTTCCGACTTTTAGAAAACCGGCAGCCCAACTTATGTGAATGAGGCTTTGTGAGTTTTTTCGTCAGGCAGTTTGCGTCAAAAAGAAAGAAGAACAAGAATCAAAGAAAAAAAAAAAGGTGACGCAATCGTATTTGCTTTGGCTTGCTTCTTATCTTCCTTGATGACATTTGTTTGGTGAAACACACAGTTGGGTGGCCTCATAGGTTTCCTGAGAGTCGAAACCTGGATATACAACTGTGGCTATCTGCCGCGTATCAGTCTCCGTCGGGCTTTGAAGTTGCAGCTCCGGAAGCGTTTTGTTTATTATCTCGTGTTGGTTCCTCGCCATTCAAATCCAGCGACTTTGTTGTCGTGCGTGAGGTAAATTCACGATGCGAGTCGATCTCTCACAACAGCTCGGAGAGATATTTAATTTCTGCTTTGTTCAGAATAAAAAACACAAGTGTCTATCTTTTCATTTTGTAACGCTGATGCCTGGTGGGGAGCTTATGTGGCAGGTGCGATGACATAAAAATCATTCACGCGCGTTTTCTTCCTGTTTCTCACGTTGACATTTACCGACGTGGCCTTTCCCTTGTTGCACGGCAGTCTATTCAGCCGGTTTCCAAGCTTCCTCTTCACGTCAGTATTTTTTACCTGCAGGGCTGTGTTTTCTGTGTTTTCGCTCGACTCTGCCTCATTGACTCTAATATGGGCTTCCTGAATGGGTTATCTTCAGACTTGTTCCCACAGGAGCTGCTGACTCAAAATGATTTCAAAGATGCATGATGAGAATGCAGATCTTTGCGGTCTGAAGCAACTGCATTTGTTGTGATTTACCCCCCCAGACCTTAATCAAAACTTCAAAGACAGCTTAAATGTTGCCAACAGGGAACATAGAGGCGTACAGACAAACGGCAGGACAGCTGTGTTTCCTTCTTCTGTACTCTGTGTGGATCAAAACCTGAGGTTAGTACGTTTCCCAGTCCACACCCTGTCCGCAACAGAACAGTTATGCAAATGGATTCTCGAGAAAGATGATTCAGTTTGCAAATTAACACGGGAGTGACTCCAGAGGAAAAAAGGCAACGTCAGCAGAATACGGACTGTGACACAGCAGAGACATGAACGAAGAGTGAAGCTTCCAAGTCAAAAAATCTATTGTCGTAGGTACGTAAATGAATGCTGTTTTCAGCCAGGCTAGCAGTGTGGCTTCAGGAATGGATATATTGTTTTGACAATTATCGAATCGATTGCCATGAAATGTTCTCGCTGCTGCGGTCGGGTTGATAAACAGGAGTGCGGATCAATAGAATCAGAATAAGAGCAGAATCCGATTTGACCTTAGGCGATTATTCATCCAGAAAGTCTGTCTTTGTACCCGAATCTCAACTTCAATTGGCAACCGACTTTCGTTTCGTTTTAACTGAGGGACCCCTTGCAGTTGCAATTACACATTGTGCGTCCTTCTCGTTAAGGTGCATCCATGAGTTATCTTCTTGTGCCACATAGGGTTGACATTCTTGGAGTCTTTTGGATGAAAGGTCTTGACAACAGTGTTAGTAAAGTTTCTAAAACTTAGTCGATATGATGGCGAGCTAACAATAGATCTTTCAAAATAAAAACTACAACAAACTGGTTTGGTTATTTTTAATGACACGAAAGGAAGGGACTGAAATGTGCGTTCAGACCAAACACAAGGCAAATATTCAAGTACTCTTTATTCACGTTACAGCGCAGAATCCAGCTCGGATACATCTTCTTTGACTATAATTGGACAACTGGATCGTGCGATCTGTCACTCGCTTTCAAAACGAATGCATGTGCCGCCGGAGAGCACTAGCAAAGATCTTTACAACAGATCGTACTGCTTTTGTCCAAAGGGGCACTAGAATCAACAAAAACTTTACTTTACACATTCATACTACCAGCAGTATGTATTGGGATCCCCTTATTGGTCCCTTGACTTTACATTTTGCGCCATTGTCCAGCCAAGAATTTAATATGTACAATACTTTCCCTGACGACTTGCAAAAGAAAATGACATTCCCATCAGCCTCAGCTGCCCTTTGTGTTGAGTTTCAGCTAGCCAATGTGAGCTTGTTAATACGCTAAACTAAGGGGTTGAGCATTGTAAACATTTTACCCACTTAACATCGGCATGTCAGCGTTGCCATTGTGAGCATGTCCGCACGTTGACGTCAGCATTTAGCTCAAAGCACTGCTGCGCCCAAATACAAACTGAGCTCCTAAGACTCTTAATCACACAAGAACCTGCACATAAACATGCTATCGTTTTGTGTCCCTGCATTAATAAATCCGCAGTAATCTATCTGTGGTCAAAAGCTCTGGAGGTGTGGCTTCATACCTGACATCTCATCAGCTGGCACAAGGCATTCCACACAAAGTGCTTTTCTCTCACAGCCAACCGGCGACGGAATGCATACACTCTCCTCTACGTGGATTTGAGTGAGGGTAATACATTTTCTGTGGGTGAGCAATGGGCAGAGTTGTATAACAATGAAAAGTCGAGGCTTGCCCTGTGAAGAAACAATGTCAATGACCCGAGTAAAGAGCTGGCTTCGAGTGTTTGTTATTTCAAACCTCTTCAAGCTGCAATCGTCATACAGTTGTGGACCGTGCTGTGGCATGTTGTTTTCAAAAGAAAACGTCAAAGGGGATTTGATATTGGTATTCCCAAAAATACTGTCGGCCTGTGAATATACACACCCAGAATCCAAAAATAGTGTGACTGGATATCAGGTTGGAACATAATCTGATTCCAGAGCAGTGTTGTAAAAAGTATTGAGAAGTCATACTTGAGAAGGGTAAAATATCACTGTGGCACAAGTTAAAGTTCCACATACAAAGTTCAGCCAACAGTGTAAAGGCATTGGTATTCATATGGGGTTTCATCAATGGCTGCCCTAATGTTGTCCAGTAGTAGCAAGGTTAAGATTACTAGCATGTAGCGACATTAGCTATCCAGCATTAGCAAAGTTAGCTACAACAAACTGGCAGCCAATTCAGGTGGCAGATGATTCGAACAGCCGCGGTGTTGTGAAGTGAATGCAATGGTAGAGGGGGATGGAGCACTACATTTAGCGGCTGAATGTTAACAATAACACCTTTGAGTAAAAGTCTTTAAGTGATATTAAATGTACTTAAGTGTATAAAGTACAAGTAAAAGTAAAGTATATATATACATTATGAATATTGGAACTAATTTTCTGTTTTTATTATCTGAATTAGTTTTGTATCTGATTGTCAATAAACTACATCCAAAAAACATTTTTTATTTTGGCAATATTAATATTGTTTCAATCTGCAAGGTAACTAGTAACTTCCATCCATCCATTGTCTGTAACTGCTTTATCCCTTTTATGGGGTTGCAGGGTTTTTGCTGGAGTCAATCCCAGCTGTCTCTGGGCGAGGGCAGGGTACTCCCTGGACAAGTCGCCAGCTCATCGCAGGGCCTTCACTGATGGCAGAGGCTGCCATGCAAGGTGCCAACTGCACATCAGGAGCAATTTGGGGTTCAGTATCTTGCTCAAGGACACTTTGACATGCAGCTCAGCTCAGCCCAGAGCTGGGATTTGAACCAGCGACCTTCCGATCACTAGCCGACCTGCTCTACCCGCTGTAGCGGCTGTAGTAACTTAAGTTATAAAAAAAAAAGGAATGGAGTAAAAAGTACAATATTTTCCCCCAGACCGTAGTGTAAACAAAACATCATTTTGTGGCATAAAATGGAAATACTCCAGTAAACTTACTTAGTTACATTCCATCACTGTCTCTCAGAGAATAGCTTTAGATAGAACATAAATATACACAAGCTTGAGGACTAACGGAACACATGCAACGGTAACTGTATTCTGGTATAGTTACAGAACAATAGATGTGATTAGATTGCAGATACAGTCAGTAAAAAAGGGATTACTACATTACTACATGATTGTTATTTTTGAATAAAGTAAGTTAAATTAAATAGTAGTCTGTAATCTGTATAAAGACTATCCTCTTGATATTTCTCCCCTGTTGTATTTATTTGCATGTGTTTGGTAATCCAAAAGCGACAGAAAGTACTTTGATATTATGCTGCTTGGTCATTAACAGAGAATTAGTAACTGCATCAAATTCATTTATTAAGTAACCCTCTCAACCCTGGATATATGAAAGTATCTAAGCAAGGAGTTTCATTGATCCTAAAAAACTAATAATAATCACAAAATCTCCATAACATTTTGGTGAAAGAGTCTTTTCAGGATTACATTCAGGCCACTGCTGCTCAGGATAACTTACTTATATTACATTCAGTCAGATGCTGTAATTCACCCTCTTTGTTCTACAGACTAAATTTGGCACGACAGGCCTTCAGAATGCCTGAATCTGACGCACTCACCTGTGCAGGACTCCAACTTTCTAACAAGCCTGTTCCGTTTCTAGACTTGAATCTGCTGCATTGTTTCCAATCAAGAAAACCCTTCAAAAAAAATTAAGATTGTTCCAGCGCACAAGAACAGGCAGGAACCACCACGTGCGGCGAGGTTCCGACATGCACATGACAACAGGTATGCCTTAAACAAACTCGCACACTCTGGCTGTTTGCATGAGAGAGATGGGGCTAAACAATGATGAATAAACAAAAGTGTTTACCACATTTTAATTAGCCCCTTGTGCATGTAATGAGCACCTGCCAAATCCATCTTCCAGTCTCCCACAGTGTGCAGGGGCACTTATCCTCCCCATAAAACTGAGCGCAAGTCAACTTACCTACCCGGGGCTACTCAAAGCACACGGCTGCATTGTGGCGCGTTCCCTCCCCTGACTGCAGCCACTTGATTAGCTGATTATAGCGCGAGACACACTTCATGACTGTTTGTTCAGTCAGACAAGATGTAAAACAACAGTTACACCATAAGACATTGTTTTCTTACCACGAGACACTTTGTGTACCTAGGCCAGAAATTCATCAGGCGAGTGTGTTGAGTGTTTCCTCTGCTGTTACCAGCAGCAAGCATCTGGAGTTTTGATGTTAAATCATTGTGTTCCTGGGTGTTAATGTGGGAGGATTAGCCTGCCATCATGGCAGCCTTTTTTTTATTGCCGTTTTGCTGCACATGAAAAGAGGCTTCCATGTGCAAATACAGTTATGCAGGTTGGCACAGAACTCTGGAGGAATGTGCTGTTCTTTTTATTGAATGCATAAATTCAGGAGGTCCAAACATTGGTCGACAGCGCTCACTTCCCCCGGAGAATTCTCAGAAAGCACGTTACCAAATATAAATGTGTGCTCTCAGTCAATCCCACTCATCCATGCCGGGGCGATACCTCTGTCAGTGTGGCCCTCTCAGGTGGAATTACTGTCATAGTTGGCAGGATGACTCTCTTCAGGTGATAAAAGAGGTGTTGATACAGAAGCATCTGGCAGGCCTCTGAGCTCCAGACAGATTCTGCTCTCACCCAAATCTATCAAACCACAGGCAACATCTGTTCGGGCCATAGATTAGCGTAGTTAGCTGATATTGTGAATCTCAATCAGCTTGGTTCTTGTGCAGAACCAAAATATTGATTTTGTTGACATGACTTACATTCATCATAAATTCTCCCAGTAGAGGAGGGCTCAGTCGTCTTCAGCGTCTCCTCCACAGCTCCGAAACGGCAGGGTTTTTCCCAAATACGTTGCCCAAGGCCTGTTTTTCGAAAGGTTTTGATTGATTACCAGGATTTAGGGAGGAATCTCGCACAATTTGCAATATCTCACACGGGGATGCTTGATGCCCGTGGCATTTAGAGTTTCTTAGTTTGGAACAGGCTGCATCAGTACAGACTGGCCTTCTTTGCCATGTTGACAGATGTTTTAATTGAGGTTTGACTGATGTCAGTTTATAAACCTCACTGACTGTTGTGTACTTTAAGAATCTGATTGATACATCAGACGGAACTTCACGAGAGATGACCAAACGGAAATACACACTGAAGCTCCTCGTCGTCTCGTCTGTGTGTCAGTGTTTCTCCCCTTTCTCGACTGCATGCACGCACGCACGCACACGCACACACACACACACACACACACACACACACACACACACACACACACACACACACACACACACACACACACACACAAAGACATTCACAGACATATATAAGCATGCAAAGACACTTCTTCCATCGCTCAAATGTGCCCAAAACCCCGCAGGGACTAAAGCCATTTTTCATGTAATTACAGAAAACCTGCCTGACTGGCTTTGAGGCAGCCTGTGAAAGGAGGGACCAAGTCTCTCGTACATTGTACAGTATATCTAACCACTTACCATTAGCAAAAAGTTAATTTCACTCGCTTCACTTTCAGTCGGCGGTCCAATTATGTCAACACATGTAAGAGCATAAGGAAGATTATAGGGGAGAGTTCATCTAAAGTAAATCTAAAGTATGATTCACGCTCTAAAAATAGTTATTTTTAAAGGATAGACTGGCACAGTTGAGTCCAGGTCCATTTCTTGGCACAATTTTGATCCACCAAGTCGACTTCACCTGTACTTTTGTTCCAACATCTTCATCCTGCACGTGTCTCCGAGTCTGAGCTTTCAGCCTTACTGCTCATGCATGTGTTCACGATGGTGGAATTTTTTCCATTGTAGAAACACACAAATATATCATCGTATGACCTGACTCTGACAACTACAGTCTGCTGCAGAGAGGGACAGTAGTAGAAAGGAATTTCCCCCCTAGGACAGATCAGTACAGACTCGGTGAACTACCTGACGCTTGTCTCTGGGCTGCGGAGCAAGTCTGCTGCAGCACTGAGGTAATGTTTGTCTCTGTCTCTCCTCAAGATCAACCTGTCATTAGAACGCTGACGAGCCTGTCACACCGTGACTCTGTTCACCCTTTTCTTTTTTTTATTGCTTCTCGTAGATTAATAGTGACTACGTGGGCAAGAACATTGTGATGAAATGTGACACACACGCATCAGGAGCAGGATGAGAAACTCTTTTCTGATACTGAGCCCTGACTGTAGGGGGCGACTGTTACTTTGCTTTGTCTCACAATACATGACACTCTTTCTTCCCTGATTATCAATTGGCAGGCAGAAGTGGATATATTATTTGTGGCATCTTATCAAATACCACCCAGATTTATTTACATAAGCCATGTGCTGTAATACTCCTCAGTGTAAAACTAAGACAAACTGATATTTCTGCTGTTTATCTATCTTGACCTCACTGACCCTGTGGGAGCTCATGATTTTACAATTGCAGCGTGTAGCTCCCCTGTATGCTGCAGCACAGTTGTTCAGTGTGTTAACATGTCTCTCACTGAGGCCTGACACCTGCAGCGACTCTCCACCTGTTGTGGGCTGCTTGTGCGGACGAATGAGCATCAGTTCATTGTGTGTTTTGAGAATGTTTTCTTAACTCCTGCAGCTATAATTCGTATTTCTATATGTTTACAGCGGATGAGAAGACAACTTGAATGTGAAGGCCGTTGCTCGTTGTGATGAGCTGACAGAAAGCGAACCCCAGAGCTGCAGCTGTAGAGCTCCTCCAATCTACAGAGCGTTTGTAGCCTCTTTAAGCTCAATGTTTTGGTTTTACAGCCACCAGCTCCACAGTTCTGGTTCACTCTCACAGCTCGCATAGCGTAATTTCCTGCCATAGCGGAAAGCTAGCTGTATGCCAAGTCGGCATCTGATAAGCAAAATCTGATCTTTTCCTAACCCTAATCACGTGTGTTTTTTTACCTTACCAGACCGTAAGCACAGTGCTGTTGCCACATGAAATAGAAAAAAAACATAAGAAAATGAAGGTGTCAACATGAAGAAATTGACATTTTCAACACGTCCGTGGTTTGACGTTGGAGACAGAGACGCAATCACTCTATTGTCAGTCTGTGTACCATTAAAAAGGATTGTGCAACATACATTTCCTGTCAGAGAATAACTAAGAAAACTGGTTGTGATGGTCCGGATTGTTACACATGAACCATCTGATTGGTGATTAGCAGAAGAATTCACAGATGAGAGGGGCGTATCTTTTGATTTCCTCATGACAAGTCAAAGTAATCGCTCTCAATTTTCCTTTCCATCAACTGATCGCGTCAGGCTGCCTCAAGATGAAGAGAACTCGTTTGACTCGAGGATGGCTTATATTGGAATGCATCCTCACCCTCCCAGTCTGCTCTGCTCCGTGTCCTCTCGGCTGAAACCATCAGCCCGGTGTGCTATGAGGAACCGCTTCCACTCCACGTGAGTTTCTGTCACAGCAAACGGCGTCTTTGTTCGTCCCGCCGGTCCTGTCACCAGACACCCAACCTTTTGAAACGTGGTGATTTATGATGGAAGTGATCGCTGCCGTATCCGTGCCAACTCACAATGCTCTGGCTGCTTTTGTTCCCTCTTCAGGAATCGCAGGTGACATCAGATCGTTGTCAGGATCATGTTTATGTGCCTCACTTAGCTGATCCTTATAAATAGTTTTCTTTCTACATGTCCCACAAACGTCACGGCCGATGCATGGCAGGTTCATTTCACTGGCTTGAAAAAGAGCAAAGAATCGAAGACAGAAAGCCTTCGGGGTGTTTGTCACTGTCTGGCACCGTTTCAGGAGTCACTGCTCATCAGGCTTTTCTTTCTGGATTTAACTAGGCCAAGAGGAGACACACACTTAATGAATGGCCAGCCCCTGAAAAATGCCATTTGTATTCCCCACTCCAAAGACAACAACAGCAATATAACATTACAAAAACCATAAATCAACAGACTGTAGGTGTGGAAAAGCCTCTGTAAAATCATTAAAGGCGAGTGAAAGTGAGATTCTCTCCCCTCCGCCGCTCTCTTTATCCCCCTTCCCTTTTGTCCCATTCTTTATCTCATTACCATCACTGAAGCTGACCTCGGCGCGGAGCATCCAGCTGTGTTCTCCTGCCCTACAGACAAACCTCTGACCCTGAGCTGAACTGTAGGATCATCTAGCACTGTCACGGCCTCATCTAGCACTGTCACCACACGACCTCCACGACTCCGAGGTCATCCGGTGCACATTACCTACTCGTTTCCATTCGTCTTTTTTTTTTTTTAAAAAATGGATCAGGAACTTGGTAATCGCCGTGCAAGTATCGCAGAGGAGTAAGTTTCAAATGAAAAAAAAAATGTGTTTAGAGGAATGAGCAGAATGACCGGAGATTCCACCTGACAGAGGCCTATTCTCCTTGTTTACAGCCAACACTGGCTATTATTTACAGGGAGCAGGAGACGTAAAACGTCATACAAGTGGTTATTACAGTTCATGACATCAGTGACACCAACTGTGTGCACAATTCACCACGTGCTGAAGCCATTTCGTGACCCCCACACCCAAAAATCTAATTGTGCAGAACGTGTTGTTACAGCAAAAAAAACATCCGTCTGTTTTGGGAGATGCATTTCAATCCAGCAGGATGAAATGAAGATGAACATGATTGAAAAGGTCTGTGGCACCGACTTCAAAACACTTTTGTCACCAGCATTGCGGGATACATATCAAAAGAAGCACTTTCAGGTATCTCTTTACCTCTTTTGGGTTGAAGGTGAGGGTGTTTCCACGTCTTGGCAGGGCATGAGTGGAGAAAAGGGAGAAGATTAATGATATAATAGCTCTGACCACACGCTTTAGTTATTTAAACTGGCAGCATCAGCTCAAATTGTTTCATAGCTTTCTGCAGTGATACATTTAGGAGCGTGTCTGGACAGGTTACAAGATGCTAGAGGAGAGAATTCATTGCAACTCCCTCTGAACTGTTCAGCCAAGAGACGGGAGCATGGAAGCTATGACACCATCAGTAAAGAACACGCAGATTGTTTACTTCCCAGCAACTTGTTTGTGCACTTTTTTCCCTTGTTGACAGTCGAGAAAATGAAAAAAAAAAAAGAAAAAAAAAAAGGAGACCACATCGGCACTGACTGATCAGTTGCCTAACACACGAATAGGAAATGATCACACCCAGATGTGTTCACGGTTCAATTTCAGTTTCTATTCTCGTTTGAAGGTTTTTGGATCAGTGGGGAAAAGCGTTTCATAATCAGGAGGTACTGAGGAGTGAAGCCTCAGAAGTCAAACTGCGGTCGCAATACTGTCAAATCAAAGAGAAACAGTCAAATCAAGGAGAGAAGATGCCAACTTGTTCTTTGTAAGGGCAGAGAAGGGCTGTCAGGGCGAACTGAGATGACGCTGGCTGAAGATCAGTGATATTTCCAAAGCGTCTCTGAGTCTTACGGGGTGGTAGTGCGTTTGTGTTTTTGTTCAAAACATCCCGTGTCAGGACGCTCTAGACGTCGGAGGATTACTGTAAGCTTAGCTCAGGTGACGTCTCTTGGAGGGGGGGGTGGGGGTTGGGGGCAGGTATGAGGGCCCTCCATAGCCCTGTTCCAAAACCACTCCAAAAACAAGGAAAAGTATCATATGGGGTGCTCAGATCATTTGAAGATACAGCGCTACGCACCTTCAAAGGCGGCTTTTAACATTCAACGCTCTCATTACCCCATTTCTCGGATGCATTACGGCTCCATGATTACATATTTCGGAAAGCTTTCAAAGGGGCAGGTTAAGCGGGCCGCCATTGCTCGCTCAAATCAGCGTAAATGGCTCCTTCAAAATCCCCCCAAAGAGCAGAGCCCGGCCTGTGTTCTTACCTTAATGCCGCTGACAATAGCTCGGAGCTATTTGACCACTGTGTTTACCTGTAAAATCAGATAGACCATGGGAAGTGAGATAGACCCTGTGAGGGGCCCGAGCAGTTGTGGATCTCTCTTGCGGGGAGTGGATATTGTCGGCTATCTCTGTCTCCCATCGCAGAGCCTCAAACAGCCCGCCGTTAAGAGAGTGCATGAATGAGCTCTGCGCCCATGCAGTATCTCTGGAATCACATAAAGACAACCTTGTGCTCTGCAATTTACTTTGCGGCGCTCAGGTGCTTGTGCATGTCTCAACCAGAGGAAAAACAAAAGTATGACTGACATAATCATGTGTCAGAAGATTTATGGTCAGAGAGAGCGAAGGGGAGAGAAAAAACTGGAGAGCACATTTTCCTCGCTCCTCCTCCTCCTCCTTTCAAATTATTGTCTTTAGCGCTGTCCACTTGTCGGAGTGAAATGTTGGAAGCTGTTGAAACAGAACGGCTCGCACAGACGGAGGTTTTGTGTTAATGAGGGCTCTGTAAAAAGTATGATTTAACAACTCTTTCACTGTGAGATTGTGAGTCATTTCCTTTCTTCATTGGTGGCATTCTTTTCGGTCGTCACAGGGGAAGACAAGACGTTTCATGTGTGATTTTAATCCTGCGAGCGGCTTTAATGCAGACAAATACAGAACAAGACTGCTGTATAAACTGTATGGACCGCAGACTCTACAGAAAGAAATATGATCACGTTTGTACCTCCAGGAAATTAATCCTGAATTCTATCCCCGCATTCCTACAAACAGCGACATCATCGGTTCAGTTTTTTTTTTTTTTTTGTTCTATTACAGCTATAAATCTGACGCAGTCACGGCCGATCTAATGATAAAACAGGAAGCAGGATGGATCTTGCTTAAATATGTTTTAAAGGGCTCATTGTTGGCTGTGGCGGCTTTAATTGCTGGCTGGAGCACGCCGCTGGGCCGCCCTGATGTAACAGGTCATGGGAGCAGATAGGGAAGCTGTGGCAGGTCTCCAGCAATAACACAGGGAGTGAGCCAGACTACTAACCATAAATCTGCAGCCACCACCAATTTCCAACTGCTGCAGGTGACGGGGCTGAGCGCGTGTGTTTGTGCGTCTGCGTGTGTGTGTGTGTGTGTGTTTTTATAAACAAAACTCCAAAGGGGAACGCCACCCCACTTCAGAGCAACATGGATATTACACCCCAGAACATCTTGGCATGGGCCCGGTCCTGTTTATGGAGAAACACAGCTAAGAGTATAATTAGCGCGGCAGTGATCCTGCAGGGTGTCTGACTTAGGCTGCGATATCAAAGAAGGTGGTTATTTTGTGTTTGTGACTCAATGGAGATGAAGCGACTGTGGCCTCTGTGTGGTGGTTGTTTTACACCTGACTGGAAAACACTGCAGGTGGATTATCTGGAACGGTCGTTCAACTGCATTGTTTGTTTGGTTTCTTTGTCGTTAGAGGGCACGTTAAGCTGTAAATTACAGCAGCAAATGTTTGATGGTGCAGATCCTCGCGATAAATCCGCATTAGTGGAACCTACGGGCAGCTGGGTTGTAAACCTTGAGCACCACATTAAAGGGTAATTTCACCCAGAAATGAAATCTTCTGTTTGCCCTCACGCCGATGGGACGTCAGGCGGACTTCTGTAGTCCACAGAACATTTCTGGAGCTTCGCTGCGGAACAGCGTTCTCCTTCTACACCTGAAGTAGATGGGGACTTGTTTTAAAATGTAAAAAAGAAAACATAAGATGGCGCCATGCAGCTTGGCAAGCGATATCCAAGACTCCGAGATCGCCCCGAGATGCCAACTTGATTTGCAAAGACCGTTATTTACACCAACGACACGCGATCAGGCTCGTGCACCCATTTCAGACGGGCAGCATGCTAACAATTTTAGCTTAGCAGCGTCTTAAAAAAGTGTGTAAATAATGTCAGTTTGGGATCTTGGGGCTTCCGGACACTCGGATTACACCGGATGAGCTGTATAGAGCCATTCTACCTGTTTCTTACGTTGTTTTTTTTTTTTTTTTTTTTTTTAAACATTTTAAAACAAGTCCCCATTTATTTCATCCAACTTCGTCCAACTTTCAGTCAGCTCGAAGGTGAGAAAATGATAATGGATTTTCATTTTTTGGGTGAGCTTATCTGTTAAGGGATTTTGCCTTTGTCATTCAAATGTTTGATTGCTGCGAATGAAATCAAATAAGTGACACACAGAAAGCACCCTGGAGATGTAAGTGTTTCTCTTCATTAGGTAATGTGACACACAAAACCCTAGTTTTGGGTTTAACCAGAGCTTTTCAAGCAGCTGCCTTTTCTTATGCGCGAGTCTTTTGTATCAATATTATGAAAGCTGGAAGCTTTTGTCAGACGGGAACAAGCCTCGGCTGTTATCCCCCTCACGCCCTTTTCTCTTTATTCTGAGGGAGATTATTACTTCCAATGACACACGATATGGCTAATCTACTGTAAATCAAACCTGAATTCTCATATGTCTCTGCTGTTCAAATAGGAAAGGGAGGTTTTTACAAGGGAAAAATGCCGATGTGGAAATGCTCCAAAAAAATACAGCACAGGTGAAAACTTTACAGGCCACATTCGTCAGTCCCAGGAGGCTACTGGGAGCAGGCTTTCCGTCAACACCTCGGGCCCCGTCTCCCCACGCCACTTCCAGGGCAGATGAGAGTGGAATCCGTAACGACTGTGGGCTTTAGCATCGTTAACATTTCCCTGACATGTCGGCCGGCCTCTCTTGGAGACTGCCCTGCATTTTCTCCGCTGCGCTGGAGTTGTTGTAGCAACTAGTGGCCCAGGAGTGAATGAAGCAGATGTGCGAGTCATCTATCACCTGACAGCTCCCACTCCCCCGGCTGAGCAAGTCATCTCCGTGACAGTCTGCCCGGCCAGTCTCATCAATTACACTGGTACCCTACCATTAGAGCACAAACACTTTTCTCCCCGGACACATTCAAACTGCTTCCCAGTCTGCAGGATGGGCCCTCAATTAAGCCCGAATAACTTTCCCCTCTCAAAAGACGTCTCTCTTTTCGGAGTCTTACAGCCGCACACATTGGACTTGTAGGATAAGCTCTTTGAAAACTGATTTAGCACCGCGGTCGCCGTATGTCTGAGAATTTGCATCCCTGCTTTATGACTTTATGATTGCCTGATGATGATGCAAACCACAATGGAGCCACCGTTAGATAAGATTTACTTTTATGTTCATTTGAAAGCGGAAGTGGTGACTCGAACGGTTGACTGACTCCTATACTAAGCAATTGAGGTCATTTATGTCTTAAAAGTGCAACAACTGCTTTGAGGCAAGAATATGTGAAGGTCAATATTTATTTCCTTCAATTTTGAATCTATTAAAGGTGCAATATGGGAAAGCAGCTACTCTATTTTGTACATAATGCCCCTTTAAACACATTATGTCAATGACCAGCGTGAGACTCGATGTATGAGGAAGCAATAATGAAAAGCACGTCTCGTTAGTGTTATTCTGTTCCTGTATTCCATCAATAGTAGTCATGAAACGCAGTAAACACCGACGTTTGAACACAGACACATACAAACAGTTCCTATCACTTACATCATTACACAACTATGGCAGTGACAGCAGGGGCCAACGTACATAGATCAGCTTTTTTCTTGTTCACAAGGATTTTAAAAACAGGTGTAAGGGTCAGAACGTGACACTGAATATGCAAAAAAAAAAGATATAAATAAGACATTCATATAAAAATAGGCTTTTACAAAATATACTCTATTAACCAATATTTACCAAAAAAGTGGAAAATGTGCCTGTGTTTTTGATCAGTGAGTCGAGTCCTGTTAAGCTAAATCAGCTTGAAGTAAGCGTCGCCATTGAAGGCGGTCAGTAGAGCGTATACAGCCTTCTACCTCAACAAAGTGGGATTCTCTAGACTAGCAGCAAAAAAGAGGGAAGACAGACTCATGAGAGGTTCAGAAGGTCAATGTGAGTAGCCTACAGCAGTTTCATCTGGAATCTAAAAACATTATTCCAGGCAGATTCAAATCCAGTGTGTCAACAAGTTTCTGATTGCTTTAATACACTAAAAAACAAAAAAAAACTCCCAACATTTAGTTATTTTTGATCCATAGTGGACAAAATCAGTAGTTTTTCTTATAGAATAAATTAATATTAATTATTTTCATTCTCTAAATACAGTGTGTTAAATATTCCAAATGGCTGTGTCGTTTCGTCCGTGCAGAGTGAAAAAGCTGCAGCAGGGTGTCCTGCCCAGCGATCACATCCACCAAGTCCATTTCTTTAAATGTCAGAACATATCGTCCATATAGCTTAAAGTCTTGAAATTTTTTTTTTTTTTTGCTTCGCTGACTCCCGCCGTGGTCACCCAGTCCCGCGTGCCACGGCGCAGTTACAGTCGCCCTGTTCCGACATCGCACCCCGACAAAACGTGACAGACCATGAAGAGGGTTGAAGAGCTTTGTGTGCAAAAGAAATCGTGACGCCCCGTCTTCAGCTTACAGTAGTTCCTCATTGTGTGTGAAAAGACCGTCATAACAGCCTTCTTGTAAAGTTTGACTGCTCCAGTTTGTCCATTAAGACGCAAAGACACTTGCATACATCGCACGCTCACACACACGCACACACTCAAACACACACACTGTCCAATAAATATTCTCATTTGCATGTGTACACCTCTGTCCTCTCGCTGCAGGTGTTGCATTTAACGTAGCAGCACCACAGGAACTTGCAGTTGCACTGCCACACGCGAGAGTACTGGTGTGTGTTGTATCCCCGGCCGCAGCACATCAGGTCGCAGCCGCTGATGTGCTGCATCATAGTCTTGTTGCACACCCGGCCCTGTGTCCCCAAGCTCCCCGTCAAAGGATCCGCCTCACAGTAGTTAGGCGACTTGTCTATGTACACCAGGTCTGTATCCATGGGCTTCCGGTAGGAGTAAGGCTTTTTGATCTTGAGGAATTTAGGGCGCTTGTTGCGGCTGGCTTTGACCGGTTCCACGTGCACCGCGTGGGCATACTTCTCCTTGAGAATGTAGCCGAGCTCGCGGAACTTGGGAAGTGTAGTCCAGCAGGTTTTGGTGGTGCAGGAGCCCGAGACGCCATGACACTTGCATTCCAGTTGCATGCTCTTCTCCAGGATCTAGAGACACACAGAAACAGTATCGTAGTAACAACAAGCGACTGTAAAAACACAGCGGCGATGAGTGATCCTGACGCTTTCGTGATAGGTTGATAACAGCCGTGCATGATTATTAAAACCAATTAGTAGGCGGTTTACAAGAATAATGATTTCACAGGTTTATCTGCTGAAAAACTACGATGGGGTTTTATTTTATTATGTTCATACTTAAATACATTTATAATTCATGGTGCGTCTTCCTATCTCACAAAACCCTGGTGTGTCTCGAACTGCCCCGGCTCACGTTTCAACAGGCATGTGACAAACGTGCAACTTAATAACAATGTGACTGACAAATACACTATTTGAGGATTAAATACAGCCCCACCGCGTAGCTGTGTGATACCATACACACAGAAGCCAAAATAATGTATCAGATTTCAGGCTCTGTGTGTGTGTGTGTGTGTGTGTGTGTGTGTGTGTGTGTGTGTGTGTGTGTGTGTGTGTGTGTGTGTGTATGTGTGTGTGTAGTTACCACACACAACATACAAATGTCAAGAGTGACTGTACAAGGCGCCGAGTGACTGGGATTACCGCTAAACCCTGAACCGATGACAATGAGAAGTGCCATTGACTGAAACTGGAATTTTCTTTAGCAACAAGGTCAATTGCGATTTCCCTTTAGCTGAAAATGCTCAGAGCTCCGTCTCCTAAAAGCCACTGACAACGATATTTATGCGTCCGTGTTCTTGGCAAGCAAACTGCGACGATAAAAAACCCAAATACGGACGTGTGAACGAGAAGCAAAAAAAAAACAAAAACAAAAAAGCAACTTTCCCCTGAGCTAACCACTTCATAAAACCCTTGGCTTCAACTCCCTGATCCATCAGTTGTTCTGTGACCAACACTTGTGACAGCCTTTGTGTAGACGTCTTTGCGGCCGGGGAGCTGTTGAACGGCGCTCCTGCTCAGTGTCACTGCTTTTGATTAGCATAAATAAAGGAGGGGTGGGGGTCTATCAAAACAGAGAGGCTATTTATCAGCAGAGAGAAGAGAAGACGGAAGAAAAAAAGCCGTGCAAAGTTTGAATCCGCAAGTGCAGTCTTTTCCCTGGGAGGCAATTTAGCTGTCCAGATAAGCCAATTTGAATTCATGGTCCTGAAACGCACGTAGAAAATGATCTACTAGGAACAATTGTGTGTGTGTGTGTGTATGTGTGTGTGTGTGTGTGTGTGTGTGTGTGTGTGTGTGTGTGTGTGTGTGTGTGTGTGTGTGTGTGTGTGTGTGTGTGTGTGAAGAGGCCTTTTCAGCCAGTGTGGGGATAGATGTGTCGGCTGTGTGAATCAGGGGGATTCTGGCACGGCGAGGCAGAGTGGGAGAGGGGATATGAGTTAACTTGGGCAAAGCTGCTTCTTTATTCTTCCCTACCTCCTGCCTCACTTTAGCTGTTTGGCACATCATTCCACTCAATCTCTAACCTCTAGACTTACTGGAGTCTCTTTGTCACTCTGCAGTGTTCTGTAGCTATGCATGCACAAAAGCCACAAAATGAGCCGGTCGAGCCTTCGCGAGAAACATCCCCGCCTGCTAACTTTGTCTCATTTGCAGCCGAATCCTGTTTTTGTTCTCTCAAGGTCTGTTTCTTTTTATGATCTAATACTCCTTTGGCTGATAATTAAAAGTTTGTTATTATTCTATCATCGTCTGAAGGATGGCCTATTGCACGCTGCACTGAAACTTTAACAGGATGGAGATCCAGTTTGGATGCAGGCGGAGTGTGAACGACTTCTCCTCTATACAGCAACAGAGACACTCGGCGATGATCAAACCTAGTAACCAAACAGTAAACACACCTTTGCTGCATGTACAAGCACATTGCACCTGATGTGGGTCTGTGATGTTCGAGTAAATTGTGTGTGGGGTATGTCACGAAGGTAACTGTATACTGTCCCAGCGGTGCAAAGCTGCAAAGCATGGGGGGGAACTGGGCTAATGCCTTTTTGTACAGTGTCAATCTGTTTTCAGCGCAGGAGATCTGGGTTGTAATCAAACCCTGCCACTTAGTCAGCTCTTCCCATAAAAGCAGCCCTTTATTCCACTGCTTGTTCAATCTTGGCCCCGCTGCCCACATCTCTGGCAAGGTGCACCCACACCACATCACAGCAGAGACGACGGGTAACAGTGACTGGTCAAATCCCCGGTTAGACGATGATGATTAAAAAAATGACATATTGATGTCATGTTAATGAAACACATATGATAATATCTTGTAAAAAAAAAAAAAGTTCCTTCTGCATAATTTCAGTTTATTTCCATTCTCATTTTGTCATAGTAGACGGTGGTAATGCACTAAGATTGCCACTGTACCAGAATTTAAACTTTGATAGGAATACTACTATAAGATAGAAATAATACTTGAAACTTCTTTCAAGACGATGATAATAAGAAAAATGATCCTTGATCCTTTTAATCCCTTTACTTCGGGACAACCTGCACACAGTGCTGGTACAGAAATAGGCACCGAACACACACCAGCACACTATGTTAATATCTGTGCTGCCTTGGGTTGAACATCTGATTCTAGTTCATTTTTTTTCCTTTTCATATCCTCTTTTCAAATGTCAAATGTGGATATTTCATCTTTTTTCAAAGATGCAATATGTAAAAAAAAATATGTTTTAACAACATTTTCCAAAATTAACTGAAATTATGAACAGAAGGAACAACTGTCCTGAAGTTATGTCAAAAACATCCAAGTACCGTGTTGCAGAGATCTTTTCTCAAGTTAGCATGCTAACCAGCTAGCCCCAGGCCTGGAAACCTCTTTCTCCCAGTGGTCCAAAGCTCCTGTGCTAGCGGCGTGAACACCAACAATCCCGGGGTCGTCTGGCTAGCTGCACGGCTAACTGAGCTAACAGGCAGCCACAGTCATGTTTTAAGTCGCAGTTTTACTCGCAGTCTGAATAGATATCGCGATAGGATCATTATCGTGAATTCTTCTGGCCATGATATTCTGATATCGGCCCACATTTTGTCCTTACTTGTCTTCTGAGCCTTGGAGATGGAAACATAAAGAAGCTCTGCCGCCTGAGGAGACACAGTCACATTTCCGATCACTTACCTTGCGTCCCACCTCGTTGTTGTGGAGGTTCATGAGCGTCCTGGCGTTCTGCTTGACCTCCCGAGCGTCGATGAACACTTTGGAGAAGCCCAGGCCGTAGCTGATGTCTGCCGAGCAGCCTCCCCACTTCCAGCCCTGGTCTACGCTGTAGAAACCCTGCTTCTCCTTGTCGCAGCTGCAGTCGCTCAGGTTGCCCTGCGTGCAGGCCGCCGTGATGGCGTGGGCCACCCCTGCTGCGATGATGGCGTAGGTGAACGCGGCTTCTTTACTGCCTGGCAGAGAAGGAAAAAAACAAAAGTGATTAATAAAGTGTTGCACTGAGATATTTTGGAATAGAGATTGTTTTGGTGTTTTCTCCTCTAGTTTAAGGGAAATATGTCATATAGAATAACAGTGTGTGTGCTTACATCACACTCTTCCTGGCATATCACTCAAGGTTAGCAGTGTTTTGAAACCTGACCTGGAAACTGTCCTGCCCGTGAACCAAAATGGCCACCGGCGGTATAGTCAACAAAGCAGTATGAATAAGAGGGTTGTCGGCGAGGAAGGGCTATTGATCCGCTCAGAAAACTGTCACATTCTGTGTAAACTCATAAGGCGCTGACACCAGAATCTTCATCCTGCCGTTATCTCGCCCAAGTCCAGCTAACAAATCATTTACACGCACACGGAACTATCGACAAATAACTAAAGGGACTCATGCAGACCGATCCAGCTCTCAAGTCGAACAATAAACCCAGGAGAAAGACTACAGAGAGGAAATCTAACGTAGACAAAGCAGCAAGTGATCACAGGCCATAATGTTACACACAAGCACGTTCATAAACCAGATCAACATCGGGAATGTTTTTAATTTTGAGATCTGTGATTCATTATCACGCAAACAGGAAACTCCCAGTTGTAACATCCATCATATCTATGTGTAAATAAACTCCTCTTGTCTCTGTTTGTTCAAAACAAACACCAGACTTTTCTTTGTGCTGCCTTTCCTCCTGCCACCCGCTCCACTATGTGAGGCTGCTATGTTTTTGATAAACATCTTGGATGGGTGCCCTTGCCATTGAAAAAAAAAAAAAAAAAGCTCATATTGAGGCATCAATTATGTGGACGCTTTTATAGACCTGATGGGCGCCGTGCCAAAAAAGAAGGTGTGTCGGTGCAGTCAGCCAGTTCTGACAGCACCGTTGTTAATTTTTCCCCTGCAGTTCTGAGTGCACGGGTTCACCGCAAGAGATGGAATGAATTCTTCAGAACCTTGTAATGAGAGGTGGAAGATACTAAAAAAAAAAATAAGGGAGCCCGTGTGAGTTGAGCCAGAAGTGACGGTCCGCTTTTTCTTCTGCCGTGTTTGTTTCCCCTCTCGTCTGTGCAGAGTCCCGTGCCTCTTCATGTGGACCTCCACCTTAGTGCAACAACAAAGTTCAAGTGCAAACACAGCCGGGGCCTAAGATGGCTCGATGCCGATGCACCTTGCATCACCCGTGAGCGTAATAATATCAGCTCGCTGGTCATTCTTCCACAGCTTTGCGAACAATCGCGGGCTCCACAGCTCTACTCTGCCCGGGCATCAACAATAGCATTCATTTACAGCCTTTGGCCTTCTCTGCGCTAAGCTGATCAGTGAAACCAATCTATTTGGTATGGCTGTCCAAGCTATAGACATAAACTCCTGCCTCGAAGACACACAGGCCGGGACTCTCGACGAGCTAGAGCCACTCATTCATAAAGGAACAGATTGTCAAACAGCGCTGTTTTCATTCCGACAGCACGGAGAGATAATCCTTTCTTTCCAACAGCAGCGGGCAAGATGGCCTCAAACAGCTGGTGCAAGCTGCTGACCATTGTGTTTTTACTTCAATAGTCCTGACCCGAACCCAGAGCTTACATATATTAAAAGATTTTTTATCAGAGTGGTTTTACAAATCCACCTCTGTGATGCTCAAACTCAAACCTAATAGGTCTTTAATCCAATTTATCAGATCACAGCAGCCGCAATCTCAGCATCGCCTGATGCTCTTCCACTGTTCAGAGGGGACGTTTGTCTCAGAAGCACGGACACTGTTTTGAGCTAATTTGTCTCTAATTTAGTACTCTCAGCTCCTGCTCTCCTCTTGGCTTTGCCTCCACTGTAACTTATACCCGTGGTAAGAGAGCAACGTCCTCACAGTGAGAGCCACAGCACCCATCACTAGACAGGATAAAGACCAGTGAAAATGTGTCTCCAGAGGCTCTGAAAAGAAAGGCTGCAAACATTCACAAGAGCTTTGTTACAGCACCGGCTCCAGATCCCTTTTATACATGCTCAGAAAAGCCCCGCTCAATGAGAAGACCGGAGCAAAAACTAGGCCTGATGTAAATGACACTGGCTCCTTATGGGATGCTCCTTATGCCGTGGATGCAGGTGACCGTTTAATGTGAAGAGGAGGAAAGAAGACAGATGAACACACAGATACAAATAGATGCATGTTACTTCATGATAGGCCTAAATCCTGCAAATCACTTCGGCCACTGCGTTTTGTGATTATGACCAATTTTTTATGGGAAAACACAAAAGAACCAAAAGTAGACACCGTGCGCTTTTTACGCACAACGCGCCAAACACGCGTCTGCGTCCTTACGGACTGATACACCGTGTTTACAGCTGGGAAAAAAAGAACAACGTTTATAAAAACTGTGAGCAAAACGTTTAACAGACAGCAACATACCCACTTTCAACTCTTTTCCGAAGACTGTCCTCTCTCCAAGCGCAGAGCAGTTCCAGCGCCCGTTTTTGAACTGAAACTGACACTCGTTGATGCCCATTTGGGCTCCCTCTCCGATGACGATAATGGCATCGGGGCGACTCTGGCAGATAATCCGTTGTCTGGGGGCCAAACCGGGGATCTTGTTACAGATTATGCTCGCACCTAGGGCCACCACCGACGAGAAGCCACTGTGAACGGAAGATGGACATGACTTGAGAGAAAGAAGCCATCGACCAGTTGGATCTTTTCCTGTCTCATGTTGTCTGGCTATTTTTATTTTTATTTTTTTCAGTTTCCACAAACGTTTGGTTTAATAGATATTAATAATAAATATATGTTCTTAAATATAACATGGTGGAAATAATACCGTTTTTCAGGGTAATGATAGAAGAAAATATCGCCCAAATCATTTGTTTCACTTTAGAATAGACTCTAGAACGTGCATCACTAAATCTGTATTTTAAAATGCGACATTAAAGTTACTAAAGTTACTCAAAGTACTCTGAATCATCATGCTAGTGCGAGTTTTGCCGACCCTCAGAGGTATAGTGAAGGAAATGTCATTAAGTGATAAGGACGCAGTTGCCACGAGTCTGACTGAGATAAGCCTCCGCTCTTCCCCACAGCTTTTTATTATCGTTTATAAAATCGACTGCCTGCCTTTTGAGTAAATATGGGATACAACAGGCGCCTTTTAAAGACTAACAACAAATACAAGTCTAATTCGTCGGGTATTAAAGGCTTGGTGTCTTCTTTTTTTTTGGTTTGCCTTTAAGAGTAGCCTACAACAAGTTCGGGAGAAGTCAGAGAAGCGCAGCTCACCCAATTTTCAAATAAACAATCCCAAGACAAAGTAAAACTCTTAAAATCCAGCGTCGTGTTCTCCGACTCATTGCGGCCCGGCTCTCAGTTTCATGCAACGATCTGTGGCTGATGAATAACTCGCTTCGCTTATTCTCCGATCGATCACAGCGCAGGTAACTCCAGAGGAACTCCAAAATGACGAAAAGCATAAAAAAGGGGGGAAAAAAGAAAAGACAAAAAAAAGAAGACAAAATAGCACACAGCTCGGGAAGTTTTTCTTTTCTTTTTTTTTTAAGACAAAGTGCCGGCTAAGGTATCATCCAAACTCCTTTTACGTGGCCCCCTTTCGCTGGGCCCTCTTGTCATTGCGAGGGTGTCACAGGTAACCCTTGGGGTGAGCAAGTGCGATTATCTCTTTCTCACAGTTCCTCTGCTACCCGCAGGTCTTGGCTATATATCTGGCTCATCTATCTGGGGCGTGTTCACAGGAGACATGGGGCCCTGCTGAAGAATCCCGCCAGGGCTGAATCTCAACACACACACACTCACACACATGCACACACTGACACACACACATACACACACGCGCGCGCACACACACACATACACACTCCTATGCTGTGTACTCACCTTGACTGATCGGGGATGGCCTTATTATTTGGTTATTAAGTGGGTCAGCTTTAAACATTATATAGCAACGAGCTCATTTTAATTTCTTTTCTTTTTTAAAAAACTTTTTTTTATCAAATTGATTTTCTTTTTCCTCGCACAAGCTGCAAATAAACAGTATTCAAACGAGATGCATTGATTTTGTTTTCGTTTTTTAAAGCAGATGCATTATGACCTCAAACTGAGTGACACACTCTCCATTCTGCTAGATCATGAGAGGGTAAATCACACATTTATAAGATTTTATAAAAGATTTATGTGTTTGTTTGTTTGTTTTTTGAATTGACCCACGTCTTGGTTTTATAACGCCTGTGGTGCGCGCTACCTGCAGAGCGCCTCCGTCCTCCTGGATCGCCTCCCTTTTACAATGGCGACATCTGGTGGCCGCGCGGAGACCCTGCGGGGCTAAAAGCGACGCGAACCACCCCCTCCGCTTGACCCTGCGTTGTTTCCGTAGCTTTGCCCAAACTTGCAGTTGCTTGCTGTTGTTGACACACAGAAGAGAGAAACTCTGTGCGAGATTATCGAAGTCAGTATGGATCTCCACCAGCCGTACCTGATCAGCGATTGCCTCATCCACGTCTTCACGTTCCTCACAGATGAAGATCTGATCAGCGCCTCCAGTGTGTGTCAGGTAAGGAGCGTCCAACTTGCGGAAGTGGCTCGTGTGCAATAAAAACGAAGTGTCTGATTTGTGTGTGATTACAATATTTTTCAGGATTGGCACCAAGCTGCAGAGACTCCTTGGTTATGGAGGTGAGTATAACTGTCTTAACGTGTCTTTCCCAACGAGTAGATAATCCAATTCTAAACAGAAGCGCTCCGTGGTCCCCTCAGGAGGATGTGTCTGCAGCGCTGGACCTTCTGTAACATCGCAGTCCTGGGTAGTGAAGGTGTGAATCACTCCTGGAAGAGATACTTCCTGCGACGTTGCCACCTGGAGATGAAGATGACGAAGGGACGCTCAGGAGGTTACACCTGCAAGAGCCTCAGAGGACACACAGGTATGTCTCTCTCTCTCTCTCCATGGAAACTCCCTCTGTGTGTCTCCTCTTCTTCATGTCCCTCATCTCATTTTTTTAAAATACGTGCCGTCCATCAGGCAGAGTGGTGGGGTTTGTGTACCTGCAGGAGAGCTCAGCTCAGCTCCCTCACCTCTGGAATGCCAGTACCACAGTGTGCAGCGCCTCTACTGACGGCACAGTCCGAGCATGGAACATCCAAAATGTCAGTGCAACACCTTCAGCCACACCATCTCACTGCTTTCTCCCTATAATCATGTTTCATTTGTGAGTGTGCACATTAGGTTTTGTTTTTGTTTTAATCTGTATATCTGTTTTTTTTTTTTTGGTTTGTTTTTTTTAGCTTTTTATAGTTATATGACTTTCATAGTATTAACAGACAGAAGAACAGCTTTACCCAAAAATTCAAATTCAGGTGTTATCTACTCACCTTCATGCAGATGTAAATTCATTTTTGTTGTAGTCCACAAAACATTTTGTTCCGACAGCGCTGCAGCAAGTCTCCTAAACAACTGAAGTGGATGGAGACCATAAAAAGGCCCCTAACACCTCATCCAGCACAATCCAAGTCTCCTGAAGCCCTGAGTTCCCAAACTGATTTGAGAAGACATTACTTACACCCTCATGGTTGAGCTCGTGCACCCGCTTCAGAGGGGATGGGCGCTAACATATTTAGCTTTGTAGCTATATTGAAGATTCCGAGTTTGGAAATGTTGTGTTTTTCAGATCAATTTGAGATGTCAGGGCTTCAGGTGACAGGCTGTATGGAGCCATTTTATCTTTTCTTTCAGTTGTTTTTTTTTTTTATCTCAGCAACTGTTGAGTGATCCAAAACATGACAACAAGTACTTTACATTTTTAAAACAAGTCCCCATCCACTTCGTTTGTTCAGGAGAACAGTGTGACGCTGTTTTGCTGTGAAGCTCCAGAAATGTTCTGTTGACCATGAAACTTCACCTGACTTTCCATTAGCACTAGGATGAATAGATAAAGAGTGTTTTTTTTTTTGTTTTTGGGTAACCGTATCTTTAAGTGTCAAGTGTCCTCTTCATTCCATATCCAAAACATGCATTTCCAAGTATTTTTTTCTTCATTTTGAAATGCCACTGAGTAAACCAGGAATGATGGTGGCAGCATTTAAATGTGGGCATCATCCTGCATCCAGACGTTCTACCTGCATGTGTTTGCCTGCTTCATTCAGATTGTCAGATTCAGCTCCCCCTATTTGGTTGAATAAATGGCCGCACCAAAGCATTTAGCTGATGTTGCACCTTTTCTTCTATCTCAGGGTGAACCCCTGTGGTGCAGCCCTGTGCAGAATCCTTTGGCAGAGATTGTAAGTGACGAGCAGCATGAAGTTGTTATCACAGCAGACTTCGAAGGCCTCATCAAGACCTGGCAGGGTCAGACCGGCCAGGAGATGGCCTCCTTTTCTTCCGAGTCTCCACACTGCACGTTACTACAGTTCAGTGTCAACAACAACTGGTTTCTGACTGTAAGTATTCTCAAAATTTATGGTTTTGTAAAGATAAAGATTTAAAATGTAGAAATAACGCAGTACACCTCTTCCAGGTTGGAACCAGTAAGGGGGCTGTGTGCACACTAGCTGATTCAGCTTTGGTTAAACGGTCCAGCGTAATAGTGTGTGACTCATCCAGAGTAAACATACTCCGAGTTTCACCTGACAAGAAATGGATCATGGCTGGAACCAACTACAATAATTACGTAAGTCCAAAGGTATTTCTTGTTGTCTTTATGTTTTATTTCCTGCTCTGGTCTGCTCTGGTGTGTTAACTCATTACCTCTGAGCAAATGACGCTGTGGGAAAGGAAAAAGGTGTTTGTAGATAAGAAAAAAAACCGTAACATTAAAGCACATTTTTGGGATTTCTGTTGTTTGGTTTGCTGGCAGGTGATTTACACTGAGAGCTTGACCTCTCCGTCCGAGGACGAAGATCCTCTGTGCCAGTCGGTGCCAGTCGCTGGCTGCCAGGCTGCTGTCTTCATACCCACCCAGCCTGCCAGACTGGCCATCATCCACCACAACAACAAAGTCCTCTCTGTCTTTGATGTCAGCATTAAGAAGACAAAGTACAAGTCCGAGATACAGGGTGAGGACTGACATTAGTGCAGATTGACTTTAGTATGCTCCAAGTCTTTTACTGTGGCCGTGAGAAAACTGCAGTCAGCTGATGAATCTTTCTTCGATATTACATTATTGACTGCAGATATTATGCTGCTGGCACAGATTCTGCTAAATTTGATTCTTTTGTCATCGTGTTTTGCTTGTTCCCATCGATGGCTGGCAAACCAAAGCCTCAAGACTTTTATAATACAGATTATAGTGAGGTGCAAGTCTAATATTCTGTGACCAGGGCCCTGTTTTATGTATTTTGGTGTCTAAATGACTAGAAGGTGTGATAAAGTGTGTTTTATGATGATTGGCGAGGTAAAAATGTTGTTTTTGTGAATTTAGTCTGGTGGCTTTGAGGAGACCTATATCACATCTGTTGTTGGTTGAACAAAAAGGATCTTACTCTTTAACAAATATGTCCATCTCTGTAGGGATCCCTTCCATAATGTTACCAGATACTTAGAATAATAATCTACAAAAAAACAACTACACTTATCTGGAATGTAACTTTGACGGGTACAGTTGTCCTCAATGATTATATCGCAGTGTCTTGAGCTCATGATCTACTGGACCAATTCCAAAAGCTGGTTAAACACTAAAGTATGTTAACACAGGGCCAGGTTTAAAAATACAGGAATTATCCTACAGAATTAGAAAACTGTTCACTTATCCTAAAGATAATTTGTAGTGTAAATTGCTCAAAATCAGAGAAAGACGGCTTGTTAAGTTAATGTTAGACAATGTTCAACAGATACTGATAGAAATTCAGCAAAAAAAATGGGATATAAGAATATACTTGTGTGCAGTGCACTGTAAAACATGTCATAATTACTGAAGTTATTGATATTTTGACATTCATATTAAACCTGCAGTTGACAGCAACAAGTTCACACCTGCCCTCTGTGCTCTATCAAAGGCCAAACTGGGAAATGCGGTTTAATACTAACTGAGATAGATGTAAGTTAAACAGGTTGGGTAAAAGTTGGTACACATGATACATCCAGAAATGTAGTTTAGCAGTGTGGATTTTCCCTAAAACAATGCAGCTGGCTTGTGATGGTATAATTCTGAATCCCTTCTCATCTCAGTCCAGCAGGTGGAGTCCTTCCCTTTGACACTGAACAGCAGGTCCTCACACATCCTTTTAGAGGCCAAGGACAGCAACTGCTTAGTGTTGGCAGCTGACCAGGAGCTGTGGGTCTACTCTCTGAAAGGAGCCCTGCTCGCCAGCTTTAAAGAGCATACGCTGCCTATCTCTTCTATGTGTGTGGTAGGCTGCTGTTTTCCCTTCTGCGATTCCAAAAAGATTAATCCCCTTCAACCTGTTTGCATTTTTATAGGCTGCGTGATAAGATTCAACTACATGAATTTGTATTATCTTCACATTTGTAGGACAGCTTCCGTGTAGTGACAGCATCTCAGGACCTCTCCTTACGGGTGCTGACATGGAGAAATGACGGAGACCGTGGGCTGACCCTGGAGAGTCGGTACCACTTACTGGGAGGCTCTCACACAATGTCCAGGTACTGTGTGCCTTAGTATGGATCTGCTGTAGCCAATTAGCATCAATATTTACCCGTAATGCAAATGCTTGAACACAGATATCTGCTCTGTAGCCTCATGTTGCCTTCTCAGCCTAATGTTGGTACTTATGCCCTTTGCTCTCTTTGTTGTAGAGGGTTCAATCACGTCGCCTGTGACTACTCCAGCATCGTGGCCTCAGTCGAAGGGAAAGATGGGAACGATGTTTTGAAAGCATATTCTTTCACTTCCTGAGCAACACTGCTCCACCAAAAGGCGCCTACAATAAGTTTGCACTGTCCACTGGAAGGAGGAACATTTGTTTTTATTGTGAACTGCTCTTCATGTATGCTTAAGTCTTTTTTTACAGAAAACTGAATATCACGCTAATTACAGGTGAGAAACACTGTGTTATGACAAAGGCATTGCTTGTTAAGAAAAGAGAAGTCTGTATAGGTCTCCCTTATATATATCTATAACTACGTTGTTGTAGCGGAGGCATGTCAGTGTGAAATGTGACCGGTCTTAAGGCGTAATTAATTGTAAAATATATTTTGGTCGCTCGAGGCCTCATTACAGAAAAATGTCCTAACTGCTTGTAAGTTTCAAAGATGGGAACAATCCTATCTCCCTTTTACAGAAGCAGTTAAACTCAAAGTTGTGTCCTATCAGTGTGTCTTCAAAAAAAACCTAGCTTGAACTGTAAATGCAGTTGTTTAATTGGCACTCCTCTTGTCATGCCTGTGTGTGGAGTGCACACAAGACTGCCTGTATCTGTGATAATGGCTGTATAACTTGGATTCACTTACGAGTTAGCGTGCAGTAATGTACCAGGAAAGATGGGCGTTAAATTTTAGCTTTGATGTATGTTGGTGGATGAGAAGATAGCCTATACACCCATTAATGCATGGTCTGGGAAAATTAAAGCCAGCAGGCTTACATCAGTGTTAGCTTCTCCAACAGGCTTACATCAGTGTTAGCTTCTCCAACAGGCTTACATCAGTGTTAGCTTCTCCAACAGGCTTACATCAGTGTTAGCTTCTCCAACAGGCTTACATCAATGTTAGCTTTTCCAACAGGCCTAATGTTAGCCTGAGGGAAAAGCTAACATTGATGTTACACCCGTGTTAGCTTTTCTAACGGGCTTACATCAGTGTTAGCTTCTCCAACAGGCTCACACCAGTTTTAGCTTCTCCAACAGGTTCACACCAGTTTTGGCTTCTCCAGCAGGCTCATATCAAAGTTAGCTTCTCCAACAGGCTAAAATCAATGCTAGTGAGGCCCCAGTTAATCAATATGTTACCTATACTCACTACTGAGGATAGAAACACTGAGGCATGTTAGTGACAACAATCTACACACTATAAATGTTTGTATTCAGCCCACATTTTCAAAATAGTTTTTTTATATATTAAATAATTTTCTTACAAGGCACATTTTTTTTCTCTTTCATGCTGCCACATTGAGGTACATATGTTAAAAAAGGAGGCTAAGGTGTCTCATCGTCTCCAAAGTCCATTAATCTCATGTCCTCCAGGACACATCGCAGGACTGTAGTCATGGACTCATACACTTGGCTTTCTTCTTCAGAGTTATTTTCCATCTGTTCAACGGACAAACAGGACTGTTAAGTTGTTGAAACAAAACCAAAGACGAGTGCATTAAAGTGCATTAAATTGTAGAAATTAAACCGACGATATGAGGGGCACTGCTTATCTTACCCAGGTGAAAGCCTTGATAGTACGATTCAAGAATGCATCTTCAACCTCTTCTGGAATCACCTGCATATGAGCCATACAGTCAAGTATGCACTCAAGGGTTTGTTTAGGGGCCTTAAAAGAAATGAGAAAGAGTTAAACCAAAACATATACATACACTTATATCTGTACATCAATGTTTATTTACTGTCCAGGCATTTAATTGTGGTGTTGCTGTGGTTTTGTGTTGTTGTGTTTCGAGTGTACACTGACCGGGCCAAGTGTGTTGATGACGGTTTGTGGATCGGTGTTGTAGGGGTTCAGGGCTTTAGCCTCCTGGATGGAGATGACCGGCTCTTTGAGCTGCTCCAGCCAGGCCCACATGAGCCCAGTGAGGATGAACGGATCCCGCTCCATACACAGCCTCTCCCAGCCACCGCCCAGGTTCAGCTCTGCCTGCACACATTTGGGCAGCCATGTTAGACCCTGTCTGCGTGTGTGTGACTGATGTAACTTGTTCAGGCCCACTCTTTAACATTTGTTTTTCATGTACCAATCCCTGTATTTACTCTATGTATCAATGTTCGGAGGTGGGTTGTGGTCTTCACTGAAAACTATGGAGTCATTTTGTCATTTGTCTTGTTAAAACAAGTCAAGAAAAAAGTCTAATTGCCAATTCTAAATAAAACTTCATGTAAGGCAAATTACTGCAACTTCTTTCAACTTTGAATTTACATACATGACCAATCAATCAATTTCAAAAGCAGTCCTTCCAACACAGGGTGCAAGCACCAAGGACTTTGTTAATCGATTGTGATTTGTAGTCTGTCATGAGCATTTAACTGGTGATGTAACTAGTCTTTTAAGCATTAACATATTTTATGAGTTCCTACATGCATCACTGGTGTGTGTCAGTACCTGCCAGGCCAGGACTCTGTTCTTGTGATCTTGTTCCCCATCAAGAAATAGGTCCACAGCCAGGGCCTGTGCTACGAGCAACCTCCGGGCATCCAGGGACAACTCTGACTGCAGTGTGATAAAGGGCACCTCTGATTGGTCCTCTTTGAAACCTTGAAGCTTCTTCCCATTCATTGCTAACTCCTCCCTCTGCTCTGCCTTCCACCTGGACAACATGCTCCCCTTTTTTGGAAGTTCACTGTGTCCAACAGACTCACTGCGTTGGATGGTTTTCTGCCTCACTTTCCGCAGCAGAAGGGATCCACCTTTTTGGTTTTCTACATCCTTGACTTGCCAGAGTGAGCCTGTTGAGTTGTGCGAGACCTCAGATGAGTTGCTATTGCAACGTTGAGACTGGGGTGCAGCGAGAGCAGGCTCAGATGGGGAGGCAATCATTTCAATATTATTCTGTGATAAGGAGGTGAGAGGTTGTGTGAGGAGGTTGAGCTGTGAGCCCAGACGTCTCAGGTCGGACTCACTGTAGCTCAGACTTTTTCGATGGTAGAAAATGGGGGGCTCGTTGAAATGTCTGGGTAAGGTGGGTGTACCTGGTAAACGGGGCTCCTTTGCAAATACCCCAGGGCCCATCTGCTCAATGACGCTGAGAGTCATCTCGATGTCATCAATGTCAGGGGCCTCCAGAATGTCTTCCTCAATCACCTGTCGATTCTCTGCAATGTCCACCAGCAGCCGAGAGACCAGCTGGACAATCTTTGGTAGGTGCTTCAACTCCTTCCTCTCATAGCCATGCAGTATGTGTCTCTGGCGGTTCAGGTACTGGGACAGGGTGACTGGGTTGTATCGAGGTGCAGCACAGGAAAACACACTCCTCAAAGGGGCAAGGAATTGGACAAACTCTCTGACACAACGCAGCTGCCCTCTGGTCTGGATGGAATTGGGGCGCTTGGCTCGTACATATAAAATAGCCTGGTTAGCAGTCATCCTGGTAGCATAGGCCAAGAAACATGCTAACAGCACACCTGGAGGAAAGACAGGAGAAACCCTTCATTGTTTGTCAGATCGAGCAGATCATTGATCAGACTGTTCCTTAAAGTCAAAGCGCATTATATCCACCTGTCCTTCCGAGACCAGCATGACAGTGGACGGCTATCTTTCCCTCCTGCAGTGCGAAGGCCATGACCTTCACCATGTCCAGAACAGTGGTGAGGTTGGCCACTCCATAGTCACTCCATCCAAAATTATAGAAATAAACTGAAAAGGTAAGATAATTTCAGTTAAACCTGAGCAATAGCGCACACTTATCAGGAATTATTGTGCCAAGGCACCTACTGTTGTTTTCCATGAAGACCTCTGGTCGATAAGAGAAGCCACTCTCTGGCTCCAGTGGGTTTCCACAGCTGGCATGTTCACCAGGTATCTGTAGGTTGATCACTGTTTTAATACCATTCCTTGACACAAACACAGAAAACAGAAACATGATCACATCATATATCTCATCTCCTCAGATGCAGTGTGTTCTTATGGTCAGGAAACCGCTGAAGGACATAGTTGTGTATACCTTCTGAATTGATCAATGATGTTATACTTCTCAATAATTTCTGTAGAGGGTCTGGACATAGCGAGAAGATGATCAGTAACCCTAAAACAATAGAAAAAACGTGAGTGGAGATGAGACAACAATCCACTCTAAGCTCAATCGAACTACTTCAATATGTCTTGTTATGCTAACATATACTAATACAACTGCTAAGATATATGTGTACCAGGATGAGTAAAGGCCTTTTACGGCCTGCTGGGCTTCACTCCAGAAACTTGGGTTGTCATACTTGCAGGCTTGACCTCCACATCCGATTGAGCATTGCATATGCCCAGGGATAACATGGCGTATAGCTTCTCCCACTATTGTGTACTTCGCCCTGGGGGCTCTGACTGGATGTTGTTATAGGGGAAAGAAAAGACATATAAATCTGATATTAGACTACAAGTCTTTCATCCAAAATTGTTATCACTGTCCTGCTTATCATACTGTATTTTATTTGTTCTGGTGTTGAATTGATCAAATGTTAGTAGTATTTTCTCAGCAGAGCAAACTAATGAATAAAACATGAATTACTACAGATGTAAATTACATAAAATACTTTCTACTGGATTGCATCCAAGGAGAATGTTTCTTATCCACAATGCAGCACAGAGACTCCAACAAAGGCAGGCTGTTCCATAACACCTAAACATTTAAGATCATCCGTGGTGAGTGCTCACTTAAAGGTGTCTAATCCTAGTCTGGCACTGGAAGTCAGAGTATTACAGTAAAAATAGCCAGTCATCCAGAAAAACCAATGAACCATCGTTGTAGCTGACCACCTGAATAAGTTTTATCTTAAAGTGGACAACCATCCTTACTTACAGAATTCCATCAGAGCTCCCCCACTTGTGTTTCCATGTGCCATAGGAAACGTCTGGTGGTCATCCACAGTCATAGCAGAGCCTGAACACATAAATCTACCCTGTTACGCTCTATTATACATATATATATACACACTTCATCATTCTGTAAACAACTAGTTTTGTAGGTCCTACCTCTAATCTGAAATTCAATACTTCAACCAATCTCATGAAACAATAATCAACATCATACATCATATAATAAGTTACCTGTAAACCAGCCATGATCCATTTTAAAGGATTGAAATGCAGCTTCTCTTAGCAGGTAGTTTTACCTCAATAGTAAGTGTAGTACACAACCACTCTTCAGGGCCGATGTGTGAAAAGGCGAATTGAATTAGCTAACCAGGACATTAACGCAACTAATCAAATGATTTGTACAACCAAATCAAAATAATTTACTTTTAAAAAGATTATTTACCTGCAGTAGGTGAGACAAGAAGATTGTATCCTCCATCTCAGGACACAAAAAGTTTGTAGCTGCAGTTGCCAACATTTCTGACATCAATCTCCGCAGCTCTGACGTCGTCTCTCTCTCTCTCTCTCCAGCCCTGTGGAAAGTCAGCCTTGTGGCTTTCCTTGATGTGATTCGTCCCAGATTATCTTCGCATGATCCCCGTGCGCTCCTTCCAGGAGGGCCATGTATTTCACCAGGGTGACAGATCAAGTATGGCAATTAATTATCCTCAAAAATGTGTTGAGAAGTAGCAGAAATTGTGCCCTCTGTGATTACCACCATGCACAGATTCACCCTGTCTGTGGCTCTGGGTTGAGTGAAGGGTTATTCCTGACTCCTCCAGGATTAGGCTACTAATCTTATTACTGAACAGGTATAAAATAGAGCGCCCACTCCTCACCAAAATCACACACTATAGCTACAACACTATTGCCTTCTGCTGGACTGCTTTGATACACAACAATCAACAATATATTCTGTCTGTTAATGCACATAATAGTCACTAAAGAACCTGTCCAACTGTTCACCTCATCTGGTTCTCACCATGTCAACTATGCATGTGACTGGTGATGTGCCTGTCTATTATTATAAATAAACACAAATGATTTTGGATTTTTGTCTTTTGAGAGTTTAGAGGATTTGTGAAATCAACTCCAGCCCGCTGCTACAAATAGATGAGCCTTAGTGACATAGCAAGTAGATAAAATCTGATTGGCTTACCTTCCTCGCTAAAGCTTCAAAGCCAATAATGCCGATGCAATCCTAAAATGCTGCTGTCCATATTAAAGCAAAAAAACTGAGAGAAATCCTTGTCGTTATTCATTTATATGTATACCTTAGTTTAGAAAATGTAAATTGTATGAGCAGTGCGATCTATTCCTGTATCTTTTTCAGTTAATGTTTTTGATGTTGGAGATTTTAGCATGTTGTGTAACTGAGTACCATGTACATAATTCACTATACCATATCTCGTAAGTGCTGTTATGTCATTTAAGCTATTGTGAGCAGAATGTTTTCTATTTAATTAGATGACATTTTGATTATTCGGGTTACAATTTCGGACTGTTATGAAGGTCTTTGATCATTCAGTACTGATCACATTTATTCAAATATATTTACATTATGTCCAATATCTTTTCTTAAAATTGCACAAAGTCTGCCATCTAAAACCACCAATTGCACAACTCAGTCTGGCTATTCAGAGGAAATAACCAAAGAGCCACTCAGCAACATGATGAGAGTAACAGGAACATGTACAGTAAGGTACTGTACAGAGGGAGAGATAAGGCCCAGATTAAATCAAAGGCATGAATGTCATTTTCAGGCGTATCTCACAATTCATGTAGGGACTAATATAGTGGAGTGCAGAGCAAAGAGCCAAATATTGGTTGCCGCCATACTGTACAAAACAGAAAAACAAACTGAGGCAAATTGAAAAACACAAATATTTTACAGATCAAATAAAGAAAACATAATTCACAACAACATCCAACTGTTGTTTTCGTCTTCCTTTGTTCGGACATGTTTTCCGCCTCGGGGCCTTCAAAAAACCAAAACAAGTAAAACAACCTGTAAATACAAAGACGGAGGGGAAAAGTACTTTTAAAAAACAGTTTATAGTATAGAATAAATGTTTTCACAGGCAATTCATATTCACAATGGAGGTTTCACGACATTTTGTAATTACATGAGTAAAAATGTGATCACGGGCTGAATAAAGACCAGAGACTGGCCTGACCAGTGTTCAGTCACACGGGATAAAACAAGTATCCTCGCATGAAACATGTCTTGTGATCCCTCCATTTGAGCCTATTATGCATCAGAGTTCATCTGTAAGGTGAACACTCTTAACTGCTACCCTATACATGTTATTTATGTTTCAGAGCTGAGTCTATAATCCTTGGCAGTGGTGTAAGAAGCATTCAAATCATCAACACATATATTACACCTTGTGAATAATCCAGCTAAAAAAAGGTAGGTCTTGTTCATTTTTTGCTAAGGAGTATCTGATTATTCACTAGTCATGGAGTGTAATTGTTCTTGTTGTACACTTTTCTCTTACTGAATCGTTAATACATGTGTTAAGGCATTATATGTAAGTGGCATTTAATGGTTTATCCCCTCCAGGTTGAGCTTATCACCTTTTTAATAATTGTTATCAAGCAAATTACGTGACTAAACTTGGTTTCCACAGCGGCGTTGACCCGTCACAGCAGGAAAAAGGCACAGGTGCAGCTGATAACACTGATGTCTTTGTGCATACACATTGAGGGTGCACTGAAACATGCCAATCAAATCGTAACAGCCATAATTAATGTTCCCAGGCACACCTGTGGTTGTTGCTGTGAGAAAAGGTCCATAAAAACATGAAGTGTCAGGCAAGCTACCACACATTTTAATACATGAGAAATACAGTACAATTCATATAAGCATTCATTCAGGCAAATGAATATAAATATTTATATCAACTTAAGAACATTAATCATTTCCTTAACTGAGAGACAAATATGGACTGGCGTAGTGAAAATAGGACCCTTTCATATGTGGTCCTCCTGAGGAAATGTGTGGAAACTGGTTTGTGTATCTATGCGACACAATTACCTGAAATAATTATGTTAATTCGGGGTTTTTTCCGACAGGTGGCAGCAGATACACACATGGAGACTGCCACAGAGCAGTCGTCAGCCTGACTTCGACAGCGAAAGCGCCTGTACAGAGATTTCCGTGCTCCACATAAGCAAATAAACAAAGCCTGGTGGGAAGTGAGTCCATTTACTGACGTCGTAGATACACTTTCGTTGGCTCTACGTACTATGAGTACTACATATCCCGACGAACACCGCTGCTCTGCAGGAGCAGCCCCTGTTGGCTGCGTAGGCTCATCGCACTAAACCAAACGGACCATTCAGCGGTTTCAAACAAGCCGGTGTGTATGAAGTACGAGCACCGGAAGTTGATCTATTGTGCCTTCAAAATAAATCAACGCAGCGCTTAAATTCGAGTAAATCATCGATGGATTCTCACAAACTACACGTTCTTTCTCAGATGTGGATTCACTCAGTTTAAATACTTAAACAACGTAAAAAACAAACCTCCAGCAAGACTTGGCCTGGAGCTAATTTTCCCTGCCAGCAGTTTTATGGTGAAAGTAGTAACCGGAAGTGGCACATCCTTTTGCGCCTTGGCAGTTGGTACTCCTGCTCCGGCGCTATCCGCTCCGACAAGCCGGGGGAGAGGAGAAGGAAACGCAGTATCTCAACGATGGAGCAATTTTAAGAGATAACGACGAGCTCCCCCGTCGGAGATAATTGCTCGGCGTCATCTACATGACCAAAGAAACGAGACCGGCAACGAGAAACGCAAGCGTAACAATCATGCAATTTAAATACAGGCGAATTTAAGCAAGCGCTTCTTCTTCAAGGTTACACCTCTTGAAGACGCCCCAACATCCCCCCCCCCTCCTTGTCGAAGATCAGCTGGCGTGCGTTGGTTGATCGTCACCGGTACCGACCATGTCCGTGGAAGAGCAGGGCTACCCCGACGCGATGCTGTTGCGAGACGCCGGGCCGGAGTGGATGCGGGCCGAGATCGAGCGTCTCTCCCGGGAGCTGGGTGAGACCACGAACGAGAAGATCCAGGCGGCGGAGTACGGACTGGCGGTGCTGGAGGAGAAGCAGCAGCTCAAGCAGCAGTACGATGACCTGGAGATCGAGTACGAGGGCGTCAGGCAGGAGCTAGACCAGCTGAAGGAGGTAGGCTTTTATTATAAAAAAAAAAAAAAAAAAAAAAGCCTGAATATTGCGTCATAAATAATCACAATATCATATTGTATTCATAGATCACACTCAGCAACCCTAAAAAACATGGACTTCAGGGGCGTATACCCATATGTTATACTAAAATTATATTTTGATTAACCTTGTTTTTAAAAAAAATTCTAAATATGTGGTCTTAATCTATATTCTATATAGGGACTTGGTTCGCTGTGACACCTGGGCAGGTATCAGCCATTTAAAAAAAGCTTGATGTCATTCATCATGCAAGGTCAAAACTGCAATTTGATGAGGGGATGCATCCTCTGTGGGCTGCATCACACCCCACCCCCACTTTCCTCTGCGTGTCCCCCATTGCTCAGCCACCTTTATTTATTCATGCACCTTCTTCGAGACATTCCTGTCTGACTCACCAGCTAGGCCTGGTGGGTCTCCAAAACCCCACTTCTAATGTCTCAATCAAATAGATAGGACAAATATCACAAGCAGTGATGTGCAGTACTTTATATGGGGACATAAGAAGCAATCAGAGTCATTCATTTGTGAGCAGTGTTTGGTTTAATAATGATCTTCAGGCATGTTTTATCTTTTTAAAAGGGAGGGTTAAATGTTGAGACTGCTTTCAAAACTCAACAGCTTCAGCTCATGATGAGCATGAGGTGTCTTGTCATGGTGTCTCTCAGCTTCTATGGGCCCTCCTCTCAGAACTGGAATTACTAGTTCAAAGGGGCGGGAGTAGGTTTGAATTTCAAACCTTCCCGCTCAGAAGAGGGAAAGATGAACAACTTTCAGAGGAAACCAAACGAGTTATGACCCTTTGGGAATGGAAGGAATGTTGAGAGTGACGGTTCAAGCTGGGCCGGAGCCTCAGATAAAGGACGTGTCTGTTTTTTACGAACAGGGACCGGACTTATTCCCTACTGCCGTAGCTCATTGTGTCCAATTTTCCTCACTAGAGCAGCAGTTTGTCACTGTCTTGTGATTTTACAGGGAGGGCGAGAGCGTTGGAGTGACGTTAGGCAAACAGTCTCGCCAACGGCTGCAGCCTTTGGACTCTTTCTGTGTCCTCACTGGAGGAAAAAACAGACTCCGGCTCTGATACAGGCTTGATCATGGTTGCTCACATCCTCCTTTTGAGATATGGGTTCCCCCTTGTGTCCCGACAGCCAAAAACTGAGAAGGTGACTTCATGGTAAACCCCCTTATTGAAGGCCAGAAAACTTTTATTTTCTCTTTTGGGTTTTTGTGAGTTTCAGTGGAGCCACACATACTGAGAGGTTTTCTTCTGTGGCCCTCTCCCTCTCTAGTTGTTGTTTTTGCTGAAAGGAGGAGGTCTCGGGTCTGTCTCAGCAACTGCTGGTCAGTTTCCCATGCGTGTCTTTGGCAAGGAGGCCGAGTTCTGCCACAGAGGAATGACAGCAATAAGCTCTGAATAGAAGAGACAGCCTGAAAAAGGCTCTAAACTCTAAAAAGAGTAACCATGGCAGCAAACTTAAGCAAATAAAAATGAGTGGGGATGTCAGTTTCTTCAGAATATGCAAGTTGAAGTCTTTTTTATAAGGGAAGCTCTCGTTGTGAGTCTGGCTGGACTCCTAGTGTCTGATCTACCCTTCTGTCTCATAATGGAACACAAACATCCATCTGTGCGGGCAATAAACTCAATTGTTTGCTCAGAGCTGCAGCAGAGGTGCTTTCTTTTGCCTCGGGGTCGGGTTATACTGATTGTAGATCACTGGTCAGATGACTATAAAGTCTATAGTAATGTTCCTTTCTTCCTCTACCCTACCCCCCAACACAGCCCCTGTATGAAGGGCATAAGTGATGCTATCACAGTAGAAATACAAACACATTCTTGTGACAGCCCCCTGCACTTCCTCTGTATTGTCTGTAGAGGAACAGTAGGTAGTGGGGAGCAAACACAAGATAAGCTACTGTCACAACAGGGGCTAAAATTAAAGCTTATCTCAGTGGCTGGTTTCCACTCAGAATCCAAACATATCACATTCAATCAAGATATCATTGTGAAAAGACCAATGTCATATTAATCAGCCCCACAGGATTTGTGTTGATGTGATTTGTGGGACATTTTGAAGTAGGCAGGTCAAACTGACCAGTGGGGCTTTTGTCTGCAGCTGTTACAAAAGCACATAGGGCACATATGGCTTGGGTCAGGTATAAATTCCATGTTCTCTTTGGTACATGACTACAATTTACACTGATGGCGACAATGTTTGGGCGTCCATTCTCTTTTTGAGGACGGAGAAAGACTGGAAGAGATCACCCGGGTGATTTAGAGAGTATCTAAACATTGGATCCTCTCCAGGGACCCTAAACTTCTTTTAAACTTGCTGGAATGCACAAACACAGACACAAAGCACAACTAGATTTTGAGTTACGCATATTCATTTAAATGATTTAAATACCCTTATAGCACTCTTTTGTCTCTTGGACGCGAACAGCCAATCAGAAATCATCGTGACAGTTAGCAAACGTCCCCTGCCTTTCAGCCAATCCCGTCCTCTCATCTACGCCTGGACAGGGCACCAGTTTTCACACTCGAAACTCCCCCACATGCACACTATTCTCGAGGCAGGAAGATGGAGGAATTCTGTGAGCCGCTGTTGCCTGGTAACGGCACGGCTCCGTGCCTTAGTGCGAGCCGCTGTGCTGCTTCCTCAGCAGGTGCTGCTTTGTGAGTGACTGCTGTGGGATCATCATCTCACAGCTAGCTATAAAAAAAAACCCAAACATATACACGAATGGTAATTGGCTAGAAATAACCGAGAATTGGTTATTGATATTCATAGGATGTTCTGTGATATGGCAATCATTTGTATGTATGATATGCCATTATGATAACATGTGCTCGATCATTGGCGTACTCCGGCACATGAGACAGAGTTATTCCCCTCTGCTTGTCCCTCTTCTCATTTACTTCCCAGCTCTCCAACCACAAAATGATCCTCCAGCCATTACTCATGTGTGCACTCGCTTTTGTCACCAGGGATGGACTGCTGCGCATATTGTGACGCCTCCTTATTCATATCCATCTTCTCCCTCTTTCTTTCTACTGAAAAGCGGGGAAAGCTCCAAGTTGGCTGCCATTAATGTAGGGCTGCAACTATTGATTACTCTCATTAACGATTCATCTGATGATTGTAATTTAGATTAATTACATTTGGTCCATAGCATGTCAGAGAACAGTAGGATGTCTGTTCTAGATGATGTTGGATTCAAACCCAGTGCCACTGCGGCGAGGACATAGCCTCTGCTCTATGCTATACTACTGAGGCGCCCTGGAGACACTGTACACTCCAACACTGCTAAGACTTGACTTGATCATGCATTGCTTTTTATGAGTAATCAAATTCCTCCCGGAAATGTGTGACTCACAGTTTATTATATCTTAAGTCACCAGCTGATTTGTCCTCAATGAGCTGCTCACTCTTCAAACGGTGGACTTTTGCCCAGCCATCATGCAGGTCGCAGTACAGTCTCAGTCACAAGGTAAAGAATGACAAAGTTCACTGTGCACAGCGGCAGTGTAAGAGGGTGAGGCGGTGTCCCCTTGGCTGCTGTTGATATTCTTAAGTTAAGCCACTCACAGGTGACATCAGGTGCCACGCCTCCAGCTGTCAGTGCACTTCCGATGGACTTTCTGGCTCCTGCGCGTGATCCGTGCCTGTATGAGGAACTGGAGAGGCTTTTGAATCTGCGGTGGGCTGGATGTGTGAATGTCATGAGATGGAGCACAGGGACCACAAAGACGTCATCCTCTGCCCACAGAGGGCAGATACTTGTTTAGGAGTACAGATACCTAGACAATGGCTCCTCGGTTCCTTGTTGCACTGCAGCGAGTGTCAGAGACCACACTGCAGCCATTCAGTCATACACAGACCATGTTCTGCCCTCTGCAACTCTGCCATCAGTGTGGTGGCAGCTGTGTACTGCGTTGTGGAATTCAACTAGACAATCAGAGCCCCTAAATATTGTTAAGCTCAGTAAAACCTGGATTCTCTGTGCTCGACCCGCTGGCCCTTTGTGCGTTTGAGCCAGCTGGGGTTAACGGGTCTTGGGTGTCACAAACGGAGAGAGAGGGTTAAATGCCAGCAGAACACAGTGTATGACAAAGGAGAGATTGAGAGAGGCGGCCCATTGTGGTTACGTTTGAAAGGATCGGTCACTTTTGTTCCCTTTTGAAACGGCAGATCACTAAAGGATATATCCCAATGTCCTTAAACAAAGATATCTGGTGTGACTCTAAGCCCTTTCTGTGGTGTTAAATGGGTTGGACGCTGATTGGACGTCAGGAGAAAATATCAGGAGGACACAAAACCCATCTGGTCCCTTATATGAAGAGTCATAAATAAAGTCAGTCTCATATTATTGGATTGCAACATCCAACAGCTGCTCATGTCTCACTCTAATAATATTTTTTTCTTCTCTTTTCTAACTCACTTCAGCCATTCTTGTAGCTTACCACAAACTCCCAACCCTTCCTAATGGCTCATTTAAGACACCGTACTCAGTTGGGTTATTTCACTGGTCTGTGTTCAGTTATATTTCCGCCTCTATCCGTGACCTAAGATTTGCTAAACCTTTCAGCATTGTTTGGGGGTATTCTTTCATCTATAGTGTATTTCATTGGACGGCAGGTCTGCAGTTAAAGGGTAATCTTTTCTAAATGGCACTAAATAAAGTCCTAAATCCCCTGCCCACTGGGCCTAAGAGGATGAATCCCAGCCGCTATGTGCAGGGCTTACGGAGGTCTGGGAGTCTGCCAGGGCCTAGTCACCCTCTGTAGCCTCTGTAGCCAGACACAGGTAGGTGTGTTTTCAGGGTAAGGCTGCACAGAGGCCGCTCTTGGGAAACTGCCCTCTTCTGCTCATCTTGGCCCAGTAGCCTACTCCAGCGGCTGCCAGGCCTAGCGGTCTGTTCTGATTGCTTGTCAGATCTGGCACTCTGCTATATGAATCTCAGCCACAATAATGATGTGTAAATTATGGTAAGGACCACCCACACGATCATTTTATGAAGATTTTTTTCCACTGTAAAATTTGATTAAGTGTCCAGACAGAGGATGTCCAGATCCACTCACGCAGACTAATGTGGCCCTCTGTGTCACAGAAGGACGACCATATGGTATCGCAAAGTAATGAAACAGTCATTCCACCAAGTTTTAGGTTAAAAAGGCCCGCCGCTAATCCGTAATGATTTCAGGGGCTTTTGTCCTTAACGCTGATAAACAAAATACCACCAGCACTCGCCTGCGGAGTACTCTGGAGCATTAGGGGAATGCTGTCGAGTGTTTCAGGTCTGAGTGGGTGAATTGTTTGGGCTGCTTGGAATGTGTTTGGTTGGATATATAAAGAGTGAAGTGTTTGTGCTCTGCGTTAAAATGAAAATAATCACATGTTTATGGAGGCTTTTACTGGTGTAGAAGCAACGTGTGTTCAGTGGTAAGTAGCGGGTTGTTGGCTCTTTACATGACTGAGGCTTGTCAGACTTACATCATGGTTCCCCTCAAGGCTCCCCGAAGTTGTTGTGACTATCTGATCGGAGAGCAGAAACACTGGGGAACGTTGTGTTATTTCACATGCATTATCAGGTCACACTCGGAGACACACTGCCTTCCGGCTGTCCTAAATATGAATCAAATTATTAGATAATCTAAATCCTAATCCAAATATAGCTGAGCCACACTGAAGTCAATGATTTTATTTTGAGTACTGACTGTATTTACAGCCGTACGGTTATACACAGTTAAATCTATACTTTTGGAAATACCCCAGTGCATAAAGATTACTATAAAACATCTACAGAAGTCAAAAGTGTATGTGGAGAAGCGGTACGGTAGCCCAGCAGGGTCATGATTCTCCCTGTGTAATCCAATTACCGAAGACTGAAGGCTGATCAGACAGCAGTCCAGGCTAAAAGCAGAGGATGAGGTCATAGTAATGACTGTATGCCTCTGACAATGCAACACGGTTCACTCAGGCCAGTCTCAAGTTTCCCTTCTCCTGCACAGCACAGCACAATGAATTTAATTATTATGAATCTGTGAACAAGGAGGCCAGTGTGCATGCACGTGACCGAGAAAACACGACAGCTACTTAACGCTTCTCTTGTCTTGTCCAGATGTCTTCATTGTGTAGTTTCATTGTCTAGTTTCATTGTGTCCGTCGCATCCTGTTTGGTACTTTCACTAACTCATGAAACCAAAACCATCCCTTGCTTTTATCACCACTGACAGCCTATTTTTGTTTTATAATATGTTATTTTTGTGTTAATTGGTTCAAATTATTGTGATTGTGAAGGCTATGGTATGTGTTGGGGAAAAAAAATTGGGAATGTATTGGGAAATGTGTGAGGTGAGTTTGCCCCGCAGTATTAACACCTTGCTGTTGTATACGCTTAGGTAACTCAAGATGCTGTGTTACATAATATCTGATCAAGATAGGGCGATATTTATTTGTCCTGGGACACAGGTGTCTTATATAAGTAGATGACTCAGCTAACCATGTGGGTAGGGTTAAAGTTTGTGACCAAGTTTGTTTTGACCCTTGCCTGCATCATTCCTTTAATAGAGTCTCAAGATAAAGTCCGTGGGCTGTATCAGATAGCCCACAAACTGTCCTTACCTTCTCTGCCACCAAATCTAACGAACATAATCAAAGCAGAGTGGCACCCTCATATAACACATGTCAAAGTCATCTCCAGAGGGCTTGTTTATGGATTTGTGTTTGGATAATAAATCTCGGCTATGGGTTTCCCGCAACCATAAGGACTCTTGCTGAGTTCAAGCAAAGCTCTGCTCCATCATCAAGTCTTCCTTCTTCCTTCTATTGAAAATCAGCGCTCACATCCCCCCCCCCCCCCCCCCCCCCGTTCTGCATCCTGTTTACTTGCAATGAGTCTGGCTTTTTATAGCGGATAGGAAGCATATGAAATATGGCTCTGTAAAGGTCCGGATATCTTTTCAGAGGAAATGATCACACAAGACTCATCATTCATGCCTCTTCTGTCACCTGTCTTCAACAAGGAAGAATTCATAAATATACAGATTTTCTTTTTTTTTTTTTTTTTTGATGATGATAGGAATGCTATTTGTCTCCACTGTTGTGTTAAGATAAACATCCATTATGCTGCGTTTACCCATAATGTTCTGGCCATTCCTATAGCAACAGAGACAGGAACTGACATTTAATATCTGTAGTGAGTCACCAAGCTCTAGATTGCACTTATTAAAAAGTATTTTGTGCCTCAAAACTTTTTTTTTTTCCATGTCTGTGGGTGAATCAAATCTTAGAAGGTGGATTTGCAAATTTCCATCCACAATCTGATTTTATTTAATCTTGTCAAATTGACAAGTAATTATTTTTGTTTTTTTGTTTAATCCAGTCCACATTTCCCCATATTGTGGGATGCTTTACTTCCCTAGGCTTAGACACATGGATACATGTAGAGCATATTGAGGTTTTCCCAGAAGGGTGTTTTTATCCCCTTGAGCTAGAGGCAATATCCCTAGAGAAACAAAAGAAAATGAGATTGGGGTGCAGCACACGCGTATTGGCATATACAACAAGCAGGAACAGACTTGGGGTTGCTATATGTGGACAGATGGTGGGTGCACCAACCCCACCCGGAAATAGACATACACATATCCAAAGGGTGCGACATGCCCCACCCATATCCTCAATCTAAAGAGGAGCTCTGTTGTGCAGTTACTTCTGTGCAGTTTGTCTCGAGGCATCCTGTGGTTTACTGCAGTTCATGAAGACATCAGGGGAGGACATGTAGACAGATAAGGCCCTCTGTTTACATGAGTAAGTTGTGGCACTCCCTTCTCTGGTTCCTCTGAAATTCTTCATACTCATCTCAATTATCTCCTTACTGGCAGAGTTGTACCTCCCGTGTCACCTAAATTAATTAAACCAGAGGACAGACTCTGAGAAGCATCTCCTCGATTTAATGGGCCAACAATTCAAACATTAGCAAACCCAATTTCAAAGGGGTTGTCCCTCCGCCCTGGGGGTCCTTTTAACTTCTTCACCACAGTGCAATCAGCGAACAGCGGTACGTGGACATACTGCTCACACTCCACCACTGCACTACCCTCCTCCTTCCCCAGGCTCCCATTGTAAATAGGCTAGTGGGTCTGGGGGTCCCTGTCCCAGTGTGTCGTACCCGAGTTTCATGGAGCTCACGCTTTGAAACCCTCAGGCATGGTTGAACAGGGGAGGGAGAGGGAGGAATTGGGAGTAGGAGGGGTGAAAGGGAAGAGAGATAAGAAGACAGAGTTGTATCGTCAGCCGGGGGGGAGGATTTTGGGCTGAGGGAGCGAGCAAGGTTTGGAGGGGGTTTAATTGGATGTGTGCCAGTCTCTCAGGGGTCCTTGAAGAAATGGGGATAGCAGACAGAGAAAGGGAGAGAGGTTCGGATGGGAGGGGCGCCGGGCAGTGCCTGTGTTTCCTGTGGGAACCAGCTCACTTTCTTTTAGATTGGAGAAGAATAGGGGTTCCTCCATCAGCTGTTAATGAATGTAAAGTGCTGGGACTTTAAATAGAGAAAAAAAAAACATTTTTTTTGTACATACATGGCTCTGTAAATATGTATCTCATGACAGAACGAAAGGCTGTTTTCCAGCATTTGTTCAGCATTGGCTAGAGGGCATTGTGCTCTCGCTTATCTTTCATCTTCATTTCATTATTTTTCTTGAATGCTCCGTTGTTAGAGGGCAAAGGTATTGTAAAGTTGCCCGAGTAATATTTGAACATGAAAGAACTCATTGTTTACCGCAGACCAATCTAAAGTGTTTGTCTGCTGTATTCAGATGCTGTTTTCTAACCCTCAGTGCTATATTTGCACACAGATATAATCTGTTATGTGCACAGTGGTGGTAAGGCTACAGAGAGAGCCCCTACATCATTGTTTACGGACCGACGTTGCCTCGTATGTAAGGTTTGCCACTCTGACGCAAGATTAAACTTCACCAGGAGAGAGAATGTTCATGCACATAGTCTCATGCAGGATTTAATTACTGCAAATGTGGAAGGGAGGTCATTAGTCTCTGCCTGGCCGGGAGGAAGGGCAGGACCTGCCCAGGAGACCATCTTAGGTTAGGGAGGATGAATAAAGAGATAGGAGAGGGAGTTGGGGAAAGCCCATAGAAGTGATTGGGAGAAAACCTGCAATGATTAGTTGAGTCGATCGAAGGAAAATGAATCCTTTTGGCATTTGTCATTATTCAAGCAAAAGTGTAAAAAATGTGGACACTCGCAGGATTCGCAGCTTTTCTTTGACTTTTTGTAGAATAAACAATTGATTACTCTACTGATTATTTTCACGATGAATGACAATAAGTTGCTGATAATTTAACAGAGTAGATCAGGACCAGTGTTGCAACACATAAAGCACCTGCGATGGAAACACCACTGGAAGAAGGCAAATCAAGTTTCTGCAGTCCCTCCCCCTTCTGTCAGTGCCTCAGCCTGACTGATTGTCCCTGCACTAATGGGGTCCAGGATGATGGGGGGAGAAGCAATAGGGTCTCACATACAACATTAATCTAATAAATGATTATTGGTAAATGGTGACAGGCTAAGGCTTTGGTTTGAAAACAGTGTGTGCTAGCAGTGAACAAATATACAAACCTACACATTCAATGTCTCCTTCATGCCCCCACCCCATCCTGTAAACCTGACCTTGGACTTTGTTAGAAAATGTAACTCATGTTGTGGACGTGGGTGCGCCTGAGTTCGTAAATGTATGCATGCATGTGTGTGCCTGGCCCCATCTGCGGGACCAGCTGCTCCCCTCCTCTGTCATGTACGTCAGTAACAACAAGAGGCTGTTCTGCTGTGGAAGCCATGTGTAAAGGTTCCACAGGGAGCAGTGTCTTTTGGGAAATATGGTGAAATGCACACTAAATAGAGAGTCTGTGCTTGTTGACTATGATAGAGGTTTGGCCTGATAGCAAAGAGCGAAAACAAAAATACTTCAAAGCGACCTCAGACCAGCATGCTCTTTGTGCCAACAAATCTCAGAGGCATGGGACTCGGCTGAGGAGGACTGTTGCCAGCGAAAGAGGGAGGAGAGCAAGCTTTGCCAGGCTGAGCTCTGAAACGGCCATCTGCGGCGGTGTTACCCTCCTGCCCTGCCTCTACTGTCCGCCTTTTGCTCCGTCACTGTAATTGGCATAGTAACCATAGCGACGGCTGTTCCCCTGGGGTGCGGGCACGTGGACCTCGGAGATCTCATCCAGACACGGTGTCAGGCAGAAAGGGGGACCGACAGCCTGACTACAGGCAGGCGCCGATAAGACTGTCTTTGCATTGCAAATGATTGAGGTTGTGAGCGCTCAGAGCTGGAGCTGGTATGGAACAGTGCCGCGATATGAACGATGATAAAGAACCCAGACGCCGGTATGGTGGTGCAATATATCAGGCCTATTGAGTCTCTGCTCTCCCTCGAGGGACCGGCTTTTTTCCTCCATTCTGTGGCGGATTTAGCAGCCGAACAATAGACCCAATAAACAGCCAGGGATAAACAGATGCTTCCCCTTGATTGATTGACTGCAAAATTTAAATACTGAGGACGAAAGCAGAATTTAAAACCCTGCGGTTCGTCTCCTGCGTTGCACAAGACGGAACAAGATCTTTTTCATTGTGCCAGGGAAGAAACAAAAACAGTAACTCGAGTCAAGACAAACCTTCTCAGGAAGCGCTTAGCCCCGCCGAAATCTGCTTTGTCTGTAAATGTTGATGGTGGAGCACGGTTTGTTTTTAGTGGTGTGAAAATAAGCCTGTTCTTATTACAATACTTAGAGACGAAAGATAGGAAAAACCTTCATGTTATATGTCATAAACTGTGCTCAGACCCGGGTTCTTCAGCTCACAGCCCAGGGCCATAATGACTGTTTTGACCCTGTAATAACACAGTAGCTGGTCCCTGTACCTCACAGTATAGAGCCCTCAGTCTGACACAGACAAACTAATGGCAGTGTGGGGCTTAATTGTCCTCCTTCTGCTGGTGTTTCACCTCTTAAATACTATATACTACAATAACGGATATATATTTTCTCTCTCTTTGTAGACGTATGATGAATATAGATTAGCAGCACGTCTGAACACGAGGTTTGATCTGACCAGAGACTGACTTCACACAGAATCTCTAATGCTGTCTCCAGATTAGGGGCCCTCGTGAAGTCGGAATAAAATATGATGTGTAGTTTTCCCCAGCCAGATGCGATGAAAGCGCTAGCTGGCGCTTAATCATTACACCCTGATGTAAGATTTTGTATCACTGAGCTCCTGAAGCCCAATTAGGCTATTCTGATGTTTTTTATGGTTGAGGAACGACTTCATCAGTGAGGCGTGTAAAGGGCCTCATGAGTCTGATTAGTACAACTCTCACACTGAGGGACCTCAGAGTGTGTGTGTGTGTGTGTGTGTGTACATCTGTATGCATTAAGTTTCTACCTTCTCCCGGTTGCTGCGTCCCCTCTGGCGTTCTCTCTTTCTCCTTCCTGCCCTTCAACTCAGGAGATTCACAGCCTGGCACAGCTTTGTGGTTGTTTTTCGGAGGTTCACACCCTTCTACTCTCATGATGAGTGTATAACGTTCAACCAGTCTCCTTGAGGCTAAACAATTTCTTTTCCAGGAAATCTGCGTCTCGTAAACTCGCATGTTGGTATGTTTCTCTAACCCCTGCACTCTTATAGTCTCTGTAGTGTGTTCCTCGCCTTTGGCGTGCAGTGCATCCCCCTGCATGTGTCGACAACACAAGTTGCTGGAACCCCTACAAGGCCTTGAACACTCGCCTCTTCCTTCTTTATCTCAGGAGGGAGAGCAGGCCTCAACACGGCCGGAGTACCAGGTGCTGCTGTGTGGCTGACTGCAGGGCACGCTGGGAAAATTGGAAATGTGTGTATGTGTGTGAAATTGTCCAGGCCTGTGTGTGAATCATAGCCCGGTGGCTCTGTGCAATGCAGTGAATCAATGTTGCTGGATGCCAGGCAACAGCTAAAATCGCGGCCTCCCTCAGACACATTTCTCTCACCCTCTTTCTTCCCTCCCCTTTCTCCTACTGTTTGGCATATATAACACCTCTAACTGTTAAACACGACAGTTTCTTCTGCATGTTTTCAAGTTACTCCTCTTATAATTTTGACATAGAAAACCCCAGCTTGAAATGTCCAGATGTAGAGCCGCTGATGCGCCGAGAGACTGTCAGAATGGGATAATTCAAGAGAGTTAATCATCGCCTCCACAGATTTGTCAGGGAGAGAAAGCAAATCTCTGTCTTTCCCTTTGCCGTTCCCACTGAATAGTAACGTCTGAGGTAAATAATTTGCTCCTCTGTTACTCATTAAAGCAAGTGTCATTGGCTTTACCATAACATGCGCTAATCAGCAACAGTGCTCTCAGCAAATTGGGTTAACGAATACAAGCATACGCTGCCACGTGACATGGTTTGCTGGTTTGCATGCCTCACGGGAACGTGTTCTGCTGCCTGTTGACACAAAAATAGTGCAGTGAGGTATTGTGTCTTAAAGAAATAAGTGAGGTATAGTGTATTGAGGCTTTTTAGTGTTAAGTAGTTGGTCAACATGCAGTGCTTGTTCAAGCGTTGCGGGAGGCCACTGGGTCGCCAAACGCTTTTTAACCTCACTCCCAAAGAGATCTGTATTATGAACAGTTGATAGTGGGCAGCTAAATATAGAATAGACCCACAATTCAAAGCAAAGTCTCTGGCTGCGCAGTGGCCTGTGAACGGACACAGAAAGGAAGAAAGGGAGCATGCATCTGTTTATCATCGCAAACTCCGACTCCACGTGAGCTGTGACTCACGAGGCAGGCGAATCCATTCAGTGTTTTTTTTTTCTTCCTGCTCCGCCTCTCTTCCTCCGCAGTCGCCTACATTGACAGACAATGATAAGCCTTCAGTGTTTGTTGGAAACACTGCTCACTCTGGCGTCCAGGGTCAACCACAGCACTCTCAACATCTGTATGAGTAACTAAGCTGATCTAGATGACATATTGTTGAGCGTTCGACACAGGCCGTCTTTGTCATAGCACAAGAATGCTGCTGAAGAGACTGGAAAAAATATCAGCTCACCATCAGCCCACTCCGGTCCACGAGTCTTGCCAAAGGCATGCTCATATCGAATATCTTCATCTCGAGGTCGTGCCGTCTGGCGCTGAAAAAGTAGGCATGCCCTGCCCTGCGTGGCATCATCTGGAGATTATCTTGTCGGCATTATGCCTCAAAATCAGTGTTTGGATAGGGGAAGCTATCAGTGTGTCTGTTTCTGTCCTGTCAGATTTAAAAATGGGCCTTTCCCCTCACATAATGCAGATGTGACTTATTTTCTATGTGAAAATATTCTCACTAGATCAGACTTTTGCAGGTTTATGTTTATCTTTCTATGTTTACTTCCCTTGCTTTTCCGCTCCCACTCCCTGACATGTTTACTGCCTGTCTTTGAGGGTCTGGAATTCATGTTTTACCCTCCTTCTGGTTTTGTGTCTCCGTTTGTGGATTTCTTTCACTTCTTCCTCTTCTTGAGGACGTGTCAACCGACTGAGAGGGATAACTTGTTTTCTGTTCCGATTGCACAAATGCGAGGCACAGCTTAAATCTGGCTCGACAACAAAGAAGCTAACTGGCTCTTCTATCTGTCTTATCCCGTTTCCATTTTCCATTTCTGTCTGCCTCTCCTCTTGGTCTTTGTACAGCAAGCTTTCTTTCCCGTTAGATCCAGGCTTTGAGACCACAGGGGGCTGAATGGAAACTCACAATGAGATTATTATAGATGGACCAGAGATGGAAGGATTGGATCCAAATTTGAAGAGTTTTCTAATTGGGTTTAGGTCTTAAGGAAGGGGCTTTCAAGAGGACTTACTTGTATTGATTGAAATACTCCGGGCTTCTGGTGTACCTTATATACTGGTCTGATACACTGCCATAACACTGGATACATCTTTACCCGCTCACACACCTCATGCCAAAAAATCCCTGTTCTCTGCCAGCAGGACAGGAGCTGAAAATAGAATTTTTAGATTCAGCTCCACAGGGCCTTTGAGACCAGTAGTATTGATCTGTTTGTTACTTGTCAGAGACCCAAAGCCCATCTCCCTTGTGCTCTTGGCTCATCGGCTCGGAGAAGCATGCGCAGGAGGATTCTGTGGAAAAAGCAAAGTGAACTCTGTGACCTATATTCTCTTTCAAGACCATGTAAGGTGTTGAACGTATAAGCAGTAGGGATGTAGCCTTCAGAACACAGTGTTTAGCATCTCCTCTCTTTAACGGACGGGGATCACAGAGCACAGCGGTGCGATTAACCGCTGAATGCTGATTTGTCTCACCTCCTAATCAGTGGACTTCTGGACCGTCTGAAGGCTGTGTCTTTGGTCAGATTGGAGGACCAAGCAACGATTGCACCCTGTTCCAACATGCTTCGAACACAATCACACGAACAGTCTTTATCCAAGAGTTTCCTGTCAAGGAACCTGCTGCCGTAGCAACATTTGTGTCGCTGAAAGATAAACCCACAGCTGAATGAGTTTAACGTCCTGGGTGTAAAAGAATCCGCATTGCCAGAGAAACCAGTTTTTTTATTTTGGCTTCACTTTAAACGGCAGACGAAGGCATGGCAGTGCCGTCCTTCCTCAAATTAGTGTGCAGTGTGATTCTTTATTTATACCTCTTAAGGTTTCCATGTGCTGATCTTATGACTAGGGTAGTCAGATGCTCTCTCCTGGTGTGAGCAATCTGTGGGGAAGTAATGAAAATAATTCTGACAGCAGAGGGGGAAAAAAAAGAACTAAGATCAGTGTCTCATTTTATGAACTCAATCACATGGTGCTTTTAATCACAGTGATTATGGACTTTGATCTATGCATGGTAGCCAGCCCAGCAGGGTGTCTAACCTCAGCCTGTAATGTATGCACTCATCTGGAATCAGGCATTCATTTCTATAAAGGGATAAGTACTCTTGATTTATTGACTTTTCCTTATGCGGCTTCGTAATGTTAGCCATAGCATTCAGCGAGGAAAATCTGAGAGTAAAATCCAGTCCAGACAGCTTGCTAATGACTAAAGACCTGCCTTTGATTAGCTTTACAAGAGATTAATAATCCATGCTCACATGTCTCGTGCAAAATAACTGCAACATATGGCAAAGTAAAGATGAATTATAAATTGGGTGGGCACTCACTATGGGATTATAGGCTTGGTCGCGTGCTTCCCCAATTTACCCGCCCCTAAAAGTAGCCTAAACCCACGCTTGGGGAGCTGAGATTAGAGGCCTTGGGTCAGTGGTTTGGCTTGGGGCTCTGCTTTTATGTTTGAAGGACAGGCCTCTGAGATTGGATTGATTGAAGTTGCTTCAATATCCACCGTGCACGAAGATTATAATGATTGGATTCCCCTGGTTTGTGATTGGGTTAATCCCGTCTCTTGTAATGACTTTCTAATCAAATCTCCTGCTGATTGGTGGTGTGATTTTTGGAGAGTTGGGAGGTGGTGGGGAAGGTATGAGGAGAGCCATCGAAAAAATACTCCAATTTTAAAAGCGACTGACATCAGGTGGTTACTCACCGAAACGTTGGATCTGTAAACAGCCATGTTACCTTTGTTATAAGATTACTGTAAGCACTTCCTTGTAGTTAAGGTGTCATCATTACTAGTTCTTTTCACTTATATCAAGACGATGTATGCATAGTGATGTAGATGTTCTGTGTAGCTGTAGTGTAGGTGGCCCAGTCTATATGTGTTGTAGGGCAGGAACCCATCGGCTGTTAGCCGATAACAATTTGGCCAATATTTTGTTGCCCCCATTGTAGCAACTGGAAATCTGGATAATGGATTTCCAGGCCAAGAGTTCCTTTTTGTGCTCTGGTCATTGTATACGGTCGCGTTAGTGACTTGAGACACAAGAATAGAGTTGGAGTTGAGAGAGAGACGGCTTGTAGTAAGAAATTGGTCAATACTACTTGGACTACAAATGCACTATAAACAGAAACCAGAACGTCTCCTATTCCAAAATCTTGCTCTTGGCCTACAGATTCCGCGTTCATCTTTTAGAGAGATTACTTTCCAATTAATTTTCTATTGCATGACTAATCAGTTAATCAACTGGTTTCAGCTCCAGTGTGTTTAATCAGCTGGTGTTTGATCTACTGTAACTACTTTGAAAGTACTCTACAGGAGAAAAGTATATTCTTCAGCGCATTAGCACAATCAGGCAATTGACAGTGTGCAGTTGTTTGTAAAGAGGTTTGTTCCAGAGAGAGTCTGTGAGGTTCCTCGTGTCAATGGCAAAGCTCGCACCATTTCAAACCGCTGATGCTTCTGGAATAAGCATATTGTGCCACAGTGTGAGAGTATCTGTTCATCGCTGCTACTATCACTCAGTTTGAACCGTCATCTCTCCTGGAATGCCAGAGATATTCTGGCCACCCTGCACGAGACATGATGTCACGCACTTCTGTGACCCATTAAACCAGTTTTTATAAGTTCACATATTCGCATAAGTCCTGCAAGTAGGCCAGTACGACTAATACAAATTTTCCTTTCTCTAAAGGAATTACTGGGATTAATACCATACGCAGTCAAACAGGGAAAATCCTGCAGCGGCGAGTCACGTGCAGTTGTGAGGGGGTAGCAGGTCAGAGAGGAGAGAGAGTGCACTGCAGCTGCAAACAGGGTCAGATCCAGTGCCTTAGGTGACTTCAGATTACTGGCCGCCCGCACTCAAGCTGTGAGGCGAGATGAGAATCAGAGTTTCCATCACATCGCCGGTGGTTGCGTGATTGGAAATGAAATCTGTAATCAGCAGGGGTGATTATTTTCAGAAGGAAGAGAGTAACTTAACCTAGATTCTGCTGCAGTTAAGATCTCTCCGTCTCTCTTTCTCTGTCTGTCCGTTTCTAAATGTCATTCTGTTCATATTTTGCTGAATGGCTGGCCATTAACAAATTAAGGTCAAAATTAAGGCAGCGCTAATAATAGCACAACAGTCTTTTATATTGCGCAGTCAAAGCACGTGACTGTTCTCAGTCTTTCAAAAGAGAATGGCCCCCTGCAGAAGGTGGAGAGCCTTAGTCGATATGTCTTCTGTAGTTATTTAATCTTCATAAACTTCATCCCCCTCCGGAAATCCGTAAAAATCAAATAATATCTTGTGACCTTTCTGCACTGCTGCTATGATCTAGTATTAAGATATTAAGAGCATTAGAATACAGGCTGTACATGATCACCCAGACACTAGTCCATTTGCTCTACTTTTCCCGTTCGTTTTTCCCCATCTGTGGAGTCACTGCTGAGCACGTGCAGGAGGGGAAGCCAACGTCCTGCGGGGAAGGGGAAGGAAGAGATGGGGGGGAGAGCAAGGGGGAAGATGGGATGATGCAGCCCAGATGGAGCCTAACTGATTATCTCCACGGGGCGACGGCAGCATTTTGGGAGGTTATTTTTGAGCCCCAGTCCCGGGCTATAGAGTAGTAGTACAGCAGTAGAGATTAATGTCATTTAAAAATGGCTAAATCACAATTCAAGCTTTTTTTGGTTTAAAATCCAGACATTCAAATTTTTTGCCAGTTAATGCTTCATCCCCTGATTTACGTTTAAATAGCATTAACAATGAATTAACAACAAATGTCCCATATGTTTTAACATTATAACCAACAGCCCTTTGCTCCTTTCGCTTTATCTCCAGGCCTTCGGACAAGCCTACTCCAACCACAGGAAGGTGGCAGCGGATGGGGAGAGCCGTGAGGAGTCTCTTATCCAGGAGTCGGCCTGTAAGGAGGCCTACTACGAGCAGAGGGTCCTGGAACTGCAGAACGAGCTCCGGCAGACGCGCAACATCCTCACCAACACCCAGTCTGAGAACGAGCGTCTGAACTCCATCTCCCAGGAGCTGAGAGAGGTGAGAGTGAAGGGGCGACACGACCAGGATTTTGAGAGTTATCGTTGGGTCAGCTCACACTGCACCATTGTTCTTTCTAAGACACTATAACGCTCTCCCTGCGTCAGTACTCTGCAAATGAACTCACTTCTGAGTTGAAGCAGAGGCTTGCGTCTGACCTTGTTTGCCTGCAGCTATTGAGATGAACGGGTGTGTTTGTTGATGCTTTCGACAAATTCTATTTATCTGTCTGGAGCGACAGGAACATTTTTCACTGATTAATATCAAGCTGGTGTAGTCGAGCCCTGCAGGAAACTGGGATGTCCTGCTTTGAAATTCAATTTTTTGGGTTCAAAGAAGATATAAAGAATTTCAAATGAAGTGTCAGATGAGTTGTCCTGACAGAGGCTGATTGGCGAGATGGAGCGCTGCGTAATTACTGCACCTACAATCATGTACGTCTGTCTTTCAGTATTACTGCCAAAGCTTGTTTTATTCAGGGGTGTGATTGCAGGCTGGTTTGTTTTCTGACATGCTAAGACAAGACTAATCATTCTGTAATGACAGAAGGACAGAGACCAGGCACATTAAAGGAACACCTTGCCTTCGAGGCCTAGCGTGATGTTCTCCACCCCTGTTGTGATTACTTAGGTGTAGTTCCAACTACAGATAGAAGAATAACACAGAGGCCATGGGAAACATGCTCTGTTACAAAGGAAGGCATGATCTGACATGAATAATTGATCAATTAATATCTTGAATTTGTGTGAGCGGTTTTATGATAATAAAGATCGACCTGTTGCCCCAACTGTGGCATTAATCACATTCCTAATTATAAAAATCAGCTGCAGACAAGCCCTGTACCTGCCCTCTGTTAACTGAAATCTGTTTTGCTCAAACATGACCCCGCCATCTCCCTAAACTTACCCTCAACACGCCCTTTTACACATTCCTACAGACATTTTCATACTCTACTCTCTTAAGCTTCCATCATAATGCAGGGCCTTTATTGTCTGCGCCCCACTTTGGACAATGTCTGACCTCTTCACTGCTTCCATTTACATACAGTCAAAGCTAATTGACCTCATTAGGAGAGACAAGAGTGAACTGCATGCAGCATAGAGCGTGGGTTGTGTTGTCTTTGCCAATGGCCATGCATGTGTGATGTTGTGTGATGGAGCTGCTGATGAGGGGACTGAATTAACAGGAGAGTACAGGTTGGCTCAGAGCTTTGAGGAAGCCCGTTTGACACAAAGACAAGGAGACATGAAGGGATGAAAAGAGATGAACAGAGACTGACGGGAGGGCAGAGGGAGCCTCTGACTGGAATGATAAAAAGGGGGGTATGAAGCAGCAACTTGTTTGAGAAGTCTGGTTTTTAAAGGAGGGATGGAACTGAATGCTTTTGCTAGATTAACTAACCGCAGCTCTAGATCGGTGCAATGTTCATCACACGCTGTAACAGGAAGGAGCTCCATTTTTATTGTCGTTGCATCATATCAGTATTATATTAGTATGACCTTCAGCTCTGTATAATGCTCTCTCAATATGTGGTAGTTAAACCCATCGGTGTTCCAAATCTTTGCATGTTTGTGGACAGCAGATTTCGCTGAGCTACTGTTTTGCTGGTAATGCCAGTGTAATTGGAAGGGGGGGGGGGCGAGTTTAAAAAGGGGCTCCCTTCCTGAGAGAGTTTAAAGTCTCTGCCAGGCAGCAGCAGGAATCATTGCCGTTTTTCTGTGAGTTACTGCTTGAGACAGATGTCAGCGGCGTTTCTTACTGAGATTATGGGAAAAGACTTTAAAATGGCTTGTCCTGCACAACGACTTAAGTTTAAGGAAAGCTCCAAATTCCACTATAATTAGGTCAGCTGCTGCTGAGATCTGTGTCCAAGTTGGTATAAGTTGGGGCATTATGGAAGCCAGATGTGCCTCACCATGTTGTTAAACACAACATAAGTTTGCCGTGTAAAACTTAACCGCCTGCAGCCATTCAAGTGTCAACCTGATTACTTCTACAAAGACATTATGCCTCTTCAATGTTACAAATGAGGCTACTTACTTATCATGTCTTTATTATAAAATCTGATAGAGAAAGAAATGGTGTCATCTCCATGTCTGACCTACAGCATTAGCGTGACTGGTGGTGCACTGGTGGCTGGCATGATGGCCTTTCTGCGGGTACCATTCCCACTATAAACACCCTCATGCCGCAGCGTTGGTCCCGGACAGCTCTAATTGGCTAGATAAAAGGGGCTCGAGTGTAAATCGCCCCATGTATGGGAGATAATGGCACCCTTCTAATGGTACTTCTGCGGGTGTGTGTGTGTGTGGCAGGCAAACAGAGGGAGCCCGGGCACTGAAGCTGGCATTGTGACCAGACTGACAGGGCTGAAAGACGCCTTTGTCTCATGGGTTTCAAATTAGCCCAAAAGCTCAGGCAGAGGATAAGCGAATAGGGGGGACAGGCTCTAGGAGATGAGAATGGTACAAGAGAAAGAGAAAGTGGCCGAAAATCCGTTGGAAAAGGAGACTCAATGAGGCGAGGCTCAATGAGAGTAAATTAGGCACCAGTGGTGGAAGGCACTGCTTTTCTGGGGCAGCACAGCTAATCATATTGAGTCAGCAGGGTGATTGAATAACTCAATTTCATCATGGAATGCAACTACAGTTGAGCTGTAACTGTTGCCTTTTGTGTTTGCTCGAAAGCGAGTTTTGTCTTGCTCCTGTGTATTTAAAATGTTCCTATGCCATGTTAAGAAGATTAAGATGGTGGTGAAAGGCTTCAAAAATGTAATTTGACTATGTGTCATCCACAAACCAGTCAGTAGATAATGTCACCATTCAACCATTCTGCAGATCTGGAAGCTTCACTCAGTGTGAAATGGCTTTTGTCTCTGTACAGCCCAGTTCATTCACAGCCGTTTAGTTACAGCATCAGCTGGATCCTTCTGCCACATCCAAACCTCCCAGGCAGACGCTCATGCCAAAGACTAAAATGTTGGCCCCGAGCACCGATAAGACATATTTCATTGCTATGGTGCAGTCTACAGGATTAAACCTCCACAAAGAGCCAGTAGCATTGTAAGGAGGCGCACTCTAATAGGCATGACTTCATTATATTTAATCTCATTTCTGAAGAGGAATGTGCCCACAGAGATGGCTGTCATTATCCTCATGGAAAGGGGGGATTCCCATTGCCTGCTTATTAATTATCGAGCAGAGATAAAAACGCTGAGAAACCTTATCAGTGTGTTTCAGTCTATCTTTAAAGAAAAATGTTTCCACTTCAGCATCATCACATGATTGCTTGCTCTTTTTTGTCTCGCATTTGCATCACTTTGGATGCTGTCACACTGTCCTCCGAAGATAATTCACTCACTCGGACCATTTTTCTCGAACAGACACATAAATTATGGTGTTGGGCTTTTTGTCAATCGCCATAATGTGGAGTCCATTCAAATGTTAAACATGATTGGTTTTTCCACCTCATTGACACAGTGGATGGAGCCGTCAGGCATTCATTTAAGTGTTGTTACAATAGGCTGAATTAAACACGAGACAGGGAAGTTGGGGTTCGAGCGAGGGAGGTGTCTACATTGATGGGATGAGTTTAAAAGGTCGGACCAGGGGCAGACGTTTAAGCTCATCGTGAGGAAGGCCATTGTCGTTATTGCAATTTGGAATAATTGGTGTTCGAGGGTTCAGGTTTTCAGTGGCAGATGGACATGAAAGCAGAATTGTAGTTGTCAAGACAGTCCTGACGCTGTACCTTTTTATTATTGAAAGGTCAGACTTGAGTGGTAAGAAGATCCAAGGAGGTTGTCTCTTTGTTCCCTGTTATTATCATGTGACGTGAGGCTAATAATAAGACTCCTGCAGGGACCTGATGTCGACTGTCTTGTTATTTCTTGTCACATTAATGCCAGGACAGATCTCCTGTCATGTACTAGCTGGGGGAGGGGGGCAGTGTAGAAAGTGAAACAGAGAAAAGGTTGAAAAATTGGTATGTAAACAGAAAGACCAACTGGGACGACAGGGTGGAGATTTATTCAATAGTGGAAGAGGTGTGAAAAAATGGGCTAGTACTGCTTTGACAAGTGACCCTCAACCTGCTCTAAAGCCTCCACATGTTGTCTGGGTTATCTGGCAGCAGCACCCTAATCTTGCTCCCACTTCAGATTACTGTCTCACGAGCCGCATGTCTCACAGATGGGTGGCTATTTTTAGCCTTTAAGAGGGGTTCGTCTCCAAAATACATTTAGAAGATTTGCCATTGATCCCTGATAATGTTTGTCATTTTGGTATCTATCTCCGAGGTCTCTCGGAAAATGTGTTACTCTTGATTTAAGCCCCCGGCTCGCAGCACCAAAGAGCTTTTCCTCACCCGATCAATGGGTCCTAATAAATCAACAACACAAACAAGCCTACACATTCACTTAGACTAATGGGTGTGAACATGCTCACGTGCACATTTCTCCACTTTCATCAGAATGACCTCAAAATCACTAATTCACTGTTAAGTGCACGCGGGCACACATTCCCCCTGTGGGCTTTCCAGCAGTCACACGATGAGTACCATCAGCCACGCAATGTTCCTTTCACTTTTTTTTAGATTTTAATTGTCTCTCTGAAAAGTGCGACCTTGACTGTGTTTTCTCTTCGTAATGGAGTCTGGGTAGGCTGAATAGAATGGATGACAATTGCTGGCAGCAAAGAGGAGGATAAAAGCAGATCTGCTTTCACCCACATTCTCGACTCTGACAGAAGCAATGGGCCCCTGAGCTTCATTATTCCTTTGCTCTGTCTAAAGCTATACTGGGGGGTGATGAGCTATACGGCATCTGTGATTCATCTCTTGTCTCTCAGGAAGGTAATCGTGGGATGGGCTCGGCTTGGTTAGAACTAGACCTAACTCGGGCTGACGTGACCTTGACGTGCAGTAGAGCCTACAGGACATGCAAAGTTAGCCGACTGAAGTCCAAATGTGCTCTTTTGAGCATAATATCACAAGAGACATACGAGCAGAAACCAACATGTCTTTCCTTGTCCGCGTCTTTTTTATCTGATAGATGCAGTATGATGAAGGAAATGAACTGTGACTGATACACGGCCTCTAAAAGCTCACTGACACACTCGGGGGAGAGAGCGGAGGTGGGGGTTGGAAAAACGAGAGCTGTACTGTTGGTGAAATGGCAAAATGGAAGTCAGCGGTATGAAATAAGTAGCAAGGATAAGGGGTAAAAATAAATGCAGTATTGACTTGCACTTGGCGTTGCACCATCTGGGAACTCGGCACTTTGTAGGAATAGTAATTTAGGAAAGAAAATCTAGTGCATGTGCAATTTTACTGAAGTGCAAAGTGAGCAGGACCGAGAGTGAAATGGAGGTCAGCGGAGTGAGTGTGCAAGAGAGAGAAGCAGAGAGGCGATAAAAAAAATATATATTTATACTGCGCTGTGCTGTTTTATCAATAATACAGCCTTTTGCCATCAGGGGAGTCTGGGCACCACTTTCGAGGGAACCAAGCCGGGGGGGGTTGGAAGCCAGTAAATATGGATTTTGCAAAAAAATGCATGCTGGCTTCTCTGGAGTTATTAAGAACGGAGCATGGGCCTTTAACAAAGCATTAAAACATTCCTAATCTACACTTGTGCTAAGCTTGAAACTTTGCCGCTGTGGCTTACTAAGTGATGGAGCTATTTCCCATAGAAGGAGAGGTCATAGCAGCTCAAACACATTGAGAAATTACTCAGAGCTTTAGTGAGATTTAAGTAGGCTGAGCCTCACCATGCTGTCAAAAGCAGTTTAATGGTGGAAAGAGAGCTTTAGAGCTGAAAGAGAGAGAGTTCATACAGTCCAGGTTGAAACAGAGAAGTGTGCTCTTGTGACATTTTGCAGCAGGCTAACCCAGACAGTCAGCTCGGTGTTTTTACTGCCACCCACTTTGCATGGAAGTGACACATTTGTCTGTGTGTGTGGGTGTGTGGGCTTATTCAAGCAGCTGTCCAGACGTCACCTGTAGTGACAGCAGGCAGCAGAGGGTCATCCCTAACCACACACAGGCCTTTGGTGGATGGCCTTCATCCCAACTATCTAATCAGCCACGCGCACATGATCACAATTAGCCACAGGAAGTCCCAGGAGAGCTCTGTTCTCCCTTTATGGTTAAATGTTATTCACACTTTAAGGCACGAGCGCACGTGGCCACCGTAAATTTACTCAAATCAACTTCTGTCAGGCAGCAGGGCAGTGTAACCCCCCCGCCACCGCCCCACTCTCTGGGGGGTTCGGAGTAGCAGAGGATGTGGAAGCTGAGAGTTGAGAGGTCAAAGCCTTAATATGCATTGTAATCAGATTGGAGGAGGTTCTTAATCAGGTTCAGTGGTGGCCTGTATTCACAGGAACCAAACGGCACTGACCCTCCAGCTGAGACACGTAACCCCGGTCAGGAAAAGACCTGAGCAACCAGCTGCCACAGCCTTGTTGAGTCAAAAACAAGAGATTAATCCAGCGATGCAATGATTAAGCTGTACTTATTTATGAAGTGTCTCCGTATCGGTTGATACTCCAAAGCTGACAACTAAAGCATCCAGAGCTAGGGCCTGTTTGAGTGATTCCAGCTTTCTTTTTACATTTTTGTTAGAAGTCAGTCCTCTCTCAGAAGTCAAAGGCTTAGTGGCAGGACTCATGTGTATCGTAGGCTCATGCATTATGCAGTAATGCAACATCGGGGCTTTTCGCGCGGCAAACACCCACGTTCATTAGACATGCGCAAAAAACCGTGATGAATATTAATGCGCCTTCAAACGTCAGCTCTGCACATAGTGATTAATAATTACACAGAGCAAACAAGGAGCATGTACTCTTCATCAGCGGGGAGTTAGCAAAATCATTTTTTTGTCAGTGAATTCCTCCCTCCGTAAGCTAAATATGTGAGTAAATTAGAATTTCAGATAGAGTAAGAAAAAACAAATAGCTCTTGTTGCGTGATAGTCTCCTGAGTCCTGTTAGTTGGATGTTTTGGGGCGCGAGTTATTGTTGTTTATTGCTTTGTAATTCTCAGTTATGTATAGCGTGTGGCAAGGGAGTTACCTTAAATCATCTTCTGGTTATTAATGTGTGTTTGCAGCCGTCAAAATACCTGTCACTACCAGCACGTTACCCACTGTGTTTCAATAAGTAACATTACGGATCTATATTCAGTCTCAAGGGCAGCGCTGATATGAGTCCTCAAAGTGAAAGCCTCTCTGAGATTGACTTCCTGTGGTCGTCTGAATGAGCCGAGAGCAGGGATTGTGACGCGCGGCCACACGGTGTGTCGGCGTGAGAGGAAGGGGCCACCTGGCGAAGGGATTGGGAGGCTAATTGTCCCTCTGGTGTAAGGTTATCCCCGCCAGCTCTCCCGAGAGGACAGACGCGCATCACGCACGCGTACGCAAGCCACAGCCGCACTCATGCAAATCCTGACCGCGTTGTAGATGCAGACACTGCTTTTACTGTCTCACACATGTAAATATACGCTCATTCTGCACCTGTTCAGGAGATCACAATCCCTACTACATCCAGCTGCACCCACACGCTACAAAACTTACATGTTCGCTTGCACACATGAGCATCCAAGGTCAGTGCATAGAGTGCTGAATACAGAGATCTATTTCAAACGCTTTCCCCTCTCTATCTCATATTACACACATGTGCATGTTCATTGATTCGGTTCAAAAAGAGTGAGGCCCACCCTCCTTCAGTGAGTATCACCTTACTTCAGAGCTTTTATCTGTTTCTCCATGAACCGTCGTTCCCCCCCACCTAAAATGTCCCACAGGGGTCTTGTGTTTTTGGGGACAAGCCAGTCAGCAGGGGTGGGAGGGACGATTATAATCCTTGAAAGAAGAGGATGGAGGCATGAACAGGGCAGGTAGTAGAGGCATGGCAGAGTTGTTCAGATCCTTTAGGGCTCTCAGTTTGTCTACAAGTGGGGGGATGGGAATGAGTCTTACCTCTCTAACCTTTATATAATTTATGATGCATTTCCTGAGCAGCAGCACCAGCAGAGAACCAGCTGCACTTCTAGTATATTCCAAACACTTATGGCAGCATGTAGGGCTGCAGCTGACGATATTTTCATTATTGATTCATCTTGATCTGAGTTATTTGAGTAAAATGACAAAAACAATGGGACAAATGCTCATCACAACGTCGAGTGAAGTCTTCAGAATTTTTCTTTTGTCCAACTAGCGGTCTAAAATCCAAAGACTCTTTATTTACTATCATAAATAACCAAGAGAAGCAGCAAATCCTCACTTTTCATTGTAGCTGTACTGGCTTTTAACAACTGCTCAGACAAGACATTAATATTTTTTTGTGCATTACCTGTTGGAGCGTATTTCTTCACTAGAACACTAAAACATCAGCACGTATTAACTGAAAATGGTCAAAGCTTCAGACACTTTTTTGCACAACTTCTGGTTTCAACAACCTCTTACCTCTGTATCCTCCTGTACAAAGAACCAAGCCTAATCTGAAGCCTTTAGAAAATTAGCCCATTACCATTGAATGCCTGTTTCCATGACAGAGATAAGTAGGCTTCAGTCTCCTTAGTGCTATCAGAGCTGGCAAGCAGGCAGACCGGCACACTTGTGGCCCTCTGCCCGGAGAGACACCTGGCACCTCCCTCCCAACCACCAACAGGCACACACACTAATACAAATTAGCCAGATGGGAGGCCCCCCCCTCACCTTATCTTGCGATATTTAGCATATTAAAGAACCAACGTGACACAAATGGTTACACTAAAGCAGCAATATCCAATCAATCGCCGTCTCTCGCTGACAGCTTTTCTTCTTGTCTACCTCGTTTGGCCCCACAGAACAGCCAGATGGTGGAGCTCCAGAGGAATCAGCTGCGTGACGACATCAAGGAGTACAAGTTCCTCGAGGCTCGCCTGCTGCAGGACTACACCGAGCTGGAGGAGGAGAACATCTCGCTGCAGAAGCAGGTCTCCGCGCTCAAACAGAGCCAGGTGAGGAAGATTGAATCATGTCAAGTATGAAGAGAATAAAAGCAGAACACCTCCCTCTCGGTGCACTAGCTTTCTCTGCTCGTTATCCACATGGAGTCTTCTTAGTTTGGCTTGATAACAGTGGAAGCTTCAGGCCAAGTATTGTTTTCAACACACATGTACTGCATACTATCTTACAGCGTCAGTCCTCCCACACATCGGCCCTCAGTCTTTCTCCATCTTGTACCGATTAGACTGCCAAAAGAAGCCTGAGCACTTTAATATTCAGATTTAATTGCGATAATGAAGACGTCCCCTGATACAGCCAGGAGATAAGCAGCTGAATTTGTTTTTCCAAATGCCTCGAGCTGCCGTCTGATTAAAGAAACGAGACTCTGTTGATGCTTTCATTCTTCAGATCGGAGATTCTGACACTTCATGGAAGAAAACGTTTCAAAAGAAACGAAGTCCCCTTTGCACATCTGCGAACACAACACAGCTGAATTTCGAAATAGAGTATTTCCATTCGATGCTGGCTTTTATGCTTGAGCTGTTAATTCTGCATCATTGGCGCTTGTCATCTCGGATTATATTTTCTACACTCAGCACAGGCGGCATGAGACAAACAAAAGCAGGTGCTACTTTAAAAAAGGATTCCCAAATCCAATTAACTTAAACGTAATTAGAAAGGGAAATTAAATGAATATGTTCTATTAACATTATCTAGAATAATGTAATTCTTTTTGATCTAGCTGGTTTGCCACACATGAACCATCCAGCTCATTTCCATTTTCGTAGCCTTGCATTTATTTCTCTGAATCCCTCTCCTCCCTCGTCCAGGTGGAGTTTGAGGGTTTGAAGCATGAGATCCGTCGTCTGGAGGAGGACACCCAGTTCCTCAACAGCCAGCTGGAAGACGCCATCCGACTGAAAGAGATTGCAGAGCGTCAGCTAAGCGAGGCCCTGGAGACCATCAAGACGGAGCGTGAGCTGAAGGCTTCCCTGAGGAAAGAGCTGTCCCACTACATGAACATCGGAGACACTCTGTATCACAGGTAAAAAGAACACAAACACAGTGCTGAGGGCCTCGGTGTACACTGTGAATAACACCAAATGACACACCGCTCTCACCTTCTCCCCTCAGCCCTCTAAGCATTTCTCTGGATGGCCTCAAGTTCAGCGACGATGCCGCCACCGAACCCAACAACGACGAGGCACTGCATGGATACGAGAACGGCTTCACCAAGCTGGCCAATGCCATCAACTACGACAACTGCGTCTCCACGCCTACGAAGGAAGAGCTGTTCAATCCCGTGCCCAGCCTCGTGGACGACCTGCTCAGCGAGCTCAACATCTCAGAGATCCAGAAGCTCAAACAGCAGCTGATGCAGGTTTGTTCTTAACTGCCATGGAAAACTGAGAACTTTGATCCTTTGTTTCAGTTTCTAGTTTTGGGAAATAATGATCATCTTTTTTATAGATAAGTAACAATCGATATATGTTTTACAGATTGTGATGTAAATACATGGTTTGACAGTATGCGTGTTTACTTAAGTCAAATTGAATGAAAAACTGAATGAAGATCAATGACAGGCTAATGAGAGTTTGCTTTTTTTTCACATCTGAATATTATTTGTCACACCTCAAAACAAACAAGAGTGACAGTATTTAGTCAAAAGATAACTCAGGACAGCAGGACTGTGTATTACGTTAGGTGTGTCTGAAAGAGTGTGTGAGTCAGTGTGTTTGGGCTACATCCTGACCCAGGCTGCTGCAGGGAACTAAATCCCCATCTAGCAAAGTTAATCCAGGGAGACACACACACCCTTCAGGCTCTGCTGGGCTGCAGGGCAGCGGGTGGTGGCACCAGAGGACCTGCCATCTGCTTGCTCAGCACCCCATGAGTCCCAAGGCCACGCCTGATTGGGTGTCATGGTTACCAGAAAGCACTGGGAACCTGTGGATAATAATTGCTTTTAGGTCCGAGGGATTAAGGATTTTTTTTTCTCTCTCTCTTCATCAAATATAAACACGGTTGCTGGATTAATGTGTGAACTAGATGTTACTTAAATGCTGCCCTGCTATGGGCACCGTTCTGGTGCTTAACCTGACTTTTTGGGGGAGTCTGGTGGTTTGTGACAGATCGCTGCATTTGATATGACCCAGCAGCATGTCGGGCTGCCTGCTGAAGCCTCCTGCCAGGTCATTCCACAGATTCCAGACAGGAATCAGAGCAGAGCAGAGTAATAACAAAAAAACTTTTCTCATTTAGCCGTGCTTTATTATACTCCTAAATTATTGATTAGGCACTCAGTGATCAATCCTGGACGTCCGCTCCTCGGATATCACCCTTTTAGTCCGTTGCGATCTACAACAACGTCCAATATGTATTCTGCAGAAGTAGGATGGTGTTGCGGGCCCACAGGCCCTCTTTAAGTAATGTTGTAGATATGTGAGAACATCAATGCTTTTTTCTCACTTCAAGGATGGAAATGTTTTTGCTTTCATACTTCCTCAGCATGGCAAGCCATCATGACCAAACTTAGAATTATTCTTCATTATATATTCTACACTAATAAAAAATGTATGCAGCTGAGCAGGACTGTGATACTTTCATATTATTTACAGATTAGCTTCTGACAGCGCAGTGCTTATATCAGCACAACTGTGTGCATGAGTGTAAGACGACCTGCCCAGGGTCTCTGCCAGCGCTGAGCTGAACCCAGTCCAGCAGAATTGTCAAGGTCATCCTGACTCAGATGCTGAGCTACTGGGCAATGAGCCTCGCATACTTTGGCAGCACAAGCCCAACAGTGGCTAGAGTTACCACATGACAGATAATCCTCTGATTTCATATGATCTGCTTTCAAAGCACGAATCATTCACATAATCAAGTTACCAAGAAATTCCCATGTCAAAATTACACGTGTGATAAGCCAAGTAGAGTACTGTACTTTCATTACAGATCCACAGCATGATGAACTCACTGTATCTGCCTCTCTCTACAGATGGAGCGTGAGAAGGTCAACCTGCTGTCCACCCTGCAGGACTCCCAGAAACAGCTCGAGCAGGCTAACGGTGCTCTGTCAGAGCACCAGGAGAAGGTCAACCGCCTCACGGAGAACCTCAACGCCATCCGCAAGCTCCAGGCCAGCAAGGAGCGGCAGTCTGCCTTGGACAACGAGAAGGAACGCGATAGCCATGAAGACGGAGACTACTACGAGGTGGACATCAACGGACCTGAGATTCTGGAGTGCAAGTACAAGGTACCTGTCCGCTTATTGTTAAGTGTAGATTGGACGAAATGTCAGATTAAACATGTCACAGTACAGATAATCTTCATTTGTATTTAACCATTAATCTTGCTCATCTAGGTTGCCGTGTCTGAGGCAGGAGAGCTGAAGGAGGAGCTGAAGACTCTGAAGACAGAATACCAGGCCTGCCAGTCCCGTTACGAAGAAGAGCGTGCCCGTCTGGAGAGCGATGTCACAACACTGGGTCAGAAGCTGGCGGTTCTCGAGAAGACGAGTCACATAGACAGAGAAGAGAAGGCTAAGCTGGAGAAAGAGCTGCGCAAGGTGAGATGTTGCTCTGCCTCATGTTGATGTTTCATTAAATGACTCATTTGGTGTTTTTGTAAACTTTGCAAGACAAGACGGTGCCTAACTGACATATCGCTCTTTCTGTCCTCAGGTGAGCGATGTGGCAGGTGAGTCCCAGGGTAGTCTGAGTGTGGCACAGGACGAGCTGGTCACCTTCAGTGAAGAACTGGCCACCCTCTACAACCATGTCTGCATGTGCAACAACGAGACACCCAACCGCGTCATGCTTGACTTCTACAAGGAGGGCAAGGGCGGTCGGAGCAGCCCAGAGGGCCGCGGCCGTCGCTCCCCCATCCTGCTCACCAAAGGCCTCTTCCCTGAGCCCGGCAAGACCGACCTAAGCGACGGAGCCCCGTCACCAGTCTCCTCTCTGCCTTCTCCCGTGTCTGACCACCGCCGCGAGCCCATGAACATCTACAACCTGGTGGCCATCATCAGAGACCAGATCAAGCACCTGCAGCTGGCAGTGGACCGCACCACAGAGCTGTCGCGCCAGAGGGTCGCCTCCCTGGAGCTCGGCACTGTGGCCGACAAGGACAAGGAAGCCTGCATGGAGGAGATCCTCAAACTGAAATCCCTGCTCAGCACCAAGAGGGAACAGATCGCAACCCTGAGGACCGTCCTTAAGGCCAACAAGCAGGTGGGTTGATCAGTTTTGTCTTTTGTAAGCTCCAAATGTCTCCTTGACTGAACGGATAACACTCCCAAAGCAGTTGTCCACTTCTCTTGAAAGACACAGACAGAAGAAGACAGCTATTTCAGGTCTATTCAGCTGTTGCAGCAAATGCGTTGCAGACAAGATCTATAACAAACACTGGTGGAGACAGCAGCCATATGATGCCAGCTGTCCAGAGTATCTGTGTGCTCATGATGGGAGAACAGCCCTCCAAAGCACAAAGACCCATAACCCAGATATATAGTGTGTATGCAGTTGCTCTGGTAGTGTGTGTGTGGCTTCTCACTGACCATTTGAAGATATAAAAGCCCCTCATAAACCACACACACCTATGTTTTTTAAACGTGCAGCTAACAGTATCTGCTACAGCCCACTGGGCTACCATAATGACTTTTAACAGAAAAGAAAAAAGGTCATATGGTCCTTATTAACAGACTTCTCGTGGCAGGAAATACCCCCCAGCTGCTCTGACCCTTTTGTTCTTCTGGTCCGCCCACAGACAGCTGAAGTCGCTCTGGCCAACCTGAAGAGCAAGTACGAGAACGAGAAGGCCATGGTGACCGAGACCATGATGAAACTGAGGAACGAGCTCAAAGCCCTGAAGGAGGACGCTGCCACCTTCTCCTCTCTCCGAGCCATGTTCGCCACACGGTACAGAATATGCAACAACTTTGCTGAAAAGCATCCGTTCTTCCAAGACACAAAAATGTATCTGGAAAATGTTTCATTGCTGATTTCCCACGCAGTCTGGCACGAATCCCAAGTCATTCTGACACGCTGTGCTACTGTAGATCATCTTGGATAGGAAGCAGTAGCACAGAAGTCTTTCTGCTATTCTTGAAATTATTGCACATGCACAGTACCAAATGCCATACACAACATAACCAGGTAATCTTGAAATAAGATTATCATCATATTGTAATCCATGTTGTGGTATTGTTATAACATGACATTATTTAAGCAGACTATTGTTTGTTTTGAGAATCACGGTCAAGAAGGGATAGTAACATTGATACTGACTCAAAAGAACAGAAGGTATCTAATCTGGATATCATTTAAATATGTCACTTAAGTCGTGTTTTTGACCAGTGATTTAGTGTGTGTGTGTGTGCATGTGTGCGTGTGCGTGTGTGTGTGTGTGTGTGTGTGTGTGTGTGTGTCAGATGGGCCGACACACTCACTAATCTTTTCTGATTCCGAGGGGAAGCCGGTCAAAGGTTCTATGCATAATCCCACCTCATCTTGGTCTGGATTACACATTCACCGCTCGACGCATAGTAGACTGAGTGCTCACACACTGCTTGTTTGTTTGTTTATTTGTATGTGTGCGTGCATATTGAGAGCAATAAGGAAATGAGTGCATCTGTATGAGGCACTTGTATGTATTTTTAGATGCAAGCACAGTGCTTCCTCTGTGGCTGCTCAACTCACTTTTTGAGCCACTTTCCCTCTTTGTGAATTTTATTTTGTAGGTGTCGGTGCCCACTTGTGCCTTTTAAATATCAGCTCTGGTCCAGATGGCTGCGCTGAGATGCTGAGATAGTCATTACTCCTGCATTTAAGACTCCTCCACAATCCACAGCAAAGCTCAGGCCGCTCAGAGGGAGGCGAGGTGGAAGAGGAGGGTGGGGGACAGACGGTATTATAGAACGAAGGTTTACAGGAGCTGCGGGGAATGCGTGGGCAGCTCAGCGCCCCTCGTCTCACCCATACAGTAATTCAACACCTATCCCTGAAGGGTGCTTGCCGAAGTAACTCCATATACCTGCAGTGTCTAATCAATTAGTAACGGGAGGAAAACTCCTGTCTGCAAATTCGAGAGTGTGTTGTCATGGGTTTTTGGCGCACTGCAGAGCCAGATGGAGGGAGGATGTAGGTGTAATGCTCGACTGTTCGGACCGAAAGGAAACCAGGGCGAAGAGAGAACCAGATCTTCCTCCTACTAATGATATTATTTTCACCCCCTCGGGCCCGTGAGTTTATCACTTGTCATCGTTGCAGCAGCGGAGGGAAGGTGTGAGATCATATTTGCTGTAAGGAAGCAGAGCCATTGTGAAGTGTCTCTCTGTAAGCTTCTTTGGCTTCGAGAGGCTTAAGATATCGACAACACATTACAGCTTGCTGTTTACCGCCTGAGTCGACGCATGTGCTCTCCTCCTTATGCACGAAGCCCCTCCCCTCACAATTTATTTTTTAGTATTCAGTCGCTGTTCTGGTGTTTTGGTGAATAACATTCTGTCTGTTTATGGGATTGGTGCATTGGTATGTAAATTCTGTCCTATACGGCACAGAGTTGGGTCAGGGGGACTCTTTGAGAGGCTGGGGTACTCGCCCCAGCAAGGTTTCCCACACTCCCCCTCCATTGTGCCTCCACGTCCCCCCTTCCGTCCTTCCTCACCGCCAAACACCCGGTTCCCTAGTCATCTGGAAAAGAAAGAGAGGAAGGGGGAAGTCTTTCAGTTAAAGCCCACTACAGGAGGCTAAACTGACATACTTTTTTTTTTCCCACTCTGTAATCTGCACAAAGACCAAAAAGTCTGTAAAGGTGGATTCCTGAGACTCCCAGAAACGAATGTTTGGGTCTCTTTGACAGAGTGGAAGAAAGATGGAGTGGACTTGAAAGACCTCGCTGCGGTCTCTATAGATTAGAGTCACTTTAGATTTTTAAAAGTGTATTTCGTTCTGTGAGCGAGACACGGGTTGAATGTTTTTCTGTACGTGCTTGTCTCTTTGTCTGTGTGTGTGTGTGTGTGTGTGTGTGTGTGTGTGTGTGCACGTGTGTGCACGCCTCTCCAGCTGCAGTCTCTGGTGTCGTGTTAACAGTAAGCTCCTGCCTCCAACATTCCTAAGACATGCCTCGACATGCTCTCAGCCCTTGCTCATACTCATTAACAGTCAAACTGTTAGCCCAGTTCACATTTTCTCTGCAAACTTGCCCCCTTAATCATCTTGCAGTTTTTTCGTTAGTCGTATTCCCTCTCCATCCGTCTTTATTTAATTCCGTTCCTGCCTCCTCCTCCTCCTCCTCCTCCTCCTCCTCCTCCTCCTCCTCCCTGCTCCAGCTCTGGTATCGGTTCCCCCCGTGACCAATCAGGCTCCAGACAGGACCACAGCTGAGGACGTTGTTGTGTTTCTGTGCTTTGGGGGCATTATTGATTGGGGACTGTGTGCACGTGGATGCTGCAATAGTCAAGCTTTCCTTACTCAATTATGAATGATATTGGCTGCTGCTAATAACAGAAGCAGCAGAATGCAGTGAAAGTTAGTTTGTCAGTGATGTTGCCATGATGCTTGTTCATCCTCAAAAGGCCAGCAGCTGACCCCCGGCCCCCCTCAGCTATTGTGCCTCCACACCCCCACCGTCAGGCCAAAAAGCCTCCTATTATACCTCTCCAGTCCCGAGCATAGACTCCTCTGTTTTTTTCCCGGGAAAAAAATGCACGCCCTCTCACCCCCCACGCAGAAGTGGCTGAACCGTCTGAAGGCGCACCAGCCCCCCCCCCCCCCCCAATCTCATACTGGGTTTAATGAAGCAGCACTCATCCGTATTGTCTGGGTGTGTGTCCCACTGGGAATCAAACTGCATACACATAGGGGTGGGTATGGTTTATGTTTGTATGGTGGTTCACCAAGGCCAGAGTTCACGTGGAGCACAATCGCGTGCAGCGCCACACACAGCATAAACACCTAAAGGCACTTTTTTGCTCATATTTCTGCCTTTGAGACTCGATTTTCATGAAATGAGAAAAGTGCGTGAAGTTGTTATGGACAATTCAACTGGTGCAGATTCTAAAAGCCAAATAAAGTTTGTTTTGGTTGGAAACAGGTCAGGAACCTTATCATCCTTCAACAATAAAGTTCTATCTACGATGGAGTTCAGGAGCTGTTCAAGCAGCCACTGATCACACAATGACATGAGATTTCACATAGCTGCTAGAAAAGCGACAGTTATAGCGTGCATGCACTGGAATACGATAGATGGCACAACATTGGTAAGATTTCTGCATTCCTGTGGTCTGGAAAGTCTAAAGAGTTTGTGTAGTGTCAGCACAGTTGTGGGCGTTCCTAAATGAAGTAAATACTTTAATAGCGGACAGAGAAAGCGAGCAGGGTGAGGCCACCTATGAGACGAATTATGTCCCAACGGTTTTAGCGCGGCACCGTTGGAGGATAAGGCGCCGCTCACCAAACATATCCAACCCCTCCCTTCGTGAAGGCTTGTCAGTCATTACTGGAGAATGTCACACAGTTGCTTTGTCAGCAACACAGAAAGCAGGGATGACACGGGGAGAGAGAAAGTGACTGATGCAGGCAGACAGACGGAGACAGCAGCAAGGAAGCATCGGAGGGAAATAAAAGACTTGAGAGGCGAGATAAGAGCCAGGAGAGAGGACGTGATTGAAAGGGAGGGGAAGGAGAAAGCAAGGCAATGACGAGGGGGAGAGTATGGTTGGGGGGAGGAGGAAAGCATGAAAATGAAAGACTAGCACAACACAAGCAGATGGAGGGTGGAGATATAAAACCCCCGCCTCAAAATCCCTTCAGGTGACCCAGTTTTTTTTTCACCTGTCCAGCATTAGATGCATACACACAAGGGCACGGGGGGAACAGGTGATGATGCCGCAATGCAGCAATGACGGATACTGAGCGGCAAGTAGCCTGCCATCATTATCAGATGGGAGATGGTTAAAAGTGATGAGGTCTCACTCCATCTGGAACAGATCGGAGTGGTGAACCATATTCCCTTCATCCCCTCTTCATTTTCTTCCTCAGGGGTTGACGCGAAAAGGATCTTCTCAGCAGCCCTCGGGTTAATGCGTTCATCCTGTGTGTATGCAATCTATTCTTAACTTACGCACGTACTGTACGCTCCTTGTGTTATGCAGAAAAGCTATAAGCCACGCTCAGACGTCCCACCTGTCACCTGTCATACCTGGTTGTGGTACTCATTCATTTAGCAGTAGCTGTATACTCAAAAAAACCATGCATGTAGGTAGTTTGATGACAAATAGAGTTTGTCGCTTTATCTAGTAAAAAATCAGTTCAAATGACGGTATAGCTGACAACATTTTAGTCTGTGAAGTTGTGGGGAGGAGAAAGGAAATAGCCGATGAAATCATAAGTGAATAATGAATAACTGCAAGTCTTATCAGGTTTGGTATGTGCAGAGCAGCAGCTCCACCTGGTGGTGGTGACAAATGCTGTGAAACCAGAGGAAAGGTCATGAGTGAAGTGCTTCAAGTTTGTCTTTTAGACTTTGTGGTTGTTGGCAACACTATCTCCAACATGAGCCTCTGGTACTTATATTATGTGTGCAGTTTTGCAATAACTTTAATACAAATATAACAAAAAGGCAGCTAATTCTCTGCTCCATTGAGGCAGATGCTATTTGGTGTTATTGAAACTACCAGTGCCCCCTTGTGGTGAAATACAGGAAAGTCTTGATGGGAGGGAAACTTGGCTGATATTTTTCATTAAAAGATTTGAAATGAATAAATATGTACTCAATGTCAGTATCTGTTTGCTGCTTGTGTTCTTGTGAATGTCTCTTGTTCTTCTCAGGCCTTTCTCAGAAAAGAGATCTTAATCTCTATTAGACTTCCTGGTTAAATAAAAAAATCCGCCTGACTCTACAGTTTTCTCTCTCTGTCCGTCTCTCTTGCAGTTGTGACGAGTATGTCACCCAGCTGGATGAGATGCAGAGGCAGCTGGCTGCAGCGGAGGACGAGAAGAAGACCCTCAACTCCCTGCTGCGAATGGCCATACAGCAGAAACTGGCCCTGACGCAGCGTCTGGAAGACCTGGAGTTCGATCACGAGCAGACCCGCCGCGGAGGCAGCTCCGGCCGGGCCAAGGCCCGCAGCAAGGCTGCCGGCAGCGCCCCCAACAACCCCCACGTAAGTCAGAGTCTCACCTGCTCTGTCTCCGGCCGACCAGAGCTCAACAATGCAATGCCCAATGGCATCCTGGGAGGCCCTGTGGTGTTTTGCAGCGAGAAGTACAAGATCTACTGCGACTGAGGCGGCTTTCAAGTGCGCAAGGGACTGCTGTGTACAGAGGGGAGGGGGCCTCCGGGCCGAACCCTCCCTGCCTTAGTGTTAAAGAGCCCCACTCGCTCGCTTAGCTCCCTGGCCAGCCTGCGCTCCTCTAGGGACTGCTGTGTGACTAACCAGCTGCTCGTGTGTGCTAGTGTATACGCTTAGGGGAATGCAAATGTATGTACAGTGTGCACTAGACGTTTGGACTGTAGTAGACATATATGGCATGTGGATTATAGGGCCCCGGTTCTGTTGGGGGGGGGGGTTTTGTGGATATTATGGAGTGTCTATTCTTTCCGCTGTCATGGTGCTGTACGTATGATGTAAAAGGTGGCAGCTTTTGTGCTCGTCTGTTCTGGCCCCCTGAGTGTATTACCTGGTAACAGTAACACATTGTGGGGGTGAGGGCCTGTAAAGGAGGATGTCAATCTGACGGTCATGTGACTAAATGTGACATCCTCTGCTCTTCGGCTCATCTGTCGGCATTGGTGCTCCTTGAAAAAACGTCTCTCTCCTCTCCGTCCTGGACCTCCAGGACCGACCTGTGTCCAGCAGCCCACCGTCCAATCAGGTCACGCTTTAAGAAAAAAGCAACTTTGAAGAAGTCAAAATATGCAATCTCCCCCTGCTTTCTTGCTAGGGGAGCACACTTACGATTCTACAAAGAAATTCACTAACTCGTGCGCGAGTTGGCTGCTGGTTTGGTGATGGAATTGTTTGGGCAGAAAAGGAGCACCTGTGACCACAGGTGTGTATTTCAGGATGATTTTGAAAGCTGTGACGCTAACACACCAACACGATAGGGTCAGTAGAAACGCATGGCTTCGCAGCTGAAAACGCTTATGAGCTTTTTAACTGTTTTTCTGTTGTCAGGTGTGTGGGACAAGACAAACTCATGTATTAACAGGGCTCTACATTGTTAAAAAAAAAGGGGGGATTTATTCGGTGTCTGGTGAAATACAGGAGGGCTAATCCATGTAACCCATTACGTTGCGATGGATTGTTTCAGAGCCATATATTCTAAGAGAGAAAGAAAGTTTGACAAATCGATCTCCACCACCCAAATTAAGTGCACTTCAGCATTGGTGCCTCAGGTTCCTGCTTCTGTTAAAAAACATGGATATAATGATTACTGTGAACAGAGATACGATATAGTTTTGATCAAAGATGATTTTTTAAATACGGAGCAAATCCTAGAAGAGCACAAATCAAAAATCGGCATCCACGCGTGGATAACGAATCTGCAAACGAAACCTGTGCCTGACCCAAACACTTGATATATTTATCTATCTGTTGATGTAAAGCCCTGTCCTTCTGTCTCAACTTGAGCTGTCACTGTTCTTTCCCTTCTCTCCCCCCCACCCTCTGTCTCCCCCCTTCTCTATTTTTGGGAGATCCCTCAGAGTTCTCACTTCTGTGTGGTTAATGCACCTGAAGAACCCTTTTCCTCATGTCTCTAATCTGTGTCTTGTCGCTCGGTCGCCATACGACCTTCTCTCTTTTAGATTGTCAGCAGCTTGCTCCCCCAGCGTCACCACTCACCCTTTAACTAGAATGAGGAATTGTGGGGAAAATTGCCCTCTGAATATTTTTGTCAGGTAATGTCCTCACGTACGCTGTGCTCCTGATATCTGCCTGTGTGTATATGAGCGTTCCAGTGAAGGACCCTCACGTTTGTATCAAGGTCTTGACCTTTGCAAACGGAGTGTCCCTCATTTCTTTTGTTCTTTTGGTTATTTTGGTGTGTGAGGACAAAGCGACGCACTGTTTTTTTGTATCCACAATAGCTTTAACCCCTTGCAAGCTAGCATTTTACGCAAAATAGGAAAATATAAAAGTGGGGCTTGTGTTTAATAAATCCATGTACTGCTTGTGGATCATAGACACATTAGCTTTATGATGCTAAAAGCAGGGTTGATGATGTGAGGAAATCCTGCAAGATTTGTCAAATGATGCGTTTTTCTACTACCAATAAGCTATATATTAAACTCTATATTCTTAATATGATCAAGTTCAGGTTATAATCTTGCAGGATCCTACTACAGTATTCCTTCCTCTCAGATGTAAAGAGAGGGAGCCTAGTTGCTCCTCTGAAACAGGAAACAACATCAGCAGTCAACCCTGCTTGAGTGTGCATCCGTAAGCCTCAGCACACAGCATGGAAACAAGGCTATCGTACACATTAGGGAAAAAGAAAAAAAAAAACCTCCTGAGAGGTCAGTCACTCTTAAGTTTGAGATTCACTTAACTTACAAGCGTGATATGTTCTGTTTCTATCAGTTTGCGCTGACAGAGAAAAAAGGTTTTGGGGGAGTAGAGGAAGGAGAGAACTACTCGTGTTGTAAACCAGCTCCTGAGATGGGAGTGAAGAAAGCCAGATGTCTGGCTGAGAGCTGACTCTGATACTGTGGAGAAATGAGTCCAGGGGCTTCCTGAGGTGGGGGGTGGGAGTCCTGGTAAACTTTGGAGGAACGAAAATGAAAATAAACCGCAGACTGGTTGCTCGATCAACCAGAGGACATTGATTCAAATTAGCCGAGCAGCCTAACCGTCTCCCCTTGTATAGGCTCTGTGGAATCACCGAGCAGTAGTTAGACACCCAGGATGTGATCGTGACTAGAAACTTCCTCTCCCTTGATAAATGAATTTTGCTCCACCTAGTTTGAAATCAATGTCGGGCTTAATCTGGTGACATAACAGCAATGCCACCGAGGAAAAAAAAAGCTCCTCCTACCTCTTGCTTGCAGGCTCCTCCCACATCACCTTTTTTGAGTTCTTACCACACGTGTCGCATTGAGTTTTCTGATTCATAGTAAGCCTGCATGTCAAAAAAACATAACCCATTTTTCATTAACCTGCATGGCATATGAGAAACGCCCCTCTCCTCTGACCTGGGTGGTGGGATACGGCTCCAGCTCTGTCCTGAGAACGAACTTCATGGTACTCGTGAGTCATTGGCTTCCTTAACTGCAACCCCCGCAGGAGAACTTGTGGTGAATGCGCTTTCCACATCAGCTCCGCAGAGACATATTGACGGTGTCGATATGACCGTAAACATCGGCTGCTTCAGGGCTCTCTAACATGGCTTCCGTTGCTTTGACTAACCACAGCCGCCGCCTGCTTCGTCTGTGTGGACTCAGCTGTTAACAGTGGCTCTAAAAAAAAAAAGACAAATTGACAAATAATGCTAACGCTGATCATTTGTTTGTCTCTCCATTTTGCAGTAATTACAGTAGTTCTGCGCGGATGACGAAGTGCCGACACAAGGTCCATTCTCGCTGCTGATTGAGTTCGCCGAACAAAAGAGTTAGCGCCAATAGGGTCATTTGGACTTGAAGACAAAACATTTAAAAAAGAAAAAAAAAAACATGCTAAACGAACAAAAAAAACACTGATATCCAGTCGAATCAACTGTTCCTACTTCTTTCTTTTTAAAATGTAACGTCAATCGGAATGATGCTCATTTTTCGCGTGCTGCTGCTGCTGCTGCTGGAAGCCAATATCTCACAGGTCCAATGAACCGATTGCAACGCCAACCAGAGTTTGTAATTGGCTAGCTAACCCTCCAATGATAAGCCAAGGGGACATGGGGTTGTTTCTCAATGTTAAAACTTTTTTGTCTGGTTTCATCTTTATTTTTTTTCTTTTAGGTTGTTCTTTTTTTGTTTTTGTTTTTTCGTAAATCTGTGCACTTTCATTATATAGGATTATAACAGACTATTATTAACCTATAGGGAAGCATGGTAGTACTATGGTTTGTGAGTAATTCAGTATAGGTTTTTAAGACTTACGGGATTATACGCCCTCCTGAATCATCTGAATTCAAGTAACGGAAACTATTTACTCAAGTTAAAGGCTCCACAAACCACAGGCCTACTATCACGACTTCATCCTCAAGATTTTATCCATCGAATAATCATTTTAAAAATTGTTTTGTTACATCGTATGTTATGCTGTTCTTTTATGTTTGTTCTACTGCCATGTTCTAACAAAAAAAAATCCAGGGTGATCAAATTCTGGGGTTTTTTCATGTATTTATTATTCCTAGGAATAGTTCAAAATAACGCAATGAAACTTGACAGCGCCCTGACTCGAATAGGTAAGTTGTGTTTTCGGGAAAAAACAAACATTGAGTGACATGATATGCTTCTTTCCCTAGCTTCTTACCGAGGGCGTTCAACTGACACGGGATCACTGACTTTTAGAATTCTCTGCAAGTGCGACGATTAAATTCCAAATTGGAATTGTTTCATTCTCTCTTCGTTTATCGTGCCAAATCTTGGTACACCGTTTAGGTCGAAAAAGAAATCAAGACTCGAAATAAGACAAGCCGTCACTGAGTAAGGTTTGGTTCGTGCTCATGGCGCTCCGACACGAGCGCCGGGGTTTTGTTTTTTGGTTTGTTTAGTTCTTCGTTTCCGACCAGTAGTGCCTTTCATTGTTTCAAGGGAGAATCTTAGACCAGTATTTTATGTTTTCTGTTTTTATAGGTGAGGACTTTGGGTTTTCAAAATGACTGTGAGCAGCAATAAGTGCAAAAAGGGAATTTTCCCCCTGTCTGCATGAGTGAGATGATAGTTTTGAAATTAGCTCAATTAAACTGAAAATTGTATTGAATTCTGCAGGTCAGTGATCCACTCAACAAATTCAGGGGTATTATGAAAAGGTTGGTTTGTTTTTTTATCGAACTTTGGGAACATAAAGAAGTCCCTTTGGCCTCCTGTTATTGAACAAAATGCTCCAAGCATCTGTAATGTGTTGGGGTAGATCAGTGTACTATTGGAAAACATCTACGTATCTCTAGCATTGTTTGGTGAAGGTAATGTGATATCAATAGTATTGTTGAAAACAAAATGTGCAGAGAGCGCATTTTAACTTTCTTTTTTCTTTTGTGTCCGATTTGAGTTTTGTTTGTTTTCTTTTCTTTTTTATTCTTGAATCTTTTCTTTTTCTTTCTTTTTTTTTTACATCATCTTTGAGCATTATGTTTTCAGGAAACAGAAAACAAAACTAAGCATCAACAAGCTTGAATAGTGCCATCATAGCCAACGCTTGTTTGTTGAGGCATTAAAAAAAGTTACCAATATGGATGAGAAGCTACGAAAAATAAAGTGCAATTCAGATAATGTTTTACATTAAGGACAAAAAACAAACAAAGGTTTTCTGTTTGCTGGAAGCGATAGCGTTGTGATAATAAAAAATTAGCTGTGCAAACTTTATATTGTCATATTGTGTTTCAGTATTGATCCATAATGAGAGTTTGATATCTTTATATGAAATAACGACTTCACCTGTATGTTGGTATTTATTTGAATTGTCATGCAGTACTGTATTCTTATCAATAATGTGCATTATGATTAGTGGCATATTGATTACAGCTAAATGTCATATGCATGTTTTCTCAGTCATGGGACCTTTACACAGAATCGAAAAACAAACATGTAAAAACTTTTGTCAGGGTGTTACAAAATACGGAGAGGAAAAAGAAAAAAGGAACAAGATTTTTACAAAGTCTGATGTATTACTGCTGAATTAATCCTATGAAAGTGTTTTGTTTGTTTTTCAGTAGAGAGGGTGGTATCTCTGTGTAAAGGTAGTCATACTGGCTAAAAATCAATAAATGTGACTTAAGTTCCAAAGCGTTTCAGTGTTGTTATTTAGAGCTCCTCCTCAGCAGCAGCAGGAATCGGCACGTGAAGGGTTAACGAGGCAGAGTGTGGTCTGCAGTGTCTCCTCCGAGTGTTCCCAGCTGGAAGTCAAGGGGGCAGAGGGGGGAACTTCCCAGCTGTCTGAGCGGCTCCAGGACATGATCACATTTCACACAATGCACAAAAACACTTCCACCACCTACTGCCCCCACCCCTCCACCAACCCTTCTCTCTCTCTCCCTGTCTCTCTCTCTCTCTCTCTTTCCTCTGCTGTCTCGCTTAAAGCCTCGCTCCTCCCTTCTCTCCCTCCTCGGCCCTCGCTCTGTTTCCCGTTTTCTTTCTCCTGCCTCCCCTCTCCCTGCCGTCTGGAGATACACCCACGCGCCGACCGGAGCCAGTTTTCTTCTGACCTTTGGTGCACCCGGCACTTCCTGTCCAGGCTCTGGAGGCCGGTGCTCTGCCCCAATTAATAATGGAGGAGTGTTGTTTTTTTCTTTTGGCTTTTTGTTAAAAATGGAGGAGAAATACTTATTGGTCTCTTTCACAAACAACCATTACGTGAATTCAAAAGAGACGCATAAATCTAGAGTGCTGATAACTCTGAAATTGTTCGTGTTTAGGTTTTCCTTTTCTTTCTGTAGGTTTTGGTCAAGTCTGCATTTAAAGCCCTTCAAGTCGTAAAAAGCTAAACATCTCTACCATCCATCCATGACTTTCTCTGCAGTCTAATTTGAATCTTTTCTGCTCTCTCGCTAACTAGTTTTCACGCAGCCTGAGTCACAGCGTGAGATGTTCAGGTGTTAATGACTCTGGTTAGTTGGAGGTGTCTCCTCTGCTGTCAGCTTAGTTGTCATGACAAATGGCATATCAATATAGTCCACACACACATTTACTTTCCCTTTGTATTATTGGTATTAATATTAATAGAAGTAGTAGTAGTAGTATGAAATTAACTGAGCTACACTGCGGTGATTTAAATGTTACACACACAAAATTGAGCTGACCTGCTCTTGAAACGACAACTACACTGACTATAAACTATACTGACAAAGTTCCGCACCATAAAAGGACAAGTGTGTGTGATTTATTACAGAAGTGGTGAGACACAGCCTCAGTCCGATCTGATGTCACAAGAGTTCTGATGGAGTGCACTGGCCCTTTAAGAGCATTTTAGCTGAGTTTTTAAGTTCAAACCAAACAAAATTAATATAAAATGTAATTCCCCATTTAAAAAAAAAAAAACAAGTACACAGAGGTAAACTTAATTTATGTACACTTCAGTGTAAAGTTTACTGTGAATTTAGAGTCCTTCGTAAGATACAGATACATATATCATTAGTGCTGCTGAAAACATACTTATACACACTAAAGTGCACCTCAAGTATACTTTTAGTCCATGTTTTAGATAACTGGTAGAAAACTTTTGATATATAAGAATTTCAGTCAGTAACTTTATTTAACTACCACATTCACATGTATATTTGGTTATATTTCAGTTTATAAAAGCAATTATTAAGTACACTACTTCTGACCTAGGATGAACAAGGCACTTCCTGTCCAGGCTCTGGAGGCCGGTCCTCTGTCCATTTAATAATGGAGGGTTTTGTTTTCTTTTAGCTGGAGGCGAAATACTATTGGGCTCTTTCACAAACAAAAAGAAACAAAGAAAGGTCCAAACTGAGGCGATATCCTAACTTTTAGTCCCCGGTTGAGCTCCAGAAAACATTGGTTACAACACTTCCCATAATACAACTCTCGAGTCAGATCAAATGGATTTTTTTGTAAACTGAACTCCATGTGGAAAATAAGCGAGTGTCCCTTTAAATTAATGCACAATCCATAAAATCGCATTTCAATTCTGAGGAAACTTTGTGTCATGGTGTTCATACCTCCGTTAGCCCTCTCAGAATTATATGAACCTGGAATCAGTCGCCTTAATTATCACGACACCCACACTCAACTGTGATTGAGTACAGTAAAACCAGTTGCTGCCATTCACCATCTGCCTCTTTGATTGAATTTGAATGGCAGAGTCTGAAAGATAGCCGGAGGGAAGAGGTCATTTCACTGACATCACTGTAGCAACAGTGGAGCCTTTGTTTGTGCCCGTCTCCTTATAATCCTCCCCACCCAAGGCTCCACTGGCAGAGGAAATATGGGTCAGTGGGATTCATTCCATGGCATCAGTCCTACTCTATTAATATGCAGGTGCTGTGATTATACTAGGAGCAGAGCAGCTGGTTCATATCTCAAGAGGTGCAGTATCATATCTCACCACTTGGGGTCCCTGTAATACAGTTGTTGACGTCCACATGAGGCACCCGAATCCTTAAAAGTTACTCTGAGGTCTTGGCTTAAAAGAGAGACTTTGTGTGTGTGTGTGTGTGTGTGTGTGTGTGTGTATTCGCTCTCACAAAGGCTCTTCTTTATGTGTATCAGCCTGCGGTGTCATGTGGTGAATCCATGTGGAGCCCAAAGGGACGGAGGGCCGTGATCAGCTGATGGTGGAGCAGCAGCACCAATCAACATGGCTCACATGGATCACACACACACACACACGCACAGACACACACACACATACACACAAAGGGGATACACACGTTTTCTGCTTCTACTGGAGCAGAAATAATACCTCTGAGGGATGTGAACAAATTTATGACCTGTGGAGTGTGAGCTCAGCCTCATGATGCGTTATAAAGCATTCCTGAGTCCTGACACTGGACGCAGGGTGTGAGCGTCCGTCCTCCCGTCTGTGTGACTCATGTATTATCTCCACATAGCTGTCGGTGTGGTCCACGATGCCAGGTTTCACATATCCTCTGTGACTAGTGTTGATTCAATCAGCGCCATGCTTTCATTTGCACCTGAAAAAGGGGAGACTGGCACCCGAGTGTGGGGTGTGATTAGTCATATGATTGGGCCATTTACACCGTGACGGTTTCAGATAAGTGTAAAAAGCACGATGCAGCTCATCTCACACTTAACCGTGACAACTTTCGCACCTTTTCCTCCAGCTTGGCTGCTCATCTGCTACTCTCTTAATTGTCTTCTTTTATATATGTCCCTCTCCCCCCCTCCCTCTCTCTCCATTTTATTCTCCTCTCTGTGAATGCTGTTGTTTTTTTCCCCCTCTGCTCTGAGGAGCCCCAGGGAAGCGGAGGAGAGGATGTATCCCAGGGGGCTGTGTGGTGTTCTGCTTTCTGTGGACCAGCATGCCCCAGACGGGCTGACAGGCAGCAGCTCCGCGGCCCTCGGAGGCACCAACGGGGACAACCGGGCCCCTGGTCTATTTAAAACACGAGTTCAATCATCCACAAAACACTTGGCCTTTCAGACTCTTACATCGACATGTTCTGGATGATTCACCCAAGCAGAGAAGAGAAGGGTTAAAGCAAAAGGGGCGAATGTATTTTCTATTCTTGTATTTGCTTGCATCTGCACAAAATGAAAGTCATGTTTTGAAGAGGTTTGTGATTTACGCGCAGCCACTCAGCCGGCGAGAGGTGATGTATAGATCTGGCTTATTAGAGAGGGGTGCAGGTCAGGCCTATTGCCTGGCAAGCAGCCAGACGGGGAGCCATTATCATTAGGGACCCCGCTGTTGTCTGTGCTGAACTGAGGCAGATGAAACGCGTGCAGCAACAGCACCGGCCACAAAGGGGGTTAATGATGCGTAGCTGAGTCGACACGGGTTTGGGAAGAGATTGGGCGGAGGGGCTGCATGGATAAACGCACAGAAGGGTAAGGAGGGGGTCAGCGGCCAGGAAGTCATGCTCCTGAAGAACATCATTCCGGGAATATACAAACAAGCAATGCTGGAAGAAGTACCAGCAGCAATAAAACACAGCACTGCAAGTTAAAGTTCTGGAGTCAAATCCTTTCTAGAGTGTTGAAGGACTCATTTTACAGAAAGATGGACCTTGTGACTGATGTGTTAATATATATGTGACGTCATTAGATGGCTGCTGATGCATCTGTGTGTCAGCGGCACACTGAGGCTAATTGACTCGTAGCTCGTCAGGTAGTTTTGGATCCCAGCTGAAGAATTGGCTCCGTCCAAAGGGGCCCAAGATAAATCTGAGGAGTCATGAGATGACTAATGATGGCTGGACAGAATGCTAAACAAAAAGCTCCTACCAGGGATGTTAATGATTAATGATTAATGGATGAATCACTGTGAAGAATTTGACCGATTAGAAATGTGCTAGAGACGAGTACAAATGTTGGCTTATCAGATGTATGGTTGGTTGGATTTTGTTGGGCCAGTTGTTAAATATCAACAGATGAAAAGTCATTATTTTGTGCTGTTTAGTTCCTCATTTAAGTGTCTTTGTGTTTACTTCACCTGTTCTTTTTGCAAATCAGTGGCTAAAATAGTTTCCTGATGCAAAAATGTCCAACACAGCAAATATATTATAGTAAAGAAATGGATTAGAAATGTGCGTCCCAACCTGCTCCACAAATATCTTTTTCACGTTATGGACTTTTCTCTTTAGTTGGAGGGGAAATCATTATTTTAGACTGAATACAAAACAACTCACAGCTAACAAGGGAACAACTAGACACAAGCTAAAAAAGTTGGGAACCGTTGGTCTAAAAGGATAAGTTCACCTAAAATTCAGTCATTATCTTCTCCCCCTCATGCCGATGAAAAGTCAGATGAACTCTTTTTGCCCACAAATCATTTCTGGAGCTTCACGGCAAAACAGAGATGCAAGTGTTCACCTTAAACAGCTGGAGCAGATGGAGACTCAAACAACCGAAAATAAAGATAACATGGCACCACACATTCCATTCGAAGTCTTCTGAAGCCTTGAGATCTCCAGTTGATATGAAAAGATGTTATTTACATGCTTTTTTAGAGACAAAATCTACACTGTGGCTGCTGAGCTAAAATGTTAGCACGCACCCCGTCTGAAGTGGGTGCACAAGCTTGCGTAAAGTGGCGAGAGTGTAAATAACATCTTATCATCCAGTTTGGGGATATGGGGACTTTCAGAGACCTGGATCATGGTGGACAAGATGTGCAAGGTCATTTTTCGTTGTTTTTTTTAAAAAGTTGTTTATTTTACGTTTTTTTTAAAACAAGTCCCCATCTACTTCCGTCGTTGATGAGAATGCTGCAACCCTCTTTTGCTGTGAAGGTCCGGAACTGACTGAGTTTTCATGATTGTGTGAATTTATCCTTTAATCCTAAAAAATAAAAATGTTATTTAACCCTATCATGATTTTCATGTAACCTGAAAAGTAAATGTAGCAGTCTTATATCAGTAGGTAGTGTAGGAAAGTAAGAATCATTGAGTACTTGAGTAAATGTACTTAGTTACTTGCCACACAGCTGACTGGAGGCACCACAGCTGACCTTTAACGTACTCGGCATGCCAAGAAAAACACACTGCTCTCATAACCAAACACTCTGAGACTCTGAACTTTGAAAACACAGACACACACACCCCCCTCCCAAAAAAAAAACTGCATTTCAAGACTGTAACGAGCTGCAACTTCAAGATGTCTGTCCTGTCCGTCCCTTATTACTGCGCACAAAGACCCACAGAGGCAGCTGACAGCGTCCATTCAGCCGGCGGGAACAGTCCACATAATCAATTAAAAAGGAAGAGGAGAAAGCCTGAGCAGTGACATGGAAACGCAATGCCAGGAAGCCTTCGTGTTCCGGGCTCTCTTCTTCTTCTTCTTTCTTTTTTTTTCTTTCTCTTTTTTTCCACACTAATAAGCAGCTGCGGAGCTATCTCTTCAACTTAGACCTCATCCCTTCTTTCAGGGCTCCACGTGACATCCATGTCATGCCTCAGTGCCGATGGGCATGTCATGGCTGAAACTGCAGCATCACTTAAAGGGAGATCTCAGAGGAAAGTAGAGTGAGCAGCTCGGACTGATTTTTCTAAAGAGTCAGAGGGACGAACATCATTGTCCTCCCCGACGCGGCTGGTCTTTTCTTCTGCTCCTCGCACTCAAGTGAATGAGGCTGGTGTGCGTGCGCGCGCCTGCCTCGCACCGGGAGCGCGCTTCATCTGTTCTTTTTCTTTTTTTTTTCCAAGCGGCTCGGAGAGGAAAGAGTTGTGTGTCTGGAGAGGGAGGAGAAAAAAGGACTACATGAAGGACTACAGCGCGCACACTCTGCGCACAGAAGTACCCGTCGCGTCCGTTTTGGGACACCATGAAGCGTCTTTAGTGTGCGTGTGTGTCTCTGTGTGTGCGAGTTGTGTGGCTTTTTTTATTCTTCTGAAGCGAGCAGGAGAAAAAAAGGGCGCTGTGAAGTGGACGGGACGCGCTCCTCCGAGTTGAGTTGGGTACGCTGGCCGGAGCCGCCTCTGTCTGCCAGCTTCCCCGAGAAAAAAGACCGGAGAGAGAGAGAGAGAGAGAAGGAGAGGGAGTGGAGAAGAAGTTTGTGCAGGATGCAGGGGGTTTCGGCTACTGGTGAGTGGATCTCTCTCATAAATACATGACTTTTAAGCGCTTTTTTTGCATTTTATTTCCTCTCGAGTCGTTTCCGAGTGGCTCCCGTTGCGCACAGGATTTCGGATTCCCGACCCCCCCCCCAAAAAAAATGCCTTTGCCAGCTGTCAACGGGACAGCTGCGGGGGCCTCCAGCAACTCCACAACAACGCACAGATTTGGTCTTTAATGCTCTATCGGTGGAAGCTTGAGCTGACATGGCAATAATTGGGAGCAGAGCCGTGCCAAACCCCGAGAGAAGTGACCTCACGATTGCCCTAGTTTGACACACACACACACACACACACACACACACACACACACATATCTGCTTGGTATGACCGGAAATCACACACAAACCACTTTGAGAAGTTGCGATAAGGATGATTAGAAGTGGAGTCATTCATCCTCCTCCCTCCTGTTGTGTGTGTCCACAACAGCCACATTGTCCTTATGGGATTTGAGTGTGTGTGTGTGTGTGTGTGTGTGTGTGTGTGTGTGTGTGTGAGTGAGACTGATGCTCATGAGATTAGAGATGTGTTGAAACTGTCTGCAACTTTTTTGTTTGCCCGTCCATCTGCCTTGAGAGGAGGATGGTGGTAGTGCTGTGTTTGTGTGTCACTGTGTGGTTTCCTCTCTGAGCGTTACTTGCAGAAATATTTTTAATTATGAAATGCATCTTTCAAGAGCTCGACCACAGAATAACAGAGGGGGGGGCTCTTTCTTTGTGTGTGTGTGTGTGTGTGTGTGTGTGTGTTTTGTTTTTTCTTCCTTTTATGAAGCGACCGCTCATCATTCGCCATGTCCACATCATCATTGTTTGAGAGTTGTTGCTGCGAGTTGCACGGTCATGGTTCCCCCCGAGATGACAGATCTGGGGCGTTTTTGGCTTTTAATATTCCTATCGACCGAAACCCCACAATGAGCTACTGTGAGAACCAAAAACCAAATCTTGAGATCCTTCACGGCCCTCGGAATAAAGTGCAAAGCATGCAGACAAAGAAGGAAGGGGGGGGGTACATAATAGAGAGAGTGATAGAGATGAAGTGCTGATGGGACGATATCAGGCTGCAGCAGAGGTGAGCTATGCAGAGAGAGAGAGAGAGAAAAAAAAAGGAGAGTGTGTTTGTTGTGAGACTCGGGGGAGGAATCGATCTGCCGTCCTCCTGGCTGACTTTTCTTTTTCCGGCAGTCCAGCAGTGTATCGTTTCTCTCCCACACACATTCATTCCCAAGGCCTTGCTCTTTTCCCTTTTTTTTTTCTTTTGCAGTTCCCTCTTTCTCTCCCACACTGTCCCAGATCAATCTCTCCCCCCTCATCCCATGCAACCCCCTCCCCAACACACACACACACACACACACTCACGGCAACTATATCAAATGTTTTTCCTCTCCCCCCCTCAACTCTATTCCTACCACATGGGAAACAAAACCAGCCCGTGCACTCTCTAATGCTTATTTTTGTGTTTATGATGGGAGGGTCAAAAAGAGTTGCGGAGCTCGCTTGCATCGGATCGTTGGGAGAATCTATTAAAATAAACCACATCACAAATAAACCGCGGCGGGATTGATAGCAGCGGGCCTGTCAGTTTGAATTCCACCTCGATCCCTCGGACTTGTTTCCAGCTAAACTCCCCCCGACATGTCTTTCCGCGCCCCCCCCTCAGGAAGAAGCGGGTGTGAACGTCTCCTCTGCCAGATGCGGGACAATGGTGTGTCCCGAGTTGTGCCAGCTAGATGCTCCGGCGTCGACGTCCTAGGCCGGAGGGGGGGGGGGGCTGTTTAGGTTATTTATTATTAACAAAAGCTATCGGGGCCTGTCTGTGTTTAACCGAGCCAATGTAAACATCTCCCCTCTGTGTTAGATAAACACTGAGCACGGGAGTCAGGGAGGAGGATGGTGAGAATATAATCTGCCCAGCTCCCCTTGTTCCCATATTTCTTTTCTTTTGTGTGTGTGTGTGTGTGTGCAGCTCAGATCAGATTCTGTCGCTCCCCCCTCGCTGTAATGAACTGGCATTCGTCAGTTTGCCTGTGATGTCACGTCAACATCGTTCTGAAGCAGATGATTCCAGTCGTCCAGGTGGCGCGACGTCTGGAGAAAGTTGAGTTTTTGATTCGGATGAATGTGAAATTTACACACACAAAAAAAACACCAGTAGCATGAAAATAATGATGGAATGTTTTGAACTCTTTGGAAGTAAGTCTCCCTTTCCATATAAGAAAGTAAATGCGGTGGTGATGGCAGACACACATTTTCCACTTGCCGTATATTCCCTCCGTTATTATCAGTGCGAGCTCTTTCAGCCTCCTGATTATTTTCAGACATTAGCTCAGGGGCTCAGTAATTCAGCGAAGGTGCTGCGTCCCCAGCTTTAAACCTCTGGAACAGTTTCTCTGGTTAACAGCAACCAGGAACAGTGGCTGCACAGAGTCACATCGAGGTCGCGTTGGTTTGGTACTATCCCCTGTGCAGAGACAGAGAACCTGCTCAGGGGTGCTCAGGAATACAGAACTGGTTCAGTTTCTAATTGGGAACCTAATTTTGAACCGTTCGGATCATTCCGACCAAAAATAGGTTTGTCCTGAACCTGAAAATATGGTTCCCCGGCTAATTATCTTGACCTAGCCTGTCGTCCTACAGGTCACCACGGTTTGAGAGGTGGATGTGTGGCACCTCGGCTTGCGCAGTCTGTGACGTTTGGTCTGTTGCATGTCTGTTTGTCCAGGATTCCTCCTCTGCTGCCCTTTTATTTTTTTCTGTGCTTAAAGAAATCTTTTCGGGGCGAGTTCCTTACTCGAATAAGGGGTCCAAAGAAAGACGATGTAGCTACAGCTTGTGAAGCCCATCGAGGCTATGTGATTTGTGATTATGGGCTATGCTGACTTGACCTGACTTGACTTGACTTAGCCAAAACCTCCCACGTTGTCCTTGACCTGAAACTGAAGTAGGCGTCTCACATTCCACAGGTTGTCGTACGCTGTGCCCCGTTAATGACGCATCCTTGATTGCAATGGCTCAGCTCACAAACCGATGGAAACCTACACTGGTTCATTAAATCGCACCACGGATCAAATCATCTTGAATGGCAATGTAAGAGTCAGAACTTTTTCAGTTCAAAAAAGGACACAAGTGCATCTGGACAACCTGCATTAATGTTCACGGTCTAACATCACTAGCTTGTCATTAGAGGGCCATCATTGAAACCAACCAGTCATGTTTTTGTAATTTCATAGCTTTGCAACTTGGGAAAAAGACCGGAAAAATGCGTACATGTGAGAAGTTATCCTTTCAAACTCATGTTCTGCCATGTGAAAGGGTTTCGTTTAACCCAAACCATGTTTTCCTGAACTTAACCAAATAATGACAGAAAACCATAATGACACAAAAACTAATAACTTAACCTAATAATAATAAGTGAAAAGGTTAATAAAATGTTCCAACTGGGATTCGAGTCCCGTACGTAACGACGACAGCTTGATCATCACTTCATGATGCAATACGTAAGAATTGGCCAGCTGTTGTAGTCATACTCAAAACAAATAGGGGGCAGCATATGCTTGCTGTAGCTGCTGTTAGCTAGTTAGCTTGGTTAGCCGTGCATCTACAATAGTGGTCCGGACTGGGAGCTCAAAGCAATGGAGGAGTGTTGGTTTTGTCATTATTAATATCTGTTTACGTACAGGGACAAATAAGCTTCAACTCATTCATTAGTCTGATTAAGAGGTATCTGTAGGTGTGTCTGTTAGCTTTGGACAGAGCTAAGCTAGCTGTTTCCCTCTTGCTTCCAGTCTTTATGCTAAAATAGGCTAACCATGCCTCAACTCGAGCTCCATACTTGGTGTCATCCTCCCTCAGTGTCGCAACCACCAGAGTCATAGTCCTTACTGTACAATGGATTAAGTGTTTCCAAATGACCCCAATTATACCTTTGGCAATTCTGTGCTGGAGTTTCATGTTACGCATCAGCTGACACACTGATGGTTATATTTAAAAAAAATAAATAAATAAAAAGGTGATAAGCTTAAATTGGCTGATAGTATCAAGATTTGGTTGAGCTCGAGCCTTTATCAGCGGAAGATCAGCCTCACCGCTAGTGTCAGTAAGCTGGTATCACTTAACGCTGTGTTAAGCACTCAAATAAGCAACCTACTGTTGTCCTAATGGACGACTTTGGTGTTTAACTCCTCAAGGTGACCAACGGCCCAGTCACCCAACGACTCAGTCTGTTCCCGAAAGCATAAATCTCCAACATCCCCCTAAATTTCTCTCTTCCTCCGTCTCCCTGTCTCACTGTGTTTGTATGGGTGTGTGTGTGTCTGTGTGTGAGACACCATGAGTCAGTTCCAGGGCCATTCAGAAGCTTCAGGCTCGTTGCCTGCCTGCCTGCCTGCCTGCCTGCCTGCCTGAGTGTCACATTGATTTTCCTAATGGTGGTCATGTGTGGGTCCTGCTGCTACAAAGGCTTCGGCTAAGAAGGCGCTGCAGTTCGTGTGCATGTGTAGAAAAACAGGCCCCTGATGCGAATGACCTCTTTTCTGACAGGCAAGTTTTTTTTTTCCTGCGCTGCACGTCCCATCTTTAAGTCTCTTTAAGGCTGAGCTTTTGAATAGGCTGTAAATGTCAATCATCGCGTCAAGTTGTTAGTGCAAAGTGACTACAAGTCTACCTTAGCAGGAGATAAGATTGTTCCTTATTAGGTTTGCTGGTTTAACGTGAGGCTGAAGCACAGCGAGCTCTCACAAAACATACATACAGTAGGAGGATGACTCTACACCGGATTTGAAAACATTAACACTCAACCGACTGGGATTAGAAACTGGTTTGTTCTGATGCACTTCCTACGTTTATATCGCAGTGAATGTATTGACGCTCCTGTTCAGCAGGTTTTGTGAGTTATGAGCTGGCACGCTTTGACACAAGGTGTGTTTTGAATCGTGCTCTGGAATCGTCACATCAATACAATACTACAGCTCCTGGAAATTGTGATTGGCTACTATCAGTAATCAAAAAGGAGTATCATCCCGCTGACGGCACATTTCGCCACACCTAATTGTTTTGGGGATAGCCTGTATGATGTGTCACCGGTATGACCATACCTTTTCCCTTGAGGGGCCAAAACTTAAACTCAAGTTAAACCCACGATTCCAAGGCAAGCGTTTTCATTGTGTTGTCTTGTTCTCTTCCGATACAAATGTACAAGGGTCCCAACTTCTCTTAATTGACATGCTTCCTCAAATATGCCGCAACGAAGGGACACCCGCGGCCTTTGTTGCCTGTAAATCTGAAAACATCTCCGCCAACTGTTTGTGATGACATGGCTGTTTTTCAGGTGTTTTTTTCAAATGTGATGAAGAGTCGTTAGGACAGATAGGACAGATAGGACAGATAGGACAGACAAGACGACGGCGACTTATCCACCTATAGATTTGGTGTGTTTTATTTCCCCACACCAGCTGCCAGAAACAGTCGGCCGTGGTTGCTGCCACTTCTCTGATGGTGGTTTGATGTGTCCTGACCCCACTGCTGGAAACTACTGCACTGAGATGATTACACCGAGTTCTCTTTTTGAATTATTTTCACTGCATGAGACTGAAAATAAAACTGAAAGACTGCAGTTAGTAGAAACCTTATCTCTGCTAAAACCGTAGTCACAGTTGAGTGGCCTTGTTAAAGTGTTTTAATCTCTGTGATGCAACGAACAAGTCGGTGTTTTAAACAACTGACTCATCTTTCAGCGGAAGCTTACTTTTAGCACCTGTGACGGAACTGTCAGGTTGTTTTTTTTTATGTCGGGCTGAAGTGTGCAGGGAGGCGTTGGTGCTAACAGATTGTAAGAAATGGGCAGAAACAGCACTGACCTCGTAACCACATGAGAAGATCACACCGGCAGCTACGACAGCTACGCCAGCACTCCTCATGAGCAGAGTACTGTCTGGTATTAGGATGTCTCTGTTCAGAGTAGCAGTCCTTCCTGCACAATATGTTTATACTGGAGGTCTCTTGGCTTATAGTGGGGTCTGGCTGACACACACACACACACACACACACACACACACACACACACACACACACACACACACACACACACACACACACACACACAGAAGGCGGAAGTGACCTAGTTTTCCTAAATGGTACCAACTGTTGAGGCCTTCTAGAAATGGACAGAATTACTTGGTGTCACCCAATAAAGGACTGGTATGTTAGATGTTGAACCAAAGAAACTAAATTAATATCATCCTGCTCATCTAGATAGAGAGAGTTTTATGTAAGCCAGATGCTAGTCTGGAAAACTTTTCAGCTTCTGAGTGTGGGCTCGTCGAGGATCATTGACTGACTCTCGAGGTCTAAAAGAAAAAAAAAAAAGCCCACTAAATTCTCCGTGAGATCCGATAAAGAGATCAGTCAGAAAGTTCTTTCACACCCTACAAGTCTCTGTTTGTGTCTCGGTCTCGGGACGGGAAGGTCAGTTCCTTCACAGTCCTCTGTGTCTGTCTATATCTGTGTCTCTTCTCCAGTCTGCTGTCTGTCTGGATTGGACCTACCCTGATGAGGGGGATTTTCCTGGGAAAGTCATATGGAAAGAAAAAAAAAAACTGAGCCTTAATAGTAAAAGCATGTTCCATTCTATTTCTCTCCCTTTGTGTGTGTGTGTGTGTGTGTGTGTGTGTGTGTGTGTGTGTGTGTGTGTGTGTGTGTGTGTGTGTGTGTGTGTGTGCATTTTTTGAGTCGAGCTCCTTCTCTTGCACACTGAAGGCATTGTGTTTTTCCTCTCTGATCATCAGAAGAGCAGGCTCTCTGGAATCAGGGCTTCCTGTACACACTGGGGTAAGGCAGGGAGGAGGAGGGAGATAGAGCCAGGTGGAGGTCACCTCGAGGTTAGACGGCAGTGCTGGTTCACAGCTTTAAAGGTGCAATTTTTAAAAATGACCAGAATACGAAGGTAGCTCCTAAACTATGAGGGGTAGCATAACCGCTTACTGCTGCTTCGTGACGTCTAATGCTGTAGCTATCTTTGTGTGTTAGCAAGTAGCTCTTTAGCCTAGCCAGTGAGCTAAGTGGCCTTATTAGCTGATGGAAGTCTGCCTGGACCTCAAGGTGATGGGGGGAATCACCAAGGTCAACAAGGTCAACAAAGGTTCAGTCAACCGTCTGGACACTAGACTGGGACTGATCGCAGCCACTTAGACAGACAGATGCCAGTTTGACAGTATGGAGGTGATTTACAGCGGCTCCGATGAGGACTATGACTCTGGGGACAAGAACACATGGCAGGCACAGGAATTTTTATTTTTATTTTCAGGAATAGGCAAGAACGGCGTGTAATGTTGGAAATTTTATAATATTGATAAAAAGATCGAATATTGGGTCTCCCTGTTATATAAAACTAATACATGTTATTATAATAATAATAATGATAATAATAACAATAATAATAATAATAATAATAATAATTATTATTATTATTATTATTATTATTATTATTGTTATTGTTATTATTGTTATTATTATTATTATTATTATTGAGTGTATAGTTAGATTCAAGCTTTGTTATTTATTATCTTTCTGGCGGAAATTGGTTTCCATAGATTTCTCTGTAGTATAAAAGTCTCCCAGAAATGCAGCCAAGCTTGTTTTCTTCCCACAAGGTTACTTTATTTATGTGGCATTCTCTTTATGAGCAGGATCCACGGCTGTGCCTTCAAGGACACTCGTGAGATTTGAGAGTCTGCTGCTGGAAAATGTTCAGCATTAATAAGCCAAACACGTGTGAGTTTGTTCAGTCAAGACGTCCTGTAACAAAGCGGCAACTATAGATTTTTAAAACAGTTTCCGCGTGCAGCTGCATTTCCTCGTGCTGATGATGTTACTCTGACAATGAAATCAATTACCCATCTCAAATCTCCATGACTTGACCACTCACGTACCGCTGTGAAAATGACACCAGCGGCTGCCTGGAAGGACGGAAATCAATCTGAGAACGGCTATTATTGTACGCCGTGGAAGACGGTCGGCTCTAATGTGAACTACATTTGCAAAAATCGCGTGTGTTCCCGTTTGACTTTTCATCCTGGATGTGTTTCAACTCTCTTTCCCCGCTCTGCTTATCGCCCCAGACACTCACCGCCAGGCGCATTCACTCACCTGATGGAGCCATAAACCATGTTGTAAATGTCTTCCTAGTCTGGCTGATTGCAGCCAACAAAAGCAGCCTGTGTTGAATTCTCCACAGTCTCTCCCCTGGGTGCCCTCCCGCGTGTCCACCCCCCCTCATGATCTGCCCTTCTGTTGTCATTAACCATTGTCTGTCATTCTCCTCCTTCCTTTTCAACCTGTGTTTTTGTTACAGAACAAATCCCACAGAGACAGATAGATTTTCCTCCTGAATCCTAATACTTGTGTCTTTACACATGGTAGGTTACACACACAGACACACACAACTGACACAACTGAGACTCAGTTCTTGACGGTCAGCTGGAAACTCTTCCTCGCCCTATTCTCCTCAGCTCTTTTCCTCGCCACCAGTCTTAGCCTGACACAGATTAGCTCCTTTTCAAACGGCACAGCTGTTCGAACACTCATTCATGAGGCATTGCCAGAGAGTGAAAGTTGCTCTGTACGCAGCCTTTTCTGTATTGTATAACACATGCATTTTATGGTCGCCGTTCGACGGTCGAGCCTGAGTTAACATAAGGCAGCACCGTTGTAATTTGTTGTTTTGACTGGGGAGAGACGCTGCTGTCAGTGGAAAAAAAAGTTTTATGTTATGATTTACTGCAGATTTATGTACCAGGACTGCACTTTGAGCAACATTTTTACAGTCACTCATAAAATGCTGACATGTTTAAAAAAAAAAAAAAGAGCAGAAGAAACAGATTCCTCTGTTTTTATTTATTCCCTCAGTCCCACACACATTGATTTTGGAGTCTCTGCTGCTCTGCTGCATGTGCAACAGCTATTGTACCACTAGATGGTACTGTTGTGTTAATTAGTTCTCTGTAGCACCAAGCCGCTGACAGGAGAGAGGGGAGATTATGACCTTCTCTTTAGTATGGGTTTGAATAAATAATCCCAACAGAAGTCCTGCAGGAGTGCACTTTACCATTCAGCGGGTTGCAAAATAAATCTGAGGGATTGTGAGATGATTACGGGATTGTAAAGCAGAAAAACTAGATTCTGTTTGTTTTTCCTGTCCACAAATCTCGGCTTTGTTCCTGTGAGACACCCCATGATTTAACTGCTTCACCCAATACAAATACTCAAAAGAACAAAGAACAGGAAAACCAACTGCAAGGAGATGTTGCCACAATAGTTTGGAACTAGGCAACGGGGGAATATGAGAGCTTCATGTCACCTATTTATGATATCTGATAATCAGCAAAATATGCTTAAAACTCTCTAAATGGTGCATACTGGAATACATTATGGTAAGAAGGGTTTTTTACTGCATCAAAGCTACGACACAAGTCTTTTTTTAGTAAAAAGCAAACCAAAATAAGGTCATCATAAATCTAATCTCATGACTTTTCCTGAAGTCTTGAATCCGTAATATTTCACAGTATTTGAACTTTTATTTGTGACGGGCCAGCCGTGCCTTTAACCAGGATTTGTCTGAATAACTGGAAAGATGAAGGCTCGCTCTCGTGTTGTTTCACAATAAATGAAGAAGTCAACATACAGCAGGACTGTGTGTTATCGCCTGAAATGACTGATAATTGAAATTGACCAACTTGTCCTGAGTGTCTTCATCCCAATTGGATCTGGTGGATATTAGCCTATCACAGATGCATCGGCGTATATGTTTTTGTTATCGACCAATATGAAAAGGTTTTGGTTTTAATGAACACAGAGCAGAAAATGATGCCCAGTGTAATCTATAATCATTAAAGTGAAGTTTACTGTTCACTGATGCCATTTTAGGCAAAAGTTATTGTTAAACTGTAAAATATCCTGCCACCATCACATATTTTTGTGTTTGCGGGATCGATGCAAAAGATGTGTGTATATCGGCTGATATATTGATATTGGAATTTTTGACACCTTATTACGGGTGTCAGCATCAGCTCCAAACCTCCATATCCATTTAGGCTCTACCTCTTTCATACCCAATATATAAGGTTAATTGTTTTCTGTGCTCAGGGCACCGTTAGCACTCTCTGTGCACAGTTCCAGAGCTGCTCTCATTCTGGGTGACATCGAGGTGCTTCACACTGAAGGTCACCCTGGCAACAGCAGGCCGACTCCTCTCCTTTCTCCTATTATAGCCTGCACTGCTTGTCAGCCATTTATCATGCTATATACTGCTCTGCCTCTGTAATGACTTTGTGAAACAAGATAGCACCATTCACAGGAGTGAGATCTGGCCTTAACGCCTTAATGGCTTTACGGAAAACAACACAGAGGTGAGATGACTTGCACTTTTCGGCATTAGCGGAGAATCTCCGCTTACTGATGTTAAGATGCGTCACCTGGATCCTCCTTTTGTTTTAGGCCGTCGCCCTGGGATTTGAACTTTATGAGCCTCAATGGCCACTGCACCACCTTGTCCTCTCCCAGCATGCCTTGCAACAGCCACAGCTCTCATCACAGGACAGTCATAACACCCAGCGCCTAATGAGGAGATGAGAGCTACATCCACACAGATGGATCCTGTTCCTGTGGCCCGCTGTGGATTATCTTTCTCAAACAATCATTGCAGGCTTTCAGCGTTTTTTTTTTTGTTTTTTTTCTCTCTCTCTCTCTCTCTCATCGAGGCCCGGATTCACTAACAAGCACTTCATTAGATCTACATCGATCCTGAAAGGTCAAAATGCAGTAAAACAACAAACTGCCTCAGGCTGCTTGGCATCTGTGTTTTAGTGCATGCACGTTGCTGTGTGTGTGTGTGTGTGTGTGTGTGTGTGTGTGTGTGTGTGTGTGTGTGTGTGTGTGTGTGTGTGTGTGTGTGTGTGTGTGTGTGTGTGTGTGTGTGTGTGTGTGTGTGTGTGTGTGTGTGTGTGTGTGTGTGTGCATGCAAGCGTGTCAGCTGAATCCCCGAATAGTCCGCTCTCTGTCTGCTGCCTTCACGCGCCGGGAGCTAAATTGCTCCTTATAAAAACATCATTGTTATATGAAATGCATTTACAGTTGGTTGTTAAACTGCCATCAGTCAATGCGCAGCTCCTCAAAGTTGAATGATGAGCCTTGTTAAGCGAGGACACACACACACACACACACACATATACTGGGCTTCTGCACCATGCCTCCGCCGCTACGTCTGTTTGTATTCAGCAGGCGATAAACAAACACAACATGGCTAGACACGCGTCATCCTGCTCCAATCGATTTGACAGCTGGGAGAGTGTGCCAGCAATACACTTATAGGTGCAGCACTCAGAACCTAAACCAGCTTCTTCAACCTTGTTACAATAAGTAGCTTGTGGGCTTCTGTGAATGACGCTCAGTAAAGGAATTGCATCATCGTTGTATCCTTCCCAGTGAAAGAAATATGAGCGGAGTGCAGCTCTCAGTTTCAGTGTTTGTGATAGCCGAGATGTCTGAGGTGTGAATGTGTAGACTCATTCACAGCTGGATGCTTTGGATGTTTCACATTCTGCCTTCGCTCTCACTGTTCATCTTGTTATTGTTGTGTTTAAAGTCCCCCTCCGGTCAAAAATGTGTTTTTCGTCTTGTTCCGTCAGCTGAACACTGTTGCAGAATGATGTATGCGCAGAGACTTGAGAAAACTGTTTTCACATTCACTGCTCACTCTTCTCTGGCCCAAACAGGAATTGGATTTTTGGAGGTCGGCCTACAAGCATGATTTGTGACATCATGAATTGCTTGGAAGCTGACCCTTGTCCAATCTTCAGCATACACAAGTGCGAAAACAGATTGGACTTTACATTAAAGGAGATGTCTTGTATCCAGCAGTTAGTCTTGTGAAATTAAAAGTATTTGATTACTCGTATAAAAGAAATCTAAACTGGGTGAAGAAGTGGGTGCAATTTTAAAGCGAAATTTGTAAGATTTGGCCAGAATTTCAAATTAGCTAACACTATCAACAGAGTGTGAACAAGCAACAGTGTTGATGTTATGTCAAAGATGTCTGCAAGTACTGTGTTGCAGAGATATCTCCTGAAGTTGGCATGCTAACCAGCTAGCCTCTGCCCGTCTGTCTTGTGATACCACTTTGTACCACAGTCTGATAGCATCCGTAGTTTTAGCTGGGAGATGTAAAGACGTAAATGAAAATGAGATAAACTCACATGATGTCAAGAAAGGAGACATTACTAAACAGAATAATAAAACCATACACATCTTTTACCAAACTAGACTAGCTTAACTTCTTTGTTAACTCATTGGAAAATACCTTTCATACAAACTGGACATAAAAAAATAAACAATCTTCGTTTGTCTTTCCACAATCACTTTCTTTTTGAGGTAAGATGAGAAGCTATCCCTGCTCTACATGCCATTTTCACCCACTGCCAACGCCCAACTCTCTCTAGGTCCTCTGTCCACTTTATGCCTCTACTGTCCCCACCTGCCGCGTCTTCTTGTTCGCAAAGTCTTAGTTCTTATCGTCGCTGTAAATCGCCTCCATACTGAATCCTTTGACTTCAATCTGGCATTTTTCGTTCTCAGAGGCTGTGTTCGGTCCCAGACTGGTGACTAGGTCGGAGGTTGCTGTGTGGACAGACTGCTGTCGGTTAATAGGGCCACTTAGCTCCACAGCTAGCTAAGGTAATTGCTAATGGCAGCTGGTCTCAAAAGCCAAAAATAGCTACAGCAACTAGTCCAGTGTAGTGGGCAGCAGTAATGGGTTATGCTGCCCCCTTTGATTTTGGAGCTACCTTTTAATTCCACCCATTTCTGAGGAATTACACCTTTAATACATGTGTGGGGATCTTTAGATTATGAGCATGCGACTACAACCACCCCTTAAAGATGACTGTAGAGTGAAAGTTGTTCATGATACACCTAAATAGGACATGTTGCAGATACCATTGTTGAACAGTTTCTATATATGTCCCAGCGGAGGAAGCTCTGCTAGTAACCACATCGAGAGTTTAAATTGATGTCTGTTCGGCGAAGCGTTGATCATTTTTCACACTGCTCTTTTGGGTGTGCTTAACTTGCCAATGTGTGATCCATCATGTCGCACCGCTGCTGGTGACAAATACCCTGGTGTGTATCTCTCGCTAGAGACATTACCAGCAGACACACACGCGCGGACCTTCATCATCCATCACCTGCTAACCCCCCCCCCCCCACACACACACACACACCTTTTCTTTCTTAATCATGAATCCACGCTTGTAATTTCATATGCGGGTGTTCTGCATCGAAAGATAAGACAGAGACAAATAAAGTGTAGAGGATGTGTAGTGTGAAGGTTTTGTGCTTGCATGCGGGGGGGGGGGAATTTTTTGTGAGCTTCCTCTGGCTGAATGTAGCCACGCTGCATCACCCTTGCTCCACTTCTTTGACCCCCACATGTACACTCATATTTTCATTTCATTTTGTGCCAAATTTTCTCCTAACTTTAACTATTTATTTTTACCCTCTGTGCTTTCTCTTTCTATCTCGGCCACTGCACAGTAATCTCTACTGAGCCGTGCATAATCACAGGCCATCTGGGCGCTGTAGGGAGAGATGAGCCGGCAGCTCGTCAGATGACCGATCCCACTGTGGGTGGACACACACTCACGTGCTCACGCTCTCACACACACACGCACAGACACACACACACATACACACACATACATACGCACAGTCACACCTTTGATAGTTACAAACTGTCACAGAGATGTTCACTTTCGTCACACTCTTTCGCGACCACGTTCAAGGACGTACACAGCATCCGAGCGAGGAAGTGCGTCGTAGCACAGCGGAGATGAAACAGCACCACGTTTAAAAACCCATCACACCTCTCTCACACCACTTAATGATGTTCGACGAGGAGAATATTGCACTCCTAAACCAGTTAAGCACAACCGAGCGGAAACACATTTCTGTTCGCTAGATATCCGAAACCGGCAAAACGACGACAAACAAAACATGATTGTCAATTTGCACGGTCCAGTCGGTCTTTGCTTTATACTTAATACAATAACCTGACCTCCACACAGGGATCCAATTAAAATAAAAAACATATCTGCTGTATTTATTTCCCCCTGTTTTTTATTATAGCTCCACTGTCTCCTCGGAGGGGCTGATTAAGATCATTACTGAACTGCTGACAGCTGGTTCTTTCTAAAACATTCCCCTCTGGTTTTATAGATGAACCAATATGAAAAACAGATTATACAATAAAGATGTCTGAGAACCTTGTAATTATATTCTAATGATTCTACTGAGTTTTGAAACGCAGCACATCAGCAAAGCTACTCCCCGCGAGCATGTAATGAATTAAAACAAAGAGCAAATTTGAACCGTAATGCCTCCGAAACACACACAGTATCAAAGCTGTTTGTCCGTAAGTAGTTGCATTTGGAGCGTTGGACAGATGGAGGAAGGACAAATAAAGAATATATCATTACTCTGGTAATCTTTGGGCAACTACTGTACATCCAGGGCTGCAAAATATGCCGTTTCAGCATCGATATCGCAATAGTCATAGTGCAGTGTCAAGTTAGGCAGTCCCGGCCATTTTATGATATACGTTATGGCAAGCTGCTGGGCTAAAACAAAGCTTACCTAGTCTATTGGAACCCCGATTTTGGGCATTGTCACGGCTCACAAAACTGACATCCATCTGCAGGAAGGTAGTCTCATCTCGAAGTGGAGAGACTGCAGATAAATTCCATACCCAATGTGTCATTTAGTCATGTTATGATATGTCCACTTGTCTTAGACACAATTCAAGCGATTTATTTTTGTCTGGTGGGAGCTGGGAGGGGTGACGTTCAAGTGATACGATATGGCCAATATCAAATCAGGTTATTAAGGTTTTTTGTTTTTACACATGGTACCTAAAGAGGTAACAGAGTATTTTTTTCTTTTTTTACTAGTATTGTTTAAATGTTGAAATTCTGGTATCTTGACAACTTTAGTATATGCACAGTTATTATAAATATATGTAGTTATTCTGTCAAAAAAATCTCGATCTTAGAGAAAAAGGGAGGGGAAAAAAGCTGCATTCATTTGTATCAAGAATAATTTTCTCTCTGCGGCTCTTTGACTTTGTTTTGCTCTTAAAGGACAAAGTGTCTCATTTTCTCCTCCCCAGCTTTACGTCTCTTCTCTTGCTTCCTGCTCTGCATCTACCATCTCCTCCATGCCCCTGGGCCAGGCACCCTCACACAGCATGGGACCGGTGTAGAAATAGCGTTTCCAGATCTCACCACCAGCCAGCGCTGCTCTAACGGAGCGGGATAGCAGGTCTAGCGCATCGCTTTTCTGTCGGCTGGGGGTAACGTGGATACACGGATTATGCCAGGCTGTAGCCTCTTTGTAATTCAGATAAGACCTCTCTCTACTCCAGCAGATAGGTCTAAATATTAATAATGAATTAAAAGATTCTCCTCTGGGTGAAATATTAATGACTTCTTCATCTTTAAAGAGAGGCGTCGACTCCTCAGAGACGGAGGATGGCAGCGTGTTTGTTAGAGTAATTCAAAAGATCTCTTTGATTTTTAGCTGTTTGAGGAGTTAAGGTATGGGTGGCTGTCAGGGTCAATATTTAAGCAGGCTGATATTTGGGAATGACCATTAAAGATGCTTTTACTGAAGGATGAGTGAGGAATACCAATTCAATCCGACACCTAAGAACATCTGTCTTCATTCATAACTATCATCTAACCTTACTTCCCTCTGAAAGCTCTAATTGATCCCTCTATTGAATCCTTGAGAGTGCAGTTCCCCCCGGAGAAAGCTGATCCGCGGGCTTAGTGAGTCAACGCGAATGTGTGTCAGTAAGAGAGGGAAGACTCCAGCTGCCTGAACCGTGTCCTTCCTCGACCTCTGTCTTCTGCCGAGGTTTTGTCTGGATGTTGTGTCTCGCTTGGCACGGCGGGACCTTCAGAAGACGTGTGAATGTAAACGTTACTCGTTTTCCCAGCGTAGGCTCGTGTGCGTGCGTGCGTGTGCATGTGCATGTCACCCGAGCACCAGCGTGTGGATTTTAATCATCGGCTTGCATGCACACCCGTGTTGTCTTTCTGTGCGAGGGCTTTTTGGAAAAATCCCAGAGTTGGGTCAACATGCTGTGGAATGTGAATTGTCTCCATGACAACAGCCCAGTGTCCTCCTTCCGGCTTTCATCCGCAGGGTGCATGCAGAGGCAGCCTGAAAGCGAGTGTGCCGTGTGTGGCATCGGCCTGCTGATTGATCTGAGTTATTTAAGAAAAAAAAAGGCTTATTTATTTATTTATGCAGATCTCTGTACCGGGTCCCCTCTGACTCTTAACTGGGCTAAGTCCACGGTGTCTCCGCAGTTGATCATATTTAGCACAGTCCTTTTGAGATCCAGTTAACAAAACTTTGGCAGGCTCTCAAACGGCGTCGATGCAGGGTTTTGCATATTGTTGACAGCTTTGTCGCGTATGTGTGTGTCTGTGAGGAGTCTTGGATGATGAACCGTGATGCAATATGCTTCAATTACTGGACAAAAGAAGAAGGGTAAACAGACCAAAGATGTCTTGGCTGTGTCTTGTCGTCTGACCTTATTATTTGCTCGAAAATGGGGAAAGAGACACAATTTTTCAGGTTAAAAATGAGGCGGTGAGTCTTATTTTCCATCCCTTCTGTCGACCGTCTGAGTTACACATGGAAGGGACTGTGTGTCTGCGTGTGTGTGCTGATCCCGCCGGGGCAGATGTGTGACAGATGCCCTCCTTAGGTCGGCAGAGCAGGGAAGATTTAGACTAGCGTTGGTTGTCAATACATTGGTGGGATTGTGTGCGACGCGGACGGAGAATAATCACGGCGAGTTTTCTTCCATGCGGACAGATGGAAAGAGATCATCGTTGTAATTAGTGAGAGTGGTGAAGGGTGACAGAAGGGCAGGGGAACTGTGCCAGCGTGGTAGATTTTTCTTCCACCCTCCAGTCGCTGTCATTGAACGCATCTCCATCTCAGTGGGCTTATTCCAGGGAATCAAAGCCTTCCAGTTGCTTCCTCTAACAAGATGGCGAGAGGTTCGAACATTCCTCTCTAACCCACAGCTCACATTCCTCTCTTTAGTGTAAAGAGGGGGCACGAGCACCATGCCTCATTAGATAACCCACAAAAGGCTCTGCTCTATTCTTATTTGAAATTGGTTTTTTCCCCCCTTATTTGGATTGCCCTGCGGGGCGGCAGCAGCACAGATTCTCTATCTCGTCCTTTTCCCCCATGTGAGAATATTTCACCTCAGCATGTCTGCCGGGTTTAGCAGCCAGTGGAGAGCAGCACCTGTTCCCCCCCTCCCACCGTCCAGCGCAATGCATAATTCACTGTGTCGAGAATTTCAATCAGTTCGGCAAGAAGTGCCCGGCCATAAGCTCCGGTAGGTGTTGTTATTGTCGATGCTGTCGAGAGGATCAATCGGGGCCCGTTTTCGACCCACTCCCAGCCACTTTCATTTTTTAAAGCTCCTTCGTTTCCTGAATCTAAATCGAACGCAGCCACCCATCCCCCCCCACCCCCCCTCCACCTTTACATTCTCCCTGTCTTCCGCCGCTCTCCTCACACCCAGCTTTAAAGCCCCCGTTTCCTTTTGGAGCCGGGGATATTCTCACCGTGTTTCCATGGTTATCGGTGGCATTCGTCTGTGGGTTCAGAGCCGGTGTCGGGAAATGTCACCCCGTCTTTCAGGCCGATGTCACTCGAAAACTATTGAGGGAAGTGGGGTGGGGGACACCAGGAGATATGGGAGAGGAGGGGGGTAGGGGGGGTCGTTGTAATTATATGTGCATATGAAGAGGGTTGTAGCAGCTTGGGCGCGTCATCCTGGCAGCTTTTGTGATCCACACGTCTGTGGGGGGAAGTGGCACAGAGACACGGATGTACTCCACAGAGACTCGTGTTAAAGTGACTCCCCGAGGGATTGCAGCAACATTCATTATTTACACATCAGAAATCCAAATTAATTTCTGGGGAAGAACTGCCGATGAAATGATCAGTCGACTGGTACAAACATTCAACAGTAGCTTTTTTTTTGAGGGGAGTGTAATCTAATCTCATCTTTTCTAGTCATGAATTAATCAGTCAGCTTGCAGGAACTGCGATGAGCACTGTTCGCTCATTTCTGATTTACATTACAAAATCGACAATGACAACCATTAGCTGCAGGCTTTAAAAAAAAAGAAAAAGACCAGTGAACTTTGTGGCGTGCTGAGTTTTTCTGAAGAATTTCCTCCGAATCGTTCCCTCCCCTCAAACTCACTCATATCCTCACACACACACACACACACACACACACACACACACACACACACACACATGCAACAACTGCGCAGGCACACTCACTGATACTTACACACACTTCCCCCATCTTTCATTCAGCCACTTCTTTCCCTCCTCCACTCTTCTCTCTCTCTCACTTAACTCTCCCCTCCCTCTCCATCTCCTGGTTTTTTCCCTCCCTCCTTCCCCCCCCTCCATAGCGGGCCGTCATTAGTTTCCATGGTGACAGTTGGGCGGCATTATTGCCGGCTGAGAACTGCTCCTGGGCTCCTTTCATAGCGCCGGCGGCGGCATTGTTTAGTCCGTTGCTCTGAATGGTGCAGGGATCAGGACAGGGAGAGAGAGAGAGAGAGTGCAGGGCAGGAGGAGCCCTTTTTTTGGGGCAGGGACAGTGCGTTTGTAGAGGGTGAGGGGAGGAGGAAAGAGGAGGCGGGGGAGGAGGAGGAGGAAAGAGGAGGAGGAGGGAGGAGGAGAGAGAGAGAAGCAGCGTGGTGGTGGTGGTGGTGAGAAAGAGAGAGAGAGAGTCGATGAGGGAACAGGAGTAGTAGCAGTAGCAGGCTCGTGCCGTCTCCCGGAGAGTGCTGCTAAAAAAACATCCAGGCTCCTCAGACAGCCTGCCGGACTAGATCGGGCTTTTCGCTGGGCGCTTATGTCTGCGGAGACGAAGGGATCTGCTGAGATTTCAGACAGAGGGGTGAGGACAGGAAACATCGAAGGCAGATGGCAAACTGAGTTGAGCTGGTGAGTTAATAACGCATCATCGTCTCTAAATCCAAGGGTTTCTATCTGGGCATGAACGCGAGCAATGTGGACTGTGAAGGTGTCCTCTGCCTTTGCTTTATTTCAGTCTGTGTACGAGTGTGTGTGTGTGTGTAGCAGGTGCTGCTGCCTCACAAAATGCATGTGTTTTCCTACAAACCGAACCTCTGTCTGGGTTATGTTTGGGTGTGTGGGCTCAGCTGTCTGCTGAATGTGGGCTAATTCTCGCTTGCTTCTGAAATATAAATGCCAGGCTGCATGTTTTATTGAGGACGTACATCAGGGGCAATTTTCTGCTGCCTTGATTCCCGGATTCCCTGCAGTGTGTGGGACGGCGTACGTGCCTTTTTTTGGGTTCTGGTTTGTTTGGTTTTGCTCTTTCATCTGCACTACAGTGCGTAATTAGGAATGAGAGCTGAGCCCTCTGGCTTCTTGAACAAGTGATGTGTGGTGAGTAATGTAGTGAGCGGCGAGCAGTGCCAATGTTCTTTCAGTTCATTGCCCCCCTGTGCTGTCTCTCCGATGAAACAACACTCGCACACACTGTTTTCCTCCGACCATTTTACGACTTTTAAATCGATAAACGCTCGCTAAAGGAGCGGCCGGTGTGGTGTTTACTGTGACCGACGCGGTGACGACCACTCCGGTGCTCAATGATGTCATTACAAGACTGCATGACCTCGACTGTCAATTGATGATCTGAAAAGCACTTAACCCATCACGCAGACACCTCTGTGTTTTATCAGCGCTGGTATGTTCATGTTTGTATTCAGTGTCTCGGCGCACTATAATTTAGCTGACTGGGTATCTGTCTTAAGGAGCGGGGAGTCTGAGTGTTTCCATGACGACCGGCAGCAGCTGTGTGAGCCGAGCCGAGTGTGTGGCAGACACAGTGGCATTGCCTAGAGACTGCGAGACTCTAATCAACGACCTTTTGACCCAGATCAATGCGATGGTGCTGAGCCAAGCAGCCACGGGGTCTGGCTGACATATATATATATATATATATATATACTGTAGTACCACGCCGGTGCTGTGCAGCTGCACACACAGCTGCTTACATTTCCTGGATCATCGTAGGCTTCGCTGGCGTCAGAGCGGTCTGATCCTCTTAGATTGGTGGGAGTATTAGTGTGTACAGCCTTCTCACATATCAACGTAATCATGACCATTAGATGGATTTATTTTAAGTGTAATTAAAGTCTGACCTCCAAGCCTGAAGAATCAAGAATCAAGACAATCCAAGCCTCTGCTGGTAGTGGGAGCCTTAATCTTGGTGTCCTTGAAGTGGGGTAGTTTTACGTGTACAGAGGATGGACATAATCAGAGAAATGCCACATGAAAAGGACTGAGAACAAAGGAAAATACATTTTAAACAGCTCATACTGGCTTTACCAGAGTCTTACAACCATTAGCCTTTACCACTCAAAGCATGCCTAATTGTCAGAGATCAAATTACCGATCCTTTGCTGCAACAGATGCGTCGTTCTTTAATTTTCTAAGGGCAGACGGTCTTTAAGCAGACATCAGCAAAGAAAAATGGTGGTCAACATTGAAAAATGGACTGAATCAGCACCTCTCAACACACACACTTCATCGCAAGCTGTCAGTCAAGCCATAAACACTACACGCGGTATTTATGTTCGGGCTGCCGTATAGAAGACCGCCTGTACTCAAGGTCGGCACACAAAGACTCACACAGTAACCTCGTGTGAAAGGCAAAATCCAAGAACCCCTGGGCAGTGGAAAAAGTAGTGAGTCATGTTTCACCCTTTTTCCTGTGTCTGGACAGGTTTAGTTTTAGAAAGAAGAAGAAAAAAAAAGCCAAAGGAAAGGATGTGTTTAACCCACAGTGTCCACAAGTATTTAATACAGGGGTGGGTCTGCAGCTGGGAGGGTTACGTCTGTCTTAGAAAACTACATGAAGCTGCTGTCAATGTATTTCCATTATTTTGTCCACCCCCTGTAAATATAAACTCATCAAAGTCATGCTCGTGGTTTTCTCTTTAATCCTTGGCTGAATCAAGGAGAAGGAAGTTCTTTAATTCAGTCATCGGTGCTGGAGAACTTGTGGTTATAACACAAACAGAAATACACACACACACACACACCACACACACACACATGCAGATACCACGTTTAATAGTCACCCCGATTAGTGTACTCCACCACCCTGGTAATTATACCCACAGCTTCCTCTTTACCCAGGGCACCTGGGGTCTTCCTCCTCTTACAGCCGGCGATGGTGTTTCCTGTAGTGTTGGCGTGATAATTGTAGTAGTCAGCATTAAAAAAATAAAATGTCAAGTGATTAGATAATGATGGATCAGCACGCCGCGGCCGCTGTCTGAGCCAGGAGACAGCGTTTGTTTTATGTGTCTTATCTTGCGGCTGTTTTAAAAGCAGCACGGGTTCCTGTCCGACTTTTTTTTACATTTTCAGTTTGAACTTTCGGTTAAATTCTTCTGGATTGGGGGGGGGGGTGTTTTCATGTGTTTTCCTTGCGTCTCTGCGTGCATGTGCCTGTGTGTGTGTGTGTGTGTGTGTGTGTGTCCTTTTTGCTTCTTCATTCAGTCTGAGCGGGCAGTCAGAAAGTGTTAAGAGCTCTCTTATCTCCGCTGAAGCATGTGTGTTGTCTTTGTAAGAGACTTTGGCACCAGACGGGAGGAGCAGAAAAATTCTCACGCAAACTCGAACGTTCACAACAACACCGGCTCCTGTCGGAGTAATATCCCACACACACTTTGTTTTTTTTTGTTTTTTTTACTTCTGGCCGTTTGCTTCTAATTGTAGCTCCCCCGTTTTTAAAACCCTCACTTCAAAAGCTTACAGGGCTTCGGTGTTTATGCTGGAGCTGTCTTTGTAGTTGTGTCCTACTGCTCTAGAGAGGATGAGGGATGGTTTCCAGAAGCCAGTAACAAGATATTTAATGAATTTCTGCTGCAGGGCACGGTGTGACTGCACGTACACGTGTGCATGTGTTTTTATGTCTACGTGCTTGTTTGCATGCATACATATATAAATTGTCCTTTAGGGATGTTTGACTGGATAATCCCTTCCTGCCATATTCACTTCGGGGGAGAACTTTTAATGTCTCCTCGTAAAGTAGGAAGTCAGTACCTGTGCGCACATGGAGCAGCCCGCTGTAGCTGGGGAGCTACCATAAATGGTAAATTTCGGGACAGTAAGCTGTTCTTGGTGATCTCACAGTTTTTATAGTTCACAAAGCTTCCCTGATGTTTCACGACAGCAAAAATGTGAAGACCTGAAAACAGGAGAGGAATGAAACAAGTGATCACGTGTGCTTGTTAATATGTTATAATGTTTACCTGCATCAGGTCAGCTGCTGCTTCATGAGATACATTAATTGTTCATCAGTGTGTCACATCACCCCAATTATGTTGAGAAATTGCTCTCGCCCGCGGCTGTTTTTATACATCCCTGGTGATGCTGACCGACAGAAGCAGCAGCAATAACAGCAGTCCTGTAATCGAACCCTCCTTGATAATACCTTGCCTCACCCTCGGGAGCCCACCCTTGCGAGACAAGCTGTTGCGGGGGACACAGGTGATGGATGACAGGTGGGCAGAGCTGCCCACTGCAGGCGATTCTGCAGCTCATTCTAAAGAGATTCAACAATGGCTCTGATTTAGCCGCCGGTCATGTGAAAGACGATATGAAAGCCAGTTATGAACTAAGTAGATGCTCGAAAAGGTGCAAGTGACATGACAAATACCGCATGTGCCGGCGTTGTAACGGTGCTGTAATTTCTAACTTCCATAAAGATATATCGATACTCGACACCATGTTTGATACAGCAGGGAAAATGTAACGCAGCATTGAAGGCAGAACGTTTTTTTATTCTTATTTAAGGGTGAATACAACGAGGCTTTAACGTGACGAGATTGGACTATCCTTTTCTCAGATGTTTTTTTCTTTAGATCAGGCTTCTTAAAGTAGTGTGTTTGTCAGTTCGCTGTTGGAGAGAAGTGATAGTGAGAAAGCGGAGCTGGAATCAGTGTGTCAACAATGCTGAAAATGAGTTTTGACACTGTTTCGACCATTTAGAATCGAAAAGTGATTTTACACTAACTGACAACTCTAATAAGTACAAAGTTTGAGTTGAGAAGCTAATTTTTTTCTGTGGCCCTTAATTTGACATTTCCTTTCAACCCAGAAGTACCTTATTTTGAATCGTGATCAGATGTGACAGCTGGGTAAAGGAAAATGGTATTGATGTTATCAAACTGTAAACTGTATAACTCTCAATGCTGTCAATTAAGTTTAGCTTAACACGATCAGCTTGATTAGCATTCATTTGTTAATTTGCAAGGATTTCTTTTCATTAGCCACCTCACCAGCTCAGTTGACTATAATTTAACAGAGTTATGCTTCATCTGAGTTGATTTATGTCCTTGTTTTGACTTTTTCCATAAGAAAACTGTGTGAGATCATCATTCAAGTCTTACCTTTATTCTGTTTAGATGTTTAACAAATACAGAAAGTGTAGCAAACAACAAAGACAAGAGTATTCATTATTAGACCAGATGAGATAGATGACAGTGATTGATCGAACTCATCGCTCATTCGTGGTAATTGATCCGAACAGCGCAACGCATGTTGAGGAAAAAAACAAAACAACTGAGTTCTGAGAAAGATCAATCATCAAGTTTAACCTCATTGACTCTTGAGTTAACTGAGCTGTAAAACTGTATATCATGTTTTACTGTGAGTGAAACCCAAGTATGGGGTCAGAAGTAATAGGACAGCTACCTTTACTTTGAAAAACTAAGACAGGAAATCTGTACTCATGGATCCAGAGCTGAGTCACTTACCAAATTTGCAGAAAGAAATGCCTAACATTTCCCTGTTCCAGTCTCTCAAATTTAAGGATTTGCTGATGTTATTTGACTTCTGTGTTGGTAAAATTAAAATCTTTTTGTTTGTGGCGATTTGGAAGAAGCCAGCTCAATCTTTTTCTCATGTCAGTTCATGGACTCATCGAGAGGATTTGTTGGTTGCGTCTCTAATTGGATCCATAAAAGGATCCTTTGAGGTCTTGTGTGTGTGCATGACTTGCATGTTATGAAGCACATAATGGATTGTGATGATGATTCCCAAAGGAGAAAATCTTTCATCTCTAAATGGATGTTGGCTCAGCTGGATTACAGCACAATCATTTTTGTCCAATGGTTTTGATCTCTTCTCTTTAGCACAGACTCTGCGGCTCTGAAGACAGCTTTGTGTACAGCAGCAGCAGCAGGTTAGCATCTCCATTTCAGGTTCTGAGCTACGAGATACTATATTTTGACTGTAGGTGTGTATGATGCCGACGCTGGCTGTCTCCTGTGTGGGTACACTAACGTGGCTCAGAGCGATGCCGTGTGGTGCTGTTCGGGGAAATACTGGAGCCATTAGGGAGGAAATAGGAGCCTTTATTAGTCTGTCTAGTGTACACCTGGCTTCTATAACAGGCCTCTCCTTGTACACTGATTTGTGTGTGTGTGTGTGTGTGTGTGTGTGTGTGTGTGTGTGTGTGTGTGTGTGTGTGTGTATGTGTGTGTGTGTGTGAGTTCATGGTCCTCGGTATGTCTTGGCTTGTTTCTCTCTTGTCTTAGCTAATTCTGCTCTCCGCAAACCTCAGTTTTCGAAACGGCTGAATGATTTCCATTCAATTTTGGGCTTATTTTAGGCTTCCCCACTAATTCGGGATTCTCAGCTTTCAAAGCCTGACTGACTCATCGGAGAAACTGCAGCCTAGGAACGAAGTGTCAAACATGCCGTGCGCGAGTTTAGACAGACTTGACAGGAGCTGCTCGCCTCAGATGCTCCTCCGCTGGATGGAGAGCTCCCAACGCTGACGCTGCCGTTCGGGAGCCAAGTGACATTTCGAGAGTGATTCTGACGTCAAGGAAGACGCGTCGGTGTTGAGTGCACACTGACCTTTTTGTTTGTGTGTGTTGGTAAGAGTCCAGTGCGTATCAGCACAGAGAAGCAGTGTGGCAGGGGAGGTCCTCACCCTCAGCCCTTTTTTCTTTTTCACCCAACCCAGCCCTTTACATCTGCTCAGCCGCCCTTTCTGGACCGGACCAACCAGACCGGACTGAACCGGAGTGGAATAAGCAACATGTTGACCTTTGCTGGGCAGGGCCGTCCCGCTCGGGGACGGTTTGACTGTCAGCAGCCTCGCAGACACTCCCCTCCGCATGCTGACATCCATCCTGCCGGGAACAGATGCAGGGTGGTGCCTCACCTAGTGCGACCACGGAGAGAACGGAGGCTCAGTCGGGGGGCCACACGGCAGAATGAGGGATAGTCTGGATGAAAGTTTTTAAAAAGTTAATGGTGGTGGAAAGGTGTGGAAGGAAGTAGTAATGAAAGAGCCGTCACGCAGTAAGCTGGTTTCACTAGAAAATCGGATTCATGATTATGGTTGGGCGATGTCCACAGTGAGGGGGTCACACTGCCTCAGAAGGTTGAAATAAAGTTAACTAGCTAATGAGGAAGCTAGGCTAAGAAAACTAAAATAACAGCACTAAAGGAAGAAGTATTTGAACAGCAGACGAACGTATCCGAGCATCTTGGGTCCACCTAACTGAGCTGGTCTGTTAAGAGAATAATAAACAAAGACACGGAGGCGTATCAGTGGTGCATCGAGCAGCAACAAACTTCCTCTCATTGTCTCTGAAGACCAAAAATCGATCAGCGTATCGATATATTGACCGATACGGACAGATTTTTTTGCGACGATCCCTACAATCTGGTAATCAAACAGTTGAGATATGTAACAGAGCATCAAACTTTATCGTCCAAAATGACATCAGTGCACTGAAACAGTAAACTTCACTGGCAATAAAATGATTTACCCCAAGCAACTTATTCTGCATTATAATCTCCATCTCCACAAAATGATGAACCGTAATCAACTGAAACATCCACAGATTATTCGATAATGACAATAATCATCAGCCACAGCCCTCGACACATACGTACACCCGTAAGAAAAACATGCACATCACCGCAGGGATCGTGTCCGCCCTCTAATTTTCCTCTCAGAGCAAAAAAAACACCCCCCCCTTTTTTTTTTTACCAGCTCACGCACACATGTGTCCACTGGAAAAGCTGGATGTAGTGGACATGCTCTACATACACCACTTCCTCTTGTTTTTGTGTTGGCGGAGAGGCTGGCGTTTCCAGAGGTGTAATTGTGCGGCTGCGAGAGGTGTGATTTAGCTGCCTGTGAAATGTTCTCTCGCTACGGGCTGCTTTTTTTTATTTGGGAAAGAAGGGAGCGATTTTGGTAGCCGCTGAATGTTTTTGTGCAGTCGCAGTGGAACACTCTGCAGCCCGCTGTAAACCGCTGGCAGATCGCAGTGTAATGCTACTGTGTTGACATGAGTTGAGTGTCTTTGCGGTCCTTACTGTGGATGGGTTTTGTATACAGTTGAGCAACAGGGGCCCGGCAGCATAACAATGTATGCGTGCACTGGCTCTGTGGAGGTTGGCGTGTGGTCGGCTGCTGATGAGTCATCAATCAGTCAGCAATTAATCAATCATGCATTCAACCAGAGGGCTGGTTTTTAACTGGTCCTGTCCGCTGTAATGATTGGTTTGATCCCACAAATCAATATATGGTAAAGTAATCAATGCATTCACACGTCAGAGACCCTTAGTCAGTATGAGGAGTGATCAAGCCTTGATCCAGGAGATTAAACTGCATTCTCCTCATTACAATGCGGCCTCCTTCGGACAGGGAATGATTGAAATCTGTTTTGAAAATGCTATTTCAGGCTTCGGGTGCCTGATGACTCACGGAGCAGACCTGTGCTTGTGAAGACCTCCCCCACCCCCAGTGGGAATGGAAAAGAGCTGGAGTCTCTCTAGATTTTCCAGCACCAGCAGTTAGAAAAATCCTCCCCTGGCTGGTGAAGGTGTGTTAGTGTGTATCCGAATGGACTGAGAAAGAGAGGATGGACCCTCCAGCTCGGCTTTGCCCCCCGATTGTTGTGCAAAACGGCCAGTTGGGTTTTTGACATTACGCAGTGAAAGCCGCCATTGAAAGCCACTACAGTAGGCTTCAGTAGTTTCTGGGACAGTTGGGCAGTCATCTCCACTGGCAGGTTTGTAAACCCCCTTGTGTGTGGGTATGTGTTGCCCTAATTGCCAATCTTTGGCTGCTCCCTCTACAGTAATGCTCTGGGCTACTGTGCTGCACTGCAGACCGACAAACAGAGGCTCACTTCTCAGCTCAGTGCCTCGTAAAAAAAAAAAAAAAGTCCTCTTGAAGCGGTTGTGGTTGTGGGGGCTGAAGGGCTCTGAATTAGAGAGCACAGTGTGTGCGCAGCCATGCTCGCAGGTCACGTGTCCGATGATGAATATGAAATTTTAATCAGTCCTTTGTCGCGTCATCTTTGTGCCGCTTACCGTAAATTCCGAGTGTGCTTCCGTGACTTACATTGTGCGTTTGACAGCTGACTGAAATGGCCTGGAGTCACATTGTATGAAAGGTCTCAGGTCAGCGACTGTGACCTGTTACCTCCGCCCGAGCTTGTCTTGTGTTGAGAGCTGAGGGGATGTGCAAAACAAATCATACTGCCATTGTGAATAATTAGACAGAAATTGCAATATAAGTCATGATTTTTAGTTTTTAAAAAGTGATAATAATGTGCTGGGATCTATACTATACAAGCATGTACCCACACTACTGCAGAATATGATTTGTAGACACCTCTGTAGGACCACAGTGTTTCATTATTATTTGTGTGCTGTGACACATTTTGTCTTTGTCAAGAAAATTGTAATTTTGATTATATTTTGATCCATTCATCAGCCGGAGGATCATAGTCTTCAGTCTTCAGTTGGACCCACGCTTTGTGCATGTCTCCTGTATATTCTCTGGATGCACAATACATTTTTGACCTGATATTGAGAAATGAATAACTGTACTGTAAGAGTTTTTCTGAATCATGTTTTTGCTCGTAAATCGACAAAAGTATGAAAGTAACAGTGTCATATGGAGAACATTTAAATACAGTATAGTGAAAGACATAAAGCCAAGACAAAAAAAATCGCGTATAAACTAAATGAGACACAGAACATCTAGGTCATGTTTTACAGTTAGCATAATAAAGTACATAAATAAATCAAAACAATAAAAAGGTAGATCATCTTCTCCTCATAGCAGAAAAAGGGTCCCCATATCTTTTTTCAATTTCTTGCAAGAGCCCTTTAATGTATGTCAGATTTTTTCTTAATGTCAGTTCTTGAATTTCTTTAGGTAATGGTGAAATCATCACTATAACGTAAATTGCTTTTATTGAATTAACAAGTGCAGCATTTGCAGAGGCGGTGTGCACTTTTAAAGTTGGTACACAAATACAAACACCGAAGAAGAAGGAGGAGGAGACGGAAGAGGAAGAAGAAGCACTGTTGTCTTGCTCATGACATCAAACTGCTGCACCTGGCTGGTGTGTTTTCTATTTTTACACTTTCAAAGGACGCATTGTATTTGCCACAATGTGTCTTTGAAGACGTGTCTGAGATATGAGTTTTATCTTATCATCATCGGCTGGGAGAAGCAGGTTATCTCCCTCGGCTGGAAAAATAAACTCCATCTTGTGCTTCCCCAGTACATTAATGTGTTTTGTTGAAGTATTACATCTCTAGCTGAGTGCCGGGCCGTGTTTCTCCATCCGTCTATTTTCAAGTCCACTTTTTCTCAGAGCCATGTGTCTACTGACAGCACACGTAGCTCTTTATAGCTCACCATGACCTACCTACTATATTAGCAATATGGATCAGCGTGGTTGCCATGGCGATCGCCTCCTCATTGGTTTATCTAGGAGCACATGTGCAGGAGAATTCTTTGTGGAGCGACGTGATTTAATTTTGGGACCTCCGCATGCACTGAGCCGCTCTGATATTAACTCGTCAGGCTTTGTTTGTGTTTAGCTTTCTCCACTTGTTGACAGTTGCAGGGTATCATTTCGGGAATTGAAACCAGATGGGCCCGTTTGGTCCGCACTGTATTTTCAGCCTCGGCCGCTGTATGTTTGCTAACTTGACTCATAAATATTCCCGTGTCTGTCCTGCTTCTGACTTTCTAGCAAAAACCACTCGGCTCTTACTTGTTTTGTGCATCCACGATGACATGACGAGATACCCCGCGACTTTCTTCTGCCCTTTTTCCAGCCACCTGCTGCCTCCTCATCCTCACTCCGACCTCTCCGTCTCTCCTTGGTCTTCCACCCACCCGCAAATCTCATGGTTCTAATCTGTGGGAGCTGCTGAAATCCTCCCACTTAGTTTGGGAGACGTGTCAGTGTGCGTGCTGTGTTCACTGACCTGATTTAGGGTGAGAGGAGAGACCTAACAAGATGACATACCGCCCCCTCTTCTGCCGCCAGCTTCTGGGAAACTATGATAGCACTGAAACTTCAGGCGACACTAATTTTTAAACAAAACAAATATTTTCTCTCCTGTAGTGGAAGTGGAAGTGGGGGGGTTGACGAATAACAGAGCATAATGACAAATAGATGAATATAGATTTGTAATCTGGGGCCAGATGCTGCTGTCGGTGATTGGAGCTCCGTTGATCCTCGTGTGCTTTGTGTGTGTGTGTGTGTGTGTGTGTGTGTGTGTGTGCGTGTGTTGATAAACCCCGTGGTGGAGCGGGCACGGGAGCCTCGTTACCCTATGAGGGGAAATCAGCTGATTGTCAAAGAGTTAGGATCTGCTCGACTGGAGATCCTGGAGCAGCTGTTATTGTACTGACACTATTATTTCCTCTCTCTCTCAGCCCGGCTTCTGCTCTCACTTTGTGAATTTGGATTGATCCTCTTAAAGCGATGCTCCACACAGACTCAAGCGCACAAACAGGGCTGGAGGCTTGAAAGGCGTCGTCAAAGGTTTGAGGATTGGTCTCCTGCTGAGGATGTTCGCTGCAGCCGGCTTGAATTCTTGACAGTTACAGTATAGATTCTAGTTGTGGCGCCTGAAGGAAGGAGCCAACCACTTCAATCACTTATTGTGGAACTGACAGCCTGAAGTATACTGGAGCCCACAATATTTAAGGGAACAAAGTTGATTCAAGGACCGACACCGAACACAGAACCACTCCAAAACAGAACGCGCCTCCTGTTTTTTTCGTTATCATTCTGTTGAGGTACCTAGCGCACTATGTTAAGGCTTGAAGGTGGAGTTTAAACACAGCAGAGCAAGGCTGTCAAAAGATATTTACTGCACAGTTATTGTGGCTGTAGTGATATTATCATGATGTCTGCAGAATAAACGTGTCTATTGTGTGTTTTGTCTCTATTCTGGCAAATGAATGACAAAATGAATGTGCAGTAAGGTGAAGAGAGAGATTTTTTTATTGTCTCGTACAGAGTTAGTAAAGTGTGAATGATTTCTGTGAATTTGATATTGACAAGATATTATCATATGTATATTATTAGCACAATATCAGTATTTCATATTTATAAACATCATGATTACCGTCAGTATGGGTATACTGTGACAGCCCAACTGCTGTTGGACCTCTGACTGGTGAGTCGGAACAACCGGAGCTGTCTTGTCGTCTGCGCGCTGGCGTTGGATTTCCCAAACTCCTGTTTTTTTGTCCAGCAGCTTTCTGTCTCGTTTGCAAATGTTGTAATTCCGGCTACAGTGTCCGTTTTAGGTCAGTGTGGCGGTTAATAACCGCATCAGCTTCTCAAGAGTTAAGTTTGCCTTTAGGCACAGTTACCATGGGCTACATACGAGTTCAGAAGACACTATTATTATTATTAAGTACTTTGGTGAAAACGCAGCGTTATATTCACGTGTTGTTGTTTTTTTTTATTAGTATCACTGTCTCATTTCACTGTCTTGAGGTCCGTCACCTCTGTGCACTCACCTCTGACGTCTTTCTGTGGATCTCTGGTAAGCAGATCAAGGTCAGAGCACTCATTAGTGTCTCCTGCTGCACAGGGAGGGTAGAGACAGGGTGTGGTGAGATGATAGGACGAGTGGTAGATGACATGGTTTTAAAACTAATTGTGGCGTTTCGACCTCTCCGTCATCTGCACCACCTCTGCTCTCTCTCTTAGCTTTGTTGTTTTTGTTTTGTTTTTTTTGTCGCTCTGTTTACCGTACCTGGTAGAAAACCAGTTCGAGCCACCATACCTCCTGTTCATACAGGCCATCAAAAGATCAGATAACAATGTAAAGCGATGGGGGACAAAAATCCGCAGTCATCGTTCTGTGAGCAGAAGGAAGGATTACGGCAGGAAAGAACACGTTTTCAGTGGTTATATGGGCACCTGAGTGTCTCCTTTAAAGCTTTCATTTGAGCTCTGTAGCTCAATGAGCATAATAAATCAAAGAGCCATTACATGAGATGCTGCTTCTCTTTGAGTCACTCAGTGTAACAGACTGAAGAAACCAGATCAATATGGCTCTGAGTGGAGTGGCAGAGAAACAGGAGGAGAGGAGCAGAGCAGGTGTAATGCAGGCATGCCGAGACGCTGACGATGATATGGGAATAATGAGGTGCCATTCTTTAGAGAGGGTGTCACCGGGATTCAGGTCGGTCTTGTGGGGAAACGGGGGGTTGGTTGAAGTGATGGGAGCTGGGGCTGTCAGCTCAGCCTCACCAGAGTTTGGTTTGCGGGCAGAGGGACCCTGATTGACTGGTTCTCTGACTTGGGAGACCCCACTGAATGTGAGTGATCAGTCTACCAGACAGCGCTGAGGCGGGAGGACTGTACTCAAGGGATGATGGGTAATAAATGACTCTGAAGGGGTCGCCTCAGGGCTGACGGTGACTGACAGCTGGCTCGGTTTGTGCAATTCTTGCCGGATGTGTGTCTCTTGGGCATTCAAGGAAAAGTGAAGTTTGTCCCAAAATGAGGCGTTCACCAATATTTAAATGAAAATAACAACTTCAGTGATTAGCTACTGACATGGAAGTTAATCAAAATTCTATCAAAATGATTTTTTTTGGATCATTAGAATATAAATTGCCTAGTTTGTTTCAGCACTGTTGTAGCATTTTTCTTCAAAAGGAATAGATTATTTTGAAATTGCAAAATGCTCCATAGATCTAATCATTGAGGAAAAAGGCTCCCTTACTTTGGCTATTTAAAGAAGCTCATAACCTATTTTGAATATAGCTGGGCGTCGAGCATTTATACTGATTTGGTCCTGACAGAATCGTGTCTGTAATGTTTAGCATATCAGAGGCTGTCAAGAACCGAAGGCTAGCACTGATTCATGCCCTGTTTACTTGCTCTTTTGTCATAAAGTTCTTGATTTACGACTTAACTCTCGAGCTGCTGCTTGTTGTTTTAACATTTTAGAACCTTTCTTTCATCAAGTGAGCAAGAATGAGAGTCTCACAGTCTCAATATACAACTTTTATTTCAAAATGTTAAAAAAAAAAAAAAAAAAGATTAGAATATAAAGAAATAAGAGTTTTGGTATCATATCAGAGAGGGTTACTTTATTATAGTTTGCAGTGTGAATTCGATAGGTGGCCAGTTTTGACATGTTGCACCTTTTCAAAACTATCATTATTATCATTATATATTCAAATCCCGTTTTGGGGGAAATCATTGCGGGTCACGATGTGTGATTTTACAAAGCCATACGCTAAGATGATTAAATAAATACATGGACATAGTGGTGCGTTATAAACAAACCCGACTCCATGGGATGACTCGAGAGAGAGAATGACAGCCATACTCATGAACCACATTCATCATCAGAGCCCAATATATAGCCCAGAATCACAATCACATTGCCTCAATGGTCTTTACAGTCTGTCCAGTATATATGACAGCAAGTCCAGGGAGAGGCTCTCAATGACATACAAACTCTCACACACTGGTGTTATGTTGTGACATAAGAGGGACATTCCTTAGCTCTTTCTCCTGTGAGGCATCACAGTGTCCTAGCTTTGGCAGGGCCCCTTCATGTGCTTTTTCACCCTGACAGAGAGAGCGGGAAGGCGAGAGTGTCCCTGTCAGATACCTGAAAGTATTCGAATGTTTCGGCGTGTGACGCGCACAGGGGCCCTTTGCTATGTTTTAGAACTCCGCTGTAATGCGGTCTTTCAGGTTACCGGATCGTTTCACCGGGCTCTCCACGTGCTGTTCGTTCTGTTCTCCACCTAGCGACAGAAGAGTTTTTTATATCACAGCCATGTTTGAATAGGTGAGACAGACGGGCGCTTTGTTACCTGGCTCTCCTTATTAAAGTGACGTACGGTGACTAACAGCGGCTGAAATTGTTTCTGCAGGGGAAGGTTTTATGGTAACCCGCAGCAGACAGGGTGTGGTGATGATAATGTCTCCGGATGTGTAATTCTTGTGTAATTGTCTCATTCATCCGTCCCTCAGCTGAGCCGATGAAATTAATGAGCTCAGATCAGCGCCTCTCCTGTGTGCTTTCACTGAAGCCCTCCTTAAAATTACACAATTACAATTTTAATCTCATCTCTCGGATCCCCTCGGAGTCCAAATCAATTAGGTGGCTGACGCGTAGCTTCAAGCACGGTTTTGGTTTTGGGTAAACAGTGCGGTCCAATCAGCTTTGTATGTTTCGGCTCAGCTATGAGAGTATGCTGACTCCACGGTGACTTGCATGCACTTCACGTCTTCGGCCCCAGGAGGAGGTGCCTGGATCAGGTTTGGCAGGTGAAAGGACAGGTGCAGCTCCTCAAATGCACCTGGGAATGGAGAGGTGAATGTGTGTGTCCGGGCATAAAGAAGGACTGAGCTTTGAAGGACTTTTCAGGGTGTGTGCATGTGTTTGTATACAACAAAGAGCCGTCTCGGTTGCACATGCAGACTTTGGCAAACTGGGAGGGCAGGATATGTTTTGGTTTTGACTTTGTTGTGCGGGGGTTTTCCGTTGAGTCGCTCTTTGGACTTTGGATATGTGAAACTGAGCAGTTGGAGGCGAGGTAATGTTTCTTCGACCAGCTCCTATGTGACTGCATTTTCTGCTTAAAGCTTTGATATGGAATGTTTTAGAGATCATTGTGATGTAAGTTTGAAATGTGCTTGTTCATTGCGTTTCACTCTGTGTTTCTTGGGAAGGAAGATCGCGTCGTGTAGTCTTATCCTTGGAGATTTTAATTAAGGACGAAACCGTGAGTGTCAGCTCCTCTGTCTGAGTTTCCATAGGTACCGGCCCCTATGCCTCCATCTTCTACCTCTGTTTGCTTTTCCCAGGAGTGACCCGAACCAGCCCGGGTCAGAGAGTTCTTCACTAGGCGGTCATTCGGCTAAAGGACACACTTGCTCGCTTGATCATAGGTCAAGCCTTTTTCCTCTGACTCAGCCTTACGAGTCATCTCTGATTTAGTGACTGTGCGAGCAGGAAGAGACTTGCAGTGTTTCTGTTGCCAGGGACAGAATACAAAACCTACCCACTGTAGTTCTGTGACACAATTTCACATTCAAGCCTCATCTTTTCCCCCTGCCTGCTTTTATCCCGCCGCGGTGCAGAGATGGTGGGAAAGCCTGCAGTGTGCCACATGGGGCAGACAGCGTAACAGGACTCATTACAGGCTGATTTCTCCTCCTTCCTACCGCCTGCAGCATGGCTGAAAATCACCAAATTAGACGTGCCAGGGCTCTGGACGGGGGGCTCGCTGCAATTTCGGGCTGTAATCCTGTTGAGAAAGAGTTGGTGGTGACTAGATCGAATCCATGAGCCCCGAAGGAACAGAGACTTGTGGCTGCATGGTTTGCACAGTTGTTAACAAGATCTACTGAGGGGACATTGCTTTGGTGTAACGGACAGACACATCAGATAACAGCTCAAACTGTCACGCATTCAGAAAGTTTTGTTATTGTTGTAAAAGCTGTCTTTCCGCTTCATATGACGTTGTGTCTGTAGCTGACTTCTACATGTTATAACCTCTATCCAGCATTTTCTCTCTACATAATGCCGGTTGGATTGTGTGTACAGGACGTAAAATTTTCAGCTTTTTATTTCCATGCCCTGAAAAAATTCAGTTTTTATTCACGTTTGACAGTCGGAGAAGAAATAATGAAATGCAACAACGTGGCTTGAAGTCAATTTGGAATAAGCACTAGTGGTTAAACTGTTGCTGGTTTGTTTTATCACTTACTGTAGATGCATTCTGGCGCATAATTCGCACCCCACTTCTGTTTTTCGACCATTTTTCACATTACTTCCTCAAACGAAGCTCTTTTCATCGCAGCCATAATGACGGCAAGGCATGCTCAGAAAAAGTCTTGTGCAAAAAAACTGCATTAAGCATTAAATTCAAATAAGAGACCAGCACTAACAATGCATTGATCCTGCTGACAAGGATGCCCGTGTAGCTAAAGCCATATGTATCTTTCCCATATACAGCACCTCCATTATTGTCCAGAAGCTATTCAGAGATGTCAATGAACCACACTGTTGCACTGGGTGATATTTTCCTTTATTTATACATTTATATATATGGGACATTTTATTTACATTCTTTTCTTTAATGAAAAACTTCAATGTGAAAACAGTGACGATAAGAAAGTGGTGCTCTTAGTGATGATTATTATCATTCAAAACTGCAGATTTCCTCTGCTTTAAGGAGCTTAGCTTAGCTTAGCTTAACTACCTGGCCTGCAACTTGACTGTGCTGTTTAACACTCACTGCCCTCATGCATTCTATATTATTTTATGTGCTGTATTATATATTTGACTTACATTTGCCAGTTGCCCGAAACATGAGTGGTAATGATCATGTGGTGATCTGTAAATAAGCATCTGTTTACCATATCATCTCAGAGGGCGATGTGTCTGCTCTGTTTCTGGTTCCTGCTGGTACTAAGTCACCAAAACATTTTATTTGTCGCAGGTTTAAGACTTTCTTCTTCAGTCGGAACAAACAAGCTTTGTGCCTGGGGCTTGGTTTTGTTCTTTTTGTGTGATTTGTTGACAAAACCTTGATACTTCAAACCAATCTTGTGTATTTTTAGGGATAAATCAGCCAAAAAGTAAATTCCGCCAAACACAGTTGAGTTTAGACTGATCGCATCTAAATCGGGCGTTTCAAAAGGACACACTCGAAGCCAGAGAAACTTCATCATCCAGAGGACAGTGTGGCTCGCACACAACTACATTATCGAGCTACTTTTACTAGATTAGATGTAGTCAATCAGACGCAGTCCCATCACAGAGTGTGAGTGAGAAACCAATATGCAGCCTGCGCAGCTCTGTGTCTGCTGCCTCGGGCCTGGTGTTACGATCGATGCCGCAGAGGTTTTTCTTCTCCACTCTGGTCCCTGTGCTCCCTGTCCAAGGGCGACATCCCGAAACACACACTGAGCTCAAGGTCGTTCACCTCACGCTGCACAGCACTGCATCGCTGTAGCAGGATTACTCCCGGTTGTAGATGTGTATTTAGATAAACCTTGTTATTTTGATCGATACCCTGAACTTTTTCTCATTTTCTTCTCTTCTCTCCAGACCTCCCTGCTTCCTCCCTGCAGTACCAGTGTGGACCGGTGGAATACCTGTGCTCTCCACGGCTGGTGAAGAAAGGTCCGACCCCCAGACCATGTCACGACAGGCCCGCCATCAAACCCCGGCCCCAGCCATCCACCTCACCCAGACCGCCAACCGCACAGAAACCTCAAGGTAACGTATGGCGACACAGTTCGGCCCCCATCAAGGTCGCTTTTGACACAAGAGCTGTCTTTATAATTGAAAGGAGCGGCGAGATCAGACCCCGGCTATTGAGCTGTCCTTCATTCTGCTCTGACAAACAGCCCTCTATAACACGGTTCCTGTCGGCCACTTGGCCTTTCTGTGTCACTCACGGCTCAGTAGGTCACCCCTGAAAGAGCTGCCGGTTTAAAGCGGGCCAGCGATTCCCAAGTGTTTATGTGTGGGCGTCATCTGAAGAATGCTAAAAACGAACAACATGTGTTTTGTTTAGGGAATTGCTGAGAAACATTAGAGGACGTTACACCACAGACTCGGCCTCAATGTTTAAGTGGCTCACAGCTATTCAGAATTAAGGCGGAGGATTATGGAAAAACTTTTCTTTTTTTTTTTTTACCATATATGGTGAGGATTGTTAGTCATTACTTGATTATGGTTGCAGAATATTTTGTTTTGGTTGGTTGTTGGTTTGTTTGACCAGCAGTCGAAACCCAACAAGCAGCAAATCTTCAAATTGGAAGTAGGCCTGTCACGAAAATTCGGTTATTGACTCATCTTACATATCTTTCCCGATCATACATACTGAATCTCATCGACTTATCGACGTATGCATGCGACTTCTCTCTTTTTTGCCGACCTCGATATTGCCCATTGTGTTTAAATGAGGATTCTTTTCGCCAACATGATGTGAGAATAATGCCGCGTTCACATGCCCCGCATGACTCTACAATTCAACACAGTGTATGAGTTTCTATCCATCAACCCAATGTTTACATTCTTCTGCCATGTGTCAGCGTCACATGACGTCAACTTGGCAAATTTTCTCTTGTTCTTACTGACTTAAGAGGGAATCCACGTTAATTTTACCAGTCGGAAAAACATTTCGTGCACATCAACACACAGTAACTTTTTTGTTTTTATCATATTTATATTTTATATTATTTAGGATAGGATAATATTTGTTTCACAATCCAGTTCTACTGTCTGAATATTGATTTAATGTTCATTGCTCTTTGAAAGGGTGTTCTTGCTTTATTGTGCTGTTATATCATCATTATATTTGTAAAATAAATTGGTTTAACAGTACGCAGTAATATTGTTTATCACAATAACATCACAACATGAGGTCTGACAAAAGATAGTTACAGTGACGAGGCTGGCTGGAGGAGCTGTGCTGCAGCCTGACAGTTTTCTGGTGTTCTTACAATCTTAGCTGCTTCCCCCGGTCAAAATGCAGGTGTTGTCATGCAAGTTCCCTCAAAAGGTTCCTGGAAAAAGTTCCTGTGGTTAGAAAAATGTTGAAGCATGAATCTGTCCGATAGTGAACAAACCACCTCGTGACAGGTTTTCATGTACCTTTTGTTGAAGTTTTTAAAAAAAAATCTTGTCTGGGTATGATCATACCAAATATATTGCGATAATATTGCATACTGTAAAGACTAAGTGGGTCAAGGCAAGTATGAGAACAATTAGAAGAGTTCAGCCATAAAAACCAGGAAAAGACAACACAACGATATATTTCTGTGAGGTCAACTATAAAATTCTGATTCTTAACCCTGATTGAACCCAGATGCAAAATTGAATTTGGTTTACAGAACAAATGTGACTAAACAACACCCTGCTGGGAATCTTATATTTTAGCCTCTGGTTTAAACAGACTTTTTCAAATTACAGATGAATATTCAGAAAGTAAAACATCTCTCCTTTCATTCACTCATGTCAGTAGAAACGGGAGCAGTCCTGTCATTAGCCCGTCGTGTTATCATCACATCTTTGTCGAGGAAAGTCTCCTCGGCCCCTCTTTTTCTGTCTGTGACGCACGCAGACACAGAGGAAGTGCTCAAATTAACATTACGTTTAACATATCGGCACATTTCCTGGTTTCATTTACGTTTTCCGAAAAAAACACAACAGATGCAGATGCGCAGACTTCAGCGTGAAATGGTGTGCCCATACTGTGCAGGCATGCGTGAGCGCGATGCGCGTCTTAAAAGACAGCGTTGTCACTCGTCTGACTGTCTCTGTCTGTGCTTCTGTCTTTTTTTTCTTTTTTTTTGTCTGACCGTGGTGACACACACACACACACACACACACACACACACACACACACACACACACACACACACACTCATCTCAGCATCCTGTTCTGAAATAAAGGAAGTTGGTGGATAGCTGAGGCTCAGTGCTGATCTCGCTCTGCACCGCTACTGTATGTTGCAATCTGATGTTTTCTTCCATTCGGAGTTGTATCTTGAGTTTTTTTAATTATTTTTTTTAATATACAAGGATACACATGACTCAGCCATGGAGGTTTTCTCGCTCGGATTTGTACATGGTACCTGATTGTTTCTGTTAACGTCAGCAGCCTCACGCTTCTCTCTCGCTCTGCTGTTTTTGCCTCGTCTGGATTCCTGCATCTGTAGTGCCCCCTAAACCTGCGCACCTGCTCGCCCTTGGGCAAGACAAGAAACCTAAGAGGATCCCTCCGGCTCCCTGCAGGCCTCTGCCGGCTCCCCCTCCTCCACCCAAGCCAAAGCCTGGTCCAACCCCTCCTGGCTCGGGTGCACCGCCGCAGAAAGAGGCCCAGAAAGTGGGGCTTCTCATCGAGAGGTTTGAGAATTCAAGGTAAGAACGTCAGAGGGAAAATTTCCAGAGAAATCTTGCTAGTCTGGTTTGTCGGATTCACTTTATGCTCTGAAAGTTTCATGAAAGGTTCACCCAAAAATGAACATTCAGTCATTATCTCCACCCAATGCTGATGAAAAAGTCGCATGAGGTTTCGTAGTACATTAAAACTCTTTAGGCGCATTCTCTGAATCTACTGAAGTAAATGGGGACATAAATAAAACCCAAACAAAAGAAAGCGAAAAAAAAAAAAACATAAAACTGCTGCATACTGCTCAACAAACATAATCCAGGTCTCTGGAAAACTCCCCCTTGAAACAACTATTTACTTCTTTTTAAGGCAGAAATCTTCACAGTAGCCACTAAGCTTAATGTGTTGGCACAAAACCCATCGGAAGTTGGTGTCTTTTCTAATCAGTTTGGGATGTTTAGGGCTTTGAGAGACTTTGATTACATCAGACGAGCTGTATGGAGCCATTTCATAGGTTTTTTTTTTGTTTTTTTTACATTTTTAAACAAGTCTCCCCTCTAACCCAACTTTCCATTGCTATGAGGGTGACTAGATAATGACTGAATGTTCATTTTTGGGTGAACTTATCCTTTAAATTAACTACTCATGTGGTGAATCGTATCTCTCTGTGATGAAAGCTAATCAAACCTAAAAACTCTTCTCATTATTGTCCCTGTAAGAGATAAAGTGTCCTGATTCTTCATTTGGATTTCACTGATGATGCTCACTCTTCAGTAAAGCAGATGTGACGGCATTTCTTTTATCTTCCCAGGGTCCCCATCCTGGGGGTGCTCCCACGGTCCCAGCTGCACCTGTGTCTGAGAATGGACACTGCGTCTGACATCTCCTCCTCCTGCGACCAGGAGACCACAGTGAAGGTCGCAGGTGACTTCTCCCCTGACAAACTTGCACTTGTCACCTCCGAACGGACCGACGAGGTCCCTGAACTTTCCCGTCTGGCCTCCGTGCAAATCGATGGCTCGGAAGACGCCCCGCTGGACGACTGCGCGGAGGTTGACATCTCGCACGGTATTGGTTGCCTTGACGCCGTGGAGCGGGAGGAAGGCTCCTCCCAAGAGCTCCTGGACAATCCGGATTCCTCGGAGCAGAACGGAAAGATCCCCAACCGCGACAGCGGCATCGACAGCCCGTCCTGCACTGCAGAGGGGGAGGTGTTCCCAAACGAGGACGCCATCGATGAGGAGGACCATTATGACAGTGTGACTGAAACAGAGAGTGTGTCCTGCTGCGTTACCCTAGGCAACAAGCGGGACTCAACTCAGGATGAGGACAGTGACTTGGATGAGGGGAGCAGTGGAGAGATACACTCTCTGACGGACACACAAACTGGGTTCTTGACAGACGCAAACTCAGAGGCGCACAAAGTGAGTAATGTTTCAGCTTCATCGAGTCGTGTCCACAAACCTGAATGACCCCAGCATAAACTGAGGCGGTCATTAATGTCTCTCCTTCACTTTTTATAATTAATAATTCATGTTACATCATACTTCTCAGGAATCAAACTCCTCTGAGGGTATAAAAGCTTCACCTCAGACAGTCAGACTGACTTTCATGTAGTGGAAAAAGTAGCTTGTGTCTATTATTATCTTTGGCTGAGTGAACGATTTCAAAGAGCACTTCTGCATGAAACGCTAGACACTGTTACAGCCTCAGTTTGCCGGTCACAAGCGACTGACTCGAATCTAAAAGCAGCTCTGCCGATACATAAAAGGACAAAAACCTGCCAAAAAGCTGTAACAGGAGCTCGGGATGGCTGCTGGATGAAAGAGTCCAGAGACAGACATGTCAGTGCAGCCGAGCTGAAGTTTCACTTTTTTTTGTTGTCCTTCACTTTGACTATTGATTGTAAACAACACTGATACCTCTGACAGTGCGCATTGTGTTGCTGGTGGCCTATTTGTGCCTTTGTTGTTTCCTGTAATGGAGACTCGCAACATCAGGGTAAAGTCTTAAAGGGACATTTCACCCCCAAATCAAAAATATATCTTTTACCTCTTACCAGTAGTGCTATTTGTCTATCTAGAGTTGCTGAGTTTGAAGATGTCTGCCCTCTCTTGAATTAAATGGAACTAGACGGCACATCTGATGCTTGGTGCTCAAATCTCCAAAACATACGTAACGGCAGTGTCACTTTCCAGAATTCATGACCAGGTTGCTGAGGATTGTTGTAAGCAGTTTCATGTAGGACTTATTTTCTTTCACCTGAGCTGCACCTGCCAAACATATCACGATGCAGAAGGAAGCGTGCATCTGGATGTGAGGGCTTGTGCTGTTGACAGCGGGGTTGTAAACATTAATGGCATCCTCCTGCTCCTCTGCTGAGCTTAAACATTAGCTAATTTAGTTAGCTTACTTAGCTAGAGGACAGGCACAGCCATGAAAATCTGCCAAACTCAGTTTCTCTCACCAAAACAGGATAAATGGTTAAATAGCACTATATTTTTGATTTTGGGGTGAAGTAAAAACAAAAGAAATATGTACATGTAGCTGTTCTTTGACACTGTATCAAGGCACAGTGGTCCTTTAAGCTAAATTGAGCGAACATCAGCATGCTAACAAGCAAAGTTTGGCAGGCATGTTTTCCATGGTGACAGTCCTGTAGTTTTGTGTGAATGCTAACAAGTTGCCACTGAACACAAAGTAAGGGTTTTTTATGGAGATGGTATCACAGCCCAGGAGGAAAAGTATGCCTTTGATGGCGCAGGATGTTAACATTAATGGCGTCCTCCTCTGCAGAGCTGTGAAGTTTGTTGGCTTAGCTAGCTAGAGAACGGACATCGCCACAGCTCGGTTGCTTGCACCAAAACAATACAGATGGATAAATAGCGCTCATGGTAAGAGTAAAAATACATATTTTTGATTTTTTTTTAGTAAGTATTATCTTTAAAACAAAAAAATAAAAAGAGAGAAATAAATACATATGTAGCTATGTAAACAAAATTAACAAACTTGAGCCATGCTAGCTGCTCTGTCAGCCTGTACTGAGGTAGAGTGGTGCTTTGAGCTAAATTGAGCTAGCATCAGCATGCTAACATGCAAATTTTAGCTGGCATGTTTACCATGTATTGAACCGATTTCAATTTTTTGACTGGTGATTCGGTCAGTGGGTGAAGTTTGTAGTAGTAAAAAAAAGTTGTTCCTACATAAAACTGCTCACAACAAGGTCTGCAAGGTAGGAAGAATAACATGTACTTCTGATTTTGAGTGGAGCTGTCCCTTTGGCGCACAACATAAAAAGGGAAATTCTTGAGATGATGACTCAAAGATGGAACCATGTCAGATGGTCGCTATGAGGATTTTAAGACAAACACAGAAAAAATGTTAGACAGCAGGAACTCCTTGTTGTTAGCAATAGATGTCTCACTCAGCACTGGTTTTAAAACTTTAAACACGCCCGAATCTCACACAAATGTCACATGAATATACGAGCTGCCTCCGCTGACCGCCCACACCCACAGGGGGTGGGGAGGTATCACCGCTCTCCAGTGCTTCCTGATCCCAACACGGCCGTGCAGAGGAAGGGTGTGTTGTGTTTCTGTGTGTGTGTTGTGTTTCGTTGTGTATATGTGTGTGTGTCTGCATGAATGTTTGTGACACTACAGCTGACACGTTGATGGCTGCATGATGACAACCTTGTCACAGAGGATGTGGGTTTTTAGTGATGTGCGTTGCAAGAAGATAATAGGCTAAACATTTTCTTCTGTGTGCTGCACTTTACACACAGTTGTCGGCGTGGTGATGGCGATGGCTGGTAATAATAGATAAAGTCACATCTCTGCTATATGTTCATGTATGTGTGTGAAAGAGTGCAAGTGTGCGTCTATTAGTGTTGGAGAAAGCACTTGTGAAACCCACATTTGTGCAACAGCCTGAATGTTTTCCCGACCCAGATGCGTGTTCTGTGTAACCGGGGTGAACTTTTTATTGACGACATCATTTTCGAATGTTTAGTCATACGCTGTTTAGTGTCATCTCAGCTTTAAAACATCATAACGAGAGGAAGAAGCTGGTCATTATTTTCACCACATGATCTCATTATGTTCATATCAGTTTCATAGCTCACCAAGGCTGAACCAAACTAAACAAATGATGAATTGATCTTAATAACACGTCCTGTGAACGACGTCTGACATGTTTCTTCTTATCTGCTACACTGTAGGATGTAGTGACACGTATCAACCTCCTCTACGGTGGCAGCTAAAAAATGTGAAAGGCCCTCTTTAGCGCCTGTGTTTGGTTCGTCTATTTAGGGCTATAGTTTAGAAACATGGAGGTGCAACATGGTGGACTCAGTCGAGGAGGACCTGCTTCCTCATGATCACCAGATCTGATCCTGATGTCAGGGTTTGGGTCGGGGTCAGTGGCATTAAAGGGGCAATATGTAATTGTGCAGAAGAAATTCAAACTCTGGGTTTCAATATTTAGAATATTAATGAGGTAATAATACAAACTCAAAAATGTTCATATTTGCAGCAACTGAATAAACAAGCTGTTCTCACAAGGAAAACAAGGTCCCCAGAACACTGTTAGAAGCTAGAAAGGTGGCAGGGTCCGCCGAATGTAAACAGAGTAAAACGATATGAAACTGTGTTGTCCTTTAAGGTCGGTTTAATCAGTCATGAAAACGAAGGGTTTGTTCTTTCTCCTCTGATTAAAAGGTCTTCCCTAAAATTTTAAAGACCACCTTATATATATACATATAGGCTACATTGACATGTTTATGTGCTTTCAAGTTAATTTAAGTGAAAATAGTGTGTAAAAATGGTGTAAAAATAAATAAACTTAGTGTAAAAATACATACTAAGTGATATGAAGTGATAACTAAACCACCAGCTGTCTGTGTTGGGACTGTTGTATCTTGTTAGGTGACAAAGGTTTAAATGCAACACAGAGGCTTTTTGTTACTTTCCAGGCGACAAGCATTCAAGAGGGACACAATCTCACACAGACACAACGCTTTTCGAGTGGGGAATCAGTCATTCCTCTCTCAGGCTCAGACAGAAAAATGTGCCCTCTGCTGTAGTTGTTAAAGGCTAATTCTAAGTGGCAGTGGTATGAAGGTCAGATAGGAAAGTGTTTTGGTTGACTATGTTGTTGGAAATGGGCATGACTCTCTGACTTTATGTCAATTTGTGGCTGCTAAAAAAAAGGGGCAAATTGAATTTGAGGGTTTCTTTTGTAATATGTCGGAGTATCTGCTCACATGTTTATACTTTCTTTGTATAAATGAAGCCCCAGACGTAATCCTCTGTGTCCTGTCTTTTCCCCCCTCAGTGCTCGGAGGCTCAGAAGCTCCTGAACATCGCCAAAGAGCTTCTCCACACTGAAGAGGCCTACGTCAAAAGACTCAACCTCCTCGACCAGGTAACGTCGCGCCTCGGTGCACTTGCCGTCTGAGTGTGAGAGTGTGTTTCGGATGCCTGTGGTCCGAATTTCAATCTCCTAAATGTGCCAGTGGTCTTAGTGATTGAGATCAGAGCTGAGCTGGATTAAAATCCACCACTGGTCAACAACCCTTCCTCTGTTGACTGGATTACTCAGAGTGGTGTAAGCAGGATCATGTGAGAAACCGCTCCTGTGCGTGCGCGTCTGTGTATCTGTTTATATTTATACATGTGCAGACTGAATTTGCCTTCGTCACCGCAAACGTTAGCGTGTGAATACAGTTTGTGTGTCTTTAATGAAGCACATATTGTTGTGTGTGTGTGTGTGTTGCAGTGTCATAACCTTCACAGCGCTCTTTAGCGACTTGTATGTAAATCCTGTGGATTAAAGACGTGTTTCCTGACTCTTAGCCGGTTTTATAATTGGAAAGCTCTTTAAAATAACAGTCTGGGCTCGATGATGCGGCCCGGCTTTGGCTGACTGAGCTGATGTCTGTCCGCAGTCACGTTCTCAAATGTTTCTAAAATTGAAAGATTCAACTTCACCCGAATATTGAAAATAGTACTTTAAACAACATGCAAACACCATGGTTAAGTTTGAGGAAGCATCTCTGTCAAGTTTACTCTGTGTTCATCCCTCTTGAAGGACCTGAGATCAAAATGTGGTGGCAGCCATTCAAAGGAATGTTTCTGATCTTTGTAGCCTCCAGGATATGAAGAGTTGAACTGTTCGCAAGTTACAAGTCGACGTATTCGATTTCTTTGTTTTGCTCTGGTCAACAGTCCGAACTCAAATTATATTCAGCTCACTATCGTTGAAACCAAATATAAAAAGAGCAGCGAGTACGCACATTTTGAGCTGCTGGTACAAATTCCTTCATCAGCAACGTTGTCACCTGTTTGTAAATCCATTAAGTGTTTTCTTCGTCACTTTAGTATCCTATTTCTATATTCTTCTGTCTCAAAACTCATTGCATCCTCCAGTAGTTTACTCAGTCAACTGGTTACAGTATTTGTCTTTGGCCTCTATTTGTGTTCACTCGTGTTTCGTGCGATGAGAACCGACTCCCGGTGGTTCAGTCCTCTTCCTCTTTGCTAAGTTCATGTGGTGGAGGAGATGCACGCTGCCCTATCACAGCACAGCTATGGTTTATTTTGCCACTGAGGGCAGAGAGTCCTCACAGTCGACTTCCTGTTTTCGTCTCACTACTTTCACACACACACGACCATGGTTTCCATGGAAACGGTAGTGGCAGTCTCGTGTCGCCGGGGGCCGGTAGGGAAGCAAAAGGTGATGGAAGTGATAGGTGAAGCATTGCATCATTTTCAGTTCCGATGCATCGCTTTGTTTGGTTTCATAGCTGAACCTGAACATTTATGGCATTAGATTTCATCCCCCTGCGGACATTAACTTGCGATAATGCTGAAAAGATTGGACAATTAATCTATTTGTCAATGGACAGAAAGTAAATAGATACATTTGATAGAAATGTAATCATTTAAATTGGTTATCCAGTGATTTTGGATTGAATTTAAGAAGCGCTGGAGAAGAGAAAAACTTGACACAACAGGGGCTGAGATACTCTTGCCTTTAGTTCCCGTTATGGTTCAGAGACACTGGATCCTACATGTCCCATAATGCAACTTATATCATCTTTCAGTAGAGCCTCCCTGCTAAGTTGTTTAGACTCCAAAACCTCCAGTTTGTTATACACTATTTCTGTCATGCGTTTGTTTTAGGGAAACACAAGTAAAGAAATATTGCAAGAAACTAATTTTCTGGAGAAAGGTAAAATGTGTGACAAAACAACAATTTAATGAAGTACTGTGGTGCTGCAGAGATGTCCTGGCTGACAAATCTTGTTCTCTAGTTGTAGGTAAACATGTTTGTATGGTTTTTAACAGTTTTCAGTTTTCAATCATCAGAAAACACAGTTAAAGAGAAATATGAACAAGTGCGCAAGCACGCAGATGAAGGATTAGCATATAAATAAAGTAAGATAATAACAATAATACTCAAAATAGTAAAAATGTACATGTACAATTAGCTATGATGTTTTCTCAGACTTGACGAAGTTCCTACGGAGCCATTGAGGCCAAAAAACAACTCCATCAAAACTGGTGCAGGTTGTTTATTACACAGAAATGCCAAACATTTGTGAGCTCTAGCTTCTTGGATTCTGCTTTTAATTGTTTCATATCTTTGTGAGTGGAATATCTTTTGGTTTTGAACTGTTGGTCAGACACAGCAAACTGTCGAGGCATTTCATTAATTGAGGTGTTTACAGACTTACGTCATTAATCGATGACGTGATTGTTAGTTATGGTGTCTAGTGTACAGTTGATATAGTTTAAGCCAGGTGCGCAGTGAAGCTGTCGTTGACTCTTGTCACACTCGAGAAGCCAAATCTGGAGAAAACAAATACATCTGTGCGGATAAACAAAAACATGGACATTTTTCCATCTATGTTTACATTCCTCCTCCTCGAGTCAGAGCCGGATCCGGGGGTGTTTTTGAAAGCCGTTGCACAACTCTTCGTATACAAACACTATGTTGTGTGCTTTTTTTAATCTCTGCAGGTATTTTGCACTAAGCTCACAGAGGCTGGAATTCCTCAGGACGTCATTACAGGGATCTTCTCCAACATCTCCTCCATCTACTGCTTCCATGACAAGTTCCTGCTCCCTGAGCTCAAGACACGCATCACTGGAGAATGGTGAGGAATTAGAGCAATGTCGTACTGCTGATGATTTGACTCTGTGGTGGTCAGTTAGGCTGTGAAACGCAGACAGCAAGTTGAGGGCGTTATAGTCCAGTTTCCAGTGGTATCAGCTTTCTAGGTGATGTGGCTTGTGTGTGTGTGTGTGTGTGTGTGTTTGTTTGTGTGTCAGAGTTGCAGAATTAAGGAGTTTTCAGTCTTTTTTCCCCCGTCAGCGGGAATTTTACCTCCAGTGTGTTATTGTGCCAACATCAGCCACCTTGGGTAGATAATGACTCCTCTAGAGGGCTTTGTTTAGGGAAATAACCTGTCACATGATGGTTCCCCTCGCATTATTTTCTGGAACTCATTAAAATGTATTGGCTCGGATGGAGAGAGTTAAAAACCACACGCGCACACGAGAGACATCCACGCAAGCAAGTCAGAGGAGTGCACCGTAGGAAGAACATTTCCCTAAGAAGGATTCATTTGTTCCGCTCTCCAATAATGTTAATGAGATTAGACTCATTTTATCTTATGAGCCTCCAGTTGTTTCGTACGTCTGGTGGATGAAGTCAGCGCTTCCTGTCTTATGTAAGTGTCAAGATGCTCATCCGTACGTGTGAAATGTCAGGAGGAAAGATGTAATTGAATCAGCTAAAGCAAACCCTTAACTGCCAATGGCACCTCATTAAATCTACTGAGAACTATTCTCCCAGCAGCATCTATAGGATCCTGACTACACAAACAATCGGCATATTCAGGGACAGGCTGATTCATCTGTCGATAAAGGCTTATAATAAGGAGAACATCAACAAGCTGAACTTACAATACAATAAGTAGAAAAAGAAATCAGAAATACCAAAAAATGTTTGCATTTTGGATTAATTTTGTTTGAATGCAAAGTTGTGAGAAGTACCAAAATGTCGTACCTGAGTAAAAGTAAATATCGTATTGTATGTTACTTTGGTAATCGTGAAAGTCAGTTGATTTAATACATTTATCTTATTTCTGTGTTATGCCAATATTTGGTCCATCCAGGATTATAAGACACGATCACCTTATAGAACATACTGTATATCATCTTCCAGTAAAACATTTAGAAGCAAAATGAATAAATAAATAAATAAATAAATAAATAAATAAATAAATAAATAAAGGGCATTTTCACAAAGTGTTACAAAATTGTTGCAGGAAAAAAAAGTAAAATCACAAATTTTAAATGAACTGTACAGTGAAAGGAACTTTTACAAATCCATAGTGAGTCTTGATGAATTGCTTTATCACTATCTATATATACATTTTCATCAAGACATTGCTGTTCTGCTGTCCTATGACATTCTGGAAGAAAGTGGCACGGACTCAAACATTTTTTGATCCTTTAAAGGTTCTGTACGGTCACCTTTGCATGAATCTGTTTTGGTTGTTGTGTTCGCTGCAGGGACTCCAACCCTCGTATCGGAGACATCCTCCAGAAACTGGCTCCGTTCATGAAGATGTACGGAGAATATGTGAAGAACTTTGACCGGGCCATGGACCTGGTCAATACCTGGACACAGCGGTCGTCACAGTTCAAGAGCGTCGTCCAGAACATACAAGTAGGTGTTCTGTGTTTGTCTCCTTCCTCCTCCCCCGTTTGTTTACGAGTCTATTTTCTCCTGCTCAGTTAACACGTTGAGTGAATTGCAGTGCGCCCTCTCTTAACTCATTACAAAACCTGTCATCGCAATTAATCAGATTAAATCTTTGTTTTTGTGTTGTAACCTTCAGAAACAGGATGTGTGTGGGAACCTGACGTTGCAGCACCACATGCTGGAGCCGGTCCAAAGGATTCCTCGCTACGAGCTGTTGCTCAGAGACTACCTGAAGAAGCTGCCTGACGACGCTCTGGACAGAAAAGACGCAGAGAGTGAGACATTTGAAAACTATTTTTACTGCAGCACACTCTAGTTCTAGAAAACTTCTAATTCCAGTCTAGCGTCCCGTCAGCCTTTTTCACCGCAGCTTCGGCTCAAGTGTCATTTCATTTAGACAGCAAAACCACTGATCTCGTTTTACAAGGCAATCTTTTAAATCTATATTAAACTAAGATAGAGGTATAAGAAAATGTTGAGATGGCAGCGCCCATATTGAGATAAAGAATGAATGTCTGAACTTGGTCGGACTGAATCTCCATTGCAAATGCTGCCATACAGCCAACAGTGATGCGATAATTAGAGGTGGCGTGTTCACAAAAAAGGTCGAAGAAAAGAGCTGAAAGAAGGTGAACCGATGCAGATTCACATTCTAAACGGTGCTGGTGAAGCGAGGACACATCCACTCGAGTTGAAAATGCACAAATGAACAGGTGGTTGTCCTGCAGTGTACGGCTCTGTGGCTGTACGAGGGCAGGAGGAGAAGGGGTAGAAAGTAGCTGAGGTCGATATCTTTTTTTTCTCACTTGTTCCACCGAGTGTGAACAGCAACAGTCAAAAGACTCGAGCCACAAAAACCACCCCAGAGGTCAAAAAGAGCTAAAAATTCATGTTACTGTATTTATGTGAGCACGTCTTTCTTCTCATCTCATCTCTCATCTCACGTCTTTGAGAACACTTAATGCTCTGTGGATGTCGCTCCTTGTTACTTTGCATTGCTCAAACCTTGTTTGGGTGCCAGTTGATGAGATTCAGCCTACATGATACTATGACTCCATGATGCATATCATCATATTTTTGGATTTGTAAAGTGGATAAACAAAATTGCTGCTTTAACCTAATATTACTTTAAAGACTCTCAGTTTTAGCCTGGCTCCTCTCAGCAAGACTATTTTGAAACATGTCATGAGGTAAGTAGGGACTAGACTGGGGCAAACAGTTATGTAGAGTTGGGGGAAACCAGTATTTTTCAGGACCTACACCAATAACAGTTATGAGTGATCAAGGAGATAATAACCAATAGTTGGTGCCAATCCAAATTTGCTGTAAAAATAGAGATATTAGTGTCAAAGGTGAGAATAACCAGTGATGGAACGAAATTAACTACAGGACGCTAGCTAACAAAATAACTTTTTGTGCACAAGATGAGATCATCCTTTATTGATCAACCACATGAGGAATTTGGGTCTCAGAGCATCACAAAGACAGAAACTTAAAAAAAACAAGTAATTATCAGTTTGTAGGATCAAAACAATAAGAATAGATTAAACAGGAACAAAAGCATATAAACATAAATCAATTTTGTATTGTTGGAAAAATTGCATTTGTTAGCATACAGCATTAAAAATCATGCATAAGATAAACAAAAAATAAATACATATTTTATGATTTAAAAGGTCTGATGTTGTGTGGAGACTAATAATTTAGTGTCAGTAATGACCTCACTGGGATAACCATTCATTTAATCCACCACGGAGGTGATGGCAGGACATTTGGCTCTGGTGCATCTTATTACCCAGAGGTTAGAATGACGCCAGATGCTTCAGATAAAGTCTTAAGTGCTCTGTGTGTAGATTCATCTGCTGCCTGGCACCGACAGATTACACCCTTCACATCAGTGCGTCACTATTTCGACGCGGTCTGATGTCCTCCCACATCCCCGCGTCCGTTTACCTGAGTATTAACTTCAGCACACTGTGTTGTTTGGAGTCTGTGTGGAAGGTTTTTTTTTTTCACATCCACTCCAGAGTCGAAAAGCAGTTCATCACAGTTGTTTTGGCCCCAGCTCCCCAGGCTGCGTGTCTCTTCTGTTTATGTAGGCCATGATTAAGATGACTGACTCAGGTGCTCGCAGGCATTAGTGCAAGGCTCTCTGCTGGCTCAAAGCCAGCCCGAGGCGTACATTGTGTTTAATGTTAGGACACATCGGATTTATAAAATATATCATGTGTGGCACCTCTACATATTCGTTCTTGTTTCATATCGAGCAACAAAAAGGGTTATAGCAGTCTGCAGTTTGACTCGAACATGATTTTTTTTTGGTTGTTAATTCTGGATTTGATGCTAACATGCTCTCATTTTGTGAATGCGAATCCTTGTTACAGAGGCACTGGAGCTAATCTCTACCGCAGCTAACCACTCCAATGCAGCAATCAGGAAAATGGTAAGACTTTTGCTCAATAGTTCAATTTTATGTATTGTTTTTGTTTTGTAATCTGTCTCTAAATTCTTTCCAACACTCTGTCACTGTCTCGTTGAGTTCTTGAAAAAAAAACAGCTCACATATTACACAATTAAATGGTTGCTGATGCTGTTCTGTCAGTCAGCAACATTGCTGCAAGTGCAGTCTCGAGGAGTGAACGAGTTGAATTAGTACAGACAGGAAGTTGCTGTTTCCTGCCTCGGGTTGCACGGCTTGAGGAAGCCTGACTGACTTTTTAACATTCATCCTCCTCATCTATTTCCTCTGTCTGGCCGAGTTACTTGTTTATATCACGCAGCTTTCGAACAGCTGGAGCAGAGAAATGTGTTTCTGAATCACTAAAGAAATATAATACCTATTATCCGCCTTACTGGCAAACCCATGAATGAATGAGAGTCTTGTTTGAGTTCATCTTTTGTGCGTCTGCCTCCTCATCCTCTTGTTGTCTGATGTTTCCAGGAAAAGATGCACAAGTTGCTGGAGGTTTACGAGAGGCTCGGAGGAGAGGAGGACATAGTTAACCCTGCCAATGAGCTCATCAAAGAAGGACATATCAAGAAGATGTCAGCCAAAAACGGAACAGCACAAGACCGATACCTCTACTTGGTGAGAGGACTGTTAGATTAGAAAAAAATATCTCACTGCTGGAGGATCTTTGTATATGTGCTCATGTGATGTTTCTTTCTGTGTCTCCATCATATAGTTCAACAATATGGTGCTTTACTGTGTGCCTAAACTCAGACTGATGGGACAGAAGTTCAGTGTCAGAGAGAGGATTGACATCGCTGGCATGGAGGTGCAGATCTGCTTCTGATTCTGATGATTTTATTTAGTTTTTCTGCTCGAGCCTTTTGTTTATTTATCCTGGTGGCTCCGAACTGAATGTGCCCTCTTTCTTGATCTCAGGTGCAGCAGAATGTGAAGCAGAACCTCCCTCACACATTTGCCATCATCGGCAAGCAGCGTTCACTGGAGCTGCAAGCCAGGTAAAGAGAAATACTACAGACTCCGAAGACAAAAAATGTGTATAAGATATACGATATAAGATATATAGAACGCCCAAAATTTCTGTTTTAAGAAAAAAGCAGACCATAACATCCCAGTATGCCATTTAAAGGATTGTTTTCCCACTGACTTGTTTAATTCATGTCACATTTTCTTTCAATGTGTGACGTTATTTCATATCGGTCACATTGCTTGACAGGCGCTGTTGCCAGTCGCCTTAACCCAATCACGTGTATCCTGCTGTCTAGCGGGTTCACCAGCTGCAAGCTAGCTAACCAGCTAGCTCCTGCTGGCTAGAGAAAACTAACGTGTCAAAACAGTGCAAAAGTAACTCTGAATTTATAACCAGTTAACTACTCACCAACCAACGTAGCCAGTGAGCTAGCATCTCCTAGCAGGCTCACCCATGGCTCACCAATTGCAAGCCTGCTAACCGGCTAGCCCCTGTTAACCAGAGAAACTGCTGTGTGATTTTGCTCTTTCCAGTTGTCCGAGAAACATATATAGAATCAAAACACTGCATAGGTAACTCTGAATTAACTAGTCGAATGCCACCAACCAACTTAGACAGTTAGCTGCCTCCTAGCAGGCTCACCAACTGCAAGCCTGCTAACCAGCTAGCTCCTGTTGACCAGAGAAACTACAGTGTGTTTTTGCACTTTGGAGTTGTCTTCAAAATGGATTTAAAATATAAACATTGCTGAATTAAACCAGTTAATTGTTAGGTTATAACCTGAGCTAACAAGCCTGCCTCCCTTCAGCTAACTGTCTAGCTGTCTCGCTAGGTAGCATGTCCAGTAAGCTTAACAGCTGCAACCACATGTAGCCAGTTAGCTTATGTGAGCTGCTCTAAACAGACAGAGTAACAAATCTGTCTTTTACTTATCTTTACAACGATAAAAAGCTACATTCTTTCATAATTTGAGCTATACACTTCACTGCGGACTGACTATTGTGACATTGTGATGATCTGTATTCTTTTAGTTAAGACAGAAGAATCTCATGAGCTTTTCTTTGCTTTTCAGGACGGCGGAGGAGAAAGAGGACTGGATCCAGGTAAAGATCACAGTCATGCTCGCACACATGTAGTAGCAGCCACGCACACGTCACATTCTCTGGCCGTTCTGTTTAATTGAAGAATGGAATTAGCAAAAGATTTCCTGCCCACACTCGTTCAGTGTGTTTGGGAATTAAATTCTCTAATAAAGCCTCTCATTATTGCTCATTTAGCCCATTACAGCACAGAAAAGCTGATTAAAAACATTTTGCAGGCTGTGTGTGTGTGTGTGTGTGTGTGTGTGTGTGTGTGTGTGTGTGTGTGTGTGTGTGTGTGTGTGTGTGCGTGTGTGTGTGTATAACAGAGGCGGTTTGGGAGGTTTTATGTGTGTTTTTAGTCTGTATGTGAGCATGAGTGAGGGGCTGGAATGAGGAGAATGAGCCCTTCAGAAGAGACAGTGACTTAAAAGATTTATTTAAGCGAGAAGAAAAGGGTTTTTTGCACAACTAGACGGGCAGGTCTCTGGAGCTGTGATGTCATTGGTGTTGTCATCCATTTGGTGCTTGGTCAGGCCAGACAGACAGTGTATTTGTTCCCCAATCAGGTAAATCAGGGAAAGGAGCTAAAGTAACAAGCACTTTAACATCACGCCGTGATTCTGCAGTTCCTTCTCATGACAGATGCCGACGTGTCTGATCAATAATCAATCTGTTCTCGGTGTTTTTCCTTCCCTTTCCTCTGTGACCTCTCCATCACTCCTCCTCCCCCTGTCCCTCTAAATCTCCTCTGACTCTCAGGTGATCCTGGCCACGATCGAACGGCACAAGCAAAACAGCGAAACGTTCAACAAAGCTTTCAACAGCTCCTTCTCCCGGGAGGATGACCACGTCCCAGAGTCACCGGTCAGTCTCGCTCAATCAGTCAGCGCATTGATCCGTCAATTAGTGGTGTCATCTTGTGCAATGAATCACGACAGGCTAGTGGGGACACCAAACAAGTCCGTCATAGTCTGGTCTTTGTCTGCCCGCAACAGCTCTCCATCTATGGATGTAGTAGTATCACACACACACATAAAGAGACTCTTTCATTTCATCCCTGACAGTTGCTCACGTAGCGTCTGCGAGTCTCTCCCCCCCCCCCCCAGAAGTCTCTCATGACCTAATAGGGAAAGCCCAAGTCAAAGTGTATACAAAACTCTTATGGATCTGCTTTGACCCACTTTGGGCTGGCTGGAGCTGGACGCCAGCCAAATGTAATGTGACAGAGGGCCTCGATCACAAGGTCCAGACTGACACCTAGTGGTAGAGATGTGCGACTGCAGGCAGAAGCTGCTGGTGCTCAAAGTGCTGTTTATTTCTCCTCAGGGTCCCTGGTCCAACACATCCATAGATTCAGATGGTGAAAAACTGCAAGAAAGGGTAAGAAAAACATTACATATGTGGAGAAATGACACTTGATCTCATCTGACGTGCCTTGTAGGAGTGCTGGTTTACAGAGTGTGTTGCTAGATTATAACCACCGTGCAAAACGTGTCCAATCCACGTCTATTTGCCATCTTTGTTAACATTCAGAAGACGTCTTTCACAGCGCCAGAATGAAGGACATCTTTTTGACCAGTTTGTTTATTGACCAAACCATAGCATTCAATAAAACAGATTCTAGTGAAGGCAGCTTGCCAAATTATGATATTCTGCTTTACTGATATTTAACAGAGCATCCTTACTTCTTTAGAACCACTTTTCTTATAAAGCCTAGAATATGATAGCATATTTTGGTCAACTAACCTTGGCTACCCAATGAAGTTTGATGACCAAAACATTGTATTCAATAAAGGTGATAGTAAATCATGACAGGATGTGATTTTGAGTAGCCTGTTAGCACAACTCGTTGAGTGTCTGGCCCACGAGCTGAGGGTGAGGCTGGAGGTTTTATTCAATCCTGTAACCTTTTGCTGAAGCGAGTCCAAGAATGAAGTTATAAAAAGCTTGATTTTGAATCACAAGAAGCTGTCCTTGGGACGTCTGTTATTGAACTTGAAAAGATGTCGAAGACTGCGTCGTAAAAACCTTCATTTTGAACACTGTGAGGGTCTTTGACGTCAACCGTGAAGGTTAAAAAGTCTTAAATTGAAAACTTTAACTCCGGCTCCTCAGCAGAAGTGTTGTGAACCGTCGACAAAGTCATTGTATTGATGTGGTTTTTGGATATGTTTTGCTCAGTGGGCGCCCTTGAGCAGAAATTTGCTGTGGGCTACTATTCTCCCTCTGTGTCTATTGTATATGTATTAGGTATGAGTAGTTTGTGTCCTGAATGAGCACAACATGAATGCAATTTAAACTGAATTCATAATAATTATCTATTTATTCTAAAGGATTGTCTGATAAATCACATTAAGGCTTCTGTGAATTAAGTCACATTGTACTTTCAATTGTGCACACAGTCGTAACCAAACTAGATCGTAATTAATCAAATTACAAACATATTGAACCCGAAGCGTTCAGGTCTCCTGAGGGGTCCTGAGCTCAGGGTATTCGCCTGCTTTGCCTAATTGGTAATCTAATTGTGGGACCTTGAGACTCATTATTTAGCGGTTTATTTAATGAACAGAAAATCTGCAAGTTTATTTGTTTATTTTAATCTCCCATGTAATGTGTTTTCACTGGAAGCGCTTAACTTACTTCAACAGCTTATTTGCATTTAAAAGTTGAAATAATCCCTTTATTGTGATTACAAGGTTAGTGTCTTCTTGCAGAGTAAAAACACAACAACTCTTAGTTCTATATAAGAGTAAAGAGAAAAAAAAAGCCATTGTTGTAGTTTCAAGCTTAGCTGTTACTCGAAAAAAACAAAAATCATCACCAGCAAGAAAAAGTTTCAGAAAACAGCAGCTAACAATTACCAGTTGTGCCAGCTGATTGCTCATGGCATCCGTCTTTTGATGACAGAAATGTAGCAGTGCATTAGCAGATATAAACCTTCCCTTAACTTGTCCAAAAGCTTTGAATTAAAGCTGTTTGCAGGCTGTCACTTTTACTCCAGTGTTAGAGAAGGACACTGTGTCTGTCTTTGTCTGTGTTAATAAAAAGGAGAAATGGAAGACTGGATGAAGCAAGACAAGCTGTCAGACATTCCTTTTTGGTTCAGCCGTGCTGAAACTGAACAGACCGTAGACCTTGACACATGACTCTGTGTTTTTTTTTTTCTTTCTTAATATATTTTCCAGAAGAGTTCCAGGAAAAAGGAGAAAGAGAAGCAGACATGTAAAGGCTGCAACGAAAGCTTCAATTTCACCAAGCGCAAACACCACTGCAAGTCCTGTGGAGCGGTGAGCACAGATGGAACGAGATAGGAAATCTGGGCTTTGTTTGATGTGATGTAGAAATGAAGGGATCATGGGGAGAGAAGTCGAGGGAACAAGTGAAAATGTCCGGCAATTAACTGTTAACAACGAGCAGCCTCTGAGCACAGTCTGTCTTTCTCTCTGGGTGTCCTTCTGCAGGCCATCTGTGCGAAGTGTTCGAAGACCTTGGACAACAAAACTAGCCGAGTTTGCCCGGAGTGCTACGAAGCCAGCCTCAGCCTGGAGAATCTAGGCGGTAGTGAACAGAAGAGGAAAGCTGCGCCTGAGGTGAGACAGACAAAAACAAGAACGCAAACACACTGAGAAGCAACATGTGCATACTAGTTTATTTTTCTGCCTTAATTTGTGCCAGTCCAGTGAGATCCAAATCACACAGTGTACCAAGATTCAATGTCAACCACAATTTAGCAGCCAGGCTGCACTGCAGGCGACAGACAGACAGAAAGAAGCACAGTGGTGAACTTATTGAGTCCAGTACATCAGCGCTGCTGGATACTAAAGTCACCACTGTGTTGTCTAAACACACATTGAATACATGTGCATTTATGAATCAGCTCAGATTCTCATTGAAAGATCAACTTGTCCGTCTTTGATGACTCACATTTATAATCAGGTCTCAGCTTAGGAGAACCAGCTGTCTTAGCTGACTCAGCAGTCTGGCTGCTTCAGGTGTCTGTCTGGGATATTGTGGATGAACTTACAGGCTGTACTGAAAAGAAGAAAACCATGCTATCTGTATATGATTTTATTATTATTATTATTATTATTATTATTATTATTATTATTATTATTATTATTATTATTATTATTATTTTTCTCAGATTATTCAGGCCATTGTTTTAACTGTTACCCAGGGGTGGAAACAAAGCTCATCTGCAGGGAAACTAGTCACCACATGGGGGAGCTGTAGGCCACACAGAGGGTTAGACAAGGCCAGCAGGAGCCTGAACACCTGTCCATGTGCAAATCTCTCTGTGTCCTACATTGTTGTTACGCAACGGTGAGCAGTGGAAGATCTGCACTGTCAGTTGCTCGTCAAATCCCCAAAAATATGGTGCAGATGGATTTGAATTAGAAGCTAATTCAAATCGATAACAGTTACGATGATAATTGAACCCGTTACAAAACGGTCCACCTGGGAACATCATGATTGATTGGTTTTCTCAGGTTGTTTTATATATTCATATATATTTTCTATGTCGCCATATCTCTTCAGAGACAGACATCTTTATCGGGGGAGAACTGCCTGCTGTGTGGCCACCTTCAAGTGCAGGAGAAAGGGAAGAACTGGACCAAGATGTGGGTGGCTGTGACCAAGTCTGAGCCACTGGTGCTGTATTTACAGACCAGTGGACAGGTAAGAGTTCAACACACACTCCTGGGAGATATGTGTGTGTGTTTTCATTTGTCCAACTGTTACAAAATACACCACACTTTTTTTTGTTTCATTTATTATACTCTTATATCTTACGTATTATAATCAGTATAATATACTGCCCTTTATCTATTTTGCTCAGTAGTCATCACTGGCTGTACATGTATCTTAATGCATGTGGTTGGCCTGTTCAGTTAAGCACTGTACTATAAAAAGGACAACAAACAATGCACACGTTGTCCCCAAATGGCCACATCAGTCATCTCCTCTATCCGCTGATCCTCTTGTTGCGCCCGTCTGGCCTTTGTGTACGTCCTGCCCGCTTCCTCCTTTTGAAGCAGGACATCTGCACAGCGTAGCGTCTGTGCACATCAGTGAGGATGTGTGATTCAGATCTGTCCAATCCTGCCTGTGCCAGGCTGTCTGTGCGCTGTCTGCGCTCTGTAGATTTGGGCCAGGAGGATTTGGTTGTCCTGAATCTGACCTCAGGTATAGCCGCTGCCGTCGGTGACACCGCTCTGCCGTGTGACGAGGTTTTAGTTTGCACTGCCCAGATGAAGCAACCCTTTGGATTCCTTGAAAATCTTGGCTCTGCACTGTGCGTTGCAATAAATCTGCAGAGAACATCCCAAGGAGTTGCATCCAAACAGTGGTTAACGTGGTTGCTTAGAAAAAGATTCCCGTGTTTGGAAGGCTTTTCGCGAGAGGCTGTGATTCTCTGTCACTCACAGCGGATGGCACAGAAGGGAAGTCAGCCTGTTAATGCCTCCCCTGGTTTCATTTCCAGTACTAATGTCCCAATCCCACTGCAGAAAGCTGCCATTCCAAAGATTAGGATTAATAGGAGATGGATGAGCATTTCCTGATTATACAGAAAGAAAGAGGGGGAGGGGAGATGGTTTACTATACATGCCTAGTGGAGTATATTCCCCTTCAGCTGGAGAGGCAGGCTGTCACTAGCTGCGCAGTGTCCTTCCTCTTCCCTCAAAAAGGGAAACCCAATTCAAACTACTACTCCTGACTGTTTTATTTTTCATATTTCTGTAGGACTCCAAAGGAGCGCGGGTGATTCCTCTCCCTGGCTTCGAGGTGAGCGCGGCTCCGCCGTCAGCAGGCGAGAAGTCGGAGGTCAAACACGCGCTGCGGCTCAGTCACGCCCAGCAAACTTTGCTCTTAAGTGCCCAAGATGCAGAACTTCAGGCCAAGTGGTTGGACGTCCTCTCCAAAGCTGCCCGCGTTGAAGTGCCCGCGGATGCGTCGACGAGCCTGACTGAACACAGGAAGAGCCAGTAGTGGCCATGCTGGAGCCGCAGGACTCGCTCCCTCCTCCTCCCTCCCTCTCCTGTGTATAGAGCACACATTACTTGAATTCACTTTACCTTGGCACTTTTATTTTCCCTTTGAAAGGACCACTCAATCCTTCCTATGCCACTTCAATCTTATCCTCATGACCACACGGCTTCTCCCTCTCCCGTCTCCATCTCCTCTTTCGTCTCTCTGGAACACAACAAAAAAACAAGAAGGACTCTCAAAGCCACCAATGCCACTGTATGTCTGTGTGGTTAGGATATTTTATTTCTGTCAGTGTTTTCAAGAGCCGGAGAGGACTAAAATCTTTTATTTGTAATATAGCTGAAGGTTCCTGTATGATGTTTTTTTTTTTGTTTTGTTTTGTTTAGTTTTTTTAAGAAAAAGATGAAGTTTTCTTGTACATTATGAGACTGTGTTGTGAAGCATTAAATCTTATGTGTCTCCATTCGTTTCGAAAGTATGTATGTGTTTGAGTGTAAGCCCCCCTCCCCCCCTCCCTTGTTTATTAAGTATTGAATGTTAGCGTAAGAAAACCCGCGCCAGCCACCTCTCTGTTCTCTTCACTCCTGCTGGGGAACACGGGGGGGGGGCAGCTCAGCTGGGTGTTGTACAGTATGTATACTATAGTGCGATGTAAGGAAACAAAGAAAGAAAAAAGACATTTTAACTTAAAGAAGACACAGAGATGTGTGTACGCTTGTGGCTGGCCACCTGATGCTCCCACTGTCAGCTCCCGTCTTACAGAAGCCTCTCCTCATACTCCTCTCTGCTCTATTGGAAAACGATTCCCTCCCGTTATTGTCTGTGGATCCTGAGACCTCTAATCTGAGTCTGATCCACCACATCTCCTCTCATTATTGGGACTCGTCCAGATGAGAGCACACAGCCAGAATGGGATCACGTGGCCTCAACTCTGACCCTTTGGTCTCTCAATATCACCACTTGTACACACACAAAATAAATCCTTCTCTCTCTCTTGCTCTCTTTCTCTCTCTCTCTCTCTCTCTCTCTCTCTCTAACTCTCTCTCTCTGCCTAGCGACCGTTTGCCTGCTTTCTCTCCCTTTTGGTGACGTGATGGAAACCAAGTACTGTACTGTAAAACTGTTTATTCTGCCTTTGCCCCCCAGTACCCTGCTCCTATCAGCACCAGCCTTTAAGCAAAAAGTAGCAAAAAAAAGGTAAAAACTCGTCATTGGATCTCTTTGTGCATGTAAAACTCATTCATATTTATGTACCGTGCTATGAAATCCTAGCCCCCGCCAGCCCCGTCCCTCTTTTTATGCCCCCCTCCCTCCCCCCAGAATTCATTCTTGTCGTACTGTAAGTGAGCAGAGTCAGCAGTGAGTGTTTTTAAACATGGATTGTGCACAGTGGAAAAAGCAGTCGGAAAAGCATATCATCAATAAACAAAGACGCTGTGATTCATTCAGCGCCACGCTGTCCAACAAGATCTTCACGTGTCATGAGTCTCTTTCCCTTAATGTGTTTCCTTTTGTCTTTTCCTCTATTAAATGCAAACAGCCCACCGGTTTGTATATTTAGGGAAAACACTGATGTTCATTCATTCCAGCCACTGATCTAGCAATGATATCGCACACAAAACGGCGGATAGAATGGCAGCAGATATTTATTTTAATATGATGATGGGGTGTAAGAGGATTAACGGCCATGTAGCGTGCGTGTTTCTGTGTACAGGTCATTTAGGGTTACTACGCTGTTCATCCAGTTAGTCGCAATAGCTGGAAACTGTGTTATGATGGGTTTGGTGTTCATAGTAGCAGAAAATAAAGGCACAGTCACCTTAAAAAAAAAATTAAATTTTTCCTCACAACTGCATCCATATAGATAAATTTGGTACAAATTGGTGGGTTTTGGCAATATTAGCCTCTTCTCGAATACAATGGAACTAGATGGTGCTCAGCTTGTTTTTGTTGCATTTGAATAACTCAACACAATTTCCCAGAAGAATGACGTGGCTGCTCGTGATAAACCAAAGACCCTGTTAAGAATAGTTTCACCTAGCAACTACTTTCTTTCTACCCAGTAACCCCGCTAACTGTATCACTGTGCAGAAACATGCATATACTTGTACAAGTTACAAGGTCAATTTATTTTCATTTTTTTAAACAAGGGTTTAGAAAAACAAAATAATGATTGTGTTGATAATGAATTGAGGAGTCTCACGGCCTGGGGAATGAAACTGCTCCGTGGTCTGGTGGTACAGCAGCGGATACTTCTGCATATTTTGTCAGATGGCCACAGGGTGACCAGACTTTTGTTGTCTTTGAGTATCCTGTGCAGACATCTCACCTCACTGATGTGAATGATGCTCTGTATTTGGGTACCAGTGATGCTGTGGACATCATTGCGGTTTGTGATGTTTCCAGTCAGGATGCTTTTTTTATTGCTCCTCTGTAAAAGTTGACCAGAAGCTTGCACTGGAATTTAGCCTTCCAAAGTTACAGATCGACTGAGCTACAAGACTTAGTGGCTGTTCCGTAACTTACGCCCCAAAACAATATAGATGGATAGTCTATATAGCACTTCAGGTAAGAGAAAAAAAACCTGTCTAATTTTGGGGTGAACTATTTCTTTAAAATGCACATTTACAAAACAAGACAGTCCAGAGCTCCTCTTTCAACAGTTTCTGAGTGCGACACCGCTGTCAAGAACTACAAATCCCAGGTCTGTAACAGTTTGTCCGACCCTCTCACTGAAGTTACACAGTGCAGAAAGAAGAGATGGGGGGAGTAGTGGCTGAGACAGAGACACCATTCACCCTGTTCCAAGACGAAGACGAAGGCAAAATGTTCCATAACTTTAAATAAAACAAAATATTGGACAAATTGAAATGTTGACCTGATGACTGTGTTTGTTGAAAAGTTAGGGAATCACCATATTGATCATAGCTCATCCTCAGGGGGACATGAATGCGTGTGCCGACTTTCACAGTAATCTGTCTTGAAGATGTAAAGATATTTCACAGGATAATTGAAAATGTTGACCTGCTGGTGCTGCCAGATCATCCTCTGGGGATCGTGAGGCCTGTCGTTGCGGTATGTCTGGTTGGACCGAAAAACAAGTGGACCGAAAAACAACAGACAGACCTTTGACCGCTAGTGTGGAAAATGAAAAATAATATCTTCAGTTTAGATTTCAGGCCCCCTCTTTACTTTTTGTACACATGCTGTGTTTCCTGTCAGCTGTGATTCAGTTGCTTTGGCTCGTTGCATTTTCTTGTTGGCGAGTGTTTTGATATGGATTCAAGCTGCTGAGCACAAATCTATACCAACTGTGGGAACAAAAGCCTTCATCGACACGGAGTCAAGTACACCGCATCTTTTTTTTTTTCTCAAAAGACACTCCGCCTGCTGGGACGCAGTATAGCCAGCTGTCACTATGAGAACAACACTGAGCACGCTGCACTGGGGGTGACTTAAAACATCCTTCTCAAAAAAAGTAACACAGGCCGCGCACATCTCATTGCTCATTAGAGGATTTCAGAGCTGTATGGTTAAAACCTCCTGCTTGCATGCGTCCCACAGTGAGCAGTTTGAATATCAAGAAGTGTTTGGCGTGCCAGACTTTTTTGCTCCGTGCTGGTGATCTGTGCGTTTTCACGTACAGCTCACAGGGCTGTGCATGTGGTTGGATTCTTCACACCTCAACTTGTGCAACTCGTGACTCATTTATTTATGCAGTTTCTCAAAAGAGAGAGAAATGAAACTACGAGGGGGAAAGAGAAAGACAATAGAAAAGGGGAATCACCTGAAGGGTTGGGTACTTAAGCTAATGCTGATTTCAGCTCTCAGATATGTATGTATATATAAAATGGGTGTACTTCTCTACATCTTGATTTCATTCAGCTCCTCCCTTCCTGTGTTTTGTCTCAGCTTTGCGGTCTTGCTCTTGCAGTTTCTGTGGGCGTGTACCTATCGGTGCACATTTGTAAGTAAAAGGAGAAAGGACAGATATTGATAACTGGCATGAACCATAACTTCTTTATTTAGCGAGTCAACACCAAGGATCAAAAAATGATGAATTGGAGGGCCGGTTCTGTCTCTGTGGGGCTGTGAGCTGTGGTGCAGAGATAGAGAGCAAACTGCTGACTGCCTCCGTCTGTCATGGTTTTACATGCTGTACATCTCGAAACAGAGTGGAGCAGGGCGGGTACTGTGTCTGCTGCAGGACGGAGGCCACGCTGAGATAAGCCTCTCATCATCTCTCCTGAGTCCTCTCCTTGAGAACTCAAGTCTCTGTGTTGTTGTTTTTCTTTCCAACTAATCTTTGACTCCCCATCCCCACACCCTTTGAAAATACATCTGAGCAGCTCCTCTCCCCACAATAGAACAGGAAGTTTAGTCTGTTGAAAAGCCTTGAAAAGAGGTCGTGACAGTAAGTTTGTCTTCTCGCTAATTGTTCACGATAGCGGTTTCCTCATTGGTTAAAGGATCACACCTCACTTTCTCGCTTTGGGGTGTTTTCATACGTTTGCTAGTAACAGCTGACTCCACCAAGGTTGCGGTGGAACTGTCCTCGCAGTGGCCTCAAGGCCTCCTTTGGCGACTTCATTCATCAGGGATGCAAACATCTCTGAATGAGCGCAAAAGGCAGGGTTCGGCTGAACTGAGCCAGGGATGTCGTAGTACAGTTGTAGCCCAGCCAAGCAGAACGCTGCGAATGCTGATGTTTTCTTCGGGGGTTTCGGGTTTTGGCCACGTTTGTGTGTGGCTCACTCCCTCTCCCACAGCAGCTGAGGGAGAATGGTTTTAATGGGAAAGCTGTCATATGCCACCAGAGCTGTAAGCCTCTTACCAGCTGTTCACGTGTGTGTTTGCGCATGTGCGTGTGTGTGTGTGTGTGTGTGTGTGCCCGCGCATGTGTGTTTGCGTTTTGTGGCCCAGAAACATTTGCATTTGCGCATTGCCAAATCTCTGAGTACACACCACTGCCTGACCTACCTATTTGGGGAAAGAATAAATTACCACCTGCGTTTTACACACTCAGTACCTCCAATTTCTCTCCTCTTGCCTCTGTTAAGCTCTCTTAGGGGCCACGCGAGCAGCATCTTTAGATAATCTGTTGGTCCAACAGATTGGTCCATAGCAACATATCCTAACTGATGGATCACCTTCAGGTCAAACTTACCAACACCATTAGCGTGGATCAAAACAACACATTTTTCTTATCCTTCCAACAATGTTATTTAATATTTGTCTTTCTGTTTGTGGGTTTGTTTTCCACTTTCCACTTGTTTTCCATTCACCCTTTGTTAGACGAAGGGTCATGCTTACAGTACAGTCAGGATGTGTTGCCTCATGCTGTGCTTTGCCTTCAGATCTGCAGCAACGCCCACGGCTCAATGCAAATGATGCAACCTTCATTTTTTTCATCGTGCAGTAAAGACAGTAGACAGTTCTCCATTCCAGTTAAGGAAGTGGTTGCAACTGCTTCCTGCCCATTTCTGCACACAAGATAAAGGCTTGTTGCATTGCACGTTTACACAAGCTGGACGTTTTTTTTGTTTGTTTTTTTAAAAAAACAACTTCCCCAACATTTACCATTCTGGAAGTGGGATCAGACGGAAGAGAATTTCCAAACCATTGTTCAGGTTCGAATCGGTCACACCCCGACCTCCGCCCGAATCTCTGGGGAAATGTCCAACATTCAATCATAGACTCTGGAAGGTAGATGATTCAGGTTCACTCCGCGATGACGAACTGTTGCGACAGTGACGATACATCACCTGAGAAAACGTCATTCACGTCTTGTCTCACTCACAGCCTGAGAGGAGGTGGAATACAGAAGCAACCTCATTCAGATTCGAGGCCACTGGAGAGGGTTGGTCATTCTACCATTATGCGATAATTAGAAATCGTTAGAAGCCGGATTTGATGATGATGATTAGAGGTCTATTTAAGTGAGTGGCGAAAATTGCATCAGAAGAGATATATTATCTCCTCCCTGACTTCTCTTCTCCCCAAATCCTCCTGGTTACACATTTCCCACAAGACAAAACAGCGTTATTTTAGATCATAATGGAGTGTCTGTTGATTCATTCCTGAGTAAACCCAATACCTCATTTATTCCCCAGAGCTTCACACCTGTTTTTATCCTGACAGATATGCAAACGCACGCGCTTCCACTCAATGGAATTACACTGCAGCCTAAACGAGCACATCTACTGACAATAACACCATCCATAACCGAACACTGTCCACTCTGGGCCGTTGAACACAACACCAGACCTGAATACTTTATTATAAAGATCGTCTGTTATCTCATCAGCTTGTATGGAGCACTGGGGAGCACTTTATAACACTGCCCACCACTTGTAGTGTAATTTTACTGTGTATTTACCAAATTTTTTGTAACTATTGGTAGCTACATGGCGTCTCAGAGGAAACGAGAAGTAAATCACACCCTTTTTTTTCTATAATACTGGAAAGCTACCGGGTATTTCAGAGGAAATGAGAAATCAATTATTTTGAAAATACTTCGCAAGTAGTGGGCACCTACTAGAGGTAGACTTTGGCTCTGATGCAACATCCTCTAACAGGACAATATCTGATTGGTAACACCTCACAGTGAATAGCCTGTAAACATTAAATAACAAGAACAGGACTTGAGTAAAACTTACTTTGGTTAATTCCACTATTGTTTGTTCTAAAATTTGACACTAATATTTAATTTTTAGAGACAAACTGTGACATTCTGTGGTACCATACCTTTATTATGTAAAATCATACCCCGTACTTACGTTGTGCTTTCATGGGCACGGGCTGGATTTTAAAGTATCTCCCTTTGTTATCCTGCACTTGAATAGTAATTTGGATGTCGCTCGCCTTGCAAAACACTTACAGTACTGCTATTCTCTAAAATTTCCAAGTGTTACTCCCTCATCCCCAGCACCTAAAATGATGCACCAGCGCAGTGTACGTAGGCTACTTAATCATGCGATGACATTACCTCAGTAAGTCGTGACAAGTAACATGATAAATATGGGCCTGTATTATAAACTGCCACCGAACAACGAAATGTTGTGGAGCAACATGACAGCATCAGAAGCTCGCTGAGAGAAACAAAGGGTTGATTTTGAATCGCAGCACTGATGACAGAATGACTCATTTGGCGGTGGCATTTGAACAAAAAGTCAAGTGAGACGCAGCTAAATAAAACACAAACATGACGCCGTTAAATGAGACAGACGATGTTTATTATAGAGCTGCAACAAGCCGCTGTGTGTCTCTGTTGTTTCTGACCCAGAAACAATGTTGAAAGTTCAGTTTAGAAATCTCTGTGAACATCATGTTCTGTAAGACAATCTCTGCTGAGGCTGTGTTCTTCAGATGTCCTCAATAATAAAGGCACAGCTGTCCTGTGAATTGGAGGAAGACGAACGTCAAGAGAAGATTAGAAGTTTGTGAACATCACAGTGGAGCCGCCCGACTGTGAAAAGCAGATTTCTGTCTTGAGTGACTCGTCTTTTCTTTTCTGCTGTGTCACTCATTGGTAAAAAAAAAAAAAAAAAAGCTCTAAAAATGAACACTTAACCTTGAGAGATGTCCATTTTCCACAATCTCGCTCTCCTCTCACCTTCTGCTTTCAGGTCGACGTTATCACTTAGCTTCCTCTCCTGTTCTTCCAGAACGTCCCTCCGTGCCGCCCTCCACACTCTCTCATCTTTGATTTGTTATCTTCTGCACCGTCGGGGTTAGTGGCCCCGCTGTTAGCTCTCTGTCGATACCTCAGTGGGAATCGTCCCCTGTTGTACCGGTCATATTAACGCTGCTTGGCGCACATAGACGTCTGAGCATTTTAAAGCCGGACTATGCAGCAGCAGTTTCCAGACCAGATTCCTTCGCCGTTTTCTAGCTTTGCACCAGTTTTGTGCATACGCTTTTCGCTGCAGGGCTCCCCCTACAGCTTCGGCGCAGATACACTGTCGAAAAGACTTGTTGACGAGCCTCCCCCGCCCACCTAGCTGCTACTACGTTACCATGTGCATCTGTTTTCTAAGAAGCCGGCCGGCTAAACAGCGAGTCACGTCTGGCACTTAATGCACTTCGTGCTCTGTGTTCAGCCGGACATATCGCAAGATACAGGCGACAAACCATGCGACATTCAAAGACCGAACTAGATATCTAAAAACCAACAAGAACCTGGAATCAGAACGCAAACAAACGTGTTTGGTAGCAAGTGACTGCTACGCTAAACACCCGCTAACTATCGAGCGAGCCATCAAGAAACCAAGCTAAACACATGCAGGGCTCACAGTAAAACAGTCAAGCAATAACGTTGTTCAAAAGACTATCAAGTCACGTTGCAAAGACAAAGTACATCCACTCACAATTTCAACAGCAACACGGCCAAGTCGGCGCCTGTTTTGGACTCCTCAAAAGCTCGTCCTATGTTTACTCGTGTCTGGTCTCTTTTTTTTTGTCAAGCTCCTTTTTCTTCTTCTTCTGTTCCTCCGACTGTGGCTTCTTGGGTCTCTTTATAGTCGACTGATACATGAGGAATACAACAATTGCCTTGCAACTGGCAGTTTATATCTACCCGGTTCCATGTTTGGGGGTGTGTTTGCCGTAAAGCAGTTTCGAAACTACAATCTGACTACATTTTCGAGGGGCGGCGGGATACTTCCGCCGGCTCACTTCCGGATTGACTTCGGACCGGTGGCAGCAAGTTGCATGTTCCGTTTCTCCGCCCAGAAGCGCTAGGGGGAGTCGTAGCAATGACCAAACGACCCAGAAAGTGTCAAAGAACATTCAGAATGACTTTCAGCCTGCATAGTTAGGGTAATTTTTGCTAATATTGTTGCATAGTGCCCCTTTAAGAAACCTGCAGGATAGCTTTCATTCATCTTTCTCCCTCTTTGCTTACGCATCTTGTTTTTTCATTCCCTTCCTTTCTGTTGAACGGATGTGGGCCTCGGTGTGAGGGGAGGTGGTAGGTTGTATTGATCTGGAAGTATTGCAGCAATGTCATATAACAGCTGACTGGTCACTCTTAACTTCCTGTGATGGGCTGCCCACACTGAAAAAGCTCAAGGTATACTGGATTAAAAAAAAATGGCATGCATAATGGCCCCTGGCTTTAATGGCTGCAACTTGCTGGTCACTTTTGTGACCACCACCCTGACTTTTTTCTCTTGCTCCATCATCACGCTGACATTTGCAATAGTGAGTAAAATGCCTCCCTAACTGTTGCATTACCAAGAAATAATGTACAAATACTCATCTTCCGGTCGGGATGAATTGTAATAACTCTGGTGATCCCTTCTTAGTCTAACCCCTCATATACCCCTCAATCAGGTCAAAATTTGACATTTCCAAACATCAGTTTTTGACCATTTTGACCAGAGCCACGGTGACGCCACCCATAGGTTTCCAAACAGCCCAAATGAAGCTCAAAGTGAGCGGTACTGTTGGTTGCCATCTTGTACATCACAATACATCACTCCGCAAAACTCCCAGCTAATTGGAGCTAGTCCCAGCTAGTCACAGAGCTCATGACGTCAGGAACAACTAAAAACGTAGGTATGGATGAAGGTAGATAATGCAAGGACAGCTTCTCAAAACAAAATTATTTGTGCCTTTGACAGATTTTTACTAGAGCCCGTCCAATGTATCAGTTATTTAAACGATATTGATCTATGGCAGCTGAAGTTAGCCTAGTTAGCTAATGATTATAAATACTCTTGTGAGTTTGACCATGGGTTTATCTGCCAGGATACTTTACTGCATATTGCAACAACCTGCACCGAAGTGTGTGTCTGACTTCATGTTTAGCTTTGTCTCTGACCAAAGTAGAACTCCCCTGCTGGGAAAAAACTAGCATAGACCAGCACCAAAACCAGCTTTTCTTTTCCCCATCTCTTCTCTGTATGTCCATAAAATAAAGTACATTTCTCCTCCATCCAGCAGACAATTAACAGAGTATTACAGTACGTCACAGTGGATTTCAGCTCCTCCGCAGCTTGTTGATGCAGACAGGTTGCTCCAATTTTGAACCCCAAAACTTTTAAAAACTAACTCTGTGCTCTCTGCCATTCCACATTGGCTTCCTTTTTCAGCCTCTGAGGTTGCCGGTTGTTTATGACCAAATACCTGCAAAGCTAGCGACCCACCCATCAGCCTGAAGTGTTGTTTTGTGCTACCTTTAGCAAGTAGCTACAGATAGCATGCTAGCTTACTCAACTAAAACGGTGAACATGTTAAAACATGTGCCTACAATTTACGAATTAGCGCGTCAACATCGTCACTGTTGGCACGATTGCATGCTGCTGTCAGCATTTAGCTCATGTAACCACAGCCTAATTTAATTTTTTAATGCATTAAATGTTGTACATTTGTAGGATGAAAACCAGTCACCAGCTGAATGGGAAATCATGCATCACATAAGCTTATGGATATTAAGGTAAAGGTCGACTTCAATCTACCTTTTCTGACAAAACAGTGTGTCTACCTGACTCATTTTCGTCCTCTTATCCTCTGTGGTGTCTGAGAAATGCTGTGCATCTGCAGCCCATGCCTTACAAGCTGTGCACCTCAGAGGAAGCTCCGCGGCAAAGGAATGCTTGATCAACTCAATGTCCTCCTAAAGTCTCATTCTTCTTACCTGCCACCCATTTTCTATCTCCCCTTTCTTTTTCTTTCTTTCTTTTTTTTCTCGCTCTCTCCCTGCAAGCGTATGGAGGTTCAGATTTATGGAGCGGCCTAGTCGCTGGTGGCCCGAACAAGCGATTTGTTCAGAGATTACAGGCACAGGAGACAGAAAAAGGGAGCGTTAATGGCGTTATGAACAGATCACCAGGTGTGAGACGGAGAGAGAGAGAGAGAAAGAGGGAGAAAGAGAATATGGGTGCTCTGAAATGGTCTCTGCTTGACAAGGGCTGCCAGCCATATGCCTCCCTCAGCAGTACAGAGACAGATCATCCTCACCGAGACTCTGAAGTCAATTTGAAAAAGTTTCATGTTTCAGTTGCGTTCCGATGACTCACACTTGCTCATTGTGGGCTTTTATGTGCAATCAGCAATCACTCAAACACGCTCTTCATCCCCTTCAAAGTAAGAGGCCCTTTGAATAAAATGATTACCTCGTGGCTGGGTAGTCAAGCAACTAACATGAACATCTCTCCGGGTGTTTGTTTTTAATCACCCTAAGAACTAACCAAGGACGCTGTGGAGAGGGCACCTTCAGCCTCCTCCACCCAGACCTCCTGCCATATGTGGCCTGAATCGAGCAGCGGCACTGACGCAGGGCCGCTGGCAGTGGGAGACGGTGCCCCTCCTGCTCTGCTTAATTACCTCGGTGATGGAGTGGTTACCCTCCCCCCTCCAGCAGAGCCACCGTGCCACACTGTGTCAGGGGCAGTGCGGACACACGGAGCTGGCCAGTCTCACCTGCCTCACCTTCCTCTGTCTCTTTTGTCACATCATTAATAATAAAATAGGGCACCAGCGAGCGGAGAGTAATTTCCTTTTTTCCTCAAAGGGAATAGTTCAGTGTCTCCTTCTGCCTTTCTCCCATCTTCTTTGCCCTTTTTTTTTTGTTGTTGTTGGGTGATGGCGGGAAGCAAAACACTCAATATCAGCTTTATTCCCTTTAAATACAGCAGAAACGGCATTACTGACTGTCCCAGCCTTCATTAGCAAGCCTCTTGGTTTATTGGATTGCACAAAGCATGGAGCACACACAAGCCTGGGCAGAGAATAAAGTGGAAGGCACTGAGTGTCCAAACTGTACCCGGGGACACTACGCCAGACCACATTTTGCTGTTGCTGTAGCAACTGTCTCCAAATTAGAAAAGAAAAAGTCAAACAATATGAGCATAATTTCTCAAAACGTCCTCATTCACTCCCTCTCTACCTTCATCCTGCCGGTCTTACCTCCACAGGTAATTCAACATATTATCAAACACTTAAGTCATAGAATCAAAAGTGGTTTAACCTTATTACTAAAAGTTAATAAAGGAACAGGTGCCCATTCTGAGATGGGGCTTGGTTTTAAGTACCTTGTCATTAAAATTCAATACATGCCTCATAAAAGCAAAGCGACATTGCCGGATGACCTCCAGCCTCTCTCCCGGAGCTGCACAGATTTAGACATTTTTTGGGAGACTTGTTTTACGCCTCCTGACTAATGAAGAGTTCAGAGGAAACAATCAGCGGTGGAAGAACAAATCAGATCCTTTGCTTAAAGCTCTTACGAGGAACTTTCTCTTTTTTTTTTGTTGATTTCGACAAAAGACAACGAGGGCGAGAGAAAAAGCGCCGCACCATTTCCTCATTCCTCCCTTCATCCCAACAGTTTTTTAATTCCCTTGACGGACAGGCATCAAGAACAACCATAATAATTACACAGAAATAGCCAATCTTCTCGCTGTTGGTCTTGCTTGCTTGCTCAGAAGGATCAGTGTTAAAATGAGACCCGTAGTCATCACTAGCTCTGGGGATAGATGGCTTTCACTGGAAAGGAAGGGTATAAAATTGTAATGTGAAAAGTAGCGAAAGCTGTCAGAGAGATTTAATCGAGTAAAAAAAGAATACAGTATTAGCCTCTGGGATGTAGCGGAGTAATCATATGAGGTTGCATAATATGCAAATACTCAAATAAAAAAATAATGAACCTCAAATTTTTACTTAAAGATGAGTTCACCCCAAAAATTTAAATTCAGTCATTATCTATTCACCCCCATGCTGATGGAAGGTCGGACCAAGTTTCTAAGTCCACAGAAACTTTCTGGAGCTTTACAGCAAGACAGAGTTGACAGCATTCTCCTACACAACTGAAGTAGATGGAGACTTGTTTTAAATATGAGTAAAACAACCAAAGAAATAACATTAAATGGCTTTATAAAGCTTTTCCTGGTTGATCCACATCTTTGGAAGTCCCGGGTTCCCAGATTTGATTTGAAAAGACGCAATTAACACCCTCGACACGCGGTTGCGCTCGCGCACCCACTTCAGACGTAGGTGCTCGCTAACACTTTTAGCTCTGCAGCTAAAGTGAAAATTTCAGCATCAGAAAAATGTGTAAATAGCATTTTTTCAAGTCAGTTTTGGATCTCGGGGGGGTTAGGTTGTGAGATCGCACCAGGCGAGCTACATGGAGCCATTTCAGCCCTCATCCTGAAGAAAAAAAGCACCACTCCGCAACATGAACTGCACAACAAACAGCACACCCCAGAACACTTACGAACACGACTCTTGAGAATTTGCATAGTCCTTAAGTCTCGAGTGTGAGCCCCTTTTTAATCAGCCATGCTAATATATTCATGAATGATGAGGCATGCAGCTGTCTGAACAGAGGCTCCCAGTGTGTCTCAGATTGGCGTGAGGGGGTTTGCTCAGGTGAACAGGGCCGCGCCTTCGGAGACACTTATCACCCACAGCAGAAACAGTCTCATGCATGCCCAGAATCCTCAATGACATCACGCCGACGTCTGTGAATGAGTATGAAACAAAAAGGAAAGTGCTGCTTTCAGATGGGGGAATGAAAAGCGAAAAAAAAAAACAGTAACCTTCATAGTACTTGAGGAGTTTGTGTGTTTTCTTGTGTCCTTTGGTGTGTGTGTGTTTATATTCTCCACGTTAAAGCACTGAGGACTCATCAGGTATTTCTACTTTTTGCTCGTGTTCATTTATAGCCGCATGCACATCATCATCATTACATTTCCACGTAGCAACCGACCATGGTTACTCCTCTCATAACAAAGACCCAGTCTGAGCTGTTAACTTATCTCTCACGGTGCGAACGCATCGGCATCAGCTGACTAAACTCTGTTGAAATGATTGATGGCATTCAGGTCAGCAGTTAGCACTTCGACCACAAGCCAACCGACCTGTGACACAGTTAGACACGGGGGAGGGAAGTGAAAGCGTTCCGTCTGAGACACACAGGTATAGTCACAAGAAAGAGCAACAATGTGGTTTCAAACAGACACCAGCATGCAGACAGTGTCGAGTCTTCCGTGCACAGGTCTCTTCACTATAAAACCAGTTGCATAACCGCGCTGAAAGCTCTCTCCCTCTCACATCTTTTGTAAGACCCTTCTCCATTACATTATCTCTTCGACTCCTCTCCTATTCAGCATGACTTTTGTTGCAACTTTCTATTCAACTGAATTTCCTGCATGTCGAGCACCATTTCATGAATGTGAAGTCCCCCCGTGATGGTCCTCTGCAGCCAAAATTCTCATTATAAACCACCTCTTTTCTTTCTGATTACATATTTTAAAAAAAAACTCTTAATGGATAAGTTCACCCCAAAATTGGAAATTCAGTCATTATCCGCTCGCCCTCTTGCTGCTGGGGAAAGCAGGCGACGTTTTGTCGTCCACAAAACCTTTCCGGAGCTTCACAGCGAAACGGTGTTGCAGCGTTCGCCTGAATAGCTGGAGTAGATGAAGTAGACAAGCCAAAAAGACAAACATGAAATGGCTCCACACAAGTCTTACAGAGTAACCCAAGTCTCTGGAAGCCTCGAGATCCCAATTTACATCCTCAGTCAAGCGGTCAAGTTTGTGCACCCACTTCAGACGCAGTGCGCGCCAACACTTAGCTCATCAGCTGATGTGAAGATGTTGGCTTAAAAAAAAAAAAAAAGAGTGTAAATGCCGTCTCTGATTTGAGATTTCAGTGCTCCCGGAGACTTTGATTAAGCTAGACAAGCTGCATGGAGCCATATCATGATTCAACTTTGTTGTTTTGATAGTCAGCGTAAACCCTGAGATCCAGAAACGACTTGAACAAATATTATTTACACCTTTTTCTAAAGCTGAAATCTTCACTTCAGCTGCAGAGCTTCATGTCTGGGTGCACGAGCTCAACCGCGTGTCCAGGGTGTTAATTGCGTCTTCTCAAATCAATTCGGGATCTCGGGGCCTTCCAGGGACGGGGATTAACCTGAACAAGTTGTATGGAGCCGTTTAATGATATCTTTTCTGTTATATTTCAAACTTGTCGCCATTTACGTCAGTTGTTTGGGAGAATGCTGCAACACCATGACACCTCGCCCACCTCTCCACCTGCATGAGTGAGCAGATACTGTCTGAATTTTCATTTTTGGCTGAACTTCTCCTTTAAGTACAAATATAAGGTGCTTATACTTTAGTTGAAGGCTTACGTGTTTTATGCAGACAGTTCTTGCACTTGCTGCTAAATGTGTCTGACAGCTGTGGTTACTTTCTGGTGAACATGTTGTACCCTTCCTTTCCAGAGAAAGCCACATTTCTTCTGATTTGTTGAATCTGAATCATTCTGCAAACTGGTGGATCAAGTGTTCCTTCATGAGTACAGTAACTTCTCCCACTTTTTGAGCAAATAAACTCCGTAGGTTGAGCAGTGAGAAGATAATGAGTGAATTTTCATTTATTAATCTTTTTTGGGGTGAACTTATCCTTTAAGCTGCTGGCCTGTAGAGGTGTGTTGTGATGTTACTGTAAGCTGCGCGTCACTGATTGAGTGTGTTTCGCACATTTTCAGCCCCCTGTCTGAAACGCACCACATCCTGACAGGCTCAAGCAGAACGACGGTGCGACATCCTGCCAGCAAAGAGCTCTTCACTGCTGATGTAGTTTCTCGTCCAGCCCACAACGCGCAGCTCTTACATGCGCAACTTGACCTGACCCGGTATAATCCAGAAAGTCGCCCTCGCCTCGGTCGACAAGGTCTTGACCGATCGCTTCATCTGTCTCCGACCTGTCGAAAAAAGGCTCATCCGCCTCGGCGCGCTGTCCGAACCCCGCGCATTAGAAGAAGTGAATGCTGCGTTGAGGGGAGCGTTGTGGGAGCGCTCTGCGAGGGCTGTTCATAAGGAGGGAGAGAGGATCGAGGCGCACGCCAAACGGAGACTTGTTTACCCTGTACCGGGGCACGGAGGAGCACCGTTGCGCAGTCTTTTACGCACAACCAAGTAGCGGACCGGAGCGGGCGTCCGTCTGTCACCACCATGTCAGCGGCAACAGCTTCGATAGCAGATGTGTCCAGGACTGATTTTGCAAACACAGATGAGGGCCGTGACCGGAATAAATCAGGTGAGAAGGAGGGAAACCGCGAACCAAACGGTGTCCAATTCATACACGAGTTGTGCGTGTAGGATATGTGTGGGACGGAGGTTCGTGCATGGCACTTGGCACTCATTACACGTCTGTTATTAACTTAAAGGCTTGTATTTTAGAATTTTACAATCGTATTTAAACACCAACCTCCCCACAAAAATCTCACTGCAACATTTCTAGACATTATTTGATGATAAACCTGCGTCTGTCTCCGCTCCGCTGGTACGACATCCCTTTGGGGGCTTGTTTTAGCAGTTTCCAACAAAAAAAACTGCTCAGTGATGCATTTACAGATTACTTCTATTAATGGGTGTGAGATCATTTCGGATAAATATAAGTTGCATGAATAAATACGCTTCACTTCGTACAGCGAGTGTCGTGTGGGGTTGTTGAACCCCGTGCACATCTTTCATCCTGATCAAATAAATAAATAAATAATTTGAATAATGACATCTGAAACAATGAAGAGGAAGTAAGGAGGCTGAGGCAACGCCTGCAATTTTAACATCAGAAACTCTCTCGAGGCCGTGCACAGCTGGGCGTCTCACACGCAGCTCACGCACGTTATGTAAAAGTGATGCTGTCTACTTATCGGCAATGAAGTGCGTCCTTGTGTTACATAAAGGCGAACATGGTGAGCTGATGCTAAGTGTTCATCCCAGTAGCGTTTGATCTTTCTTTCTTTCTTTCTTTCTTTCTTTCTTTCTTTCTTTCTTTCTTTCTTTCTTTCTGTTTATGAAACCACCGACTTTGGTTTAGAAACATTAGTTTTCTCATACTGTCTCTGTTTTAGCTCCTGTCTCTTTAAGGCTCTGCCTCGTGAATACCCTGTCTCCTCTGATTGGTCAGCTCACACATGCCTGACCCAGCACCGCCAACATCAACAGAGCAGCTGTGCTAAAACAAGTCCTACTGCCAAACTAGCAGCTAGGCATGAATTCTGCAATCATGATGATGTCACCAAGTCACAGAATTACAGGCGGGATTCCTGGCGAGGCGTTTCAGGAGCGGTGTTTTCTGTGGGAAAGGGGAGACTTTTTTAGACCTTTTACACTTTCCAGATCTTTTACATGCACGAGAACCTAAAAAACTCTGATGCAAAGAACAAACATGAATAAGCATAATATGTCTCATTTGATGGTTACAAAGATAAATATTACAACATCTATTAAATGTCACATCCTATTGTGTTTTTCAAGTGAAAAACAGAAGTAAGCTCCCCTCAGTAAACAACTTGTTTTTTGACTTTTCCTCTTCTGGGCCTGATCTGATTCTCCTTCCCAGCTCTGTTGGAAGTCAATGCGGTGATGTCATTGTGTTTATTTGCATTCCAACAGCTTGTGTCATGATGAAGTGATACCCTTATGTTTTAGGTTCATCGTGCCAGACTGCTGGCGTACCGAGATGACACAGCGAGGAGCCTCCCCTCCTGTAAAACGCTGTGCAGCAGTGCTGTATGATAAGCGGTTGTTTAGCATGGCTCCAGATGGCCTGTGTGTGTTTCCACCATCCTCGCAGGCCTTTTGTTTAATGATTTATCACGTTTCCTGTTTCGATACTGTAAAAATTCAATGCAGCGCAGCACCAGGCTGTTTCGGCGAAGGGGGGGTGTTAGTGTTTTGTCATGCAGTGTTGTGCAGCCCTACAGGGGTTCAGCGCTGATAGCTGTGGAATGACTGTCCCATTCCACAATGAATCTCATCTGCAGTGCTCCACTCTTCTCTCCTTTGTTGTTCACGCTGCTCTCCCTAAATTGTTGTTGTGCTACTTTTAGAATCGGAGATGTCTGATATCTCTGAGAAAAAAATACATTTCTTCTGAAGACGCATGAATTATACATGTGTACAAACTTCGGGTGAACGTCTGGTGATCTATGCACATCTAAGATCTGCATCATAATTCGATAGCTACACATGTTTTTTTGACGCACACGCTCTTTTCTTTTAGGTCAGGCCCAGTGCACACCCCAGCCCCTGCCGGCCCTGGGTACCCAGAGGATCATCCAAGGCAACGGTACCAATGTGGGCACAGTCATTTCCCTGAGTTGCCCGGCCAAACACAAACTAATGGGAGGTCAGCTGATGTGCATCATGGACACCAACAGCACCCACTGGGTTGGGGGGCCCTACTGTAAACGTAAGTACAAACTTAGACTAAGACACTGTAGTTTTAATATCGAAAGAATGGCCCTCAGTGCAGGAGTTGCCTGCTCTTCATGAATCTAATTATTCCTACACTGAAATGTGTTTTGTGTGCAGATTAAATGTTTCCAATACTATTACTGGGAGAATTGCAGCGACGGCAAAACTTCTCCCCCACCCCCGAATTGTCTGTCAGCTCATTATTCTGAGGAGATGGAATATATATTAAACATTATGTGATGGGCATTGTGGCTATGGAAAATCTTACATGAAGGCGATTAAGGTATTAGTTGACTTGTGCTAATTAATGCCCGAAATTATGTAAGGGTAAGTTCTGGAGAAAATAATATGTTACCCGGGGATGAATGAAGCTCATTTAAGAGGAATATTAATGCAGGTGGAGAGGAATAAATTCAAGCAGGTGCAGAGTTAGTCATTATTTTGGTGAGTGAGTGGAAAAAGTGAGAGCTCAATCTTAATAATGTTCCAGGGTCAATCATCACGAGAGAGAAGAAGCAGTCTAACGTGAAACTGAAAAGAAAATGAAATGATTTTTGGTTTTGTCATTCGTTCCATGATGAACTTTGTTGCACTATCGTTGCCACCTTTTGATTAAATGATAATGACAGACTAGTTGTATAGCAGCCAACGTGCCAGGCTTCATCTGCACAATGTTTGGTGTGGTGTTCTGGTCCAATCAGGAACTCTTATTTCTGAATTCTGCAGCGTGATGAGTGGAGGTGCATGACGTGGACGTGAAGTCGATGAATCACTCAATCGTTTCTTTTTTCCCACTGGCACTCCAGCTATGTCTTCCTTCGAGGACTATGGGTTCCGCGTGGCTGTGCTGGCGTCCATTGTCAGCTCGGCCATCATCTTCATCATGTCCGTGGCCTTCATCACCTGCTGTTTGCTCGACTGCATCAAAGAGGACAAGAGGAAACAGGAGGAGAGGTGAGTGAAAGGGAAAACATCCTGCTGAAGGTGTTTACACCAAAGAGCCACGTGCGTGACCTTTAAGTATTTTAACTCCAGCATTATTTACATCCATCTTCACTAGCTCGTACTCTCCCTCACGGCTGGTGCATTTCTGCACATTTTGGCGTGTTTCTGCTACCTGTAGATCAAAGCCTAAGTCAAAAACACCGCAGAGAACCTCTAAGTAAAAGTATACAAAGTATTTTCAGCAAAATGTACTTGAAAGCCACATTTCCACCCAAAGTAAACCGAATGTTTCATTCCAAGTCCAACCTGTCAAGGAACTAAAAAGGTTCCTTCAGCCAATTGTTGAATGCCTTTCCATTACAGTCTGCAGATTTGTGAAAGATAAGGCAAATTAGTCTGCTGATGCACTAAAAAAAAAAAAAAAAAAGACATCTGTTTTAGAAGACAGATTTTTTGACATTATCATGGTTGACAGACGTCGGTCCATCTGCTGTATGCTTTCCTCTGTAGCTCCATGTCGATGTGTTCAAGCACAATAAATAAAACAAGAACTGTTCTTCAGCTGCAGATTTAAAGGGTGGCTGAAATAAAAAGCTGCAGTCGGGGACTTGCGAGAGGGTAGCTAGTCGATTGGTAGAGAAATTACACAAAAGTGAAAGGGCAAGAAAATGGCCTCTGTGACTGACATATATTACATTACATTACTAAATTGTTGATAATGCTGCATCACGTATTTGTTTTAAAGTAAGCTAGTTTATTCCCGTGTTTCCCAATTTCGGGTCAATCTAAAGTGTAGCAAGATAAATCTGAGGGGTCAATAGATAATTACTGGAATACTGAATACTGTAGAAAAAAATAAGTTTTGTAGCACATATTTCTTTGCTTTCGTGTGAAATATCAACACATGGAGTGAAGTGCAAGTATAAAATGACAGAAAATGGAAATACTCAAGACAAGTACCTCAATGTTGCAATTAAGAGCAGTACTTGGGTAAATGTATTTAGTTACTTTCATCATTGGAAGATAAAGGAAAGTTTGTGATGCATTCACAAACTGAAAAACAAACCCAATTGGCAAAATAAGTGTCGGCAATGCATGTTTCTGCAAAACCAATGATATGTTGAAACTTACCTTTTCTACATGTTACAACTTTATGTTGCTTTAGGTTAAATTTTCCAATGGTATCTTGCAATAACTGAAAATACCTGTTTTGCTCGCCACAAACACGACTTGAAGTATTCAAGATCTCTCTGTAAAGAAACAACCATGTCATGCTTACAAATGTCGAACACAGTCTTGAACTGAGGTCACTGGCTTTAAATCCTTGCAGCTTGTAACTCTCCTGTCATACAAAGAGTCAGGTCATAAACACTGATGAAGTGTCAATTTGACATGTACATCTTGGCGACTTTTTTTTTAAACAGGGATGCAGAAGTGTGGCAGTGGGAGGAGCAGGCCCAGCATCGGGAGGACAGCAGGTCTCGGTACAGCCATAACTGCAGGAACAACAACAACAACAACACCCAGGAGAAGGTGCTTTCACTGTGGGACACTGGAAACCCAGCTATGTGTGAGAACATGCGAGCCTGCAGGTGAGATGCGTGCTGAAACAATCCAAAGGGAAAACAAAAACTTCCCTAAACCAGCTGAAACATTAAAGTAACTTCCTGTCTTTTCCTCCACAGGTGTCATCAGCAGTACACCTATGGTCCTGGCCACACATACAGCCCGACTCCTCCACTTTCCGCTCTGCCCGGCAATGACTACGACCGGCCTCTCTTACCCCGATACACAGAGTCATCGCAGATCTCAGGTCCGCCACCTCAGTACTTCGGACCTCCTCAGTCCCCCAGTCAACCTACGAGCCCAGGCATGGTGCAGATCTCGGCCGCGGGGCCTGGTTTGGTGTGGCAGTACGGAGGACAGCAGAGCGGCTTGTCAAACGCAGATGAGTCTAACTCGAGGAACATAAACCCCGCCAAAGAATTTTCCATACGGATTATATCAGTGTGAATCAAGAACTTGTCTGCTGACCAAATGTATGACAGTGTCACCTGTATCAATGAGAACTGTGGGAAATATTAACTGGACATTCCTGATCTTGTTGAAATGTTTATGTCTGCAGTTCTACACAGTGTGAGGGCTCTACTGTAAACTGATCTGACAGACTCATGTGCCTTTTGTAAACTGTAATGGCACACTGCCCTCTGTCTGAAAAGAAAAGCTACTGCACTCCCAGGGCGCCGACCTTGTTGGACGACTCCCTGGAATTGAGCTTTCCAGGAACAAGCTTGACTGTTATGATGAGGTTAAAGTTAACGATCGTGGTTTACTTTGTAGACAGCTGAGGAAGTTGGTGGACTAGAGCAGCTGGGAAACCGCTTGCCAGTATGTAAATGCAATTTTTAAAGAATGTAAATAAATTGAACACTTCTGGTAATGATGGAAGGAGTGTGATGGTGTACGTTTCTCCCTCGGGCAGATGTTTACAAGCCGACATGATTGTGCAGCAGTGCAGATTTTAAAGGAGACCTATCATGCTTTTCTTTCCTTTTTTTTCCTTTTTTCCTTTCCTCCTTTGAAAGTTTAAAAGTACAAAATCTGCATCGACAGAAGCTCATCTCTCCCAAAGAGAACACTGCTGCTGAAACGCCTCCTCAGTAGTCCTGCCATGGATTCATTTATTATTAATATATATATATTTATTCATATAATTGTGTGTCTTCATGCTAATTTGGCAAGTAAGAATCTAGTTAGCACAGCCGCCTCCGTTGTTGTTGGAAGCAGTGCTGGGTCAGGCTTGTGCGAGTTGACCAATCACAGGAAACTGGGTACTGGGGGTCTGGGTGGGCCTTAAAGAGACAGGAGCTAAAACAGAGACTTTCAGACAGGGTACAGGGAAACTGAGGTGTCTTTGAACACTAAAGCATGTAAACCTATTTGTGGTAACCTAAAATAAAATGATGAAAATAAGCACAATATGTCTCCTTTAACTGTATGTTCAACACACAAAGTGACAAGGTAAAGAATGTATCACTGACAAAAAAAAGAGGCAGTTCATTATTATTGTTATTATTATTATTATTACTATTATTATTATTATTGCCTGGTTTATTTGGCCCAGTGCAGTCGTTATAAATGAAGGAAGGGACTGATATAAAGTGATAGTCGACACCTCTGTGGTTCAGTGTGTGCAGCAGATATCTTAATCAGATCCCGGTAATCAGCTCAGCCTACTGCACTGATAATGATCATGTGGCCCCGAGGTCAGACACGTGGCCCCCGGGCAGGCGCAGGGCGGCGCAGCGTGCTGATGTAACGGGACAGCAGGGACCGTCACACCGGGGGAGAACAGGAAGTTTCACCGGGGAGGCTGTCGGTCGGAGCGAGGCAAAGACCCACGCTCCGTGTGTGTTTGTCAGTATGACAGGTTTGTGACTGAAGGGTAAGATGTTTTGATGATTTACAGTAATCCCCTGCGCAGCGACTTGAAGGATACACAGGCTGGATGACCGCCTGAAGTGAAGTGTGTGCGTGTGTGTTTGTGAGTGTGAGTGTGTGTGTGTCTGTGCCACTTGTTGCATAGAATCAGTTTGAAGTGTGGTTGTTGTCATTAGTTTTAATGCATTCATCTATCATTCTTTATGTGAACACGTATTTGGGTGTTACTTAACTTATGCAGTCTGAATGCTCCGAGCCTATAAATAAAACACGAGCAGGTTTTTGCATTCTGTTCAATAAATTCTGCCTATGGAGTAATCCAGACCTTTATTAAAAAATAAGAGTGATGGTTTGTTCCAAGGATTGTTTTATTTTTTTAATAACTGGCATAAGTCTAACACTGTAATGTGGCAGTTTCATTTAATTTAATCTGCCTTAATTCAGTTTATACCATATTCTGCGTTCACTTGTTTGATAGTGCACTATGTAGTTTTGGAAAATAGATACCAAGGTAATAATAGGAATTGAAAAATACAAATTTATCTCCATGATTGAATAAACAATCTGTTCTCAGAGAAGAATAAGGTCCCCACAGCCATGTTTGAAGCTAGTATTGTTTATTCCGTCGTTAAAACCATTTTTCTCTTCTAATTAAATTGTTTTTTCCCCAAAAACTGCATAATGCACCTTTTTAAAGATGTTAGCAGTCAGATCGAATAAAGAAAAACTAAACAAGCATGCTGCAGAAAAAATGTACAGATGTTGACAGAAAAACTGGAGGATAAAATGTAATATGGGACAAATGTTTAGTATCACCAATAACTGCAAGAACTTTTTTTTTAAGAAATCCTAATGACTAGACCACGATATCTTTTGGCTGATACTGGTCTCTCACAGACACAGTGGTATGTGTGTATATGTTGACCGATACGCAGTGGCATAAAACTAACAACTCATAGACCATTTGTTTTAGAGAAAATCATGCGGAAAAAGATATCCTGCGTCCATTACATACAGTACATATCTGTGTTTATGGAAATACTCTGTGTATACAAGAATATATTGATTTTTTTTTACACCCGATTATCGCATCAACCCCACAATTCCAGTATCGGTCGGGCTATACGAGTGACTTTTGTCGAACACAAAACTGCACAGGCAAAATTAAACAACGGTCAAGGGTTAGCCACCAAGACTTCCTAACGGACACTCCCTCCGCTTCTATACTGCGCACCACATTTTTTGTTACAAGTCCCCTCGTTTTCTCTCTTCTCACGCCGTCTTCTACCATCAAAGTGAGCAAGGGGAGGAAATCAACAAGTGAGTTGGCAGGAAATTTGCACATTTGGCGGTGCCATGTAGAAATTAAAACAAAATCAGGGACTTTCTTTTTTTAAAATGAGCATCAGGTTGATCTGACAACTTTGACAACCAGCAAAAACACTCCACGGTGACTAATGTGTTCTGTTATCTATGAACACCCTGACTCAGACATGTTATTCAGACATTACAGTCAAATGATTTTTGTTTATTTGCATGAGTTGGATAAAGTGTTGCCAGGAAGCAAGTGTATTTACCTTTCTTAACAAGCGAATGAACCTCCCAGTCATTTATTTTCAGAGGAGGACTGCTGCCAAGGCCAGCTCACTAAGAAACTACTTAAGACCAGACATAAATCTGCACACCTTCGACTGGAGCCTTGTAGCTCTGTGCCCTTTATTGCTCAGGGTCACGACCTCTTTCTCACCTGACGCCCACACTACTGCACGAAAATAAGTGTAGGGTAGGGTTCATTTTATTTAACACGTGTTTAACATTTCATCTCTCGCTCGTCTTTGACTAGACATTGACGATCACCATCTGCAGCTCCAGAGGGACGCTCACTTCCTGTGCTCAGACCAGAGGATGGACACTGAGCTGGTCGACACGCTGGTGCTGCAGCTCAACAGGATCTACCCCCAGATACTCAGCGACAAGGAAGCCCACAGGGTCACTACAGATAACATACAACCAAAAAAACATCCTGTTTTCAGTCACTTGAACGTGCTAAACTGAACTTGAACTCTGGCTGCCGGTTTTACAATGATTCAACTCAGCTTGTGTCTCCCTGCAGTTCAGGAACCTGAGCGTGCCGACCAAGGTGCGGTTAGCTGAGCTGCTGAAGCACCTGCATGGGAAGGGAGAGGAGGCATGTCACGAATTCTACAGAGGACTTCACATCCACGCTGAGGACGTTTACTCCAGTCTGCCCACCAGAGTCATACAGAGAGGTGAGAGGTTTCAGTGGAGGAGGATTTCCAAGTAGCGCTGCAGATGGCTGAGAACACTCTCCTCTCAAAGATGGCTCCTGCAGACTCACATCTTAATATTTTTTATACATAACTTAGTGCAGAAATCTATCCATAAGTACCATCCTTGTTTTTTTCTTTCATGCGATATGTTGTAAATGAGAGACTGTGATCTCACTAGCAACTTCCCCAGTGTCCTTTGACGGAGGATCCCCTGCTGTGTAGTTGCCTTGTCTGGCCTTAGGTAAGCTCATCCTATTTAAGACACAGAGAGAGAAGCCTGGGCTGCAGTTAAAGTCCTGGATCTGACATTACACAGGCTGTTATTTAAAGTGTGGGCTTTACCCATTTAACCAGTAACCATTTTTACCCTCTGTTCTAGAGATGGAAGATCCAAAATGGACGTACAATGTGGAAATCTGCCCGGAGCGATGTGTGCTTAATGACAGAGGTAAATCTAATTAACATCTCACATTACTGTCCCGTGCTTCGTGTTTTCGATTTATATTTTTAAATCAGATTCCAAAGAGGCATCTGCTAGCTGAGTGCTGGTGTAACCAAGAATCACATCAGCGATTTGTGTACGTTTTAGCTAAATTCGTTCCGTCCTTGTATACTTACTGTTAAATCACACATCTCGTTAGTTAATTTATACACAGTCACTCACCTTGATAGAAACATTTTAGATTAAATGTGACTTTACATGGAATATTTGTAATAACATTAGAAGTAATTTTACACAGTCACAGTTTAAGCCAACATATTTTTGTTATGTACAAGGTGTTTCTTTTTTTTCTATTTTAGAAAAATCACCTTGGACGGATTTAAAGCGTAATTGACTGAGCAGTCTGTCAGTTCATATTTTCGTCACGTAGAAATGCAAGCGTGAGCAGGATCTGATATGAAAACATTTCCTCTTTGGTGCATCACTCTCTGTCATCTTGGATCTAATTATTGTCTACCAAAACAATCCTTTTTTAATTCAAGAAACTGGAGCAACTCACAACACAAGATGATACGATTCACAATACGTTGCCCATGATGATGATAGTATCAGGATACAGTGAAGTACAGGAATTCGGTATTTATTTCCTGAATTTCCTACATGGTCCATGTCCTTCTGTGCCACCATTTTAATGTCAACTAGCCTATAAACTGGCCAAAGGCAGAGCTGACAGAAAGGAGGAAAAAGGAGAACAGTTCTGGAGTTACAGTGATTAAAGGAAGGAAGCATCTTTGGCCACTAAATTATTTTCAATCTGTGTATTTTAAGAGAAAGCAATATGATATATACCCGAACGTCCCTGCATTAAAATGTGACAATATGCTAAATTTGGAATTATAGGAAGATTTTATTAAAAAGGGGAATTTTGTGTTTGTATGACATGATAGAGGCTTTAATAATGAGGGAAAGTAATTAATAACATGGACAGTAGATGCATATCTAAACCATGGATCTAGTCTGTTACTGTTTAATTATTTTGCTTTATGTTCTTCTCCTGTTCTTTTTTCAAATCACGGATGAGCTGTTTAAAGAAGGTGTCTCACAGTAATGTAATGTTATAATGATTTGCGGTTTGATTCTATAATATGGTGGTCTTACGGTTTGTGTGTGGCTGTCAGGGTGCCTCTGTCCCCCCCTCACTGATCCTCCGATAAGCCCCCTTAAGCCCAACCGAGCTTTGTTCTTCAGCACATGTAGCTGTCTGCTGAACCTTTTAACCCCTGGCATCAGAATGTGGGCCCCACTGTTCTGCACTGCTTCACCATTCATCATCCCATCGCATCCAGAGCTTAGGCTTTGTGGGTCAGTAAAGCTCACGTGTAAAAAACCCCCTCCCTCCAACCCCGTCCCAAACAGTTTCCTCCGTCCTGCATTCCTTTGAACAGTCAGGGGGCACATCCACTGGGTCAAAGGTGTTTCAGGCAGCATCGCTGACTTCAAATCACGAGTCATACCAAGAAAAGTTTGCGTGTTTACACGGCGAAAAACAAGACAAGCGTCTTTTCACAGAGCAGTTTTACACTCTTGCCACATATACTGGTTTTCATTCTAGTTTGTCTTTGTTATTTTTCAGTTAATTTGATTGATTACCAATGCACATTTAGTACGCCCACCTGCTGGTTCATTATTGGTCTATTTTGTCTTTCTTCTCTCTGTTTCTGCAGGACCAATGTTCTTCCTGAGCTGTTTCAGTTTCATAGCTTGTATTGCAATGCTCTACTATTACAGAGGTGAGTCATACAGAATGATGGAGAGCTCTTCAGACCTATTCGTCCATGGAGATCTGAAAATTACTGTTGAATAGAGCCCCTCTTTTCATATTCAAAAACTAGCTTTCCACTCTGTTTGTGTTTATCTGATCCTCTCCCTCCCATTTTTCCTGAAAACCTTTTGTCGCCACTATTTTCTGCCCACAGAGGGTGAGACGTTGAGATGCACCGGTCCGTTTCTTCACTGCTCTGCGGCAAGACTTAGTAAAGATGTTTTAATTTCCTATGCTGAGGTCGGAAAACAGTAAAAGCGGGGCTGGTAAGGTGAAGAACAAGCCCCGGTGAGAAGGACAAGCCATGACATTTTCCACGCTGCTGTGCCATACTCATATTCTACTTGAGAGCTTTTTCTAAAATGTAAGCACAAACTGACTTGCTGTATGTACTGTTCCAACATATTTCTTGTATGTATGAGTCTTACATGGATTCATTGTGCGTGCCGAACCAGAGTCCTGTAGAGAGTACAGACGGAGTCACAACAACAGAAGCACTAAATGCTGATCGTCACGAGATTGACTGACACCTCCAATAGTTCCAGGGAGTTCTAAGTGGGCAATTTATGAAGACATAGAAGTACAATGCTTGGCAGTCTGTAGTTACAACATGATTAACTGAGTGATTGATTTAATGTGCTGGGCTGCTAGTATTTGCAGCCGTCTTTTGGGAAGTGTTGTGAGGCTCAACAATCCACCAAAAAAAAAAAGGTTAGTTGGAGTAAATGGAAAAGACGGGACTCTCTCTACTCAAGGTCTCTCTACTAAAAGCCAACAGGAAGTTGGGGGAACTGTCAATCAAGTGCAGTTTGTACACACCCACTCTATCCTGAGATGAAGTGTAATTGGGCAACTGAAGTGAAAGCATCTGTGTTGGGGTGCAGGGACATGGGCTGCGGTCCACTTTCAAAAACACCACAACCTAAATCTTTTCCTGTATGCTTTCCCTTGACCTTGATGAAAAACATCATGAGGTCAAGGCAACTGCAACCGACTGCACTTAAACCAGGACTGCAAGGAGAGGAAATCAGATGTGGGGTAGATGGATTTGCTATTTGGTAAGAATTCTTCAAGTGGTGTTCCGTTGGGAGTTTCCGAGTTGTCTTGAACGCAGCATTGGGATAGTTTGTCATTTCACTCTGTTAGGAACCTTCCTAAACAGTAAAGACTATCCGACTGCAGCCCCACTCACTTGAATTGGACTTTTTGAGAAACGATGTTTAACTTTTGCTCAAATAAAGCGCAAAACAGTTTGACATCACTTGGAGTTGCATTTTATTTTTAATCTAGTATGACAAAAGGAATGCACAGACATGAGTACATTTAATCAGAATCAAATACTGCATGGTCTTTAGGGAATATCACAGTGAGCAGTTTGTATCTGGCACTGTTCCGTCTGCTGACAGCATGAAATGGAGATGATGATAAGCCTACACGTGTATCGCCCTTATCTGAAAGTTACACTAGAGGGCACTGCTCCCTCATCCAGTGCACCAAAGGGGGCAACGAGGCTGATGGAAATGGAGTGCTCTAACAATGACATATCGAGGGTAACAGACAAGCCCGCATTAATTAATAATGACATCAAATTGATTGAAAGATTGAAGTCAACTTAATTAAATGCTACATCAAACGCTGTTGACTGCTTAAGAAAAGACTGGTGTGCAGGGGCGGATGCACTTCATACTCACTTAAGGCCCTTTCAAGCACTTCTTATTTGAGTGAATCAGCAGGAAAATGGCCGTATCAGAAAGATGGCATATATACAGTACAGGTGTCAGGTGTCGGATCTCTGGAAATTTGCGTCACTGAGCGTCACTTTTTGCCGCCTCTGTATTCTCTGCAAAGATGAGCAACAGATGAGAGAGGGGAGTGAGAGGACGGGAGAGAGGGAGAGGGGGATATGGGTGTTTAAAGGGGGTTGGAAGTGTCACAAGGGTGATTGTCCAGTTTCTAATCTGGCATCCACGTGCTCATCAGCATCCCCTGATGTCGTACTCTCCCCCGTGGAGTCAGCTCCTTCCACAAAGCCAGAAGAGTGGGATCCATACATCATGTATATATTTATCAGTCTACAGATCTGCCTTGAGTGGAGCCGTTGTGTGTGTCATGAATCTGGCTCGTGGCTCGTCTGGCAGTTTCCACGGTTACCAGTGATAGTTGTGGAGGAGGAAGAGGATCAGATTGTGACGTTGGTTTATCATCTCGAAAGTGCTCTGTGACAGTCACGTTGGGAGAAAAAAAAAAAGAAAGATGCAGGCATGTATATTCTTCTGGCGGTGTTTTTAGCGGAACGATTATGTGAAACAGGCTCAAAACGTTGTGTGTCGAGCCGCTCAAGTGTATAAACTGAGCATTTGCATGGACTCTAATTAGGGTTTCAGTGACACTGCTGAAATACAGACTAATTAAAGCTTCCATTTTAACAAGCAGTTCTGCTGGGCTCTGTGCTGTGTTGACTCTGACTCACCAGCTGCCGGTCCAGAGAACCACAGACACTCTCCAAGTTTTGCTTATTGCACAGAGAGTCAAACGTTGTTATAATTGTACGTTAGACACGACGCCTGTGGTCGGGGACATGTGTCGGTGAGGCTGAAGCTGTGAAGGTGTGCCGGAGCTTTGAGTCACATGAGGCACGCCCTCCTCTGCTGTGCATACATTTACTCAACAGATTCATCAGCTGTCTGGAAAGGGAACGGTGACATCATGCTTGTACATCATCACCGTGATTAAAAAATTGAAGCCCGTAAAGCTTTCGTGTAACTGTGGTTGTGTGTCTGGGCCGATCGCCGAGGTCACTCCCGGGCAGCAAAGGAGACAGACAGCGTGAGGTCACGTGTGCCTGTCTCCACTTTCCTGTTTGTCCAACAGGAACAATTGTTGTGTTGTTTGTGTACCAGACCCCTTTGTCCCCGTCTTTGCTGTTTCTCTCTTGTTTTCCGCAGTGCAGGACAATGATTTTCTGGTAAATGAACAGTGGCTGGATTTGTGTCCTTGAGTTGTTTTCCGCTGGAAATTTCTCCGAGGGCCCAGAGAGGTCAGTGTGTTTGTAGGTCAGGTAGGGAGGATTGTGAAGGTCAGAGGTCAGGAGGTCAGGAGAGGAGAGGACCAAAAACATGCTGACTACATGGATGTCTATTGGGGGCAAACTGCACGGTAAAAGGCCGGAGAGAAAAGAAACTGTTTGTATAGAGAGAGGGGAGCAGAGAAAGAGGATGAGCACAAGCAAAAAGAGAAAGAATACCTGCGCACGTTCTTGGTCAGTCGCTGCGGTTTGGCCTGTGGACTCCAAAGGCCGTGATGAAGACATTGACGACCACTATCATAAAAACCAGGCCCGTGGTTAGGTTTTCCAAAAAGTTCAGCCTCCAGTGCTTTTGTTCATCATTCAGGTTCCATCGAACTGTGGACAAAACCAGGAAATACCATTTAATAACAAAAACACACACTCACTGAGCGTCCACTCAACATTCTACGGTATTCTGGGACACAAGTCAAGTCATTATACTCAGATTTCCTGTCAACTATGAGTCAATATGTATTTAATCCAAGGTGCTGACATTTCAAATGTTAATGAGTGAAGAAATTAAGTGAATCGAATATTCAATTTTGACAGGAGCATATGAGGAGAAAGGGGTCGTTTGGGCTATCAGCTCTTCACTAAACACAAAGAAGTAGGACAAACAAAACTTCTCATGGTTTTGCACAGTTGGTCTGTTCTAAATTAAAATTGGAGACTCTTTGAAAATATGCTCCCTTTTATGTGAGCATAAACTATGATTAGTTTCGGGATTAAACCTGTGTTACTTCACAAATAATTTAATGGGTTTTTTTTATATATAAATAGCTACAAAAGACTGCCGTATGTAAATCTATTTTCACTTGTGTATTAAATATATCAGAAGGGAAATAAGAACAGATATTTTACATAGTGTGGACTGAACAACAGTTTTATCAACTTGATACTTCACAACTTTCTTTATTCTACACTTACTAGAACAATATATGATTCTTTGGCTTGTTTCAATAGTAGAACCCTTTTTGGGTTATAGTAGATCATTTTATAACCTTTCTACATAGTCATCATCTACATAGAGCCCAACATAAAGGGTTACACCATGAACCATCTTTGAAGGCTCCACCCTGAAACCCCCCTACAGAGAACTCTTCCTCAGAACCTTTTCGCCCTCTTAGGGTGAAAAGGTAATAAGGACCTGCCAAGGTATTTCTACTGGGAAACCCTTTTATATTCAAAGGGTTTCATGTAGAACCCAATGTCTAAATTGATTAACACTTTTTAATAAGTCAAACATATGGATGGAAATGGAAATGGAATTCTTAATGAAACCCTCAGTCTTATAAAGACCATCTGCTTTCCTCCAGAAGCAAATGGTTCTGTGTAGAACTTCAGCCCTTCAGGAAAAAAAACCCCTTTTGGAACCCATATTTCTAAGAGTGTAAGAAAACTGCTTATAAACATTATTTTGAACTGCTGACATGACTGATGACTGATAAGAAAATGATGCATTACTTCTGTGTAAAACTTGGTTAAATACATTAATCCTCTATTTATATCTGTGATAGGCGTTGACAGAAATGCTTACTCAGCTGTACTTTCCCAAATGTCAAATAGGTCCGTTTGGATTTCTGATATCTGAGTTTGAGGAGGCCTAGCATGAGTTGACCTCAAGTGTCATTATTTTGGGTAATGTTTCTTTGTCATTTGTTCATGCGCTTGCCCATTTTTGTGCTTTTTCATATTCATCATAGTGCAAACCCAGTTTGTGTAAAGGTCACCATTTCAATCAATGATGTCATTTAGAGGACAGATCGGTTAATCTTGTAACATCCCAGCACTTGTTATTTTTAGGCACGAGTCTATCATTATGGATTCTTTCATCTGAGACAGACAAAGACAAAAAAAAACTTCTGGTTCAAAGCACACAGAAACAAACAGTAAAAACAATACAGGGAAGAGTCACCTTATCAAGGGAAGCTTTTATTTCCTTATCACTGCTTCATTTCATTTGTGCTTTGTTAACACGTTGAGCAAAAACGGAAAACAAAAAAAACTTCTAATCTATGACACAAACTTACAAATGTTGTCATCTTCATCATCACAGGGACTGACTTATGAATGATGTCAAAATTTAGATGTGTGAGTGGGGAGTGACCGGTGACTCTACAAGTACATGCTATGTGTACGTGTGTGCGTGTGTGTGTTTGAGGGACATTACCAAAGGTTAAACGGTGTGAGGACCCCTCCTGACTGTGTATGTGTGTGTCTGATCTGCCTGGGGTGGAGCGGACTGCATGGGGTTGTGGGGAGGGTGGTGGTGGTGGTGATGGTATGTAGGCCACTCACATTACGCATCACTGGCTCCATTAGACAGAGCTGGATCCTCTGTAGAGGGAGGGGAGGACGGAGGGGGGAGAGAACAGAGAGGGCAGCGGGGCTCAGAACAGTCAAAGAAAAACGAAGGAATGAAAAGAGCGATGAGAATGAGATGTGTTTGATATTCTGTTGGAGAAGAGGGGGGGGGGCCTGTCAGGGGGGCGGTGAAGTCGAGGATTTGGTGTTCAAAGGGGGGCGGGCCCTTCATGAATGTGTGATGACTCAAACACGCTGACTGACCTTCTTTCTGACACGTGATGCTTTAGAAAAAAACTTGAGAAAACCTTAATTAATTACAGATAGTGTGATTTATTTAACCGGTAAGAGATATGTGTGTGTGCACCGGTTTAGTTGTATTGCAGATAAACTGACAAACAGTTAGTCCTCCTGCAAGAGCTGAGACGAGTCAGTGTGATCTGGCTAAAGTTCAGCCTGTCGGAGGAAAATGATCTGCTGTCTGACCTGCTCCGGTGCATCTCATCTTAACTCATCTTCCTGTCTGAATGGACCTGGGTTTTTTCCACCCACAGGTGCAGCTGGTAAACACAGACATTGTCAGAATCTCTGAATGTGTGAACAGATGACACCTTTATATTTAGTTTGTTTTATTTCTTCCTATTTACTCCGAGACATGCGTACACATGCTCAATGACTCACGGTGACACATTTTCACACACATGCGGGAGACTGGGGGCACTCGTGTGATTGTACTATTAATTGTACTGTTTGGTAAAAGTATTCAACTGATAAAATCCCACAACCCTTCACCAGAATCACTTTTCCTTAATACATGAACGTGCACTGCCTTACTACAGACGACGGCTGCCCTGTAACTGTCACTGGCCGTGCAGGAGGTTTTTTTTGTGGCTACTTTGCTACATTCAACAAGATCTCTTAGTTTTATCAGGCTGAGACATACATAAATAAACAACTCTGTTAAATACCCAAATGCCACAATCCTAAAAACACAAGCAAAATAGAATTTACCTGGCTACTCCTTACTGCTGTAGGTGTGTGCCTTGTGCTGTGTTAGCGTGGCTCAGGGGCTGTGTGCTTTGTGCTAAAATTAGCTGCTGATAGAGGCTGTTGCTGTGGCTCTGTTCCAGGGGTCTGGGCTTGTGTGCTTTGTGCTAGTCAGCTAGTGACTGAACCACAGTCTGTCATTGCCACCACTGTTCACTCTGCCTTGGGCTCAGGGGCTGTGTGCTTTGTGCTACCGAGTTAGCCAGCTGCTGAACAACAAGCTCAGAGGCTGTGTACTGTGAGTGCAGCGCATCGTAAATTGCTAACCATGTCCGATGAGCTCATGTCTCGCATGTAACAAAACATTTATTGATTGCTGTCAGAATGATTATCTACAAATATATAATAAAAAATGTTTAAAGAATAACTTACCAACCCCAGCTTTGATCAAAGTAGAATCCATTGTTCAATGGAGATTACATTGTTTTACACATTTATTCCGTATTTATTCTGTGGTTCTTGGTATTCATATGAAGGCATTCCATATGCTACAATTGCACTGCATATAAGGGCCGATGTAGCTGACATTGACTGGTGTTTCAATCAATATTTTGACTCTTAACATTGCTTGTAAAACCTTTGATGACTGAGTAGAACACAGCTACAAGTCACGTACATGAACCTTGTATGCCATTAGTTCAAAAGGTTTTTAAGTAATGACACTGGAACCAAAACAAACACGGTCTCACCTACACAGCAGAGAAATAACCTCCCTCCCTACTCCCGGGAGCAGTCTAACCTAGTGACCTCTGACCTGCTGTCAGGCCTGGTTGCCATGCTTACCGCTATGGCAATGGGTTGTTTGTCAGGAATCCGTGGACTTGACATTGGTGAATGTTGCTGAGGGACAGGCTGGAGGGGGATGTTAAACAAAGGGCACGTGAAGGTTGTGAAGCTCACCTCTTAAAGGGCTCGGGCTGTTTATTCTCTCACCTGTGAAGATAAGCAGGACCCCGACTGTGACCTGCAGACAGAGGGAGATGCTGATGAGGGTGACGATGGGGGTGTAAAAGGACAAGTTTGGCCCCTGCTCCAGCACAGCCTTCAGCTGTGAGGCGTTGGCCATCAGCAGAGCCACATCCAGCATGCTCTCAGCTGCGCTCTTCTTGTTGGCATAGTGGTTCATGTTCAGGGGGGCTGGACTGCCAGGCCAAGCATCTGGATGGGAGGCCTGGAGAGAGAAGAAAGTAACTGGTACAGAGATAATGTTTTATGGCTTCGGGATAACACCTTGAAAGAAGAATGCCTGGAAGTAAACAGAGAAGCATGCTCTGTCCTGCTGCGTTTTGTTCTCCCCACAGAGCAACGAGGCAGCGCGATGATGAGGCCAGCAGTAATTTTGTGCTTCCTGTGCGTTGATGGTGAGGATCTGGTTGTCATTCTGACCCAATTAGCACAACACGCAGCCATTACAAAGAGTGACCTTTGGAAACAGAGCCATTAGTACAGCAAAGAGATACTGACACACTGGTAACAGACCCATTAAAACATGGTGAACGTGATCCAGTCAGCAAGCACAGTGTCCGAGGCTTTTTCCCCTCGCTGCAGCTTTCGACTGATCACACTCTGTCTGCACATTTTCGAGTTCTCTCCGAGCCCCTCATACCATATGTGTTGCAGAGAGACCTCTTTAACGCGATCTGCTGACTTTTAAAGTCAAAGCTGTGTGTCTGTTTTGTGTTAGGTGTGTGACGCTGTGACCCTCCGTTCATATCCTGCTCATATATCCCCGTCCCTCCAAGCAAGCTAACAGAGTTACCAGGATATCTGCACTAAGTAGAACCCAGAACAGCTCTTTTCATGACAGCAGCCATTAATCCTGCTTTTCTGAGACAGGCTCTTTCCCTGAGCATCAACATTTTTACTCGCACTGTATATGCAGCAGATAACAAAATGCACATTATTTCATTTATTATTTTACAGTGCTTTATAAAGAAGGGACATTGGGAGGAGAGTGAATCGGGTTGCATCCCCTCTATCAACAGGTCATATCAGAAAGCCTGAAAGAAAAGATAAATCTCAGTTTGAAGTTGAATTCTATAAGCTATTGATTCTTGTGTGGGCGGTGATTATGCAACGGAAGCTGAGCTAGGTTGTGCGTTTGTGTGTCCACTCCATCTCCGTGGACTCTGCACCATAAAGCCAAAAACATGCCCTGGGTCAGCAGGTACTGGATAAACAGTCTGCTTGTTGATAAATAAGAAATCCCGCTTTTCAAATGCCAAAAACACATCCTGAACTCGGAGCACTGCTGCCTGAATGAACATCCACTTGGACCTTCTGTTCAGCGATGCCTCGCTCACACCTGAGCACCATTCGCTGGAGATTCAGTCCCGTCAAGGCCGAAGCTTGCACGGTCGCATGCTCTCTGCTGCTGCGAACAGGAAATATTGAGGAGTGCTCGCAGCCTCTTCCTCGACAGTGAAGCCTTCCTTTTTTTCTCTCTCTCTCACAACACTCCCCCTGAAACTGCAGGGAGCAAAGCTTGTCAGGGATTAACCAAACCACAGTGCTGCTACAAACTGTCTTCCCTCCGCTCCGGGGATAGAGACGAAAAAAGAAGGAGAAGAGGAGCAGCACCCTCTAATTTGCCACAGGGTAGGCTACAGCTGAATTACAATGTCTTTAGGAGATTCACAACAATCAGCCGGCGTGGTTAAGTTGATGTATGAGGGGGAAGTACACGCTGCGCAGAAGGTGTGGTCGTGAGGATTGGAAAAGAGCACGTACTCTGGTTGCAGTACTTATCTTGATGAGTTTCTTTGCAATACTGCGATAACCACTGGACCAGCCATGTTTAATTCTTTTGATAAGCTTTTTGGGGAGATGGATTACACATGTAGCTGGCTTCTTCATCTGGCAGCGTACCTCGTATCAGTTCAGAATGTATAATTTGTCGCTTCATGTGAACACTGCAGACACATCCCGACAACATCCAGCAAAAAAAAAAAAAGTCTCCACGGGTTTTCTCCAGATCTTTTTCACCCGGGGCCATAACACCCCGTGGTAAGACTCATAACAAGGAATTAAACAGCTCTTCAACACATGCCTCCTAACATTCCTTGGGAAAAAGAAGGCAGTGTGGTGCCCTTGTGACTGCTACTTGTGCCAAATGCCACAAAATGGCACACTGTCATGACTTGTCATGGTCACCCATTCTACTCTCAAACACACTGACACAGGCTTTTCAAAGACAGCCCTTTATCCCCAAGTCAACAAACCACAGTGAGATAATGCTTGTTGTGAGATCACAGGTTGGAAAGGTGCAGTCAGTCTAGAAACAGGGCAGAGTCATTTTCTCTCGAATTCAACAGCAAATTAAGAACTCTGGAGTGTTGTTTGTAGGCGAGGACAAGACTAAAATCACCTACTCGGTCAGTCCTATCTGCTCGTATCATATGGCTGAGGACAACTTATCACAGCAGAGGAGATGATGTACTGTAGAAGATAGAGAATATAGGTCACGGTATCTCACATTGTCCTATCATGAGGGAGGCTTGGGGGGGGGGGGGGGGGGGCATGCAAGAACCCATATTACAGGATGCATCAGATCCAGGCTTTCATTAAGACAGCACTTCAAATTAAGAAACCACAGAAGACAACCCACATGCGCACATTTCTTCCGCCATTTGAGAAACAAAGCCCTCGCCAGTCACACAGCCATCACAGATCTATTGTTACTTGGCACAATCTAAAACGAAAGGCCTTCATTAAGTCAATCGCTCTGTGCTGGTCCAAGGTTTCGATGCTTTTTATTTTTTTGATGAATTATTCACACTTCATTCCTTGACTGAAATAGACTCAGGGGACACGCGGAGGACAGAGGAAGGGAGGAGGATGTGGGAGACTGAGAAGAGACAGAAAAAAGTTGTTTGAAAGTGAATAAATTCTCAGTTATGCGTCACTGTGGAATAGCAGAGACGAACATTCACTCACTATTTTACATATTCTGCTTACTGCAGAAGATTTCTTTTCCTTTCCTCTGTTGGTTCACACAGATTCAACTGGAAAGAATGAATACACGCATGAGCAACAGATGATGAAATGGAGGGAGGTGTTAAAAATAGTCAGAGTGTTGATATTAAAGTATGAGAGGACATGTTATAAAGGAATTCAGATGGTCAAGTCTTATATTTACAAAAGGGAATATAATGAGAGGTTCAGATACATCTTTAAGACTCGATGAATTAATTGATGGAAGAATGAATAAATACCACCCAAATAACCGGGACTATCTGCCCAGTAACAAGGAAATTAAAGCCCACCACCCCGACATAAAAATGTGTTGTTCTTCTTGTTTCCACTGTGCAATGTTTGAGCTTCACTGTGTTAAATGAAATACCTGCATATCAGTAGATTCTGGAATTTTAATGACAGAGTAGGAATCAAGATTTTACCATAACCATAAACCTTAAACACACGTAGTTTTATTATATCCATCTTATAAACACATCTGTAGGGGATATTTAGAATAATGTTTGAAGTTTGTTATATACATGCAATGCAAAAACACAGTTCAAAGAACACACAAAATGGATCAAATGAAGACGCTCACAGTCACGTAATATTTACGTAGATTGAGTAATAAAAGAGATCTTCTGAATTGGATATCAAAAGTAAAGTGTGGGTTGTTAATTGTTCCCCTGTCATGGCAAGGAATATGCATTTTCACTGTTACACTGTATCTGAACAGTCAAATTGAGAGGTGTAATTGGGCTGAAAAAACTAAAGGCCCTCAAGGAAATTTAGGGGGAAATCAGGCGAAGCGAGATTTAAGCGGGTGCCAAATTGTGCCCTGTTTTTAAACAGCTTCTTTACCACCTCGTCTGTGAATAAAAGTTGTGTCCCATCATTAACAAGTATCTTTCTGTGTTTCCCCAAGCTGGTTAGAGTTCAGCCTCTGAAATCAGGATCAGAATGGGCTTTACATTGGTTTACATCGCTCTCACAGCACTGAACACGATCAGACATACATCCACTACTGCAGAGAGCGGAGGGGCTGACTGCCTCAACAGGTCTGCAATTTTCTAAATTCCTGAGATTGAACCTTAAACCTTAAACCTAATTGAACCATTAAAAAGTTTTTCATCATGAATTGAAAGGCCGAGTAAAGTGTTGGCTCACTTCCAAGCAAAAGAAAATGAACTTATTCAACTCCCACACACCTAATCCTAAACTGTCCCCCCCCCCTCAACCTTTCCCACATGGTCACACTAACTGATTACAGCTAAGCTAAATACCTGCATGTCAGTTACAGTGGGAGCATGGAATGACTGTTGCTTTGTAACGGTTGGACGGCTCTTTTGCAGCAATAATTGCAGGACACCATTTAAGACACGGAGAGACCGTGCATTTATTATTTAGCTAATTGAGCTCAGCAAATTGATGAAAGAGCAAATGAGCTTGCATCTGTAACTGCATGGGTGTGTGTGTGTGTGTGTGTGTGTGTGTGGTGTGTGTGTGTGTTTCCCCTCCTTTTGTTTTTTTTCTTATACATCAGCACTTCGTTGCTTTCAATCCATCATGTCCTATCAGCAAGCTCCCTCGCTCTCTCGCTCACTCACCTCAAACTCTGGCCCTCATCCAGATGAGGATCGACCCAACTGTAAATCTAATTTCCATGATTCTCTGTAGGGCTTTTAGTTTTACAGCCTCGCTCAGAGCAAAGCAAACATGGCCGTCAAGAGCACGGAGAAGGGAAGTTGCAATGTAAAAACCTTCTGATCAAAAAATAAATAAATAAAAAAAAGACAAAGACAAAAGGACATGCTGGAGAATGTGCTGGATGCTGCGCTGAAATCTGATCCGGAATCTAATTGGTCTTAACTTTCAGGGCCCAGATATTAAAAGCTTGTGGAAAGTCTGCATAAAAAGATCTTCACCCCACAAAACAACCAAGGATTGATTCCATTTTCATTGACTCACACTGGTCAGAGACACATTGTAAATGAGACCAATTGCTCATTTTATTGAGCGTAAGGGTATTACATTCTGCATCTGTTGGCCGAGCTCAGTCGCAAGGAAGTACCTCTGGCTGCCAGGGTATCTCTCTTCCTCCTCCCTTCTTCCTCAAACACAAACACACACACACACACACACACACACACACACACACACACACACACACACACACACACACACACACACACACACACACATTAATCTGAAATTAAATTGCGCTATTAAGACAGTGCCTATGGAGATGACATACAGCAGTGAAGCCCATTACCTTGCCTTGTAAAACTGGATGCAGCTCTGAAATACAATATTGTAATTACTTGTCAAATGGCAACTTAAATCGCCACATAAAGCACAATAAACAGTCCTCGTCCTGGCCGCAAACAATCTAGCCGCGGCATGGAGGAGGATGACATTATGTAAAAGTAAAACTGGTTTGTGTTTGTGTGTGTGTGTGTGTAAGCATTTTGGCCAGTCAAGTGGAAACAAAGGAGCGCATTGATTATTTATAAGGTCACTCAGGTGCCAACAATGGTTCAGTCCTCAGACTGTCACCTGACCCAGCATGCCACAAACAGACATGGAAATCTCTGTGGAAATGTTTTCTTTCTCATTTCCTTTTTTTTCAGTACAAACATGCAACACATCCCATTCAGGGTCATTTCTGTTCTGCAAAGATTTTATGTAGTTTCATCCCCCCTAAATAGAGATGACCTGTAAATGCAGAAACAACACAGGGGTGGATATAACATGATCTCCACACATGGAAATGCGGCAACACCACAAACTTTGGCTTCAGAAAAATGGCTGCAAAGGTCAGTCAACAACTCTTTGACAAATCCGAGACAATAATTCAAAAAGGTAATCTCAGCAATTGTAGTATGTCTTTCTTGGCTGCTGCAATGAATTTCATTCAATTTCCTGGCACTCTGTGAGCACTTGTTGAATTTGTCTATGTTTGGATTTAGGACTACATAATTATACAAAATATACTCGAAATACCAATATATCGAGCATTGAAACTGCAAGTTTTGGTAACGTGTGTGACAAAATAATTAAGTACTGTAGAGCTACAGAGACGACCTACACATTGCTCTCCAGAAGAAAGAAAACTGGTTTGTGGGGACCAGGAAATGTCACACCATCATGATTTTAAAAGATTTTTTCAGGAAAAGTTGTAAATTGTGATGCAAAAACGGTCATTCCCACTAATCCAGGAAAATATCACCATCACATCAGAATAATCTCAATAATATGTGTTGACCATATCATGCAGTAGCCCTAGTTGGATTTGGATATTGTCAGGTCAGTTGGATTTTTTCGATCAGTGTTTTTTGTGGCTGATTGCTGACCAAATCCAAAAAAGTAAAAATGCAGTAGTCTTGTTTTTACTGATGCAGCATCCTTTCGCAGTTAGTGGTCACCACTCTGTTCTCTCAGTGTCCAAAACACGATCCGGTGTCACGAGCAGTAGCCGATCAGCACTGAATAATCTGAATTTGCTTGCTGTAGTTATCAAATAAATAAAGTGGAATGAAAGTACTCAGCAGCAGAGGATGGAAAATACTGAAGCAAAGTATCTCCAAATTGTACATAAGTACAGTATTTGAGTAAATTGTAGTTGGTGACATTCCCTCACCTGCTGTTTTAGCTCTAAATGTATTGGTGCTAATTATCAGTTATTGGTCTCCTGGATTACTAAAATCAGTATCTGCCCAGAAACAAAAAATACACCATCATACAGTACTGAATAATCATACCTGTGCAGAATTTCTACCTGCATTGCATTTAAAATTGTATTTTTTATTCCTCGTTTTCTTTTCTCATAATTTCTTCTTTCCAGCTTAGTGCAGTGCATCTGGGGCTTGTGTTTACTTTAATGTTGCAGCACCAGAGGTACTGTTATGTCCATGTCGAAAACAAAATAAAGTAAACTGCTCCTAAATCATTCAAAAAAAGAAGAAGTGGCTTCATATAACTTACCTCAGTCTCACTCCCCCTGTTGCTGCTGCTGATGTTCATTATCCTCCCATGCGTATTCTCCTCTGCACCTGAGCTGCGGGGTGCAGCTCTGGAGACACCGAGGTGCTGGGTGTCATGTTGTAGGGGAGGAGAGGAGAGGAGAGGACCTGCATGCATACAGCCTGCTTAAACAGAGCAGTAGACACACCTGCAGCCATTCTCCCTCTCTCTCTCTCTTTTTTTTTATTATTGTGTGCAACAAGAACAGGTCATGCTACTTATTAATCTCTGTTTAAAGAAATGATGTGCATCAAGCTGTTGGGCAGTGAGTGAGGAGCAGGAGGGAGAGACAGACGTGTGATTGGATGAGTTGTTGAAGGGCGTGAAAGAAAATTTCACAGACGATAATAAGCGAGGGGATTGTCTCTTAACCGCTTTGCGTTTTGATGCCAGACAGTCTTTGTTGGTGTTTTTCGTGTCCGATATGTGTCACACTTGGACGGTACAGCGGCAGCAGCAGCAGCAGCAGCAGTATAGGCTCACCGTGGTGCCTCAGCGTGCTGCGTTATTGGCCGGTCCCTCCAGTCGTTACCAGGGGCGTGGAACCGAGCGAGCTGAATGGGAAACACATCGTTGTGCCTCGCCGCTGCCGTATTAACCTAAAGGGAGGGAGTGAGGCGATGACAGGAGAACACAGTTGTTCTCGTCAATTGGCGTTGATTGCCGAGGGGACGACAGGAGAGCTGAAATCTCCCACGTTTTAAAACGCTCCGACTGGTCTTGAACTACACGCCCCGCATTCAGGAGCCACGAAGAAGAAGAAGAAGGAGCCGCGGCATCGTTAGCTGCTGTATCCGCAACCGAGAGGAGGGATGCGAGGACTTGAAAGGACATAAATACGTTTTCCTCAATTTTTTTTTCACCCCCACCTCTCCACCGTCAGGATGGGTTCATTGCTCAGTTAGCAAAAGACGGAGTTGAATTCGAATTTCTATGGGTTAGCGTGAAAATGAGGATAAAATGCAGATAGGGCGTTTTAAAGTCCACCTCTCAGCCGCGGACACTCGGGTAACGTTAGCAACGTTTTTCTAACACTAGACCTGGCAGGTCCGCCCGGGTCGTTCACGTGAGTTTAGTCGAGGTGTAGTCGCTTTTCTTCTTCTTCTTCTTCTTCTTCTTCTTTTTTTTTTAAACAAGGTAAGTCCCATTTTGCTTAAATGTAACTGTGATAAAATGTTTCCGACACTAACTGACCTCTTCCTACTGTCCAAACGTCTGTTATGAATTAGCGAACTTAACGTTAACTTGTGTCGTCAAAGCCAGTTTTGCTAGTTTCTCGATAATGGCTTCTGCTAACAGTGTGTTTTAAACTCCTGGGCTCGTCTGTTCATCCACCTGCTTTCACTGACATCAACTAACTCCCAACTCCGTCATGACTCACGACCATTAAACAAATGTTTAACGTTATAGCTTTCAGATTTGCCCTCCAGAGCAGGAAAACGCGGTGGATTTGTTTCACTAACTGGCAACGTTTCTTTTGCAGCTCTTGATATCGGATGAAAATCTCGTCTATGTCATCCATCCCGGTGTTGTTAGGGGCCTCTGCTGGCAAACTGCGTCACCGAGTGGGCGCTGCAGGTATTCATCTCTAAAAAAAAATCTGCATGTTGGGAAGTCTAGCCATGGCACGAATGACCTGGAAACCAAAGTGACTGAACTTGTAACTCGCCATGGAGCCGGAGGCCAATTCAAACTCCGAGCCCCACCAGGAACTGAAATACCCATCGGTACCCAACTCTCAGCGCGAACTGGCCGTGAATATGTATGAGGCCATGGCTGATGGGAATGTCAATCTTGTGGACTCAGTAGTGAGAGGTGGGAGTGACCCTAGTGCATATCCTTCGTGCAGTTATCAGAGGAATGTGCATCAGAGATTCATCAGGAGAAGCCTTTGGTTCTCAGACACAGATGAGCAGGCCTACGAACCACCAGAGTGCGATAACAGGAGTAAGATCCTTAACATAAACCTGCGAACAATAGTGGACAGGACACGGGGGACTAGTTGCGGGATACAGGAAGGTTCGAGCACTGAAAGTCAAGGTGGGCAGAAAGACAGTGCAACAGAGAGCGCCAGTGCCGATGAGGAGAAGGAGAAAGGTGGGAATGCAGTGAATCTTACATGCACTGATGCTGGAAAAGCTGCTATCAAGGCTGCCAGCGAGGAGAACGAGGAAGAGGCAGAGATGAAAGCGGTCTCCACATCTCCAGGAGGAAGATTCCTCAAATTTGACATCGAGCTGGGGAGAGGTTCCTTCAAGACAGTCTACAAAGGCCTGGATACTGAGACCTGGGTGGAGGTTGCTTGGTGTGAGCTGCAGGTAAAATATCTCAAAACTCAAACTCTCTGTCACCCAGGTGAACGATATCAGGCTGCTTCATGTACAACCATTTATTTCTAGTTCTTAGACTTGCAGATAGGCATGAGAGACATGTTCAAACAATGATTCTAGTTTGGTGATGACTGTCTTCACATTTTTTGCTCTTTAAGAATTAAGTTTCTTTTCACTCAATGATTTATATTACATTACTGAAGAAATGCCAGACACACACTGGAAGCACTCTCTGTGTGCTCCCATTTCTGTCGGTGAAGGTTCACACATCACCATGGTGTAATGGTGATGTCTTCAGGGAGCTGTCAATCAGCCAGTCTCACGAGAGACTCCACTTAGTTGCAAATGGGTTACCACTAAGTTTTAAATGGTTTCCACAGGAAAAGTGATTGACAAGCTTTTGCTGCTGACGTGGAAACACATCCCACCACTGAAGTATGGCCATCAGCAGTTTTGCAAATGCACAAGGAGAGTCTATCTTGTCTTGCATTACACAGACACAGGAGAATCGCCAGCTTAGACTGTGCAAAGGTATTAACTAATTATTTCCGTCCTTTGGAGACTGCAGCAGGGATTATCTCTCTCTCCCTCTCTCTCCCAGGAGGCTTAAGGGGGACTACAGTAAGCATGACTGGCCCCCCCAAAGAAAGAAAATCTGTACTGTGATTTGTTATTCTTTCACCATTCAGATTAAATATCATTAAGCAGTCATTTCCAACCATTTTCATTCAACCGTCCTTCATTTTGCTGTAGTCATTCGCCCAGCTGATGATGACGGTGAACTTATTAGATGGGACAGTGCATGTGATGGCTGTGTGCGCTCTTGTCCCAGCAGTGTGTCTGCATGCTATGAGCCGTGCTACTCCCAGCCTCCCTCCCTCTGTGCAACAGGAGGTAGGCAGACAGGAAGCAGCTGAAGTGCGCTGTAGCCTGCTGGGAACCGTGTGGCGGTCCTGTGGCCTCAATGAATACTAATGCCTAGGGTACTGAAAACATGCTCCATCAGTAACCTGAGAGACTAAAGAATGTAAACTGTTTGATGCATTGAATGAGCTAAATCTGTTTGTGTATGACGAGCGTCATAAGGCAGTATCACATCTCGCTGGATTCAGGAGATAACATGCCATTGGCTGGGAAGTAGTTAAGATATAGCAGAGCAGAACAAGATGACTTCACTTGGATGATGATGTCATGCGGACTGATGGTAGCGAGTGAGCAATCCTACATCTCCCTCAACTTGACAACACTGAGCTTGAATTGGACTCAGAAGATGATAGGCTGCAGAACCGGAAGCAATTTACTGCTTTTTATTCTCCCCTGGTGACACATAAAAACTCCCTCTAGTGGACAGTGAATAATAGATGTTAAGCAGTCACCATACAAATGGTCCTGTTTCACAATCATGTTCTCATCTCAGCGCTGTCATATATTGTAGCTCTGAGCTGACACGCTTTGACTAAAACAGTTGGAAAAGGAAAATACTGCACTGATCTGATCAATGTGTTTAATCTGAAAGCTCTCTGGCTCATTAACTTACTTAGTGTATCAGAACTATTAATTGTGCCTGAGTCAGTAATTTCTCATGTGGTTCCATCTTCCGATGATCAGAATCGCGAATCGAGTTGAAACATCTAAGTGGTTTATGACATGCAGTTAATTTTGAAACTTTTAGACGAATAAAGTGTGGCTAACTAAGATTGTTAATTAACCAAAGAAAACAAATTTCTGACTGCGCTTTGTGGAATTTCTCAAAATTGAGGCTCTTCTCCTTGCTCCATTACATTACAGCTTGACTGCAACTAAAGAGTTATTTCATTATTGACTAATCTATTAAATTTAACTTAAAAATGCCAAAATTTGGGAAAAATGTAAAGTAATTCCTAATTCTTCTCTGGTGTTTTACAGACTAGTGTTATCAAAAGGTGTTGTATCAAAGAAATTCCATCATCGTGACAACACTGTTATCGGCCATAAATCGAGAAAATAAACTGCTGATTGATTAGATGAATAGAATAAAGCCCTCCTCCAGATGCACCTCCTAACCAAGAAGTTATTCACTTTACTATTATAAAATACCAACAGATCATTCACATTTGAGAAGCTAGAACCGGGGAGTTTTTGTGTTTTTCCATAAAAATTACACTTGATTAATAAATAAGATTTACAGATTAATTTGAAACAGTTGTTTCATCAACTAATCCAGTGTTTTCCATTCTAGTCTTGGTAGCCAACTGTCCTGCATGTTAAAGATGTTTCCCTGCTTACAACTCAGCTGATTGAAATGATCAGTTAACACCATTTCAGAAATCATGTCTGTCCTACAACACACCTAAGACACATATCTCATGGCCATTAACGTACACTGAGCATCTGCATACTGTTGTAAACAGGAAGGAGGTTGTATTCTCAAATTGGTTGCTTGCATCCTCATGGATTATTTGTCAGCAAAACATTGTAAGCATCCATTTTGTCTCTCTTTTCCATCATCACTGAAAACAGTTTGCCAATAATTCTTTGAACATTGTTCAATGTGTACTTCTGCACCGTCTTTTCCAAAAAGCTCAGTTTCTGCCCGTCCAGATGCAACATTGGAAACCTTGTTTCTGAATATCTTCTCCCTGGCTGGAGTATTCCAAAAGCTCTGTTTTCGGTGTTTATGTGGACTGGCCTAAAACATGTGAGACAGGCCACCAGGACCAGGATTGAAAAACACTGGACTAATTATTGCAGTGCTAGTCATTTTGGACATTTTAATGGATGTTTAAGTTACTTTAGCACACAAATCCACAATCAAAGTGCCATTTAATGTTTAGTGATTTGGACAAGGATTAGAGTTGCTTCATTGGGTGATGTTGTACACTGAATATGTCCTAAACCTGAGTAGGTGTAGTAAGCTCAGCCAGGCCTCTTCATCTTAGTGCAGCAAATTATATGTTTTATTGGCTTTTGAAGTTTGTAACTTAAGTGGGAATTATTAGCATGCATACTGTTGTTTTTGTGGCATGTAAAACGTCTCTGTAAAGAAGAACTGATCTGAGCCAAGAACCTACACTGCCCACAATCACGCCAGATCTCTTGGTCATATTCAATAGCAATAGGGCAAGTACAGTTATCAACTAGTTTTAAGACTGCCCACAAACTATTGGAGATTTTATGGCTGTGTTAAGCATATTTCCTCTTTAGTGTCACATGTAGATGATGCCAGCTTTGCCTTGTTGAGGAGGCTGTATTGCAAGACAGAGGAGCTCTCTGTGAAAGAGATATGAGTCTGTGATTTTCCACTGTTTCCCCTTCTTCCAGTGGTCACATGGCTTTCTTGCCTAGAAATTTTAATCTGGTCCTGTGTTTATTCTCTCTGCCTCTCTCACTCCCCTGCCCCTTTCCTACCATGCCCATCTCCCCCACATCTCTGTTTTCGTGCCAAGCTGCTGGCATAACACAGATGGCCGTGGCTCAGGCAAGGATGTTAATCTGAGAGAAAGATGCCTGTTGTGAGGTTTTCATTGTCGACAGGAAACACTTCTTGTGTTTCTTTTTTCCTCATTCTATCCTGGCTCACTGGAATTTATTTTTTAAACTTTGGAAACTTCCCATTTCTGCCAAATGTGGCTCTGTGTATAGATTTTTATCTCAGTGTTGAATGCTGTCCGCACACTTGCAGACACCAAGTGTACTTCTGGCTTTTGTGCAGACTGCTCTGTGGTATTTGGCAGTGAGATTGTTGTTCTGTAGATTAAATCGGGTTCTTTGCTAGTGAATGCAAAGCTTGCAATGATACCATGACAGTGATATGTGTTTGCTAGAGATTTGGCAGTTCTTAAACCAAACAAACCAAACAAATGACACCATGAGTCACTGGGTCAACATCTTGGTCCCAAACCGTGGGTTTGGCTGTAATGATAGATTAGATTGAGCCATGTTGTAGGATGTTAATGTGTTTTTGTGCGTAGTTATGACGGTCTCTTAAGATTAACATGTACAGCGCTAACAACAACAACCCCTTTTTGACTGCTCAGATGGCCGAAGGAAAACAACTTGAAGATGCTCAAGTGGGTCATTGGTTACACCCCATTTGGCATTAAGGGGCCCAGGGAAGCAAGGAGCAGCCAGGCCCAGTGGCTGTAGCTAGCAATGCCTTGTCAGCCTCATCTTCAGGCATGCCTTAGCTTCCATGTCAGTCAGCCAACCGAAGACCCAGAGGGGAAGGAGGACAAGTCTGTTACAGCCACAGCAATGCAGCCTGTGGTCTAGCTCCAACAGGCTTCATGGAAAGAGGCTAGTTAATGGAACATAGATCTAATACATGGGAGACAGCTCAGGGTTGAAAAAGCAGAGCATGTCTGTTAAAACACAGCTTACAGTTTTTTAGTCATTAAGTCCCACAGTTTTTAAAGGGGAAGGATGTTGGGGAATAAATCTTCCAAAATTGGCTTTTATCTTGAACTAATTGTATGCCTTGTGCAGCCAATTCTCTCATGTCTTAATGTTTAGCAGTGCCCCATTGGGACAGAAGTACGCACACACCCTACTAAGTAGTGAAGTGGTTTAGTTTTCAGTGTTGTCAAAAGCAAGGTTTTGCTTATGAAGACAGTTCTGAGTATTCATGAGAAAATCTTCAGAATTGTTTTGTCAGTGTTTGTAAAAATTGTTCCAAATTCCAGACATGACTCCAGATGATTTGGTATGTAAAATTCCAGAAAAAAGAAAAGAAAATC